>VTFQ01000011.1:9406635-10049135 GCA_036281575.1 Ancherythroculter nigrocauda | reverse complement strand
AAAATAAAATAAAATAAAATAAAATAAAATAAATCCCAGAACCCTTAAGATTATCTGATTAGGTGTTCTCTTCATAATATTAAAGATCATCATTTTTTCATATCAATCGATACTGGATACTTAAATATGCCTGTTCATTTTGAAATTACTTTAGCCATCATCAAACACTGAAAGTTAAACTTTAAAATAATAATTTACTAACATTGCTACAATGCAATCTTTATCAAATACCAAAATGAATGTTCATTTTCCATACTGTGCATTATAATGTTGTGATGCCTAAATTCACTTGTAGCATTTAAAATGATGGATTTTAGATTTTATAGTTTTTTAATGTATTTAAACAAAAGTGTATTTAAAAATAATTGTATTCTAATATTGGTCATTTATCAGTTATTGGCCATAACATGAAAATATATCAGTTTATCAGTATAACTACTGTGCATGAATTATTTTTAAAAAGTTGTCTATCAAGCTAAATTCAAACTCATGACCTCTCGCACTTAATATTTTCTCTGAGCCACATCTACTCATGCTCATGTTGGTCTGAGACGCCCTAAGACTGAAATCATAGAACGTCCCCTGCTGAGGTGTCATACAGACACCCTATACAGTGTCACAGCCCTAATGATTTTATATAGTCAGGTGCTGATGTGAGAGTAATGATTTATTAATAGAGCAAGATTTAAGGATAGCTGTCTGATTACTCTAGCAGAGCCGCAGTTTAAGTGTGCTGAGATTTTCTAAACTATTTCCGGGTGACGTGTAGAGACGGGCCGTAGATGGGGGTCCCCTTTCTAGCTTGCTTGGATTCTTTCCCTGTTCATGTGACTCGACCCTTGGCCTTTGTCTCACTGATGCACACATCACAGTACATCACCATGGCGGCACTCGAGGTCGCGACCCAGAGCGGAACACGGTGCGCACGCGAGAATCAGCCTGAGAACTGACATATACACCTGTACAGAGAATTTCATCTGTCCTTTTCATGCGCTCTTACTTTCTGTTTTTCCATTCACTTGATGTGTCCAATTAGCTAAGCAGCTTTACATTGCAATAGCATTTTTAACATTATATATACACAGTGAGAAAACAGTCTGAGACCACTAATGAAAATCCTTAAAATATAAAATAAAATAATAAAATAAAATAAAAATTTTTTGAAAAATTTAAAAAATAAAATAAAATAAAATAAAAAATAAAATAAAATAATTTTCATGTTTGTGAACCTGCCCGGTTGCCCTTTTGTTGTGGCAGAACTTCTTATACCTTTTTGTGAGTTTGTCCTGTGATTTCACTTTCTCCCCCCCGCCTCTCTCTCTCTCTTTCTCTCCTTCTGCCTCAAAGCGAGATCCCTTTATTACAAGAATCACACATTGCATTAGAGCAGTCTGTAATTAAACATGTCCAGTGGCGGTCATTACCAAATACCAGCTCTAATTGCCCCTTATCTGGGGTAATTACTGCCTAGTAGGAGAAAATGACTCCATATCATGTGGAGAGAGGCTGATGTGGCACTGGTGTGTGTATGTGTGTGAAGAGGTGGATAATTGTGTTAAATTTATGTTGAGATGGAACGAGAGCTGTAAGAGTCGGGGGAGGTGAGAACGGACTGTACTACAGAGGTGACGCTTAGCAGGTGCATTAATGCTCAAAATACACGCACATACTGACAGCATGTGAAAAGTAAAGAGGGGATCAGTAAAGTTAATATGATACTATTATTATTTTAAATAAATTATAAATGCTACTACTACCAATAATTTAATATAATATAATAATAATGTTTAATATTTTATATAAAAATAATTTGTTCTTATATATTATAATAGTTTAATATAATAATTATAACTTTTAGGCAGAGGCTTAGTGCAAATAGTGTTAAATTTGCACTAAGTGAAACATTTTTAAGTGTAATAGTGCAAATAGTGGCAGATACTATTTTAGTGAATATTTCTATTCAGTGTATAGTATTATATTTATTAAAATCATAAATGGATGCTGCTTTATTGGGACATTACTCTTAAACCTTGCCCTACCCAATAAACACTTTATTCCCACTATTAAATACCTGCACTTTATTTCCACTTTTCACATATTTTCTTTATTTTTTCTTAAAATAAATGCCTCTACGAACTTATATGCAATGGGAAAAGGGAGAATAATGAGTTTGGGAAAAAGCTTCAAAAGCTAGCACCAACAGCCTTAAGGTCTTTTTACACCGAGTCCGAAATTTTTATATGTGTTCTTTTCCGTATTCGTCATCCTAAAATTCGTCATGCACAGAAACCTTGCACACTGCACACATTGCACAGGCCTAATCAGTTGCGAAAAACTACGCTAAACATTACAAAATGGAGTCTTCAATCAGCGAGGATGATTTTGTTGTTCTCTCTCTTCTTAAAAGAGAAAAAGAAAGAGGAAATATTAGGTCCATCCATATTGCACAGAGATAAAGGAGAGTTCCACCTCCTTATCAAGGAGCTGTGGGATTATCCCAAAATAATCACTATTGGTCATTGTCATAAAAACTTTTATTTCGTCTCTTTGTATTCCGCACTTTGTTTGTCATACAGTGCTTTGTGTTGCGAGATGAAGTGGATCAACTTGTTAGACGCCATTCTGGATTTTGGCGTTCGCTTGTACAGTGGCTCTGAATTGTCAAAACACCTCTCAAACTGCTTGCTACGGATGCGAAAAACGCAGAAAATGAACCCAATCAGGATCAGAGAAGTTTCTGAGGCAGTGTGTAAACACGATTGACACAACGTGAGGTCGTATTTATTTTTTTAACATGCGAATTTCAGACTCAGTGTGCAAGGACCTTTACTAATAGCCGTCTGACAACAAAAAGGCTACTTGCCATTGTTGTAAATAGACACTCTGTAACTTTTGGGTCCAGGACATAAATTGACCCAGACTGTGCCTGGGTCCCACTTCTAATACTGGACAATGGAGATTCAACAGGGAAGTGGGACAGAGAGATGAATGGGTCCGGAACATGAATTGACCCAGACTGTGCCTAGGTCCCACCGCTTAACAGTTAGCTGAAAAAAAAAAAAAAAACGATAGGTACTTTGCTCTGTAATATTTTTACAGAGGTAGTGAGAGAAAAACACATTTATAAAATCACAAAAATATGTCTGTGAAACACCAATTTACCTGACCCCCTCTGGGAAACCCAGTCCCATCCTAATAGGGTGTTATTGTCACTATGGCGGCACTAGCAGCACTGCAGGTTTTGTGCGGGGCGTTGGCAGGCTGCTTCAGGTCTACTGAGACATTCTTTTTACCCTGCAGCATGAAGCAATGTTTTATCCATACATGAGTGTGCACTCTCACTGTCTCAGCGATTTTGAGTCCTCTGCAGCTCTCAGCACATACTCCCAACCTCCGAGTTTGTGTGTGTGTGTGTACTGAGGATCAGGGGTGCCACAACTGGATCGATGGCTCACTATGTCTGACACGACCGTGTCGATTCAGCACACTCTGTGAACAAAGACAAATCAGCACACACACATACAACTCCAAATTCCTGAAATCCAGCACAAGGTCACTGCATTTAGATGGGAGTCCCGAGGGACATGTGTTGAGCGCCCTGTCCTGCTCTAACAGCGCTGTCTAAATCTGAAGAGGTTACTGTATGGGGGAGAGACCTACAAAGCAATTCTGAATGTGACACAAAAAAATCGACACATTTAATTTTTTCCTAATTTGCAGTAAAAATAAATAGACATTATTTTATTACAAAATGTCTACCAATAAATAAGCCACATCATGCTCAAGTTGGGCTGATAAGAATGGGTCAAAATAATAACTTTATCATTAATATTTATAATTAGACATTTTATAATTAAAGGGAACTTATTACATTTATTAAAAATTATAGAATTAAAAGATAAAACTTATTTAGACTACTTCATGTTTTATAGTACATAATTAAATATTCCAAATAAATAAATCATTTAAAAAATTACCTTTGGTAAACGGATAAATACCATTTTAATTTGCCATTTAAATAAACAAAAATAAAAAAAGTTTTCAATTTATTAACCAATAATCACTTAAAAAATAGTAAATTTAAAATAAAATAGAGTTTCTTATTATAAAATGTTTAATTATAAATATGGTTTTATCATTAATACTTATAATTTGACAAATCATATATTTATAGAATTTCTTAGAATTGTATTATTATTTATTTATTTTAATTAGTATAAAATATGTATTATATAACTGTTATTAAAATTTCATAATGATAGAATAATTTATGTAGACTTAAAATAAAATAAAAATGGCAAATAGATAATTTAGCATTTAATTATATAATGTATTATGCATAAATGTCAATTTATTTGTCAAATTCATATTATTTATTTGCATTTTTATTTTCAAATGAACAATATTTGTAATAAATTTCTTAATCTGATTATTTTATAATTTATCTTATCTTGTAATCTTATAATTTTAGAGTGCCTATGGTGGTGTGTTTTGTCTTTCTCACAGTTAGAAATCTGCTAAGAGTGTGCATATTGAATAAAACCTAATATAAAATTAGATCTTATATGCTAAATTAGAATGATATATGTGCACAGAAAACAGCAACACTTAGACAACATCTGTCATAAACAGCTCAGATAATGGTCTTCCATTGCAGAAGAGTGATTAAATAACAGTCTATGCAGCACATTTCCTGTCTGTGCACTACTAAGATTAAGTATATTGCAAAGAGCACAGTACGTGAGGTACACGGTATACAGTTCAAAGTGAGAGTGTGTGTTAATGATTAAACTGTGTTGGCTCTCTGTTCATCTCTGATTGATAACTCGTATCCCTGTCTCCCAATGGGCCCATTAAGAATCTCTTGTCTGTGTTCCTGTCACAGCTCATGCTTCGAAAGAGCACATCACACTTACTCCCCAGCAAATGTCGGAATGGGATTAAACGATCGCCTGTCCCCGGTGAGTGCAAATGAAACCAGAGAGCTGATCCGCTCCAGTGTGGTAAAAATCGCTCCACCTCAGCAAAACACTTGGCATTTCTCAAATCAGTATCAGCTTTCATTTTCAGCATCACTTTTGGCTTCCAGACAACTGTGACCCATAAATCCTTTTCAGTGAAGGTTTTTCATAATACTCATGCCATACAACTGTATATAATGCGCATCGAGAGATCTCACAGAGAGGAAGTGGAGATGACGAGATGTTTCTCAGTCTCTTAAAAGATTTCAAGGTGTCTTACAGCTAATCGCTTGTCCGTGAACTTCAAAAATCAAGGATTTATTAAACACAAAAAGATCTTGGGAAAAAGGACATGTCAGTGTGAAGAATTCATAAGTGTAATTCTAAATGGTAACACTGTAAAATTAATATGCCTCTAAGGGTATTTTCACGCTTTTGGCGCAGAACTGATTCACTCAGACTTCAGAGTTCAGTGCATTTGGTTAGTGTGAAAATCAGAGAGAGAAAAAAAGTGTTCAAAAGATGGCTCTAAGCACAACTAAAAACAATAATATAATTATCCGTTTGTGATGAGATTTAGGATAGTGTCTAGTGAACACAAGCCCTCTGTTCATAAATACAAAAAACTACCGAGCCAAAACCAAACCTCATTCTTGATCCATTAAATATATCTAACATTTGATACCATGGATGGCTGACAGGAGTTCAGTCTTCTATCTAAACTTCATGGAGTTTCTATGGAAAAGAGTCAGTCATACTCTCTAATCAAATTATAGCATGTACAAATGGATCTCTTCATAGCGCCAAAGACAAAAACCTCACTACAGTTACTACAAAACAGAAAAACAATTCACCCAATCATCACTGCATATGTCCAACTCTAACTCAGACACAAAAAAACATTGCTCTGTTTGTTTGAGCATCTTGACCAAGCCAGTATAGCAACAATGGCTCAACCAATGGTGAGCGTTTAGGGCAGGACCATCTGTTTGTTCGACCAATGAGAATGGGAGGAGTGTTCAGGAGACCTGTTTGGTCTGCCAACAAATTCAGCTATTGTTTTGCTGTAGTGTTGCAAAAATGACATAAATCCAATCCAATAAAGTTAACTTTAGGATGACACTAAAAGAAATTATTTGGTAAAACGACACCACAAATGTGATAAAAGTGTGCAACCATAACTTAATTTCGACTCCATGTGTCTCCATTTAGACATGAATGCGCTCGAGTAAACAGCTGCATCAGTAATGACGATGAATAGCATCTCTCAGCACTGTCTAGGGGCATTGATCATGGACATTAAGCACGGAGGTCTGCGGTCTGGAAGAAAGCTGTTCACATGCTTAAATCTGTGACTAATCCATTCTAATTTGGCTCCTTCTCCTGATAACCTCCAATACTGGGCGCTTTGTGGAAACAAATGGCCTTTAACAATGTACGCCAACATCTATTTTCCAGAAAATGTGTCTTGTAATCAGAGATTAATTTATATATAATTTAACCCTCTTTATTAAAGTGATAGTTCACCCGAAAATGAAAAATATAATCTACTCACCCTCATTTCATTTCAAACCTGTTTGAATTTCTTTCTTCTGTGGAACACAAATGAAGATATATATGAAGTCAATGGGGTTCAGTGTTGTTTAGACCCTGCAGCTTTCTTCAAAACTACTTCTTTTGGGTTTCACAGAAGGAAGTAATGCATAAGACATAAGTTTGTAAATGAGGGTAAATAAATGATGGCTAGACTTTAATTTTTGGCCTGGTGCTTTTTCTGCGTTTGAGGCATGATGTTATGTCTGTAGAAATAATGGTCTAAAAATCGCTCTCCGCAGTTACTGTGCAGTATACAGTGCAGTATTTAATCACTAATGAAATAAGAAAATAAGGAGAAAAAAATGTGTTTATCCTGTGTTTAGAAAGAGTTATCTACTTGGATGTTTGGATGTTTACAGCAACGACGCCACCATCTTTGATCACGTCCGTAGTCACGCAAAGTGGAAAGAAACAGTTTCAATCCAACAACAGAGAAGATAGTGGTTAAGTGTCTAAATTTGAAAGATAAATTACTCAATTAAGTTGCATTAACAGCTGGTTGGTCCTCAAGTTCCACATCGATGGTATTGATCAGATCCAAGTGAATTCCAATGCAACATTGAGTGTTTCATCTTCATCATCAAATACGGATGGACCGTGTTCTTTCTCATAAACGGTACACATTCTAGTCATTAAAGGGTTAATTCACCCAAAAATGAAAATTCTGTCATCAATTACTCACCCTCATCATCCCAAACCTGTAAGACTTTTGTTCATCTTCGGAACACAAATGAAGACCTTTTTGATTAAATCTGAGGGCTTCCTGTCCTTTCATTGACAGCTACGCAACTGAAACTTTGACGCTTCAAAAAGTTCATAAAGAGATCGTAAAACTAATCCATATGAATAGAGTGGTTTAGTTCAAATTTTCTGAAATCCCCTCATTCCGGATGAAATTAGTTTATTTGTTAATATGTTTATCATTACTACTATTGCTAATACAATTTGAATTATATTATTATTATTATTATTATTATTACTATTGTTTTTGTCACCCTCCTCATCCTCCATTCTCCAGTTTTTGTATAATACTATTATATTATTATTATCATCATTATTGTCATTAAAAATTATTATTATTCATTGATATATATGTTCCTTTTTTTATTATTATAACTCTGGTTATGTCTGTTGTACTTCCCTACATGCTCCTTTATTCATATATTTCCATTCCCTCACCCAGTTACACTTACAGTTATACACACATACACACACACACATACACAAATCTTACTGGCTGTTATGTATGTTTTGTTGTACATGTATTTGTATTTTCCATTTGCAACTGTAAATATTGTAATTGTCTGTTTGCATAATTAAAAAAAAAAAATTCTGAAGAGACACAATCGCTTTATATGATGAACAGATTGAATTGTGGCTTATTCATATATAAACTTTCATCAACTCACACACCAGTTGTGGTAAACGGAAGCTCAAGCATGTTTACCTGACGTGCGAGAACCAATGAGGTTCATTCTCGTGTGTTACGCAGCAAGTTTGAGCTTCCGCAAGAGGTTTGTTCTCATGTGTCAAGCAGGTTCAGTATGAGCTTCTGTTTAAGTTCGCTAAACAATGTTTATATGTGAATAAAAGCCTAAATGCAATCTGTTCATCATATAACGCTATCAAGTCCCTTCAGAAAATTTGGACTAAACCGCTCAATTCATATTGGATTAGTTTTACGATCTCAATTAACTTTTTGAAGAGTCAAAATGGTAGTTGCGGAGCTGTCAATTGAGGGACAGAAAGCTCTCAGATTTCATCAAAAAGGTCTTAATTTGTGTTCTGAAGATGAACTTAAGTCTTTCAGGTTTGGAATAACATGAGGGTGAGTACAGAATTTTCAATTTTGTGTGAACTATCCCTTTAATTTCTATGAGGCCTCCTTCACTGATTTCGTGGGGTGTGCTGGCTTACACCCCACCGGACCAGGGTTGGCACGGTTTGAGGTAGTGTGTGTGCGGCCGTTTTTATTTGACCGGACTGCAGCAGCAGCAGGGGTACGAGTGGGAAAACAGGAAAGGATTTTATGGTCGGATCTATAGCTGCCACTGGAATCAAAGACACACAGACAGGGGAAACATGGACACATGGACACAAAGGGCAGACGCGCATTACTAGCTGAGAAAGCCCAATCAAGCAAATCTAGTCTGAGAGAGAGTGGGTTCGCGCATGGTAGCACACCAGTGTGATATAAATGGCAACCTACTGGGCCATTTGTGCTCCTACATTTGATATCTAATAAACAAGAACAAATGAGACTGTCCTTCACACTCGAGGAACGAAATCTGACATCAGCGCACAAACAGCCCATTGACAACTGGGCTCGACTGCAGCATAAAAGCATGCTAGGAACTGTGTGAAAAGGTTGATCTGCGGGCGAGATGATATCAGTTACGTCCTAATGGGTTCTTGTTGTATTTTCCATGTCTTGAAGTTGGCCAACTATGCAAGAATTACCATTGCATAATTCCATCCTTGAGTTTGAGGTTTGAGTGACAAGGCTGAAGACCAGTGACGTTGCTTGCGTCAATCTGATTGGCTAAAAGCACTAAGGGGACGAGTGTGACCCTTGGCCGAGAAACCATCAAATGCCAAGGTAATTTCCATTGCTGCTAAGTTTAAGTTTTAACTGGTTTACAGGTCTTTATTTTGAGCACACAGCTGAAGTAACAAAAGGCAACCGCGTTGGCGAACATAACCGGGTTTGTGAGGCCATGAAAAAGAAATACTGTTATGCCAAGTCTTAAATGTATGCCTAGACACAGTATAACCCTAAAAAGGCTTCTCTAAATATGACCCCCCCCCCACACACACACACCTCTGTATTCATGTTATATACACAGATCTATTCATAATGATAATTCAATTGACAGCAAGATAAATCTGTACCTCGAGCACATCAATAAAGCTCTTAAAATCGCCATCACTTTTAAAGAAGGCAAATACAATGGGCAAATCATTCAGTAGCGCTGTGACCATAGCAACGGCAGAACCATCTAGCCTTCTAAACGAAACATTGACCCCATACTTTCATTTTCTGTCACCAGAGGCAGTGAATGCTGAATACAGTAAGAACATGTCCATGTCATATTTTAGCACAAAAGAGAATGAAGCATATTTTCAAGGTCATTAAGATTTTATTACACATTTTAATTTTTATTTTCATGACACTTAAGCACAACAAATTATATATATATATATATATATATATATATATATATAGCATCCTAAGGAAGGCTTTTTAATTTAAATTTTTTAATGATTTAGCCCAATTTATTAAAGGCCTTTTATGCTTAACCATGTGAGTGCCTTGGAATATTTGGTTGTTTTCAAATAAAATAGAGTAAATAAATAAGACACAGCTTTCAAAGGTTTGGGATGAGTAAGATTTTTAAAATGTTTTTTATAAGAGGCTCTGATGCTAAACAAGGCTGCATTTATTTGATTAAATATCGTGAAACATTATTATTATTTAAAATACTTGGTTGTTGAACAGCATTTACTTAAAATTGAAATTATTTGTAATATAATATTGCATCCTTGTTGAACAAAAGTAAAGTTATTAATTTTTTTAAAATTGTACTTAAAGGATTAGTTCACTTTCAAATGAAAATTACCCCAAGCATTACTCACCCTCAAGCCATCCTAGGTGTATATGACTTTTTTCTTTCTGGTAAACACAATCTGATATATATTAATAAATATCCTGATGCATTTGAGCTTTATAACGGTAGTGAGTGGGATCAACATCCATCCATCATAAATCGTACTTAACACGACTCTGTGTGTGTGTGGGGGGGGGGGGGGGGATTAATAATGGCCTTCTGAAGCAAAGCAATGCAAAAGTGTAAAAAAAAAAATCCATATTTAACAAGTTATGAAGTAAAATATCTAGCTTCCGCCAGACCGTGTTCCGTATTCATCGTACGAAGAAAGTGTAAATCTACGCCTTCCTTATTCAACTTACGGAAAAAGCTTAACTGGCGCAATGCCAGTTCCGTTTTTTTTTTCATAATTTGAATATGGAAGGCAGTATGGCAAAAGCTAGATATTTTACTTCATAACTTGTTAAATATTTTACACAAACGCATTGCTTCGCTTCAGAAGGCTTTTAAAAACACTGATCATGAACTGTGCAGGATGTGCCAAACTGGCCTAACTGTCATGAAATTAATGTCACAATGCAAACAAAATATACTTCATACTCTTATGAAAAATATAATTTCTTGTTTCATCATTTCTCTTAAGAATTTAGACTGAAATGCAGCCCGGACTGTTTTTGTTAGATTTACCCAGGAGTGCTGGCAAGATTTGGGTGGGAGGAATGGTGGGGTTTGAAACAGGAGAGGATATCAGTTCAGTAGATGTAATCTCTTGTGCTGACTTATCAGAAACACATTTGCTGAAATAAATCGGTAAGCGCCTGCAATACAGAATGGGGCAACGGGCCAAAAAGCCCCTCTCAGACTAGATGAAGCATGTGATGTCATGTCAGCCTCTCTGGGTCTCCTTTCAACCCGGGACCCTCATCTCATTTACATTCGCTTTTTCTTCACCTGTCCTTCTCCGCATCTCTCTGTAGCCTCACAGAAAATAATAAGGCTTCCTCCCGAGTCCCTGAGGGCTGTGCTTGCGAGAGGGGTCAGAGCGGACCCCGCGCGCACAAAATTCAGCCTCTCTCTCCTTAGCGGGCTGTCAAGAATTTAAAAAATGGAGACAGGCTGAGAGAGGCTGAGGCAATTACTCATTTACAGTCTGTATAGACGTTACTGAAAGCTGCCTTCCCTCGGCTGCGGAGCAGCAAATGTGTTTCCAATTAAAACTTGTGTTTACATATTCTGCATTTTCTATTGTGTAATTGCAAGATTTATTGCAGGCCTCTAGTGTTTCCTCTGGGGCAGAAAATATGGTCGTGAGGCGTTAATATGTCACATGATTGGTGCCAAGAACAGAACACTCTTAAAATTCGATCAGCGAGGCCACGGAAGCAGGACGGAGCAGTCCGCATTGGGCCATATGGGATTTCTAGTCATAAGATATAAATGAGAGGTTTTGGACCGAGCGAGAACCAGTCGGTTAACGCTGAACGTGATCCAGTTATGGACGTCCGTTGAGGTCCGCTGCACTGGCACCCCTAACACGCTGTACATATGGCCATACGTAACTTACTGAACAACAACACGACACATGGAAGGCATGCGATCTGGCCTTTGAAACGAACACCAACTCTAAATCTATTTAATGACACAAGAGATATGAATAATTGCAATAATGTCCTTGCGGTTTCCGTCCGCCTCCATCCCCCAGATCCCTCATGATGCATGCTGTTGTCCAAAACGAAGGCACGCTCATGGCTTAGATGTTTCGGAGCGGAACTTGGCAAGCGTCATTTGGATCCACGCACTTAAAGGCTTGTCGTCATGGTGATTTGTCTTAATGCCCATGCGACCTAGACCCCTGCATCTGTTTTCCTTTCTCTTCCCTCTCTCATAATCTGCTTAATTATTTAACATTAATCATTTATCATTCAGAACTGGCTTGCTGAAGCATTTAGCAACATATTTGGGAATTTAACAGTCATTTTTCAGGGCCATCTTACTTTAAGTGCACAAAATAAATAGTAACAATCCATAGGTATAAGAATGAACTTAAGGCATAAAGAGATAGTATTTATACTTCCCTCAATTGAGAAAAAGAGAAACTCACACAATAATAGCTCTTGAATGCACTTCGAATGATTTTGGACTAACAGTGCCCTCTGCTGGATGGTGGGAGCATTACGATTGGCTCACCACTCGAAATCAGCCATTTTGTAGTTTTAACATGTGGCCACAACCACTAAAACTCACACTGACATTAAGCAGACTTTCCAAGAAGCAGATTATTCCGACCCCTGTACAACCACCACTGTATCCCATACAGACACATGCAGCGAACGGTGAAGACGCCAGTCGTAATGTGAGGCATGTGTGTGAGAGACAGGTCTGAGGGTCTTGCAATGCTCGGCACGACTGCGGTGCAATGGGAAAAGGATCTGTGTGTGTTACGGTATGCGGAGCTGCGAGTCAGCCAGAGTTCCACAGACACACACTCACAAACAAACTAACACACACATACACTTCTACTGTTCCCTAGAGAGAATGAGAGTGATATGCCAACAAAACTCCACCACAGTTCTCAGTAAGGGGTGAAAAGACATATGACGGATCAAGTATGAGGATATGAAGAGGTTCACCTTGTCTGCAGGCCTTTCTGTTGCAACTGCTCACACAAATGATAGGACAAGACTGCTTAAAGTGTTAGTTCACCCAAAAATGAAAATTCTGTCATTAATTATTCACCCTCATTTTGTTCCAAACACGTAAGACCTCCGGAACACAAATTAAGATATTTTTGATGAAATCCGAGAACTTTCTTACCCCCCATTTATAGATTCCAACGTAATTACCACTTTCAAGGTCTAGAAAGGTAGTTAAGACATCGTTAAAATAGTCCATGTGACTACAGTGTTTCAACATTAATGTTTTGAAGTGACGAGTATATTTTTTGTGCACAAAACAAACAAACATCAAACTTTATTCAACAATTTCTTCTGTTCAGTCTCTGGCCAATAATAAGTCGGCGTTCGGACGTAGAACCCGGAAGCACTGCACTGTGTTTACAAAAGTCATTGTTTTTGTTTTGTTTGTTTTTTTCCACAAAAAGTATTGTCATTGCTTCAAAACATTTAGGTTGAACCACTGTAGTCACATAGAATATTTTAACGATGTCTTTACTACCTTTCTGGGCCTTGAAAGTGTTAAATTACATTGCAGGCTATGGGGAGTCAGAAAGTTCTCAGATTTCATAAAAAATATTTTAATTTGTGTTCCGAAGATGAACGAAGGTCTTAGGGGTTTGTAACGAAACGAGTTTGAGTAATTAATGACATAATTTTCATTTTTGGGTAAACAAACCCTTTAAGGTGAAGTGTGTCATTTCTGAGCGACTAACAGAATTGCGCAAAAATTATATGATGGCCCCCTTTGTCAACTAGCTGTACCTACTCTAAAACAGGAATTCAACTTAAAGGAATGTGCTTTATTACAAAATAGTAATAATAATAATTTCGCTTTTTTTAACTAAACAAAAAAATTGCAGGCAATTAAGGTTACGGAGAGGCACTTATTGAAGTAATTAAGAAATATGAATCTTATAATTGTATTAAAGTCCTTACATTAATTAATATTTAAAGTTGTTGTCATTTTTATGGTTGTTTTATGGTATTCAGCACCTTATTGGATATACATAATTGGATATAACGCAACAAAAGTTTATATAACTTAACACAGAAAAGCAGACACCCCTTTTACTTCCATTGTAAGCGCCTCACTGTAGAGAAATTCTGTGCAAAATTTAGGAAAAATAAAAAGGCTAAAAAAGGTCAAGGTCACTTTAAAACCAAGCACCTGTTAGTCAACAAGGTGAATTTGCATGAACAATTGAACCCGATGCAAAAACGTGTGGGGAAATCTTTCACCCTCACGCAAAATTCCTGATTGTGTGGATTCCTACTATAATTAATTATAAGTCAAGTGGATTCCTATTGAAATTCAAGTTGAAATTAATTTAGTTAGTAATCAAGTTTAAGCCACATATGCTGTCAATTTATAGTTTAACTAATATTCAAAACATTGAATATTATAGACATAGGCTTGAAATATTCAAAGAATAACACCAGCATATAACAATAAAAACGTTTAACAATGACAGTATGCAATAAATTTTTTTAAAAACATCAGACTTGATCAGACATGATATACTCTGTTTTAACCTGAAAGGCCTCCAGTGAAAATACAACCATCCCACCTTTTCTGTATTTACATACAAGGATTGAATTGAGGAAATTCCTCCTAAACAGACAAGAGAATTGTTATGTAACGCTCTATGGTGCTGTAAATAACATTTACACTTTACAGATACTTTAATCCAAAGCGACTTACAAATAAGCTAGATATAATATGTCATATATCCTCAGGTGCCTGACACCCTAAACTTATTTTAATATATTTATGTTAATAAAAGCAATAGTTGTTCCAGCACCAGAAGTGTTACTCTCACAAACAGGCTCAAGTTTCCTTTGAACAGCGAACTGTTTAGCCCACAGAAAATGTGTTCCAGGTGTTCGTGTCAATATAGTTTTTCTGCAGTCTTGTTGTGTGCTGTTTGACATGAGAGATCACACAGCTTTGAGATGTTTGAATCATCTCATTAAAATGTTAGATTTTCTCAAAGACCAGCTAAGCTGAATTTCGCCATGTGCTCTTTGACATATTACCAACGATTCTGTCCCGTTTCTTTGTTTGTATGTCAAGCCAATCGATAATTTGCACTTACACTGGATTTTAAACTTATTGTTTACATACAGTGTATATTCTAGTGGGGGGAAAAATGCTTCCACAGGACACTCATGATGAACAAGGATTTCTGCGTTTAAAAATACAGACTTGAATAATATAAAGTGAATTTGTTGGAGTTGATAACTGAAAGAGGGTTAGGAAGGGGTGATGGCTGTTTCAATAAAAATGAATCACCTTTTTAAGTTGAAATGATTCATTTTGAACAATTGCTCCCCTGCATATTAAAAAAGTCCTTGGCTTTGCTTTTATAATCAGTCACAGAAAAAGAGAAGTGCAATTTCTGATTTTTTTTTCTGATGCAATCCAAATTTGGAGAGTGTGTCAAGGACATATACCTGACTGAATCATGACATTTGAACAAATACATAATAAATGTTGACAGCAGATTCAACATAAAGCAACACCCATCAGTTTAAATGAAAATTGGGGCCACAGACACACACCAAAGCACAAACAATAAACCAATCATGTAGTGCATCACCAATCTTGCTTTCTCACATACAGAATTCAACAGTAACTTACCAAATCAGATGTGCTTTTATCCAGATGAATAAGCTTCTTAACCTGAAACAATATAAACAGAAGAATATCAATGTACAGTAGGCTATCTCATATCATTGTACACAATAGCTATTGCTTTTGTGCATACTTCTGACAAGCTTTTCACACTTTAAATTAACTCTGGATTAATGTAATCCTTTTTATCTAGTTCGACTTCTCACATTAATCATACTTTACCATGAGTTAGAAATGAATCCTCCAGATTTTACGATTTCATACTGTACTTTTGTAAACAATGGGCCGTTTGACGTTCTTATTTGCATATTTAGGCGACCTGTTTTAATAACACCACAAGTGTCGTAATGTAAATTCGCTCTGGTTGTCTTTTGACACATAAACCAAAACATTAATTTGTGTTTATTACTCCAGTTAACGGTTTCTCAGTTGTTCGAAATTTTTAACAATAAATTACACAGCGAGATAAAGTTCCTCAGACTGTAGAACGCTCATGAATATTTAATGAGGTAAGCGCCGAGGCTGTTTATGATTGGTTGGCAGGTTAAAACACGGGGGTTTAAAGGGCGTCAAACAAGGTGAAACGGGTACTACTATAAAATAATAATAATAATAATAATGTTTACAGTTTGGGACATTTTACAGTATTGTATGAACATTATGATGCGTGTGATTGTATTATAAATAAATTTTATTGTTTAGTTAGCCATCTGTTCCGTTTTGATTTTTCTCCATAATATATCTTGTTGCCTGTTTTTGCTCAGAGTTTCTTCTGAAAGTTATAACAACTCATGTAAATAATTGGAGAAGAGATTAATAAATTATGGTAAGGCAGCACATCAAACAATAGAATCTTTCTCTCTCATTTCATTCCAATGCTGGAAAGGCCAAAATGTCTAAATAAACAAAGCATTTGCTGATGAGTCTGTGTAAGTTTGCATCAATAATGTGTTTTACCAAAAAAAAAAAAACTGTATTATGTAAAGGCAAAGGGTCATGTTGTACAATGTGAGACTGTATAAGCAAATAATTTTACACATTTTAAAGTAGGCTACTCAGTTTCCTAAAGCAGCATTAATGCTTGTCAATCACAATGACAAACATATTTTCATTTAATTCATTTAGAACATTGAAGAACTGACAAATGTAAAACATTCAGTCATTTGACTTAACTTTGATTGAAAGCTCTTCTCCCTGGACGTCTGGAGGCCATCTTTCCAGGCTCCGATCCAAGAAGCAACATCTGGCACTATTCATCTCTTGCTGTGATTGCTTTGGTTCTGACACATGTCCGCATACTGACAGGAACACACTCTACAGTTTCAGCCTGTGTGACGGGCCTCTGGTCCTGGTCCCGCTGACACTCACGGCTTTTGTTGTGTAAACGGCCATCTTACCCGAGCTTTGATCATGGCACTGAAACATTCCAGCATGTTTACTACAGAGAACAATGCAGCTTAAATATTCATGTCAGGTCAGTTTCAGTTCCACTGTAAGCCATTCTTTGAGATGGATGGAGGGATAGATAGATAGCCTGCATTGCCAGCAAGACAATTAACACTTTCAAAAGCCCAGAAAGCTACTAAAGACGTATATAAAACAGTTCATGTGACTACGGTGGTTTAACTTTAATGTTATGAAGTGACGAGAATACTTTTTGTATGCCAAAAAACAAAATAACGACTTTATTCAACAATATAGTGATGGGCGATTTCAAAACACTGCTTCATGAAGCTTTGAAGCTTTACGAATCTTTCAAATCAGTTGTTCGGAGCATGTATCAAACTGCCAAAGTCGCATGATTTCAGTAAACGAGGCTTCGTTACATCATAAGTGTTTCGAAAGTTCAGTGGTTCACTACTGGGGGGGAGTGACTTTACCAATTTGATATGTGCTCCGAACCACTGATTCGAAACAAAAGATTTGTAAAGCTTCGAAGTTTAATGAAGCTGTGTTTTGAAATCACCCATCACTAGATATTGCTGAATAAAATCATTATTTTGTTTTTTTGGCACACAAAAAGTGTTCTCATCACTCATATCATTAAGGTTGAACCACTGTAGTCACATTAACTCTTTTAAATACGTCTTAAGTAGCTTTCTGGGCATTGAAAGTGTTATCTTGCTGGCAATGCAGGCTTCACTGAGCCATTGGATTTTATCAAAAATATCTTAATTTGTGTTCCGAAGATCAATGAAGGTCTTACAGGTGTGGAACGACATGAGGGTGAGTAATTAATGACAGAATTTTCATTTTTGGGTAAACTAACCCTTTAAAGGACCTATTAGCCTGCGCCATCAAGAGTTTCATGACAGAACTTTGTAAATAGATAGATAGATAGATTGATTGATTGGTTGATTGATTGGTACATAGACAGATTTTCCACTTTCCATAACTCGCAGTCAGCTGAAATGAACCATCTCAGATAGGCATGGCATTACTCAGGTTTGAGCTCAGGGTGTGTATGTCTGTGAGGAGCATTATGTATCACCAGCTGTCTTCCATTCACTCTCACTTGTTGGTAATGTTAAACAGGGGTATGGGGTGGGGGTGCTAAGCTCGCTCATATGCTTTACTTGGTTATGTATGGTTTCCTGAGGAAACGACAGGAGTGGAGGAGGGATTTTGGCCAAAATAATCCACTTTATTGGTTTTGGAGTGATCAGATGGATGCTTGACAGTGTAACTACATCTATGGATTGCTCAAAGCACATTGAAAAGTTCTTTAAAACACATTGTGCATGTGGGTGAGCTGAAAACATCTGTTTATTTAGGTTGCATAAGTCATTATTACTCCACCCTAATTGAATTTGTCAGTAACATGCTCATAATGGATGACAGAACAGATAAAAATGAGTGCAGCTGCTATGCCAGCACAAGATTACTCTTAAATAGGCAGAAAAGCACAAGACAACAGCAATAACTCAAAGTCTTATTTTAATGCACACAGATCCATATAACAATGACATTCTGTGGCATCATCACAAAAAGGCACCAGGAAATTAGCTTCCTCGGTTTTGTTTGCAACGAGGGAAAAGCATTACAGATCGAATTTGCATCTGACAGGAACAGAAAACAGAGACAAATGTAGGTGGTCAAATGTAAAGACAATCTGGATCTGGATATTATCCGGATATTAAAGTTATTATCCGGATATGAGTGGCTGCATGTCAATGGGTCTTTGCTAAAAGAAAAGCACATGAGAACCGGGTGGATTTTCAATTTAAAGTTGAAGACGAGTTCTTGTCCTTGAAGCAAGCTTATGCACTTGTGTTTGTCTCCATCTACTGGCTGAAGAGTGTCAGTACAAGCAGTCAACCAGAATACGTCAATAAAATACGTTTATTTGAAAAACATTCAATAAACATACAGCTGTTTCAGATAGAGCTCTACTGCCCACAAAATGATGCAACAGTCTTAAGGCAAAGGATTTATGAAGTGAACACATTGTTATCAGAGCAAATGGTGATATAACATTATGAATATACATTCAATCTACAAAACACATAACAGTATTCAAATAAAAGATTAGTACAGCTATTATATCAACTAATGGGATGCTTAAATGCGTATTTTAAATCACAATCTACAGACTTTCTTGCAGCCCTGATGAGAGATTGCTAATTTGCACAATGTTTTACTGACATTTTAAAATATGCATCTGTCATTAGCATAAAGAAATTGGATTATATGCTAATCAGTACAACAACAAAAAACAAGAATGTTACATTAAATCTTTTTCTTTTTCCTAACCATTTTTCCCCCAAATGACATTGAATTTCAATAAGGCTTATGTTGCTGTGGCAACTACATTAAGATTTTGCAGCTGTGATTTGTATTGCAATGCAATGGAATATTGCTCATTCTTTTCCTTCGATCACCCGGGAGTTCATCAATTCAATGAAAGCTCTTATAAAATCCACTAAGCATGATATTCAGCCAATCCATCTGAGGGATATCATTAAGGTTCAAAAAGCACCTTAATTTTTTTGGTAGCTGATATGAAGTGTGACACAATTGGCAGAATTTGCATTAAAGGATTTAGAATTTGCAAACTGATCTACAATTCAGGAACAACCATAAAGATCCATATATTTAAAATAAGACACTTGCTTCCTGTTTGGCCATATTATATATACAGTATATATATGTGTGTGTGACTGCAGACATACACTTTCTAGTCTGTTTTAGGAAATAATGACATTTTTCCCTAGAATATGAATACCTACACTTGCTATACAGTGATCTTTCCATAGGCTACATGTATATGTTTAGGAAAATATAATAATAAATTGACTTCAACCCATTTTTGATGTTGGTCCAGTGTATTTTGAGCCCATAAGGAGGTTCTCACACCTGTTTGAGTTATAGCAGCACATTGCATACATTTAATATGAGCAAATCAAAACAAATATGTGTTTCATAAAAATATATTTTGATATATGATATTATAATTTACTCAAAGTAAAAAATAAATGTCATTTCTAACTGCCTCCTTGACCACAGGGCGATATACCACAACTATTATGATCATAAGGAGGCAACAACAATAGCAACATTTGTCTAAAAATGTGGCAAATGAAAGATAATAAAGCCCTCATATTGATGTTAGTGCATTTGGTCATGCAGTTTTAAATGGGCACAGTAGTAAGGCCGCGTATGTGTGTGTTGGAGTGTCAGGAAAGGCATATACGTTTCCGAGCATCAGTATGGGTCCAGTTTAATTCGCCTGTGCAGGCAACAGGTGAACACCATTCCACATATCTGAAACACACACAGACGGATAGAAATCAAATGTCACATTAAAATGATGAAGTTTGGTCCAGATAAGATGGCCTGTCTGGTCAAATGCTCATAATAATTTGAACAGAATGAGACACTGGCAGGCATCAAGCAGCAGTGCATTTGATAAAAAGAGCCCCAACAATATTAGAGTGGATGATGAAACAAGTCTTGATGTTTAGTATTTCTTTTTTCATTTAATTCAAGAGCAGATATGGACCGATATGGCCTTGTGGCAATTGTTGAAACTCTCTTTATAAAAAGGCTTGAAGAAAGAGGGAAGTGGTGTACAGTTACCATGGAAACTGAGGTGTAAGGCAGCCGGTAGCAGTGTTGTTGTAATTGGGTCAATTAGCATGTGTGGGAGTGTGTGTGTTTGTGTGCACGTGCTTGTATGAAGGCTACAGTGTGTAGGTAGAATCAGACCAGTGGTAAATCTCATAATGAAGAGAGCATAAACATTCATTTTCATATTTCCATTTTTCAAATCAGCATTTTGCTTTTTTAAAATGCTGCCATGGCGGCAGAATAATTCACAGCAACAATCTTGAGATTCAAACAGGTGAGACTGAGAGAGCATTTCTTGTTGTAAAGTTTGTGACTGCATAAAAACAGCCTGAGATGTTCTTCTAGCTGTTGTAATCCTGGGAAAAACAACTCAAAAACCTGTTTAAAATATCTTTAGGTGATAAAAATATATAGCTGCAATCCTCTACAAACTCAGTCTGCAAGTTACAAAACCTAATCTAAAAATATATAGTGTTTCAACATCTCGCCAGGCTATATTTTTTTCTGTATCTCTGGAAAAAGCAAATCCGAAGACAAATCGGAAGCCAGGTCCTGGGAGGGCTTGTGGTGGGCGATTATTTCTACAAAAATGATGGAGCCTCATCCTACCCACAAACACAGAAATAAACCAGAGCTGGAAGTGCGGCTCAACTCAAGTATTTCCTTCCCTTAATAATGTTCTACTTTATAGGAAAAACAATAAACTTTAAATTGGTTAATCTGTAGTGAATTGTAGGGTAAACGAGCATTTATGGCACATGCCAGTAAGGATCTCTGGTTTATGAGTGTTTTTTGAGGTTTAAAATGAACCTCTGGGAAATGTAATCTTTGTGTCAACGTTTGGTAGTTTATGGACTAAAAATGGGGTACATTCATTGGTTGGTTTATAACCAAAATAGACTCAAATATATTAAAGTTAAGATTTAAGCACCCTAATCTTAAACCAATACAATCATTTTTCTTTTGAAGATATTTCACAGAATGTCAAAGCTGCTCTTTTTCATACAATGAAAAAAATATGGACTTATTTTATGAAAGCTCGTTTCCGCCATGAGATAAAAAATAAAATCTTACAATTCTGATATATATTCTGAGATATAAAGTCAGAACTTCTAACACGTGAGAAAAAAAGTCAGAATTGCGAGTTCATATCTCGCAATTCTGACTTTATAAGATGCAATTGTGAGTTCATATCATGCAATACTGACTTTATAACTCGCAATTGTTAGTTTATATCTGGCAATTCTGAGAAAAAAAAAAAATCAGAATTGTGAGTTAAAGTCATAATTGCATGATAAAAAAAAAAATCAGAATTGCGACTTTATACAATTCTGACATTAAATCTCGCAAAGAATTGTGAGATGCAAACTCGCTATTGCGAGAAAAAAAAGTCAAAAATGTGAGAAAAAAATTGTAATTACCTTTTTTTATTTAGAGGCGGAAACAAGCTTCCATACGTATTTGTCCTTGGGGTGTTCAAGTCATTGACAAAAGAACCATTGATGTTTGATGTCAATGGGGTCAAAACTGAATATTTAATAATTCAAATATGCAAAAATCACAGCCAAGAGATTTTAAAAATACAACAGCAAATAATGACTAGTGTTCAAAAGTTTGGGGTTGATAAGTTTTTTTTAAGTTTTTGAAAGAAGTCTTTATGCTCACAAAAGCTGCATTTATTTGGTCAAAAATACAGTAAAAACAGAAATATTGTGGAATATTATTACAATTAAAAATATCTGTTTTCTACTTTAATTTGTAATTTATTCTTGTAATGAAAAGGCTGAATTTTCAGCATCATTACTCCATTCTTCAGTGTCACATGATTCTTCAGAAGATATTCTAATATGCTAATTTGTTTTAAAAGTTTACAAGAACAGCATTTATTTGAATTAGAACTTTTGTAATATTATAAATGTCATTACTGTCACTTTTGATCAATTTAAGAATTCTTGCAGAGTAAAAAAAATAAATAAAAATGTTTCAGAAAAAAACTGGCCCCAAACAATTGAATAGTAGTGTAAATACATCTTTAAAACTTTTAAACTAAGCTATCATCTGACATTAGCATAGTGCATAAAATGTATAGACTATTTTATGGTGCTTTTATGCCTTTTGTCATTTTATCAGCTGAAACACTCATTCATTTTCCTTGAAAAGAGCAGCTAGAAAATCTACAAAATATCTTCTTTTGTGTCCATTTCATTTTCAGCTTTAATAAGCTTGGTCTTTCATGTGACTCTCTCCTATGTCATAAAGCACTGAGTGAGAAGCAGTATTATTGCTCTCTGCCAGGACTTCTAATGCTACTCTAGAAGAAAATAAATCCGGATGAAAAGTGGGATTAACTGCACCGGAGAAAGGCACAGCAGACAACAAACTGAGAGATGAGACTTATATGCAATCAGCAGACCTATACAAAAGACTTTTTTCTGAACAGATATGTTGACACCTTTGAAACTTCTCCTTTCCAACAGTCTGGGTCCACAGGGAGGGATACAATAGACAGGAAGAGAGAAGCCTGAAATAGATCGGACACACTGGGAGTCTCACAGCAGGTTGCGGGTTGAAGGTTATATCAGGTCTGCACAGTCCAAGATGAGAGGTGCTGATTCTCAAAAACGTATTTGTAACTGAATGTCTTGAAAAAATTGTTTTAAAATACAAATTATTAAAATAAAATGCTATTTAGTGCCATTAGTTTTGTTCCCTTTTGCCATGCAGCATTCAGCATGTGTGGTTTAAGAGTGCTGGTGTCATGCCAAACACATACACATAAAGCATGAGGTGGACATGAGGTGACAGGAACAACGCACATCAACATGCACACACACACACACACAGACAGACGTGAGCATAAACTCAAACAGCCGACCTTCTCATCGCATATCGGTTCAGGAGTCAAATATTGGCACTAGCCAATCAAACGTCAGAAAAGTCCTCTTCCTCTTCTTTATAAAGCAGATAAATAAAGCAGGCAGTCAGCACTGCTCCTATTAGCTACAGGACACACACACACACACAGATACACACACACACACAGATACAGACAAAAAGAAAGAGACAGAGAAAAAGACAAACAAAACCAAGACAAAACAGAGACACACGCTGTAATTTAAGACAAACATTACAAATCCCTGAAATACAGTGTTCGCTTCAGACAGTCTAAGGAAAAGATACATAAAGTGTCAAATAAACAATGCACTGATTCTTTTTTACCCTGACATGTTCTTTTCTAAAGTTAAATAATAAGTTAAAATGCTTTATATATGTGTATTAACTCAGTTACACAATTCAGTGCGTTTTCTAGTTTTATTGGTTGTATTATTGAAAAATTCAGCTCTCACTCGGCTTTCACTCTAAATAAGATGTTTTTACTTTAACTTAAATACTGTAATTACAGAATTAAAAAGTTTCATCTCATAGTTACACATTTATAGATATTGATTTATAAGATATTGACCCCTTGATTTTGTTAGTAACTTCTGTTAGCAGCTTGACTAGTTTACTATTATAATACTACAAATAACGAGTAGCTTGTAGCTTAGCAAGCTACAATTTTAAAGTAGTTTCTTCAACACAAACATTTTGTTATGTTATGAATGTGAACTGTAATGCTGTAGACCCCTGAGCAGCAGCACTGTTTACTGCCATAATGACAGTAATAATGAAAGATCATTGACGAGGATTAATTTAATTAGCGCTCCCAACAGAGAGCTGCTTCAAACCACTTTAAGGGTTTTTACGGTAAAATCATTACATTAAATTTAACGCAGAACTTATTTTTAGTCCTCTAATCACTCCAGAGCTTCACATTTCCTGGATGAAATAATCACATGACCAGCAGCTGAGACTTTGATGCTGAAAACGTGCTCATCATGAAGTCCTTACATACACTCTAAAAATGCTGGGTTAAAAACAAATCAAATTAAAAACAGCGTTTGGCTTGTTTTAACCCAGTGGTTGGGTTAAATTTTCACCCAAACTGCTGGGTAGTTTTATTTAACTCAACTATTGTTTAAAAATTGCTGTATTGCTTGCTTAAAATGAACCCAAAGTATGTTGTAAATGAACATTTATTAATAAGTTTAATGAATAATAATTAAACAACAAACATTTATTAAATTGCTTATTAATAAATGATCACCTTTTGATTATTATTGTTATTGCCTCTAGTAATTATGCGTCTCATTTTTTAATTTCCAACCTATTTTGGGTTCATTTTAAGCCAGTCATATAGTAATTTTTAAACAATAGTTGGGTTAAATAAAACTGCTCAGTACGTTGGCCAAACATTTAACCCAACCGCTGAGTTAAAACAACCCAGTTGCTGAGTTTGTCCATATTCAACCCAACTTGGGTTGTTTTTGACGCAGCAATTTTTAGAGTGTAACATCCAGTATACTATGTAGCAGTCAGACTGCATCCTATGCACTACATCCCATACACTACGTAGTGCATAATTTACACTAAAAGCTTGTTGGAACCAAAACCAATGAAATTACATGGAATTACATTTCATGATTTTGTCACGTCTGGTTAGGCAACTTTAACACATAATAGTGCCAGTTGTTGTATTTCAGATCAATGCGTGTCTGACAACAAACATTAAGATTCACATACAGACTAAACAACATATAAAAACATATACTACCCACTAAAAAGTGAAGGACAGGGATAAACTTCTTAAAAAACATAATCTATGGTCATTATACATCACTCCGAGCTCAGAGAATCAATATGAGGTCTGAGCTGGAGTCACATTTCAGTGGTGTTTATATACAGAGTTTATTCAAAGGAAACAGATCAATGGCTCTCTGCACCCCTGCAGTGAATGCAGCAGGCTCACCATGAGATCTGCACTTAAAGCCGAGAGCTCTTATCTCTCTTTCTTTTATTTTGTCAAGCCTGCATGTGGTCTCCACCTATTTTTACCCAGCGGGCAGAGCTCCGTGTGACTACCGTGCACATTACCGGTCGAGGGCAAAAGCAGAGTCCATTAAACGATTGCCCTCTGGTCACTGCATCAGCTATTTTGGTGAAGGCTTTCATGTTATTGAACCACATCAGAAGACCTCAATGATCCATGTTCCTACTGTTTCTCTGAGGTATGTTTCATAGTAATTGGACATAAACATCACTGGAAAGTTCTAAATGTTATAATTTTTTTTTTTTTTTTTTTAGAAAATAACCAATCGTTTCGCTAGATAAGACCCTTATTCCTCGGCTGGGATTGTGTAGAGCCTGTTAAAGCTGCACTGAAACTGCAATTCGGACCTTCAACCTGTTGGTAATTGTTTAAGTCCACAATATGGAGAAAACTCCTGGAATGTTTTCCTCAGAAACCTTAATTTTTTTTTTTTTTTTTTTTGTATTCCACAGGAAAAACAGATTACATAAAATCACATGGTTCTGGAACCACATGATGGTAAGTAAATAAATGACAGAATTTTTTTGCACATTCCACCTTACCTGTAGACAGGCCACTCCTATCCCTACAGCTCCAATGATGAGCAAGTGATCCGCCAGGAACTGCTCCAGTTTAGTGATACAGCCGCCCTGTGAGAGACCACAGCATTATAAACTACTTCAGCTCATAAATGTATATCATGTGCTTGTCTTTTCAGTGTCAACGCACATATGTGGATTTGTAAACTGATTTATTTTGCAGAATGATAACTGCAGAGTTCCAGATATATGGATGATAGGGAGATTTTTTTTTAATTGTGTGATTTACAAGACATTATTGTGAATACTGCAACAACATACCGCATATAGAATAATACTAATGGCTCACGAAAGGCTTGTAAAAGCAGTGTTGTAATGTATTATGTATCACACCGGAGGTCTGTTCCCAAAGAATACATACAGAGAGCTTGGCAGCAGTTCACTGTAGTGTTACCTCACACTTCACAAGCTCATATATGTTACCAGTCGCACCTGTCTCGCTCACAGCTGTGCTTTCATAGTCTAAATTACACCCAGGGGGCGTATCAAACACTTCATGATGATATGTTTCACAGGCGCATTGTAGTTCCCACAGACAATGAGGAAGCATCTAAGGCAAAGCATGTGGCAGCTTTGTCTCATTAACAAAGTTCTGTGTTTTGTAAAGGAAATTATGTACAGATGAATATACAAGTATGATCACGTTGAATAAATTTTATGTGGAGGATGATTTGAGATTAACAGTGTCAGACCCACCTCCACCTTGTAGATATTGGAGGGGTGGTCTCTCTTTCCACACTGGGGGGTGATGGTCTTACAGCAGCTGTCAGGGACCAACCTTGACTCCGCCGCCTTGGACATGATGTACACGCTGTGCATCCAATCAAAAGAGTTGTTACTCCCACAGCACTTGAACTGCAGGGAGAAGGTGAGGGAATTATGGTTATTTTACAGTTAGGATCAGTGCGCAAATTGGTCCGGTATTTAAAAGACATGGAATACCTGTATTTCTGCACTATTCTGTTCACAGTTGTGATTTTACTTTTTTTTTTTAGATTTATTTTTTGGCATTTTTGCCTTTATTATGATAGGACAGTAAGCAGACACAAAGTGAAGTGGGAGAAAGAGAGAGGGGGATGGGATCGGGAAAGGTCCGCAAGCCGGGACATGTCAGCATGCTGCCCACGAGGCTATCGGCACTGACTTTACATGACGTTTAGGGGCAGTGTATTTGTTTAGTGAATTCAGTTTAAATTAAATTAAAGAGCAAATAAAATAAAATAATAAAATATTAAATTAAAATGAAATAAAAAAAAAAAAATTTAAAAAAAACAAATGTGATAGAAAAAATAAAAAAAATACATTAAAATAAATAATATTAAATAAAAACAAAATAAAAGCAAAATAAAAATATTATATTAAATTTTTAACATAAAATACAAATATTATATAAAAACAAAATAATGTTAAATAAAGATAACATAACATTAAATTAAAACAAAATAAAAAACATGAATTTAAAACAAAATAAAAAATATTAAATAAAAACAAATAAAAGCAAAATATTTCTTAAAAAAAAAAAATTAAAAAAAAAAATAATTAAAACAAAAGCTACTGGCACTGAATTTTCACTTCTAGCACTGATTAGGATCATTCATATTCTGTTACCAGCTCACAAAAAATTGCAAAAATATAATACAATATAAAAATCATTTGCCCTAACCACATACTCTTGTCTTGAGTCTCTAATCTAACCAAATAAAATGCTAGGATTTGGAGTTTCTCACATCCTGCTGTAGTCTGTCCACAGATTGAGTGATGCTGTCTTTTCCAGGTTGGGCATAGTTCTCTGTCATCGTCTTGCTCAAGTGCTGCTTCAGCTCTTCACTCAGCTGTGAAAGACAGAGAGAAGAGAAAGAAAGAGAGAAATGAACAAAAATAAAGAGTGAGCAGTAGGCAGTGTCATCACTCAAATGTGTCATCTGTGCCAGTCGGGTACGGTGCTACCACTAGATCCATCATAAAAGCAATTGGGAGTTAGTTCTTTAGAGCTTTGTTTTATAGCAATACTATCTAAAGTATCACTCACCGCCTGGTAATAAACATAGGCCAGAACACCAGCCACCAGCTCAATGAGGAAGATCAGAAGCAGACAGGAGAAGTACTGTGAGAAGACAGGAAACAATGAGCAAATACAAGCAATAAAATTTCAATATCAACAGATCTTTTGTTCAGAAAATCTTCAATTAGCTATAGTTTCATTTGCCTTTGTCTTTTTTCGTGCAAGTTTAAATGGCTTCTCTAAAAGAAACTCTATCTTACAACAAGGATGCTTTATACACACATCAACACAAAGTGCTTCAAAATGTAACAATATTTGCACTGTCATGGGGATAAAGTAAATAAAATTGGTTTCTCAGAATTTTCTTGCTCAGAGCTGCCAGAGCTAGAGACGCCTGACAAATGAAAATAAAAGACACAGTGACACTTTCCTCAGAGGAAAATAAAACAATAAATGACTAAACTGAATAAGCTGTCACAGTTTACTGTGGGGGGAGAGCGTGTGGGTGATAACAACCACAAATCTGCCTTTGAACATGTTTTCAGGAAAATATTTTTCATGGCACAATAATTAAAAACAAACCAACCAACAAACAAAACATTGCTTTCGAGATTATACATAACTCACAATGTCTTTCTATGAATACACTGATTTCTATTTAATTGCAAAGTGAGTACTGAAGTTGAACTGAACAGTTTGTTTTCATCACTAATCTACGGGAGCTTGTTTCCGCCACTGAATAAAAAATAAAAAAAGTAATTGCGACTTTTTATCTCACAATTCTGACTTTTTTTCTCATAATTGCGTGATATAAACTCACAATTGCGAGTCAGAATTGTGTGATATAAATTCAGAATTGCAATGAAGTCATAAATGTGTGATATAGTCGCAATTGCGTTATAAAGTCAGAATTGCGTGATATAAAGTCTCAATTGCATGTTATTAAGTCAGAATTGTGAGTTATAAAGTCAGAACTGTGAAAGTTCATCTTTTTTCCTCAGAATTGAAATTTATTTAACTCGTAAGTGCAAGTTTATATCTCACAATTCTGAGAAAAGAAGTCAAAATTGCGAGAAAAAAAGTCAATTGCGAGAGAAAAAATTCTGAATTGCTAGTTTATATTTTGCAACTATAAGTTTATAACACACAATTGTGAGTTTCTAACTCGCAATTCTGACTTTATTGCTCACAATTGTGTTTATATCTCGCAATTCTGTGAAATTTAAACTACAATTGTGAGAAAAAAAAAGTCAGAATAGTGCGATAAAAGTCCTTTTATTATTTTTTATTTAGTTGCAGAAACAAGCTTCCATAGTAATTAGCAGAGTTAAACGCGAGCAAAAAGCAGAAATGTGCACATCAGATTATACGCAGAGACTGTAAACCTAGCCACAGACTCAAGAGATGCCATGAAACAGGAAACAAATGTTCTGTCAAGGTGGACGTGTGAGAGAGATTAATAAATTAGGGCCAAAAACACACATACTGTATAGGACCACTTCTCTTCTAGAGGTCGAAAGAAAGGACAGGAAGTCCAATGTAATTTATGTAAACACCTACAAGAGCACTGAAGCAAATGAAATGAACCAATTCAAGGTTATTCAAACACAACAGCGCACTGAACAGCTGTTAACCTCACGGCAGCTGTCGCATGTTGACATTTATGCGTATATATGTTTTTTCCCCATAATGCAATGCATTCAGATCAGACCAGAAAGGACCAGTATCCTCATTACTAATTCCTACCGAGGTTGGCGCTCCTCTGTAGATTCATACATCTGAGCGAGAGTGGGCTATAAATAGGACTGCTGCAGTGGCAGTCACAACCTTGCTTGTCTCTTTCACTCCCTCGAACAAACATAAGGTACTATCTTTTTTTAAAAAATGGTGAGAAAGCAGATGCCTGTCAGCTAATTTGTCATGGCTGCCATGGAGCCTGTTCTTCTTTGTCTTTGGACACTCATTGCCGCCCACCCCAACTTACAGGCAACAATAACTGAGCTGACCAAAAAGAGACTGGGATCTAAAGCAATTACATCTAATGAGTGGAGCACAATGGAGAAAATGGCGCATCTGGCAAGATTACGACCTCTCAGTGTGGCCTTTGACATTCATCTCCTTCCTCTCACCGTGGACAGACAGCTCCTCTGCTCACGAATGACGGCACAGCAACCCAAGAACCCAGTGACCATCACCAGCCCCCCGGCCAGGATCAGGATGTAGGCGGACACGGCGAATGTACTGGAGGCTAGTAGGCTCAGGTACTCTCCTTTATCGACCAGCGTCCAGATCCCAACCCCCATTACCACCCCACCGCCCATCTGAAAGAGAAAAATACATTGCAGGATATCATAGTGCAAAGAGTTTAAAGGGGTCAAATAAAATGAAATCAAACTTTTAGAAGTCAAAAATTGTAAGTCAAAAAAATGGTTTATTCCAAACATCCAGAACATTGAATTCATCAATACATGACAGCCTACATTTTGAACCTCTCATAATGAAAGGTTTGCTTACTGAAGAATGGGGCAGCACAAAAAATGGCCTGTTTAATTCTAAGGGGCAGGGAGAGAGTAAAAAAGGTGAACAATGCCTACTCTACGTCTTGTCAACAGTAGAAAATAAGCTGTGTTCTGCAAAGATTTGACCAGCTTTATCAAGCACCTGGGACACAGGAAGTCCTAAGTTTCTGGGGTCATTAATTACCACTTTAATTATTATTTTGAACTAATTTATTAAGGTGTTAGTACAATTTGAGCCTGTAACTAAGGATGCGCTACCCGTAATTTGACCAGCTTTATTAAACAGTTAGTTCACCTAAAAATTGAATTTGTCATTAATTACTCAACCTCATGTCGTTCCACATCTGTAAGACCTTCGTTCATCTTCAGAACATAAATTAAAGGTGCCATCGAACGTTTTTTTACAAGATGTAATACAAGTCTAAGGTGTCCCCTGAATGTGTCTGTGAAGTTTCAGCTCAAAATACCCCATAGATTTTTTTAACTGCCTATTTTGGGGCATCATTAAATATGAGCCGATTCAGGCTGCGGCCCCTTTAATTCTCGTGCTCTCCGCCCATGGAGCTCGTGCTTGCCTTAAACAGTGCATAAAGTTTACACAGCTAATATAACCCTCAAATGGATCTTTACAAAGTGTTCGTCATGTATGCGGCATGCATGCGTCGGATTATGTATTGTATACTGTTATATTGTTTACATTTGATTCTGAATGATTTTGAGGCTGTGTTCCGTGGCTAACGGCTAATGCTACACTGTTGGAGAGATTTATAAAGAATGAAGTTGTGTTTATGAATTATACAGACTGCAAGTGTTTAAAAATCAAAATAGTGACGGCTCTTGTCTCCGTGAATACAGTAAGAAACGATGGTAACTTTAACCACATTTAACAGTACATTAGCAACATGCTAACGAAACATTCAGAAAGACAGTTTACAAATATCACTAAAAACATCATGATATCATGGATCATGTCAGTTATTATTGCTCCATCTGCCATTTTTCGCTATTGTTCTTGCTTGCTTACCTAGTCTGATGATTCAGCTGTGCACATCCAGACGTTAATACTGGCTGCCCTTGTCTAATGCCTCAATCATGAGCTGGCATATGCAAATATTGGGGGCGTACATATTAATGATCCCGACTGTTACGTAACAGTCGGTGTTATGTTGAGATTCGCCTGTTCTTCGGAGGTCTTTTAAACAAATGAGATTTATATAAGAAGGAGGAAACAATGGAGTTTGAGACTCACTGTATGTCATTTCCATGTACTGAACTCTTGTTATTTAACTATGCCAAGATAAATTCAATTTTTAATTCGAGGGCACCTTTAAGATATTTTTGATGAAATCCGTGCCACATTCAAGGTCCAGAAAAGTAGTAAAGACATTGTTAAAAGTCAACGTGACTGTAGTGGTTCAACCTTAATGTTATGAAGTGACAAGAATACTTTTTATGCTTCTGTGTACTACGTCAGAACACCGACTCATTATTGGCCGGCTCCTCCGTCACCATCACACGCATGGGTCGTGCTGCTCATGTGAACAGCGTCGACCAATAATGAGCCAAAGTTCTGAGTCTGACGTAGAACCTGGAAGTGCTGAACGTAAACAGCGTACGAGAATGACACAGAAGAGAAGATATTGTTGAATAAACATTTTTGTTTTGTTTTTACACACAAAAATTATTCTCTTTGCTTCATAAAATTAAGGTTGAACCACTGTAGTCACAAGGACTATTTTAATGATGTCTTGGACCTTGAAAGTGGTGGTTAAATTGCTGTTTATGGAGGAGTCAGATACCTCTTGGATTTTATCAAAAATATCTTAATTTGTGTTCTGAAGATGAACGAAGGTCTTACAGGTGTGGAACGACATGAGGGTGAGTAATTAATGACAGAATTTTCATTTTTGGGTAAACTAACCCTTTATAATAGTATAATAGGGACATTTTAATAAATGTAGGCTTTTGACTGTTTTTTAACAATGTGGAAAGTGGAACTGAGGAGAAAAATTAAATAAAAGAAATATGATGTGACACCTTTGATAAGAAATAATGAAAAAAAATAAAGTGCTAAAATTAAAGACAAACAATTATGAAAACTCTAGGATTAGACAGATGGCTGAGGACAAACAATGATGTTATTGTAACTGGAGTGAGAAAATAATGCAGTTAATTATAGATATAAAACTGAAACTCCTGTTTCAACTAATAAATAATAAGCCTGTAGTTGTTTAACAAACTCAAATAACCATTAATTTACCCCTGAGATTTCAGCACAGGTTAATTATCCACCTGTGTGGTGCTGTGCAAAGTAAACACTCCATTAATCTATACAAACACACACACACACACTCATTTAACCGTTTTTCAGATTGATCCAAGTCAGAAGCAGAGGAAATTCCAACAAGGCTCTTCCCTTCAACACTCCCTGCTCTTTCCTTGACACTCTCCAGTGCCTAACTCAAACAACAGCTGTCCTAGAGTCCCATTGTCTTTCATGCCTCCTGAGCAGCTTGCATACCACACACAGTGAGGACTTTGAGTTTGAGCAAGAAACTGTGTCTTTACAAAAGCTCTGCATTGAAGGAATCACTAGATTATATACTGAATATGTATTTCAGAGGTTATGCTTTAAATAGTTCACCTGAAAATGAGTCATTACTTACTCACCCATGTTTCAAACCCACGTGACTCTTTTTTTCCATGGAACACAAAAGGTTATATATAAAGTGTGTTAGATACAGACAGAAATACGTATGGACCACTTTTATGATGCTTTCGAAACTCTGAAGCATTGTAATTGCATTAAAGAATTAGTTCACTTTCAAATTACAATTTCCTGATAATTTATTCACCCCCATGTCATCCAAGATGTTCATGTCTTTCTTTCTTCAGTCAAAAAGAAATTAAGGTTTTTGATGAAACCATTCCAGGATTTTTCTCCATATAGTGGACTTCAATGGAGCCCAAACGGTTGAAGGTCAAAATTACAGTTTACAGCGATCCCAGACGAGAAATAAGGGTCTTATCTAGAGAAACCATCGCTCATTTTCTAAATTTTTAAAAATTTTATATGTTTTAACCATACATGCTCATCTTGAACTAGCTCTCTTCTTCTTCTCTATTTGAATTCCAGCAGTCTAGACACTGCTAAGTGCATTACTGCCCTCCACAGGTCAAAGTTTGAACTAAACTGTCATATACAATATGTTAGTGCAAGTATATAACAATTAGTTCAAACTTTAACCTGTGGAGGGCAGTAATACACTTAGCAGTGTCTACACTGCTGGAATTCAAATAGAGAAGAAGAAGAGAGCTAGTTCAAGATGAGCATTTATTATTAAAACCTATATAATTTATTATTTTTTATTTATTTATTTTTTTAGAAAATGAGAGACGGTTTCTCTAGATAAGACCCTTATTCCTCGTCTGGGATCGTGTAGAACGTTTTGAACATAGACTGTAAAAAAATATGGACGTAGTGTCCGTGACGTCACCCATAGAGTTCTGAACAGCAGTTTTGACGCGTAAATGAGGCCGCGGCCATCTTAGCTGCACGTGACCGCACGTCACTCGCGGATAACTGAAAATGGGCAAAGAGGCGGGACGAAGTTGGAGCCCTTGCGACTTGATGCTGAAACCACGCCCGCCCTAGCTATCTATCTTAGATACTATCTAAAATATTAATAAAGATAGCAATATCATTAGAAAGTACTAAAGGATTACTGTCAATCTACGGTGATTTTTTTACGATAACGTTATAGATGCTCCAACACCAATAGGCTAATTAATTTGTGTGGGGTGTGCAAATAACACAAATCAAATGGGATTTCATACCTTTATAATGAAATAGAGATCGCGAGATGAATCCAATCCGTGGCACTTGGGTAAAATATATATATATATATGCACCAGATGTATATCTCTCAAATGTTCTCTCAAACTAATGAGCACGTATCCAAAGTATAATTTTTCAAAATAGTGCAGCAGTTTTAGTTATATCCAAGCAGTGCTGTCGGAGTTGTATATCCTCCTGGTATTGTCATTGTAGTAAATCTCAGGAACAAAACTTTTAGCCAATGCCACGACGATCCAACAACGTGTGTTCCGCATGCGAGCACATGTACACAGACTGACATCTGTCTCGTATGCAGCAAGCCATATATTGTATAAAATAATCCAGAAAAAAGGCACAAATACGGCTGAGATGCCAAATTCAGTGGCTGAAATTAGCTGCTGAGGTGACATGACGGCTCACAGACAGCAGCGGCATACCTGTCACTCAAGTGACCACGCTTCACCCCCCTCAGAGTTGTCATGAAGGGCAAAATTCGCAGTATAGACCAAAACCACAATATGAACCAGACTGTAAACATGTTTTTTTCTGCTGTAAACTTGGCTAATTTAACATGATGGTCAATGAGATTCTGCTCACTTCTGCAGCCTGTCCCTAGCGGCCAGTCGATGAATTGCAGTTTAATTCACTTCCGTATTGGCTTCACGAGAAACAGGGGGAGGTTGCCGCTTGGTTTTGAAGCTGCACTGAAACTAATCTGACCTTCAACCACCATTTGGGCTCCATTGAAGTTCACTATATGGAGAAAAATTCTGGAATGTTTTCATCAAAAACCTTAATTTCCTTTTGACTGAAGAAAGAAAGACATGAACATCTTGGATGATATGGTGGTGAGTAAATTATCAGGAAATTTTAATTTGAAAGTGAACTAATCCTTTAAAAAGAAAATTCTTTAAAAGGATTCTACAGACGAAAGATATACAGGCTTGGAGCAATATGAAGGATAGTAAATGATTACGAAATTTCATTTTGGTGGACTATCCCTTTAAATCAGTGGATAAATGCACAGGATTGTGCATTCTGGTTGAAGGTGTGGTTTCTGACTCATTTCCTGTCCTTCTCTTTCTCATCCAGGATCTATGAAAACCTAACTATCTAATGCAGAGAAGTACCTACAAAAGATACATTTGATCAAAGAATACTTTATACTGAGGGATGCTTTTGTTCAGACAGGTTTATTTTTTCTCCATTCAGATTTACTTTTGTTTAAAAAACAAAAACAAATTCAACCCTAGAGGGCGCTGTACTTGTTGAGCTCAGACACAGGTGGATGGAAAGAGGAAGAGAGAGGGGGAAGAGAATGGATATGATAGGAGATTTAAATTATGAAATCCTCCCATGTCATTGCACTTTTTCATTCACATACACACTTCAATCTACTTGTAATTCGGCTCTCGTCGCATCTGATATTCCATAAGAACAGCTTGAAATCAACACAAAACGCCATTCAAAACCATTTAAAGCAACTTTTTTTCCCCCCTCTGAACAACAGGCATCAATGAATTATTCATTATAAGACCAGAAATGTGAATTGAGATAGTACATTTTGATTTCATGCAGATGTTTCATGTTAAACACAACACATTTTGCAGGTTTACATAGCAACGTGGATCTCAGACTCACCCAGAACAGGAAGTTGAAAACAAAAAGGAGGTACTTGAGACACACTGTGATCCAGTCGTCCTGCTCATCCTTATACAGGCTGCCCATCGCTCCTGTCGGAGAGAAGAGAAAAAAATAAATGAAACAAAAAAGGAGTGGTGGATAAAGTGGTGGATGTTCACTCTTTGTTAAGAGACAAAATGGGAAAAGGACAAAGAGGAGGAGGTGGGCAGGAGCGTAAACAGGCTTTTGGAAAGATGGCAGTCAAACACTGTTCTTTTCCATGACATGTTAATTAACAGCTGTGGCCTATGGGTTTCTGCCACAGACAGACGACATGCTCCATCTCAGGGCCTAGTGTGGAGGCGTCGCATGTCAAAACAGCAGCCATGTATGGGTGCTAAAATGAGGGCGTTTGGTTTGAAATGGCTGAAAACTTAACGAAATAACACACAATCCAACCCATAGCTGGTTTTAGAAATCTCGAGGACACCGAATGCAGCACTGGATTAGAAAAGTGACTGACACATTCTGTTTCAGATCACAGACTGCAGACTGGTTTATAAAAAAATCCCTGCTATAATGGATTTTTGTGCCTAGATTTTCAATGTAAGAAACTTCAATTTCTTTTGGATACTGAGGCATAAAGAAGGAGGACATATTGATTTTCTGATCACGTGTTGTAAATGCATGGAGAAAGCCCTCACTGTGTGTCAGTATAGTAATCACTTAAAGTGCTTTTCTTAAAGGGTTATCTACCTGTATTGAGCAGTAAATACAGATTATTTATGATGCAAACCTAAGTATACCACTAAGTTTGGAACTATGATTTAGTAGAAAATAATGCTTTATTCATTGCATTTGCATTTATTATTTACCTCATTCTGAAGGTCTGCCTGATAAACACAAACTATCTTCTTATCCACTCTGTTGACAGACCAGTGGCTTTGCCTGGGATCTGAGACATTTGGAGGCTTTGTGTTGTTATGGGATACTACGAGTATTCAAAGAAGTGTTTCAAGAATTTTAAGGAAGCCTGGACTTCTTATTTACTCCATATACTGATTTATTTAAAAATACTGCATTATTAAACTATACAATGTCACTTTAAAAAAAAAGTTTCATTATTGAAAGATTTAAAAGACGATTAAACTTTAAACCATACCAACACCATTTATTTATTTATTTTGAAAAAAAAAACCTAATATATAAAATAAAATTGCAGTAAAATCTTACAGCAACATACCTGAAATCTGCTTGTACCATAAAATATACTGTTAACCAAATAACACAAGGGTTATTAGAGAAAACATAACATAAAACACATATATTATCAATTGTAATGTGTTATGCAGGCTTTTTAACATCCTTTTATTATTTTGCAGCAAATTTTAAGGTAACATTTTAATATATTTTTGTTTTTGTGGTCTCTGGTTGTAGAAGGGGTTTCGGCACAAGCCTACACATATATGGCTAACTTAAAGGGTTAGTTCACCCAAAAATGAAAATTCTGTCATTTTTTACTTACCCTCATGTCGTTTCACACCCGTAAGACCTTCGTTAATCTTCGGAATACAAATTAAGATATTTTAGTTGAAATCCGATGGCTCCGTGAGGCCTCCATAGGGAGCAATGTCACTTCCTCTGTCAAGATCCATAAAGGTACTAAAAACATATTTAAATCAGTTCATGTGAGTACAGTGGCTCAATATTAATATTATAAAGCGACGAGAATACTTTTGGTGCGGCAAAAAAACAAAATAACTTATTTAGTGATGACCGATTTCAAAACAATGCTTCAGGAAGCATCGGAGCATTGTGAATCTGTGTGTCGAATCTCCAATGCTTTCTGAAGCAGTGTTTTGAAATCGGTCATCACTAAATAAGTCGTTATTTTGTTTTTTTGCCGCACCAAAAGTATTCTCGTTGCTTTATAATATTAATATTGAACCACTGTACTCACATGAACCAATTTAAATATGTTTTTAGTACCTTTATGGATCTTGACAGAGGAAGTGATATTGCTCCCTATGGAGGCCTCACTGAGCCATCGGATTTCAACTAAAATATCTTAATTTGTGTTCCAAAGATTAACGAAGTTCTTACGGGTGTGAAACGACATGAGGGTAAGTATTAGATGACAGAATTTTCATTTTTGGGTGAACTAACCCTTTAAGTGTGTAAGTGTGTAAGTGTGTGTGTGTGTGTGTGTGTGTGTGTGTGTGTTTTTTTACAGCAGGGTACTGTGTTCTTGAATATAATGTAGACATTCACTGTAAATTATGTGGTAATAAAACGTTTTACTTAAAAATAAATAAATAAATAAAACATAAACCGTTTTTTACCTAAAAATATTTACATATATTGTCCCATTGGGCAACATTTGTTTCTGTAAGGTAACAGTATGTTATAGTAAGGTAATCTTTTTCGTTCAAACTAACATTTTTAAAGATAGCATCAGGTATGTTTAACGGTTAAAGTTGAAAACCTTTATTGCTACAACGTTTTACTTTCGCTCTGTTTCCTCTCACTGTGCTCAGGGGATTTTGTTGTGGTTTCCTCTCAAACAACTGACACGTCAATCGATTAAACAAGCCACGGATGCGGTGTGACTAAATACGTTACCGTGTGAGCATTTACTTCATTAAAATTCACGTTATTATGCTCCTCCTTCAACACCCCACACACAATGAAAGCAATGGAGGTTGTCCCGAAAAAAGAGGACATGGTGGTTCAACGCAGACGATTCTCTTTCTTTCCTCCCCCGGACTTTGACCACTTTCCGCAAAGCGCATCTGTCGCTCAGTTACATTGATCCTGCGACACTTTACGCACTCATGAACATAAACAAACCAAAACTGCGTGGTGTGATGTCCACTTTATTTTTTTAAATAGAACCTCCTGCTTTTATTCCATGTTTGGGACAAGCACCAAAGTCACTTTCCACTGCATAAAGAGAAAACATATCGTGTTTAAACTTACCTTAACAGCAGATAAAGGTCGTTTTCCCCAGCGAGGCTTGTTGCTCCGGAGGCGTGTGTCCAGTCGGCGGGTCAACGCAGGAGGATGTGAGGAGGAAATGCAACTACAGCCCGCCCCTTCATTTCATGAGATTAAATACAGCGAGCTGTTCATCTTCAAAGGCTGCTCGGGGACTAAATAACTGTTATTAGTGCTTTTAAGTAAGTTGCCTTGTCTCGTTCTCTGAAAAAAAAAATCAATTATTTTCCCTCCTGGGATTGGATTTGAACTGGACTCTTGTCTGCAAAACAATGCTGTTGAATACTGTAAATAATCGTAGACATTTTAAAAGAATTCTACTGACTCCAAAAATGTTTAGACCTAAATTAAAGATTTATGTATTTGCATCCATTTGGATTACTTTGTTCTAACATAAACAAACTAATAAACAATAATCTTTTTCTTACTTGTCTCATTTATTATGCTTAAAGAAACACGAAAATATGCATCACATTAAGTTTATTAGTTTATGTTAAAACTGTTAAATAAAAATGGATAAACATTTTATACTTACAATACATCATACATTTAGTTCTAAATATTTTTGAGTGTTATCTTTTAAATACAAAGTGTTGGGATAACACATAAGTAATGTGAGTTACATAATCAGATTACTTTTTTAAGTAAGGAGTAAAGTAACGCAGTACTTTCATATTTACAATAATAATACAAATATACTTTATGTATTTTAATCTCACTTTATTAACTAGTGTCTTTGCTGCTGAACTTTGATGATGATGGTCCATACTAATAAGCAAAAATGACTTAATGACTGTCACATTTGTGTTTCATTTTTGTTTTTATTGCTGAAGTAAAAGTGTTGGGCTGCATCCCAAATTGCACTTCTCTAGTAGAGGAAAAACAGTATGTGACAGAAGAAGTATGTCCAAATTTACAGTATTTATCAAAGAGTAGGCAAAAAGTACCCGGATGACCTACTTCTTCCTGCAAGATTCTTAAGTGTACATATGATGGCCACTTTACTATCCCATGAGGCCATGGGAGAGGATTTGTGAATGGCAGTGAAGCAATGAAACTGATGCTGGTAGGTCATGTGATAAGGGTGACATGGTGAATGTAGCATGTCCAGATTACATTCATACTACATACATTCATACTATATAGAACATACTTTTTTAGTGGTCGTAAAGTACTTATTCAAAATAAGTACCTACTCAAGATGCGAATATGCGATTTGGGATGCAGCCTTAAACTTTCTTTTCTTGTGTCCTATTCTTCTGCAGTCCAGAATGGCATCACAACTGAAAGGTTTGTTTGAGCCACGCCCTCTATTGTACAGGCGTGAATTTGCATTTCCTTCAGTAAAGGTCCTTTACATTAGCCAAAAATATATATATTTTTTAAAAAAATTTTTTTATTAAAAACAAACAAGCAAGCCCAGGTGAATAAAGTAACTCAAAAGTAATGTAACACTTTACTTTCCATAAAAAGGATCAACCCAATTAGTTACTTTTTTAGGAAGTGACCCAATATTTGTAATGAATTACTTTTAGTAAGTAACTTTCCCCAACACTGTAAATAAATATATACAAAACATGTTATAATACTCTAAATTAATATTTTAAAAAAAGTAGAAAGAATAGAAAAGACCTGATAATTTGCATGGAGAAAGTGTATATTATATTATATTATATTATTGTTACAGTACAGAGGGGGCAGAGACCGACTTTCACAGGTAAATGGAGCTTTTTTGAAAACCAGTATGAGCTATGGCAGAAGTGCAGGTGAGTGAGCAGTGAAGTAGTGCTGGTTCTTGAGATGGAGAGTGATGACAGAGTTCTTTTGTGGTTTCAGATACCGGTGACCTTGGAATTGGAGACGCTGGAGACACTGGAGATACGGAGCACTCACACAGAGAGGAGAGAACACACGAGGAGATTCTTGGAGACAGGTAAGTAGATCGCGGGGAGTCCTTAAGGTAAGCATACAGGTAAGTTAATGCAAACGAAACCGGACATCGAGTGGTGTGTGTGAGAGCTCTTTATGCTGGCTGTGATGAGGTGCTTGATGAGGTGCAGGTGCCGGTGATCAGTATTCTGGTGATTGGGTGCGCTGTGATTGGTGAGCGGTGGAGCCTGACGTGTCTGTGACAGTACCCCCCCCCTCCACGGCCCGCGCCTGAGGGCTGAGGACCCCGGCGTCGAGGTGGCCGTCCTCTTGCACGTGGGGCAGGTCTGTCAGGGTGATTGGCGTGGAAGGTAAGTAGCAGATTAGGATCGAGGATGGGCTTACGATTGGCTCCCTCCAACCAAAGCCTCCACTCTTCTAGAGCCAACTTCACGGCTAGGAGTTCTCTATTTCCTATGTCGTAGTTGACCTCCGCCGGGTTTAGCTTGCGGGAGAAGAAGGCGCATGGATGGAGTCTACTTGGTGTCCCCTGCTGCTGAGACAAGACGGCTCCCACTCCTGTGGTAGAGGCGTCCACTTCCACGACGAAAGGGAGGTCCGGGTTAGGGTGGACGAGGAGGGGAGCGATGGTGAAGGCTTCTTTGAGGCTTTCGAAGGTGTTGGTGGCAGCTGGTGTCCAGGACAGAGACTTGGGCTGGTTTCGGAGCAGGCTGGTGAGTGGATGGGTTATGGAACTGTAATTCTTGATAAATCGTCGATAGAAATTAGCGAAACCTAGGAAACGTTGGAGTTCTTTTATGGATGTTGGAACTGGCCAGGTCTTGATGGCGTCCACCTTCCCCTCGTCCATCCGGATGCCACTGTGATCTATGATGTACCCGAGGAAGTGAACTGAAGACTGGTGGAATGAGCACTTTTCTGCCTTGAGGAAGAGATGGAACTGGTGAAGTTGTTGGAGGACCTCCGCAACGTGGTGGCGATGTTCGGCCAGGCTCCGGGAGTATATTAAGATGTCATCGATGTATACCAGCACGAACTTGTGGAGGAACTCCCGGAGCACCTCATGTATGAAATCCTGGAATACAGAGGGGACGTTGACCAGGCCATACGGCATAACAAGGTATTTATAGTGGCTGGTGGGCGTGATGAAGGCGGTCTTCCACTCGTCCCCCTCGCGTATCCAGATGAGGTTGTACGCGCTGCGGAGGTCCAACTTCGTGAACACAGTGGCACCACGGAGATGTTCCAGGGCCGCTGGGACGAGAGGAAGGGGATAACGGAACTTGACAGTAATTTTGTTCAGGGAGCAGTAGTCTATGCAGGGCCTCAAGCCTCCATCCTTTTTTGCCACAAAGAAGAAGCTCGAAGCAGCAGGGGAAGTAGACGGGCAGATGTATCCTTGAGCAAGGGCCTCTTTGATGTATTCCTCCATGGCCTTCTCCTCCGGGATGGAAAGGGGATAGATCTTACCCCTTGGCACTGGCTCACCCGGAAGCAGATCGATGGCACAGTCCCATGGCCGGTGTGGAGGCAGCTTGGAGGCTTTCTGCGGGCAGAAGACGTCACTGAAGGGGGCGTAGCATTCTGGGATCTCGGTGGAACGTTTCTCAACTGGACTCTCGATGGAGGTGGCACAGATGGGTAGATCATGAGAGGATGGCACTCGAGGAACTGGAAGGTCAGAGAAACAATTAGAGAAACAGGTTTCGCCCCACTTCAGGATCTCGCCGGTTTTCCAAGAGATGGTAGGGTTGTGCTGCTCCAACCAGGGACGCCCTAGAACCACGTCAGAGGTGGATTCCTCCAGAACCAGCAGATGGATGTTTTCCAGATGGAGTATACCGACATGTAACTGAATGGGACCCACACATCGGCGCACACATCTTCGGCTCAGAGGCTTTCCCGTGATTGAGTGGATCTGATAGACAGACGGAGAGGGCGTGGTCTTGAGTTTGAGCTGCCGGCAGAGGGCGCCGGAGATGAAGTTGCCGGCTGACCCTGAATCGAGGAGCGCCACCACTGGAAGGGAAACACCAGCAGCAGTAAGGTTGACAACGGTGGTGAGTGGTTTCATCTTATTGAGTGAAGGAATAATGGCACTCCCCATCGGTCGTGGGGGACGAGTTGGGCACGCAGAGATGATGTGCCCAGGCAAACCACAATAGAGGCAGAGGTTCAGGGTCAGCCGTCTTTGGCGCTCTGAAGGAGTGAGGCGAGAATTCTCTAGGTTCATGGGTTCGTGGGCTGGTTCTGGAGGGCTGACGGGTTCAGGTCGGCGGAGGAGGTGGTGAAAGAGTGACTGGTCCTGGTGTTCTTCTATACACGACTGCATACGGGAGGCGAAGCGGATGGACAGCTGGATGAAGTGCTCGAGGCCGATGGAATCCTCGTATGCATGCAACCGCACCTGAGGATCCAACCCTTGACGGTAGGTGGTTATGAGGGCTTGTTCATTCCATCCACTGGATGCAGCTAGCGTTCTGAACTGCAAGGCATAATCGTTAATAGTCATGGAACCTTGTTTGAGATTACACAATTTCTCACCAATAGAGGAGTCGAAGGAGGGTTTACCAAACACCTCCCGGAAGTGGGACACGAAGGAAGCATATGATTGAATGACGGGACCATTTTGAGACCAGATGGATTCTGCCCACTGTAATGCCTTGCCTTGCAACTGGGAAATGATGAACGCTACCTTGGATGTGTCGCTGGGGTAGAGGTGCGGTTGCATCTCCAGGACCAGTGCACACTGCAGGAGGAAGCCGCTGCAGTCCTCCGCCGTTCCTGAGTAGGGCGCTGGTCTGGCCATGGGACTGGCGTGTGCTGGCGGAAAGGGAGAGGTGACGGTGTTTGCGGAAGTGCTGACAGGTGATGGTGGAGGTGCGCTGGCGGTGAAAGTTCGTCGGAGAACATCCACGAGTTCTTGAAAGGGATCCGGGGAGCTCATACTGGCCTCGCACTGTTATGGTCCGGTCTTCTGTTACAGTACAGAAGGGGCAGAGACCGACTTTCACAGGTAAATGGAGCTTTATTGAAAACCAGTATGAGCTATGGCAGAAGTGCAGGTGAGTGAGCAGTGAAGTAGTGCTGGTTCTTGAGATGGAGAGTGATGACAGAGTTCTTTTGTGGTTTCAGATACCGGTGACCTTGGAACTGGAGACACTGGAGATACGGAGCACTCACACAGAGAGAACATACGAGGAGATTCTTGGAGACAGGTAAGTAGATCGCGGGGAGTCCTTAAGGTAAGCATACAGGTAAGTTAAAGGTGCCCTTGATTCAAAAATTGAATTTACCTCGGCATAGTTAAATAACAAGAGTTCAGTACATGGAAAAGACATACAGTGAGTCTCAAACTCCATTGTTTCCTCCTTCTTTTATAAATCTCATTTGTTTAAAAGACTTCCGGAAAACACTCGGATTTCAACATAACACCAACTGTTACGTAACAGTCGGGGGCTCCACCCCAATATTTGCATAATGACAGTGTTCAAATGTATTACACAAGGACAGCCAGTAACGTCTGGATCTGCACAGATGAATCATCAGACTAGGTAAGCAAGAACAACAGCGAAAAATGACAGATGCAATAATAACTGACATGATCAATGATATCATGATATTTTTTTGTTATATTTGTAAATTGACTTTCTAAATGTTTCGTTAGCATGTTGCTAATGTAGGCTACTGTTGGTTAAAGTTACACCGTTTATTACTGTATTCACGGAGACAAGAGCGTTGCTATTTTCATTTTTAAACACTTGCAGTCTGTATAATTCATAAACACAACTTCATTCTTTATAAATCTCTCCAACAGTGTAGCATTAGCCGTTAGCCACGGAACACAGACTCAAACTCACTCAAAATAAAACGTTGACATCCAAATATATACTTTACTCACATAATTCGAAGCATGCATGCAGCATGCATGACGAACATGTTGTAAAGATCCATTTGAGGGTTATATTAGTTGTGTGAACTTTGTAAATGCGCTGTAATATAGTCAACAACTCATGTGGCAGGGAACACGCTCGCTCTTAAAGGGGCGGCGTCAGTGAAAATCAGTGCATTGTTAATGATGCCCCAAAATAGGCAGTTAAAAAAATTAATAAAAAAAAAAACTATGGGGTATTTTGAGCTGAAACTTCACAGACACATTCAGGAGACACCTTAGACTTATATTACATCTTTTAAAAACATGTTCAAGGGAACCTTTAATGCAAACGAGACCGGACATCGAGTGGTGTGTGTGAGTGGCCTTTATGCTGGCTGTGATGAGGTGCTTGATGAGGTGCAGGTGCCGGTGATCAGTATTCTGGTGATTGGGTGCGCTGTGATAGGTGAGCGGTGGAGCCTGACGTGTCTGTGACAATTATTATATTATATTATATTATATTATATTATATTATATTATATTATATTATATTATATTATATTATATTATATAAGGTTAAAAACATTACATAACAATGGTCATTCCCAGAATTCTCTGCATGAACAATCACATTTGTTGCATATATGTTTCTTATTATATTATATTATATTATATTATATTATATTATATTATATTATATTATATTATATTATATTATAAGTAAAAAGCATCTTATAACAATGGCCATTCTCAGAATTCTCTGCATGAACAATTACATTTGTTGCACATATGTTTCTTATTATATTATATTATATTATATTATATTATATTATATTATAAGTAAAAAGCATCTTATAACAATGGCCATTCTCAGAATCCACTGCATGAACAATCACATTTATTGCACATTTCTTATTTTTGTAAACATTTATGTCCAATTGTTTTTGTTTTTTTTTACATTGCATATGTTGTTTTGTTCATGTTTATAGCATTATTTTTACAGTCATGTGCACTTTGAGAAAGTATAGATTTGTCATGCTTCTTCTTTTAATTATTTTAAGTACCTACATCTGTCAATTTCCCCCAGTTGTGATGAAAGCCAGGTCATTGCAGGGACAAAGTAAGTTACGCTTCCCAAATCTCAATAATTCACTTTCACAAAATCTTTTCTGATATGAAAATAATACTGACAGTTTCTCAATGCAAGCTGCTTGACTTTCAGTTGACTCTCCGTTTGAACTCAAACACAAGCTTCAGACGTGCTCTCTGCCCTTTCACACACAGAAGTTCCTCTGTGCTCCTTTGTCTTTCAAAGCTCAATCCCAGTAACCTAATAAAGTCAAAACCCCATTAGGAGAACACACGCCGCCATAGGCAGCGGATATGAGCCGCAGTCACCTGCCTGTGACACAGTTTTCCAGCTGAAACAGCATTAGAGAGGAAAATGTTATCCATCATGTCTGAATTAATGGAAAGAGTCTACTGAGAGAGCAACAAAGCCACTTAAAGTGAGAAATGTCATCGCTAATCTGTATTCTGGCTCTGTTAGTGCTCCTAATGGAAATGAACACAATCTCATTGAATTTGAGATTAGAGTTCTGCATCTTCTATCTGTCCTTTTTTCCTGATAAAACGTCTGTTGATTGACAATAGACTGCAGAGTTTTCATTCAGGGACTCAAATCTGAGCCAAATCAGATGGAAATCCAGGTACAAGTGGAGACATCAGGGACAACAAGCATGCAAGCATCGGGAAGATGGAAAGAAAAGATGACATTAACAATGCAGCAGATGACAGAGAACTTTGAAAAGGAACTCAGCCTATTGAACTGTTGTTTATCCTTTTGAATTTGAATCATTGTGATTCCTGCCTGGTTGTGTCTGGTTTTCTCTGCCGCTCCCCTGTTATTTTATTGTTGTGTCCTCCTGTCGTCCTCAGTTCTAAGCTAAATGGCACCTTCATGGTGGACGGCAAGAGTGTGTGTATATGTGCGAACAGATGCATGGAAATGACTTACCGGATAGTGAAAAGGACCAAAAGAAGGACAACACTCACACACGCACACACACTTCCTCCATGAAGTCTCAGAAAAGACTTTCATTTAGCAGACCGACAACAAGGCCAAGGACGATCCTGCTGTTTCATGACCATTTCAGTACACAGATAAAGACTTGCGACCAAACAACAAACCATTTCTGTTCGGTCATAAAAACATTTTTTTCTCAAGAGTGAGATAACACAACTGAGATTCAAGGATATTTACTTGACGAAAACACTCTCAATGCCAGAAACAAAGCATTGGGCTTCAGGAAATTCAGCAAATAATTAGTGTTTTGCTGTCCGCTGCCCACATTTTCTCCTGGATATGTTTTAAGCCTGTGTGTTTGTGATTGACAGTGTATGGTGTTGTGGTGCTGAGTGTGAGTGTGTGGTATTACTCAGCATGCGTGGGCATCCGTCCTTCAGTGTTATACATGAGCAGCCCATGTGTTGGAAGTCTTCTCAGCAGGATACAATGGAGCGTACCTTTATTTCGGTCTGGTAGATCACACCACGAGCTCCATTACTGAGAGTGCTCTACTGATTGAGTTTGTTTATTGTGTTGACATTTTCAATGCTGGGAAAATATCATTTTCATTGTTGACTCTTGCTATTTCCACATGTTTTCGAATATTTGGATGGATGGAGAGGATATTGGCCTTTAAACTCATAAACATGTGTGTGTGTGTGACAGAAAGAGAGTATGTTCTGGCCAGGACTGCCTCCCACATTAGCTCCAGGGATTACACAAGCAGATGAGTGGGTGGCATGTAAAAACAATGAGGGGGCCGCCGTTCGACTCCAAAACTAGAATCCCACACATTATAGACACGTGAATTCAAGCCACATGTGAGCTTAGATTGGCACAGACAACAGATGTGCAAAAGATGTGCTAACCGAATAAAGATATTCTCCACATTTTATTGGGACAGGGTCTTGTGCTGCAGTCTAAAAACAAATGAAATGCAAACATAAGACAAATTACCATATATCAATGAATGTGTAATTATAATGAAAATAATTAAAACAATAATCACAATACAACAAAACAATAATTTAACCTTCAGATTCTTTTCATTTGTTCATCTGACTTAATCTATACACTGTAAAAAGTTTAAGTAAGCAGAACTGGCAGATTTTAATACATTTTATTTACTCCTATCTTGAAATTTCTTGAGTATTTTGAGTATTAGCACTTAATTTTAATATTTATTCTCCCTTGGAAAAGCATGCTGGGAAATAGAAATCTCAGCCCAGTTTCAGGTAAATTTAAGTTTGTCTAATATAAAAGAAATTAGTTCATAAAACTCAAAACAATGAAACAATTCAGATTACTTAAAATGTGTCTGTTTCATGAACTCAAAAGAAAAAGAATGTTCTAAATACTCATAAAATTTAATTTGATTGAATTCATTTGTTTAATTTGCCCTACTCAAAGCAATTCAATATTTTGAGCATTAGGGTTTACAGTCATACTATTATTGGTCATTTAACCTTCCATAAAAATAGACCTGCACTAATCTGATATGACTGTTTTCCAATATAGCATAGTTTGGAGTCTTTTTGAAGCCAAGAAATAAGAAGCCAAGAAATAAATTTTACAATGTACTGTAAAAAAGAATTGTTGGTTTAACCTGGTTGCCTTAAAATGTTGAGTTCATTTAAATAAATAATTTGAGTTAATACAATGAAGGCGATTGATTTAATCAACGCAAACTCTGAACTCATATAAGGTAAGCTTAAATCATTAAGTATCAAAAATAATTTTATGACTACTTTGTGACTTTAAGAGGAATGGCTGATATTATCGCCAAATTAAATATATGGAAGCAAGATATTGTAGTGTGTGAATCAATGCTTTGAAAGTCTTGAAAGTTCATTGCATTTAGTTTTAAATCTTGGGTCTCAGAGACCCTCCAACATAAGTATTCATTTAACATTAATCACGTTATTAAGTTGAATTTTTGTTGAAAATTTGGGTTGAAAACGAGGAATATTTATGAACAATCAATCTGAATACTTGGCAACGCCAATGTCATTGGTTCGATTCCTATAGGCAATAAACTAAGATGCCCAATACTTTGAATGTAATGTAATAGCTTTGGATAAAAGCGTCTGTAAGTTCCAGCCTTAAAATGGATTAAAATGAAGTCGGCCTTGTGTTCTTTATTTTGAGAAAGTGAAGGTGCGATACTTGTGTAGGAGGCACTAATTCAGCTACTGATATCGCTCCAGTTCTGCACTCGCTGCGCTCGAGTTCAGTCCGCACACTTTCAACTCCAACTTTCCGCGTGATCCAGACGCACTTGACTGACCGCAACGCGTCGAAGTGGACAACTAGGATTCGATGACTTATTACGAATTGAATAATAATGGATCATCATGTTAAACTGAAATAAAAATATGCGTTCTGATCTGTCAGACTATAGATAGCGCGGCGATGCGCAGCGGCAGGTGATGTGGATGCTGACGCGCCGTGGCTCAACTGGTCTCCAAGTGGCGCTTAGAACCTCTGGAAGAACTTTTGCGCGATGGACTTTCAGTAGGACCCGGAATCATGGAGTTAAGGGACTACCTAAGAAGTCTTTATGACCTATTCCATATTAGTTTCCTTTTAGGCATTTATTGTTTATTTACCACAGCTGTGCAAATTAACAAATGGATCGTTTTAAAGCGCAAACCGAGTATTGCTCACTGCAGTACGTTTTAAAACTTTTGTAGGACATTTAGTGACAACACTTGCCCTTATCTAGTTAATCCGGATCCCGTTGGCTCGCATGGGACTGAGGCACTCATCGCGGTGCCTGCTCCTGCGGAGAAAGATGGCGGATGCGGAGAGCTCGGAGGTAAGTCAAAGATTCCTTAAGTCATGCATAATACATCAATGCTCGTCCAAACATTCAGATATACACTTGTAAACCGCAGGTGATTCATTCTAGTCGCTTATATGTGTGTTTAAGTGCATGATCGCGTAAAATGACGCGCTGGTTTGGAGGTCATACAAATCAGTGCCCGGTGATGTGTGACTATGCAGGCGAAAGAACAGAGAGATCCAAAGCAGAAAGCAGAGCAGAACACGTCCAGTTCCCTCGTCCTGAAAGATTCGCGATCACACATCACACCGAAAGCTAAATTGAGAGGTTTAGCCTATATTAATATTTATGGTGCGCGTAGGTTGCGTAAAGATCAAGCAGATATATCTGATGCAAGATGCCTCTTAGAAACCTCGAACACAACAAATTAGCCTAAATTTGTGCCGATACGATAAAGTAAGACTATAAACTTAGTCATATGCGTGCTGAATAGCACTCAGTTGCTCTTTTATGTAGTCTGTTGGGTCATCGCGAGACGGCTGAGCGCTGTCCTTGGTGCTGCAGTATTTTGCCCCCCTCCCCGGCTAATTAGCATATTCACCTTTGCATACCTGATTTAAACGTTGACGTTGTTAATTGGTGCACTAAATACTGTATTAGAAGCCCTGAAAAGCAAGGTGAAACACATTTGTGACCCTAGATCACAAAACCAGTCATAAGTCGCAGGGGTATATTTGTAGCAATAGCCAACAGTACATTGTATGGGTCAAAATGATCGATTTTTCTTTTATGCTAAAAATCATTAGGATATTAAGTAAAGATCATGTTCCATGAAGATATTTTGTAAATTTACTAACGTAAATATATCAAAAAATATTTTTGTGAATGGATATGCATTGCTAAGGACTTCATTTGGACTACTTTAAAGGTGATTTTCTCAATATTTTGATTTTTTTTTTATTTTTGCACCCTCAGATTCCAGATTTTCAAATAGTTTTATCTCTGCCAAATATCGTCCTATCCTAATATATCATCATATGGAAAGCTTATTTATTCAGCTTTCAGATGATGTATAAATCACAATTTCAAAAAATTGACCCTTATGGTTTTGTGGTCCAGGGTCTCATTTATCTGCTTTAAATGTTTTCTACACGTATTTTTACAAAGCTGTTTTGACATTATTTATTTATTCATCACATGAAAAAAAATGCCTTGGAAAAAGGTCAAACCTAAAAAATAAAAAATAAAAATACAGAAAATATAAGGATTTATGATATTTTGTTTTATTCAATGTCAATATTTTCTTTTATTTAATTTTATTTTAAATAAATTGCGTGTATAGCTCAAAAAGTGCGATATAGCAATTCCAAGGTCATGGGTTTGACTCCCGACGAGTGTATAAACTGATTCACTGTATACTTTGAACACAGTATGAGTTAATTTAAATAAAACTGTCTGCCAAATGCATAATCACACTCATTGAATCCATTAAGTGGTGATGTAGGATAGTGAGCCTTTTCGGATTATTTTACTGTTGACTTTACCAGCAGCGCCAGAAGCAGCAGCATATTTCCAGTGTGCCCTCGTCCCAGTCCTTGCAACCTTCTCCGCTACCAAAGCCATTGACTTCGGTTCATCATGTTGCACACCCCCCACACACACCACACGTCTCTGCGCTGTCTGCTTGTCCGGGACGAGGCAAGATGGCCAAGCTACTCAACCCGGAGGAGATGACATCACGGGACTACTACTTTGACTCCTATGCCCACTTTGGAATTCATGAGGTAATCGAAGGTTCAGTTTGGATCTAGTATGGGAGCTGGTGAAGTATGCTAGTCCAAGATGAAAAACTTTTATCATGTGCAGCTGATGATAAGAACATACTTAAATGTGTCACTGAAACCATCTTCTCAGCTCATTCACAAAGAACTGAGAGAACACCTTTGATACCGGCACATTTAGAGCACAAGGGTCAAATTGGATCTGTCTGCAGATAAAAGAACAGTTCTTGATAACACACAGAAAAAGAAGGACAAGAGTAAGATAGTGAGATGGAGAAAGAGAGAAAGAAATAGGAAAGAGAATTAGAGCGGGGAGCGGGGGTGCTTGGAAAGATGTGTATCAGTTAATCCCAGCAGGCTAAATGGAGACCTGTCTCTATAAAAAGAATCCTGGAGACACTGCGGTTTGTGTCCTATATATTGTCCTCCATAGCACAGTCCAAGAGAAAAGGTCCAGAAATGAGAGATAAAAGTACCCTGATTTTAGCCCTCTTATTTGAACACTCTGTTTTCATCGTAACTAACAGTGCAAACTCGATGTAACTAAAGCCGAGTTCAGACTGCATGATTTTCAAAGAAGTCGGGTCACTGTTCTTTTCACACTGCATGACTATCTTGGCCAGCATTCAGTCGCTGCTGTGCTCACACTGCACGATGGATAGGCGACAGAAGGTTTCACACTGCATGACTTTACAATAGGAAGAATCGCCGACAACTCTGTCTTGCACGCAAACTACGTTTCACAACCAAACACACGCAAGATGTGACAAGGAAACAACGCGATATCAGCACAAGACTGGAGTTCTCACGTGAGACTGGGATTATTATTAAAAATGGTAGCCCGCAAGAAGCTTGCAATACGAATTTCCTGTGTGGTGATTTCTAAATTTCTACACATTTTTCTTCCATTTCTTGGTTCCAAATAGACCGAGAAGAAGCCTTTTTCTGAAACAAAGCCATGCTTGCTGATATTGTGGTCTATAACTCCTCCCCGAACTCCCCCCTGCTCTGTATCTTGCTCTCTCATTGGCTGTCGGTCATTGCCGATGTAGTTTTCAGTCAGAACACTTTTCACACAGCAGGATTTTGAATCGCCGACAGGTCCAGATATTTAGCATGCCAAATATTTCACGGGTGTCGGCGACTCGTCGGCGATTCTCTCAGATCGCGTCTTTGCTCATTCACACTGCGTGATTGTCACTCGCGTGAATGAGCACCTGTGATTTCGGGCATTTGTCGGCGATTTCTCAAAACCTGTCAGCGAGCCAAAATCGGGGCTAAAATCGTGCAGTCTGAACTCGGCTTTAGAGATTCGTTAAATAAAACAGGAGTTTTAGCGCAAGTCCAGAACTCAGACACTGATAAACTTGCGCTCTTTGATTGACAGCTCCAGCACGTTTGATTGACAGCTCTAGTGATTGTAAAGGGAGCGTTCTTTGATCGCTTTCTATATATAATTTAATTACCATTTGAATAACAGATTATTTTCATCCTACTAAGAGAAGAATGTGAAATTGACCATGTAGTCAATGGTTTGATTTACTGACACATAGACAAAGAACATCTGACTGTACTTGAATCATTACATATCAGATCAGGCATTAGAATGAACAGTTACTTACATGTTGTTGCATTACTGTCGAGTCCAAATGCTAAAAGTCTGTTTGTAAAGCCTGTGCTGAAATGTGACTGATTTACCAAGAGATAAATAAAGCTCAACTGAGGCTTTCAAATTGTTAAAAATAAATAAGCATATTCCTCGCATTAGGATGCTTTGAAAGGTAATGTTAGTTTTAGTGCTGTATCGCTCTTCTCTACTCTTCATCTCACTAACACGCCAGTGGGTGGGGCTAATGTGTTCAATGATGAAGTAAGCATTGATTTTTTCTTGGGAGGCAGCGTTTCACCTATGTTTTATCGATAGGCACATTCTGGGACAAATCGTTTGATGGGCCTAGTATCAATAAAAGCTTTTATTGGACTAACAAGGAAGTTTTCAGTTATGAAACTTACAGGATATTCTTACAGTACGATGACCTCTTATATATCAAAGGCTCAAGGAAAAGTTGATTTCTCAATTCATGACCCCAGCTAATAAAATGTTGCTATAGTCTGACTAAAAGTTGTTGTTTTTTCCTCTCAATAGGAAATGCTAAAGGATGAGGTGAGGACGCTGACTTATAGGAACTCCATGTACCACAATAAACACATCTTTAAGGATAAGATTGTTCTTGATGTGGGCAGCGGAACCGGAATCCTCTCCATGTTTGCTGCTAAGGCAGGAGCCAAGCATGTGTACGGGGTGAGGACTCAAATAACACATTAAAAGCGTGTTTACTGTAATATACAATAGGTTTAAGTTAGAGGGCAACATGCAGGAATTGCTGCAGAAATTCCGCTTTTTATACACTCCCAAACTATATCTATGTATATCTGGAGAGACAGAGTGGGAGAGCATGTTGATAATATCAGCACAGTTACTGTGCTTCTGGTCTGTAGTTAGATAACACTCCATTGATCCACCCACTAGGTCCAGTTCTAGTCGCTTTTTTATCTTTTCTATGCCACAATAAGCAAAAGTGTTTTCTGTTTGTGTCCAAAGCACAGATACATATAAGAAGAAAGGGTTCACACAGGTTCATAGACATTTAAAATGCACATTTATGCATTTTCCAGATAAAAATAACATTTATCTTAATAATTTTTAACTGAAAACTCTTCTAGCAGGCTCGCATAGGACATAAATGCAAGCATTTGAACATGCAATACGCATAATATCAGCAAAAAACTGAAGTAGATGGCTGTGCTGATATTTAAATAAACATCGTTATTGTGATTTAGATAAATTATTCGCAGTTACTTTGTCTTTTTTTGCTTTACCAATGAAAATAGTTCCAAACAAAGCCAAAAAAGTGACTCAGAGCAAAAAAAAGTAAGTGGCATTCCTTAATCAGTCAGTGGTTTTGAATGAATCGGTTGAGTGAATGATTCAATGACTCATGCATAGAGACAGTAGTCATTAGGCTTGTTCAAGATGCATCTGCGCTGCACAGAATGATCAGCATATGACAGCAAGAGTGTTTGGAGATAATATAAGACACCTTATGCTTTTGAATCACTCTTGCGGTACTTTGATGCCATACGCCGATCGGTCTGCACAGCGCCGATGCATCTCAAACAAGCCTATTTGTTAAATTCCTGTATGAATCATTTTTTGAACAAATCGGTTGAATGAATGAATCATTGATTCACTCATTAAGACAGTCACTTGTCACCACCTACTGGCAAAGCAATGTAACTTGCAGAAAGAGTCAGTGAAACATGGCTACTAATACCAAAGTCCCTTTAAGACAAGTCATTTCACTCGGCGGCCATCTTTGAAACGCCTCTCGGGCATCCTGGGCATCATGCAATCTCTTCGAATGTGGAAACATCAAATTCTCCAAAACTGTTCGCCAACCTTAAGATTAAATTTCATATTTGAAATCACCAATGAAATCTAACAACAACCGGCTCATAAATTTAGTTTCTAAACGCTCGAATCATGACCAAAAAAAACTATTTTTCAGGCTGGCTCAAGCTAATGCGCATGCGCAGACCTAAATGCGCGTCTCTGTGGAGGCGCGCGTCTGACTGTTTCTATAGAAACCGGTGATTCTAACGGCCGCTGATGTGACGCGATGACTTTACCAGTCAGCGATTTATTTAGAAGGCGGGACTTATTCCGCCATATTGCGCGTTACACTTTCTCCCATTCAAAACAATAGTGACACGTCTTGTGTTATTCTATAGTCTTTGCTAATACAGTCTGGAATGGCCAAACAAAGAAAAGCAGAGTGATACAAACAGTATATCTCAAAAAATATTTTAGCAATTTTATAATAATTATTATTTATTATAATTACTTTATAATAATTTTACTTAAAATACAAACCCAAATCCAATCAAACTTGAAGTTATGCATGAAAAAGCATTCCATCTGATTCCGCTAGCATACCTCTAATACGGTTCATGTAATTATCTTACTAATTATACTAATATAATTAAGCTAATTTCCATTTTGTTTTGTAGATTGAATGTTCCAGTATATCAGAGTATTCCGAAAAAATCATCAAATCAAATCACCTGGACAATGGTAAGACAATCTGCTGTTAGGACACAGCACACTGTTTAGGTCTGATCTGAATTCTGGAATAGTGTGGAATAGAAGAGTCATATATTTCCTGTTGGCAAGTGGAGTTCCATAACACAGGAAGCTGTATATTCACTTCCTGTAGCTAACACCCTCCTTTTGTGGTGTGATGACAGAAGTTGTTTAGTTGTCCACAGCAGCTCTCATTAACACTGAAGAGCAGCAGGCGGGTGAGAAGCCCGAGTCAGCGTGAGAGAGGAGTCACTGCTCTACATACACACACACACACATACACAGGCATGGAAATTGGAGATTGGCAACCTGCCTTTTGAAAATGGGAATAATGGTGAGGATGGGAGAAAAGAAGAGGGAGCGAGAGAAAACCATGAATAACCCCATCAATCAAATGTAACTTTATATTGTCATTCTTGTGACATTCTTATCATTCTTGTGACTAAATGCTGGGTTTGTAACCCATTTGATTTCTGTAATGTGACTTATTTATGAATGAAAAAAAATTTTTCGGGTGAGACTTGATTTTATCTTTGAGACTTATATAATTGTAAATTATATAGAATAAAATCAGCTCAATGCAAGCCTCACTGTCTTTATTTTTTGTGCATCTTGTAGTTATTACCATCATTAAAGGGAAGGTGGAGGAGACTGAACTGCCCGTGGATCAGGTGGACATCATCATTTCAGAGTGGATGGGCTACTGTCTTTTCTATGAGTCTATGCTCAATACTGTCATCTACGCCAGGGACAAATGGCTGGTCAGTGTGTGTGTGTGTGTTGGCTGTCCCAAGGCCAAGGTTATTTGGCTAATTAGAATGTGAAGCATGTGTCCATGCTGAAAATTATCATTTATAATGGGAATGAGTGGCTAGTCACTGGACTGCTGATGAATGTCTACCACTGAATGACAATTTGGTCCAGAGGACAAGTGGCTTGTTAGAGATTTTTTATAGAACCATTGTGTTGGTGCCAACACATTGTTTCACCCTAGAGTTATTTTATGGTGCACTGAACAGGAAGGAAAAGAATGAATGATGTGAAGTCACTGGAATAATAGGAATATAATCACGCATATGCCAGGAATGCATGTTTGTAAATTAAAATGTTTAATGAGGGTAGTTGACCTTAAATTTCAAGCAGTTTCAGCAGTGTCTATTATCATATACATACATATATATATATATATACAGTACAGTCCAAAAGCTTGGAACCACTAAGATTTTTAATGTTTTTAAAAGAAGTTTCGTCTGCTCACCAAGGCTACATTTATTTAATTAAAAATACAGTAAAAACAGTAATATTGTGAAATATTATTACAATTTAAAATAACTGTTTTCTATTTGAATATATTTCACAAAGTAATTTATTCCTGTGATGGCAAAGCTGAATTTTCAGCATCATTACTCCAGTCTTCAGTGTCACATGATCCTTCAGAAATCATTCTAATATGCTGATCTGCTGCTCAAGAACCATTTAATGTGTACAATTGTACAAAATATTTGTGTACAATATTTTTTTTCAGGATTATTTGATGAATAGAAAGTTCAAAAGAACAGTGTTTATCTGAAATCTAATCTTTTGTAACATTATAAATGTCTTTACTGCCACTTTTGACTGATTTAATGCATCCTTGCGGTATAAAAGTATTCATTTCTTTCATTTCTTTTCAAAAAAATAAAAATAAAAATTCTTACTGACCCCAAACTTTTGAACGGTAGTGTATAATGCTACAGAAGCTTTGTATTTCAGATAAATGCTGTTCTTTTGAACTTTCTATTCATCAAGGAATCCTGAAAAAAAAAGTACACAACTGTTTTCAACATTGAAAATAATCATAAATGCATAATCATCAGCATATTAGAATGATTTCTGAAGGATCATGTGACACTGAAGACTGGAGTAATGATGCTGAAAATTCAGCTTTGCATCACAGGAATAAATTACTTTGTCAAATATATTTAAATAGTACACAGTTATTTTAAATTGTAATAATATTTCACAATATTACTGTTTTTTACTGTATTTTTAATTAAATAAATGTAGCCTTGGTGAGCAGACGAAACTTCTTTTAAAAACATTAAAAATCTTAGTGGTTCCAAACTTTTGGACTGTACTGTATATATATATAATTTAGATAATAATTATATAATATTATAATATGGTGTTTTATTACTTATACTTCTACTATTAATAATATTTGAACTTTTACCAAAATTGAGTTGGACATACGTCAACTAGCCATTATATTTTTCATAGGTGATATCTGAGAGTTCCCTTTCCTGTCTTTTTTCAGAAACCTGGCGGTTTCATGTTTCCAGACAGAGCGACATTGTATGTGGTCGCCATTGAGGATCGACAATACAAAGACTTCAAAATCCACTGTGAGTACACACACACACACACACTTACTGCAATGAGGCAACTACATGTACTGTATTTAATGACCATTAAAAACCTTATCTCTTTCTCGTTCTAAAATGAGGCTTGATCAGTGCCTCACATTTATTTATCTTAAAAAAAAGAAATGAAAAACATCAGGAAAAATTCCTGTTGAGCTCAATTACTCCTCCGCAGCAAAACGTTTGCTTTTCCTCCATCCCTTTCGCTCCCTCCTTCATGTTTTGGATGGAAGTGTGAGATTCGCCTCGGCCTAGCGCACATGAGGGGATGTAATCAAATGCTGCCAGACACAGAGGAGGCAGCAGTCTATTTTAGGGCCAAATGAAGGCAACCAGACACAGCCACACAGATTTTCCACTTTTCAGACACATACGAGTTTTAAAATGTCTTGAAATATATTTTCTCTGTGCTTGCAGGGTGGGAGAACGTCTATGGTTTTGACATGACGTGCATTCGGAACGTCGCTATGATGGAGCCCCTGGTGGACATAGTAGATCCTAAACAAGTCGTGACCAACTCCTGCCTCATTAAGGTACGAGTATGTGCACGCCTCTCTATGTATGTATATGTGAGCAAGATCTGTTTTGAATCATAGTACTGACTGACTCTGTGATAGGCCACTTTGGAACACATGTAGCGTGGGTGTTACATAACAGAATAATTTGCAGTAAAAAGCTGCCTGATGACAGTGTGGTAATGTGTTAATTTCAACACATACACAAACACCAATCATTCATTTAAATTAGCCAACAGAAATACATCCTTATTGGATATAATGCTAATAATATCATCATGTAGGTCATTTGAAGCCTTATACATCCTTATACTTCATTAAAATGGTCTTATCCCATACAGTAGGAAATATAATATATTATATTAAATTGATAATATATAATATATTTTAAAAAATTATGATCAAAATGAGATATTAACTCTCAAAGTATCTGAGCTTTCCATATTTCCATGTCCAACAATTTCCTAATTTTGTTTTAGAGAAACATCTGAGACAAATATGATACTTAAAGGGAAAGTTAGTAAGATAGAAAATGATCCCTTGATTTACTCACCCTAAAGCCATCCTAGGTGTATATGACTATCTTCTTTCAGATTAACATAATCGGGGCTATATTTAAAAGATATACTTGCAGGATGTAGGAGTATCGTAAGCTTAGATGCCTTTCGCGGTTCAAAGAAATAAGGCAAAAAACTCAAGCTTCTCTTCTCTTATGTCGAAATCCTCCGACATTTCTCTTTAAAAATGATAGTTTTAGACTTCTAATTCGTGACCGGTTTTGCTCTGCGCTTCCGCGTTCATCATTGCGTCATGTGTCGGGTCAGAGGTCACTCTTGCACCACTAATCAATGCGTACTGCCGTCTGTTGGAAGCTAGTTATTATAGTTAATAAAGTTTTAAATATGGATATTTTTCTTACAAAATGTATCACTTCGCTTCAGAAGGCCTTTATTAACCACCTGGAGCTGTATGGATTACTTTTATGATGGATGGATGCATTATTTTGGGCTTCAAAATGTGGCCCCCCTTCACTACCTTTATAAACCTTGGAGGACTAAGGATATTTTAAAATATATTTCCGATTGTATTCGTCTGAAAGAAGATAGTCATATACACCTAGGATGGCTTGAGGGTGAGTAAATCATGAAATAATTTTCATTTTTGGGTGAACTGTCCCTTTAAATCATTTAAATCTCCTGAACTCTTAATCAGCGACCTATGAGCAATGGGCTTCATTTTTCATGAGCAAAAAAAAGGTTTATGATATGCTTGTCAGTGAAGGCATATTGAATGTCAAGAATGTCAAAAGAAAGAGACAATGTAGGGGACAGAGAGAGCTGGATTACCACCAGCGAAAGAAAGAAAGAAAGAAAGAAAGAAAGAAAGAAAGAAAAGGCTGTGCTTTCACTGTGCCTCTGAATCAACTGGGGGATCAAACTCTTTGAAGAGGAGAATGATTTCGGCCTCTTTGTGGGGTTTATTAAATGAAAGGTTGAACTGAACAAATGAAAAGCTCAATGCTGCCACTGATCTGTTGTTTGCACAAAGAGTAAGAGGATCTTTGTTCACCAAGGCTGATACTTGTGCCAACATCTCTGCTCATACAGGCACCAATATAGCCAGAGCCAAACAATATAGTCTTTGAAACTGGATCTGTCTTGATGTGTGGGTTAAGGCTATATGACATAAACCACATTACACTTCAAGCTTAGATCACAGCCAAAGTACCTCATGGCCGATCATCAAAGGACTTTGTTAGTGCAAGTATGCAGGTCATCATAATCTCTGTTTAAACAATCTCTACTCCAAAAAGTGTGAGACGTGACATATCGCTTTCAGGAGGTGGACATCTACACGGTGAAGCCAGAGGACCTGACGTTCACCTCAGCCTTCTGCCTGCAGATTCAGAGGAATGACTATGTTCACGCTCTCGTCACGTACTTCAACATCGAGTTCACCAAGTGTCACAAAAAGACGGGCTTTTCTACAGGTTCAGCCTTCACTTATTCCATCCTTATGATCTCTTACAAATAAATTTGATACTAACTGAGCCAATGTACTGTACATTCCCTTCCAGCCCCTGACGCTCCCAGCACTCACTGGAAGCAGACGGTGTTTTATCTGGAGGATTATTTAACGGTGCGGAGAGGAGAGGAAATCCTGGGCAGCATCACTGTGAAGCCCAACGAGAATAATGAGGTGAGGCTGTAAGTGTATGTGGGTGTGGGAAATGGAGATGGAGAGAAAACAGTGGTTCTCAACATTTTTGACTACAAGACAATATTTGAAGGCCCACCCAAGATATTTCTGGTAGGCCTACTTCTGCTGTTATAACAAAGCTTCTCATTTTCAAACTTATTTACAGAAACTATTAATGGAAAATATCAAAATAAGTAAAATAATTAAATTCCAGAATTCCTTAATTTTCAATAGCTGAATGTTCATTACATCTAGTTATTACATTTTTAGAAATTAAAGTTTTTTAAATTGTATTTTACTTTCAACTAGTAATTTCTACCTGATAAAATAGTTTAGAGCTTGACATAACTAGAAAAAATGATTACAAACTTTTCCATGGCTTTTTAAGATATTTTATTAACTTGCATAACTTTTTCAGGTCTAGAAATCATACTTTTAAATTCCCTCAAAATAAAATAAAATAAAACATAAAATAAAATAAAGCTGTTTTACCTTTTTTTTTAGCTTGCTTTGTCCTATTTTTAAATCACAGTTACCGGAAGCCAGTGATTATAGTTTATAAAGTTATAAATATGGATATTTTTATAACAAAAACACATGGTTTTGCTTCAGAAGACCTTTATTAACCCCCTGGAGCTCTATGTATTGCTTTTATGATGGATGGATGAGCTTTTTTGGGCTTCAAAATCTAGGGTACCATTCACTCCCATTATAAGAGCCAGGATATTTTTTTAATATAACTCCAATTGTGTTTGGCTGAAAGAACAAAGTCATATAGGATGGCTTGAGGGTGAGTAAATTATGGGATAATTTTCATTTTTGGGTGAACTAACCTTTTAAGCCATCTTGGAAGTGTGCTGAGGCCCCCTAGTGGTTCTTGCCCCCCTTGTTGAAAACCACTGGTTTATAAAAAAAAAACGTACGAGGCAGATTCAAAGAAATAAAGTTCTTGATTTCTTCCAGCGTGACTTGGACTTCACCTTTGAGCTGGATTTCAAAGGGCAGCTCTGCGACGCAGCCATCTCCCATGACTACAAGATGCGGTAAAACTCGAGCAACATCTCGAGTCGGGGCGCCGTTTCCCAGGGAGATTCGGCGGAGAGATGGACTGTGTCTCTCCTCTGCCTCTGTCTGGATAAGAGAGGCTGCCGAACTGCAGGACCCTTCTATGATGTCATCAGTGAAAGTCCAGCACTACAAGCAATAGTGTCATCGCGTGTCACGTTCTTAAATGCACATAAAGAATAGACTGTGAAAACATCACTCTGAATGTAACTGTTAACGAATCTGAGAATGTCAACGTGTGTTTATTTAACCGTATAAGATAGGAAAGTGTTAATGAACAGTATATGCCAATGTGAAATCGTACAATGGTGCCTCATAGAACAAAGGCCTCAGTTTGGATGCATAAATGAAAAGAGTTTTGCTTATGTTTAAGTGCATTTTATTGTGTTGTATTTATTGGGTTAGTGTTGAGTTGTTTAATATAGTGACCCCTGGCATGTTTTCTACCTTTACGTTTATTTTAATTCATTCAGGTTTCACTAAGATTTTTCTAAAGAACCTCTAAGAGCAGCTAAACTATTTTAAATCATTCTTACTGAATACAAGATTTGTTATTTTAGAGTAACTTAATGTGACAGTTTTAACTTACTAACAGTTTCACTTTTTTGTGTTCATTTAAATGTCAGGTCACTGTCGCATACAACCTGTTTGAACCACATGTTTGCTTCTTTGTGTAAAACAAGATGGTCACAGAGCAGTTCAGATGAAGGCAACGAACGAGGGATGACATGTTCAACACTGACTCCAGCCAATATTCTTCCCTCAGTGACATATTGAAGATTTTCGTGCTTATTGAAGTTGTCATCAACTGAACTGTCTCTTCAAATGGTAACTGAAAACACTTCTTGTTCTAGTATAGAGGTTTTACTGGCCATTTTGAAATCTAGGTTTCATGATGCTAGTAAGACTTCAGATTGATTGAATGAGACTATTGAAATGCTAAATAAATGGGAAGTAACAAACAATCACATTTTGTCCTAAATGACTTTGTTCTCACTCACCTGGTTGTATGTGAACCACATGTATCACATGCAGCTTAACTGAACACATTTTCCCCATAAAAATAATGGGTATTGTGATTGACAACTGGTATTGTTAACAAATAGAATATGTACAAATATCATTTTAAATGAGGTGTGACAAACTGTCCTGAGACTACAACACACATAAGTTGAGCACAGATGTAGGCAAAAGGCATGACAAACCTTTCTACACTTTACACTATCATTACATTTTTGATTCAGGTAAAGTGAATTGCCCTCTTTTAGCCAACATTAAATTATATGCATTGAGTATAAGGTTGTTCGATGATGATACAAAGCACAGAGTGATTTCACCTATGAGTGTGTGTATACAGTATATATATATATATATATGTGTGTGGTCACTTGCAGCAGGCTTTCTTCTTCATTGGTTGATCCACCAGTCTGACCGTATTCACCCATACTCTGTCTTCCTGTTCCCTCAGGACTCTACAAACATATCAGAGTTCATTAAAATACTTATAAAATAGAAAGTAAAATACTGATATAAATATTAATATAAAAATAAATAATGAACGTATGCAGGGAAGGAGGATTTTTTTAATGGATGTCAGTGAAGCAGAGGCTTCACTATGCTGAATAAACTACTTTAGTGGGAAAACGACTTATTTAATGAATCAACGTGTTTGTTCCTATGCTGCGTTCACGTCACCTCGTATTTACCGGAATCTTGAAATGACATCACGTGACGTTATATTCGGAGCTGTTCACGTCCTTTTGTAGCCTGACTACGTCAGACTTCCTACTTCCGCTCAATTTCATTTCGCTTCTGTATTCAGTCTGAGACAGCGTCAGAGCTTTCTGTTTGCCACCGGTCTGAAAACAGCCGGGCCAATCAACGAACAGAGGGCGGGCTGAGAGCCGTGACGTAGATGCTAAGCGCCGAGTTTTACATTGTAGGTTAGAGAAATCGAAAATCGAAACGACCGCGGAAATGGGAAACGAGACACGGGATGCAATTCGCTCTGTTATGGAGAACATTCAACTGTTATGGAGAACATTCAACTGTTTTTCAAACGGTATTTCGCTCGCATCATCATGTGTTTACAACAGGTTTACAGTGGAAGTTCAATCATAGATTTGAGTTCGATGCATGATGTCTGTGCTTAGATGCTGCATAACATACGTCATAACTAAACGTATCTGATTGGCTTACGGGTAACCAATGATTTTAAACTTCAGACAAGCGCGACCTAGCGAGAGAGTAAACACTTCTCTATTATGCCATTCCAGACTCTGTCTACGAAGCAAGGTGAAGTAGCAGAGTCTGGTATTACCAGGCTAGTCCTTTTGGTCCTTGAACTGGGAATTATGCGTTTCCATGGCAGCACTATCGACGCCTAAATGAATCTACAGCGGTCAGGTGGTACAGCGCGGCCACGTGGTACATCTGGGAGCTTTCAGAAAACTCCCAGCTTACAAGCTGTAATTACGAACTCTACGAGGACGTGAACGCTTTTTACAAGCTAGAATCTCGTAACTACAGGAATTACGAGGCCGGGTGAACGCACCTTTAAAGGTGCCCTAGATTCTGTTTTTAAAAGATGTAATATAAGTCTAAGGTGTCCCCTGAATGTGTCTGTGAAGTTTCAGATCAAAATACCCCATAGATTTTTTCTTATTAATTTTTTTAACTGCCTATTTTGGGGCATCATTATAAACGCGCCGATTTTATGCTGCGGCCCCTTTAAATCCCGTGGTCCACGTCCACAGAGTTTGCGCTTGCCTTAAACAGTCCCTAAACAAAGTTTACACAGCTAATATAACCCTCAAAATGGATCTTTACAAAGTGTTTGTCATGCATGCGTCGGATTATGTGAGTATTGTATACTGTTATATTGTTTACTTCTGATTTTGAATGAGTTTGATGGTGCTCCGTGGCTAACGGCTAATGCTACACTGTTGGAAAGATTTATAAAGAATGAAGTTGTGTTTATGAATTATACAGACTGCAAGTGTTTAAAAAATGAAAATAGCGACGGCTCTTGTCTCCGTGAATACAGTAATAACCGATGGTAACTTTAACCACATTTAACAGTACATTAGCCACATGCTAACGAAACATTTAGAAAGACAGTTTACAACTATCACTAAAAATATCATGTAATCATGGATCATGTCAGTTATTATTGCTCCATCTGCCATTTTTCGCTATTGTTCTTGCTTGCTTACCTAGTCTGATGATTCAGCTCTGCACATCCAGACGTTAATACTGGCTGCCCTTGTCTAATGCCTTTTATAGTGTTGGAAACGTGGGCTGGCATTATGCAAATATTGGGGGTGTACACCCCGACTGTTACGTAACAGTCGGTGTTATGTTGAGATTCGCCTGTTCTTCGGAGGTCTTTTAAACAAATGAGATTTATATAAAAAGGAGGAAACAATGGAGTTTGAGACTCACTGTATGTCATTTCCATGTACTGAACTCTTGTTATTCAACTATGCCAAGATAAATTCAATTTTTTATTCGAGGGCACCTTTAAATATTGGTTTTGGATTTATCTATTTTTAGAGATTACACCAGGGAAAAAAATGCTGTTTTATAAGAGAAGACAACTGCACGACAGGTAGGATTTACTTCATGGCACTCATTCATTTCTATGGTATCTGCAAACGGTGAGTGACTGTCGCACAACATAATTCAATTACATCAAGGCTGTAATGTAATTGGTTATCAAGGCACACCTGAATCAAGTTAGCCGTTACACATTTTTCCAATGGAAGAGCCACAAACCTTGTATCTCCCAATAAGACCATCTCTGCTAATAGTATTGGGACATGTGGTCTCAAAATGGCCACCACACACTTAGGTTGCATTTAAGTCCACTTTTTTATGTCCTTCTCTCTCTAACTTTTCTCCGTCTTGTTCATTTGGATGTACATTATTGCTTATGTTGCATGAGTGCCCACCACCGGTGGAACCATTGCAATGGGTTTGAATTAAACACCCTTGAAATGAAAAGCTCTTGATCATGTGTGGGTAAATTAAGTGCAAGAACTGCAATCATGTTTCATTGTTGTCTAAGGATCTGCCCAAAGTGTACACATTGAGGGTCTGTCCAAATAAACTTCCCATGTCCACTTGACAAAGTTGAAGGCACTTCAAAATGACAGCAGGTATTCCCTGAGGAATCCAAAAATCGCATACTTCCCTATGTGAAAAGAGTATGTCCGAATTTATAGTTCTCATAAAAGTAGGCAAAAAGTACACAGATGGCTTGCTACTTCTACCAAGATTCTGAAGTACTGTCCCATGAAGCCACAGGAGAGGATTTGTGAATGGCAGTAAAGTGAACTGATGCTGGTAGGTTACATGACAGTAACAACATGTCTAATGTAGCACAGCCGGATTATTTTCACACTATAAAGAACATACATTTTTAATGCAAAGTAATTACTTATTCAAGTAAATACTTGATTTTGGATGCAGCCTACTGGGCCTTTCAAAGTAAATCAACTATACATAGTCTGAAAAAAGTATGACTGATGTAGAGATGAGCATCATGAGCGCATTTTGAAGATAAAAAGGAAACCGCAAGCTTTCCGTTTGACATCTGATAATGTTTGCTGACAGCTGGCAGTTTCACAATTTTATACATGTCTCTTTTTTGTGGGTTGCAGCACTGGGTGAGGTGTTGCAAAAATCACAGCTAAACAAAATATTACGACAATGTCTGGTAACATTGTATTTGAGTGCTTTCAGTTCTTACCTGGCCAGATGTATCATGGCCTCCAGCACGTTAGCTCCAGTATAAGCACTGCACTCGTAGAACATCAGGTTTGTTTCCTACCAAATATATCAAAAAACTATTCATTTATTCATAATGTGTTAGATATAGTGATGTAAACTTGTAAAAGCAAAGCATATTAAGTGATGTGAATATTTTACTAGGATATCTGTGTGTGTGTGTGTGTGTGTGTGTGTGTGTGTACTGTACATACCTCTGCTAGCATATCAGCCTCCTTTGTCTGCACTTCCCTCTCATTCTCCTTGTCTGATTTGTTGCCAAGGAGCATGACAGGGATAGGGTCGCCTACAGCTTCCTGAATGCTAGTCAGCCAGGGACGGACTGATCTGAAACTGTCCTCCATTGTGATGTCGTAGATGACCACCACACCATCCGCCTTACGGAAAAACTGCTTGGTAATGCTGCGATACCTGCAGGACACAGTGACAGTGCATTTTTTAATGCTAGATGTTTATCATGAGTGACAAGTGAGTTCATGTTTTGGTTGCGCAATAGATTAGTCTAGATGACAAGCTTTTTAGAGATGCTTAAAAGGATAACAGCACAGACTGTGGAACAAAAATAAACAAACTGAAGCTGAATGTAAATGTCCTACATAGGAAGATGATAATGCAAAACTCTATACCATATGTCGCCATTAGTGCCTCACCTTTCTTGGCCTGCAGTGTCCCATAACTGAAGAGCAACGTGACTGTCCCCCAAATTCAGTGTCCGCACACTATAGTCAATGCCTGTACAGCACAAAAAAAAATAAAAAAATTAAATAAGATATATTATATTATATTATATTATATATATATATATATATATATATATATATATAGTACAGTCCAAAAGTTTGGAACCACTAAGATTTTTAATGTTTTTAAAAGAAGTTTCATCTGCTCACCAAGGCTACATTTACAGTGGGTACAGAAAGTATTCAGACCCCCTTAAATTTTTTCACTCTTTGTTATATTGCAGCCATTTGCTAAAATCATTTAAGTTCATTTTTTTTCCCTCATTAATGTACACACAGCACCCCATATTGACAGAAAAACACAGAATTGTTGACATTTTTGCAGATTTATTAAAAAAGAAAAACTGAAATATCACATGGTCCTAAGTATTCAGACCCTTTGCTGTGACACTCATATATTTAACTCAGGTGCTGTCCATTTCTTCTGATCATCCTTGAGATGGTTCTACACCTTCATTTGAGTCCAGCTGTGTTTGATTATACTGATTGGACTTGATTAGGAAAGCCACACACCTGTCTATATAAGACCTTACAGCTCACAGTGCATGTCAGAGCAAATGAGAATCATGAGGTCAAAGGAACTGCCTGAAGAGCTCAGAGACAGAATTGTGGCAAGGCACAGATCTGGCCAAGGTTACAAAAAATTTTCTGCTGCACTTAAGGCTCCTAAGAGCACAGTGGCCTCCATAATCCTTAAATGGAAGACGTTTGGGATGACCAGAACCCTTCCTAGAGCTGGCCGTCTGGCCAAACTGAGCTATCGGGGGAGAAGAGCCTTGGTGAAAAAGGTAAAGAAGAACCCAAAGATCACTGTGGCTGAGCTCCAGAGATGCAGTCGGGAGATGGGAGAAAGTTGTAGAAAGTCGACCATCACTGCAGCCCTCCACCAGTCGGGGCTTTATGGCAGAGTGACCCGACGGAAGCCTCTCCTCAGTGCAAGACACATGAAAGGCCGCATGGAGTTTCCTAAAAAACACCTGAAGGACTCCAAAATGGTGAGAAATAAGATTCTCTGGTCTGATGAGACCAAGATAGAACTTTTTGGCCTTAATTCTAAGCGGTATGTGTGGAGAAAACCAGGCACTGCTCATCACCTGTCCAATACAGTCCCAAGAGTGAAGCATGGTGGTGGCAGCATCATGCTGTGGGGGTGTTTTTCAGCTGCAGGGACAGGACGACTGGTTGCAATCGAGGGAAAGATGAATGCGGCCAAGTACAGGGATATCCTGGACGAAAACCTTCTCCAGAGTGCTCAGGACCTCAGACTGGGCCGAAGATTTACCTTCCAACAAGACAATGACCCTAAGCACACAGCTAAAATAACGAAGGAGTGGCTTCACAACAACTCCGTGACTGTTCTTGAATGGCCCAGCCAGAGCCCTGACTTAAACCCAATTGAGCATCTCTGGAGAGACCTAAAAATGGCTGTCCACCAACGTTTACCATCCAACCTGACAGAACTGGAGAGGATCTGCAAGGAGGAATGGCAGAGGATCCCCAAATCCAGGTGTGAAAAACTTGTTGCATCTTTCCCAAAAAGACTCATGGCTGTATTAGATCAAAAGGGTGCTTCTACTAAATACTGAGCAAAGGGTCTGAATACTTAGGACCATGTGATATTTCAGTTTTTCTTTTTTAATAAATCTGCAAAAATGTCAACAATTCTGTGTTTTTCTGTCAATATGGGGTGCTGTGTGTACATTAATGAGGAAAAAAAATGAACTTAAATGATTTTAGCAAATGGCTGCAATATAACAAAGAGTGAAAAATTTAAGGGAGTCTGAATACTTTCCGTACCAACTGTATTTAATCAAAAATACAGTAAAAACAGTAATATTGTGAAATATTATTACAATTTAAAATAACTGTTTTCTATTTGAATATATTTCACAAAGTAATTTATTCCTGTGATGCAAAGCTGAATTTTCAGCATCATTACTCCAGTCTTCAGTGTCACATGATCCTTCAGAAATCATTCTAATGCTAATCTGCTGCTCAAGAAACATTTAATGTGTACAATTGTACAAAATATTTGTGTACAATATTTTTTTTCAGGATTCTTTGATGAATAGAAAGTTCAAAAGAACAGTGTTTATCTGAAATCTAATCTTTTGTAACATTATAAATGTCTTTACTGCCACTTTTGATTGATTTAATGCATCCTTGCTGAATAAAAGTATTAATTTCTTTAATTTCTTTTCAAAAAAATAAAAATTTAAATTCTTACTGACCCCAAACTTTTGAACGGTAGTGTATAATGCTACAGAAGCTTTGTATTTCAGATAAATGCTGTTCCTTTTTTTCAAGGAATCCTGAAAAAAAAGTACACAACTGTTTAACATTAAAAATAATCATAAATGTTTATTGAGCAGCAAATCAGCATATTAGAATGATTTCTGAAGGATCATGTGACACTGAAGACTGGAGTAACAATGCTGAAAATTCAGCTTTGCATCACAGGAATAAATTACTTTGTCAAATATATTTAAATAGTACACAGTTATTTTAAATTGTAATAATATTTCACAATATTACTGTTTTTTACTGTATTTTTAATTAAATAAATGTAGCCTTGGTGAGCAGACGAAACTTCTTTTAAAAACATTAAAAATCTTAGTGGTTCCAAACTTTTGGACTGTACTGTATATATGTATATATATATATATATATATATATATATATATATATATATATATATATATATATATATATAACAAAAAATATACATAGAAAAAATATAAATAATATAAATATAGGCATAAAAAATACTGCTAAGAAAAATAAAATCTAAACGTACAACAAACCATTACTGCAGTGAGGGCTAATGACCACTAGAGGTTACTGTTGAGTAATATTTCTGTGTGGAACATACAAGTGTTTTGAACAGTCACTTTCTTATGATTGTTGAATTATAAAGCAAAATATCGAACCAAGTTCTATATATTCTAAAGAAAGACCGAATACCAGTGACTAAAAATTAACTTGGGACCAGCTGGTTGAAAGTAACTAAAATTATGGCTAAGAAAAGTCCAGCGTTTAGTTTTTGATTTTAACTAATGCAATAACATTTTTATCATAATTTTCAAGTGTCCAGATTGTTTATGGGCCACTAGAGTCCAGGGGTGAAAGGCTAGAAACTTTGAATAAAGTGAATTGATGGCATTTGACATAATCTGCTGCGCAATGTGCAGCAGGGTTTAAATGCAGGGAGTGTGACTTCCCAAGCCCTTTCATGTGATGTTGCCTGCTTTGAGAAATCCGTCTGATATAGTATAGTAGGTTTTAAATAAAATATTTTAAAGAATGTTGGTAACCAGACAGCTGATGGCACCCATTGAATTTTTTTTTCTACTATGGAAGTCAATGGATGCCGTCAACTGTCTGGTTACCAACATTTTTATCTTATTTTGTGTTCAACAGAAGAAAGAAACTTGTACAGGTTTGGAACAAATTGAGGGTAAGTAATGACAAAATGTTCATTTTTGGGTGAACTATCCCTTTAAATTGTAAATTGCACATGGAGATTGACTTACCCACGGTGGCTGAGGTGGCAGAATGAAACTGTCCATCACAGAAGCGTCGCAGCAGTGCAGTTTTGCCAACACTGGAATTTCCCACCAGAATGACTTTAAAGAGACGTTGAGGGGATGCAGCAGCACCTTCTGCAGGACCCTGTAGCCAGAAATACCCACAGTGACATTTTTAAAGCAAAGCTAAAAGTTGTGTTGATAAGTGCATATAGTAAAAAAACACTATTACACTTTAAATGGTCCGTATTCTAGACCTGTGTCTTTCAGTCCACTCTTGCACTGACCATTTTTCACTCTCTCTCTGACATTTGAATTAAACAAGAATTATTGTTACTGTACCTTTAAGACTTTAATATGTAAATCTCTTTGCATATAAAAAGAGGTACTCTATGATATGTCCCTGTCACATCACACCTGCTGGGTTTCCTTTCCGACAGGTTGACCCCGTGCAGATGAGGGAATGTTTCCTCTGATCCATTTCTTCTTAGATGGCTTCTTCACCCTGACCGGTGGTGGAGAGTCAGCAGAGGCCAGAGACGCATTGGATGGGTAGAGGGAGCTCGTCTCCAGATCCCCCTGACCTTCTTCCTCTCCAGCTCGTTCTTCTTCTTCCTCACTTAGTTGATGCAGAAGAAGGTGAGTGTCTCCTTGCAACAGGTGGGGGAGGTGGTCCTCCTCGATGGATATGACTCTGCGCAGAGGCCAACCATCCGGTGGCGCATCCTCCACATCCACCCCGACATTTACACCTTCTGAGTCCCCGGCCACCTTCTGCTTCTCATCATCCCCTGTGGTGAAGGGTGAGCCGTTTGCTAAAGAGGTGGTCTTCCTGTTAGAGCGCTGAGTCACTTCCTCCTTATCAACTTCTCTGAAATGACAGAGAGGTTAGAGTAAATGTTTGTGTCATTAAATCGTGTACGTAGGTATTCACATGAGAATATATGTGAGGATGTCTCACTTTTTGACAGATGGTTTCCTGTCAGTGTATTTTATTGAAGCTGTGCTCAGTCTGTGCTTGCGTGAGGATTTCTTCATTGAATTGCTGCGTTTCTATTGTAAATTACAAGAAAATATTATGTTTTTAATTGTTCTTAATAATTAAACATTGGAACACACCCACTCATTTTCTATAATTCATATTTTCCACATTTTGGAAAATAGTAAAGTCATCGAAACAATGAAAAAACACAAAAAAGGGAAATATGGGAATTATTTTGTGACCAAAAAAAATGCACAAACTTTCCATTTGAGCTTCTTCAAACTAAACTAAAAACATAAAAAATAAAATATAAAAAATTAAATAAAATATTATACAAAAAATTGTGTCTAAGCTTTAGAAAAAAATGTTTTATTATGAGAAGCATTAATCAGTGTTATCATTAACTAAAAATAAATTTAAAATAAAAAATTAATAAAATTAAATTTAAATAATATTTACGTTAATTGAAATAAAATAAATGTTAACTGACAAAGTTACACACACAAATTATAATAGTTATAATTTGTATAATATAATATATTATAAGTTTATTTTCTAGAGAATTTCATATATAGGATTAATTATTTGTCTGCAAAATAAATTTTTTGTGTCTAGGCTTTAGAAAAAATGTTTTTAAGATCATGAGAAGCATAAATCAGTGTTATCATTAACTAAAAATATTTCTTAAAAACATTTAAGTTAATTGAAATAAAAAATATTAACTGAAATAAAATATTTTAGTAAAACTAAAATAAAAATGAATAAAAAAAATAATAATACATATTTTAAAATAACTAATAAAAAAGACAAAAATTCAACACCAAATTACAAAAACTTTCATTAAAATGAAACGGAAAATATAAAAATAAAAACTAATTTAAAATTGGTAAACTTACCAGAAAGCTAATGTCTCGCTCATCTCGTAGATGTTTATTCATTTCTCTGAAAGAACAGCAATTCATTTAAGATTTTTGTTGTTTGTCTACAGCATATGTGAGGCTGCACCAATCTCACCTGAGCAGATCTAACTGTTTCATCAAGCTCTGTTTTTCTCTCTGCAAGCCTTCAGTGATTCTGTACATCTCCCTGTGAGCGTAAAAAGTATTTGCATGTATGTGAGACTCAAAGATACTGATGGGACTTCTGTGTACACATAATAAATGCACAGACTGACATCTCTCTCTCCTGTTGTAGTCGAGAGGCCTGCTCCTGCAGAATGCCCAGCTGCTCCTGAGCCAACACCAGCTCTTGGCAGGTGTGCTCAAGTTCACGAGTCAGCTCCTCATTGGTCATTTTGAGTTTAACATTCTCCAGTCGACTCTCCTGCTGTTCGCTATGAAGGTCACGGCATTGTCGCTCTAACTGAAGAAAATAATATACAAAAGTGTGAGTTGAAAAAGATGTGAGTGGCACAAAATTTTACGATTTTGTATGATTCTGCATGTTCATTTGTGGAACTCACCCTCCTCTGTTTTTGGAAAAGCTGCTCCAACTCCTGTTCTTTACCGCGGAGCCGCTGCTGTAGGTCCTGACTGCGCAACTGCAGATTTTCAGAGTCCTGGAAGAGAGAATTAACATAGTAATCCATTTCAATATTAGTACATTTTGAAATAACTTTCCTATTTAAATATATTTTAAAATGTATGGCAAAGCTGAATTTATCATCATTACTCCAGTCTTCAGTGTCACATGATCCTTCAGAAATCATTCTAATATGCTTTTTAGATGCTCAAGAAACATTTCTTATTATTATCAATGCTGCAAGCAGATGTGCTGCTTAACATTTTTGTGGAAACTCACTGTGATTTTTTTTTTCTTTGATAAATAGAGGTCTTTATTGACACATTTGATCAATTGAATGCATCCTTGCTGAATAAAAGTATTAATTTCTCTTTTTTTTTTAAATCTTAGTGATCCCAAACTTCTCAAATGTATAGTGTAAATGCAGAGGTGACAGTTCAAAAAAATGTTTTTACCTTCAGAATTGCTTGATCTTTTTCATTAATGATCTGTTGCTCCATTTCTTCATACAATCTGCGGATTTCAGTGTCATGTGTGGCTGCTTTCCTGTTCAATGAGACAATGGCATTCAATGTTAAAGGGTTAGTTCACCCAAAAATGTCATTAATTACTCATTAATGTCATTATTACCTCATGTCGTTCCACACCTGTAAGACCTTCGTTCATCTTCGGAACACAAATTAAGATATTTTTGATGAAATCCGATGGCTCAGTGAGGCCTGCATTGCCAGCAAGACAATTAACACTTGCAATGCCCAGAAAGCTACTAAATACATCTAAAACAGTTCATGTGACTACAGTGGTTCAACCTTAATGTTATGAAGCGACGAGAATACTTTTTGTGTGCAAAAAAACAAAATAACGACTTTATTCAACAATATCTAGTGATGGGCGAGTTCAAACTGCTTCATGAAGCTTTGAAGCTTTAGCGCACAAAAAGTATTCTCGTTGCTTCATAACATTACCACTGTAGTCAAATGAACTGTTAAATATGTTTTTAGTAGCTTTCTGGGCATTAAAAATGTGTTAATTGTCTTGCTGGCAATGCAGGCTACACACGGATTTTAACAAAAATATCTTAATTTGTGTTCTGAAGATGAATGAAGACTTATGGGAGTGGAACGACATGAGGGTGAGTAATTAATGACAGAATTTCCATTTTTGGGTGAACTAACCCTTTAAAACAATCAAAACATAAAGCACAAACAAGTCTTTCACATAATATTATATCCCAAATTCTCACAGTATTTACATTCCAAAACACTGGCTCAGACCTGCACATCCAGTTAGGTAATAATTTAAGGATCATAAGATTTGTGTATGTGTATCTTTAAACAATGCATGTTGCAAATCACATCGTTCTGACCTAGATTTGATCGAAATACATTTTATTCCCACAAAAAGTATGGTAAAAACCTGGTTAACGGTCACTGGACATGGATAAAACAGCATTCTATAGAGTATTACATTAAGCCTCTAAACAGGGATTATTCACAAGTAACAGTGGGGGAATTAAGAAAAAGCAGATTATTGGCTCTTAAACATGGGCGACTGATGGCACTGCTCTAAATTCATTCTCATTTCATGTTGCATATAGAGAACCAACATGTCACCTTCTGAGGGCGCTCTCCATATCCTTCCTCTCTTGTTGTGCCTCTTTGATTTGATATGTGACACGGGCCAGGAACTCTTCAAAGTTGGACAAGAGGTGAGGCTCATCTTTCCTGAGCTGAGCCCACAGGCTGCGGACCTCACTCGGGCTGAATTGAAGAGAGATCTGTTACTGATTGTAGCAATATAATGATAATGTTTTATTGCAATGCAATGAGTCAAGTGTAAAACATCAGTACTGACTCCTCAAACACATTGCTAGCACCCAAGCTCTCCATCAACATGCTGAAATGTCTCTCTTCATCATCCTCATTCCCTGACAGCTCTTCATCTCCTGAGCTCTGAGAAGGTGCATTCATTAGTTCCTCCATCTTGGAGACTCTCTGTCCATGAAGAAAGTTACCTTGGGAACAGTTACACCTTGTAAAAGCGTAATTTGATGTGCTACAAATATGCAGATTTTTTGAGTTACTCTTGACAGGAAGGAGAAAATAAACTCACTAAATCCAGAGGAAAACTCTCCCAGCGTCAGGTATCCATTTTTGTCAAGGTCAAGCGAGTCAAAAACATTCTCAAGTTCCTCAGCAGTTAGTGGCAATTCTTTGTGTAGTCTCTAAGATAGAGAGAATGATGGTATATGACTGAATACAAAAGAAACAAATCTAGATATTCTGATTTGCCTATTTTGTACTAACAGAACATTGTAAATAAAAAAAAATAATTTTAAATAGTAGGGATAATAATGTAATAGTTCTGTTCTGTTTGTGGATTTCCTGTTTGCTTGTCCTTTGTTCCTATGGTTACTCATTGGTTAATTGATTATGTTCACCTGTGTCTTGTTTGGTTCCTCATTTAGCCTGTGTATTTAAGATTGATTAAGTTCATTGTTTTGTGTTGTATTTGAGTAGAAGTAAAAACTGTTAGGTTTATCTCTTCCTATGATTCCAGTGTTTTGGCTTATTTTTGTTTTCATTTTTGTAAATAAAAGTAAGACTGCTACAATTTAGGTCCTCTGCTCCTCTTCCCTTGCCTGAACTATGACAGCAACATATATCCTGAATATTTTGGAATTTAAAAAAACTGGCCATAGAAAGCTAAAAAAAAAAATAAAAATAAAAAAATACAAGAACAACATTTGAATACAGAGCTGTATATAATTATACCAAAGCCATGGCAGTAGGGCTGCAACGATTAATTGCGGTTAATAGTTTGCAAAATAAAAGTCTGTGTTTACGCAATATATATGTGTGTGTTCTGTGTATAATAATTATGTATATATAAATACACACACATACAGGTATAAAGTTTAGAAATATATGCATGTATTATAAATATATATATTTATATATATTGTATATTACATATAAACATAAATATTATATATAAATATAACATTTTTCTTAAATATATACATGAATGTGTGTGTATTTATATATACATAATTATTATACACAGAACAAACACATAGGCTATATATTACGTAAACACAGACTTTTATTTTGCAAACGATTAATCGCGATTAATCGTTGCAGCCCTACATGCCAGATGTGAATACAAAATGAATAAAAAATGGCAAAAATGAATAAAAAATGACAATAACAAATGGATAAAAATATCAAGTGGTGAATGACCCCTACTTTACCCTCATATCAGTGCGTGTGATGAAGCCTTTTCCCTCGCTGTCACAGATCTGAAAAAAGTCCTCTATTTTGTCCAGCATAGAAATTTGTCCCCATCCTGCATTCTTCTTCTTCACACTTTTCCTTGGCTGCGGCTTCGGCTGCTTCTCATCCTGGTCTGAGCCACTGCTGGTGACCAGTGTGTCTCTAACGTGTCCGATCTCTGACATGATTCCAGCGCTGCTTACCTTCACCGTCTCTGAACAGGTCAGGATACAATGTAGGCGAGAGATGTGACAGCAGAAATGGGACGGAATCAAAAGCTAGATCCAATACAGGGAATTATCCTGATTAATTCAGGAGACATCATTTATTACTGTCTTGTACTGAATCCCTGCTGTGGGTCCCAGCTGGAAGAAAGAGGAAGAGTGCATCACATCTCCTGTGTTAATAGGAATGTTAAGAGTCTGAGAAGTGAAATGCAGATTACTGGTGTATGTGTGAGCAGATTTAGTCATGTACTTATACTTTCCACGCTCACTTTAGCTTTTTAGAGTGAGAAAACTTTTTAAAATTTAACTAAACACTTAAATAGTTTAACTTTATGTCTGTCTAAAACCGTGGAATTCTCTTCACTCCAGGCCTGTTTCAATGTGAGGGGAAATTGATTAAACAAAAAAGAATGCAATATGAGAAAGCAAGGAAAGATTGATTGATTGATTGATTGAACTTTATTGTCCAGTCTGTTTTCACAGAGAGGAAATTTTTCTTTGACACTGTAACATACATTCACTACTTAGAAATCACATCACACATCAACAACACAATTCTATAATTAAACACTGTAAGAAAGAAAAATTAAAAATATCAACAGCCATTCTATCATTTCAATTAAAATACTGTACGATTCAAGATAATCACTGCCAATGGAAAAAAAGATCTTTTATAGGCATTTTTTCTAGCCAAGGGAATTTTTAGTCTACGTCCAGATGGGAGCAATTCAAAAGCAGAGTGAAGAGGATGTGTGTTATCTTTAAAAATCGCAATTGCCATTTTACCCATGAAATGATCGAACAAGCTCTGAAGTGGCTGTTGTTTTTGTCCAGTAATCTTATTTGCTTGATTAATTATTTGTGAGAGTTTGTTCTTTTGTTTTAATGTTAGATTGCCGTACCATGAAACAATATTATATGTGAGAATACTCTCTATCATTGATCGATATAACATGGTTAGGGTCTGCTGACCGATATTAAAGCTTCTCAGTTTCCTGAGGAGACCCAAGCGTTGTCGTGCTTTTTTATGAATGTACTCCACATTACTTTCAAAATTAAGTTTCTCATCTATAATTGTACCCAAATATTTAAAATTCGAGACCTGCTCTACAGTTAAATTTCTTGTAACAAGAAAAAAAATTAATAGAGTTTAGTCACTCATAAAAGTGATTAAAAGTTGTCAATGCACATCATTCACATCTTATCATCACTGCTGACGTCATCGGTAATCAGACCTGTCACTTTGATGATGTCACAGCAGCACAATGTCAAGAAGAAACAGGAAGAGGTTTCTGTGCTGAAATTTCCTGTTTGATCACAGGTTGAACTAAGGTTTGTATGAGGGGGACTCAAGTATTTTGAATTTTTATTTAAAAATAAGTTTTACATGATTGACTGACAGATAAAGGTTGACACATCCTGCTAAGTTGAATGCCAGAGCTCTGTGTAATTTGTGACATGATTAAACTAAATACATAATGAAATGCTGAAGTCTCAAACTAAACCTATATGCAAACTAAATTATCACAGAGAGAAATTGTTATAATTAAAATACAGAATTACAGCTCTTACCTGCACAATAAAAAAAGTACTTTACTCTTCCAGGTCTATTCAGAAATAAAGTTGGTATAAAAGTGTTTAATTAAATCCAGTAAATGAGTGAGTTTGTAGAGAGCGACCGTTACTCTGGTTTAAATGCTCTGAGAGTGCGCGAGCAGAGTCCGCGTTCACAGAGGAGGAGGAGCTTGTTCAGCTCAGAACCTATGGTCAGAACATGATGTTTCTATGGTGACAGACGCTGCGCGTCCTCGATTCTTACAACACATCATTGGTGAAACTTTTTTTATGCTGAAAATATTTTACTATTACAGGAACAACGCTGCATCTATATTGAATTATTTTTCTTCTTGAAACTACTTTATGAAAGGAAACTATTTTTTGTTATGTAATACTAAATCTTTCTATTTTCTTCATTAAACTCGTATGAAGCATCAAACTCGTATGAAAAGGCCAAATATTTAAGATTACATGGCAAATTTAAAAGTTTGTCAGTGAAAAATCACTCTTGCTAAAGATTACATTCTGTCCCTCTGTGCATAGACTACAGGCTGTTACAACAGCAGATAAAGTGTAAAATTAATGTGCAGTGAAAATGAGCTCTACATAAAACAAGTTACTTATAAATGTTGCTATAATAAAAGAAAAAACAACAACATTGATTTCTGTCCTGAAACATGTTCACAGCTCCTTCATGCTCAACACAGACCCTTGTAGTCTTCAATAAGAGGTGCTTTACTGCCATCTGCTGGACAAATACAGCATTGCAGCATTAAACATGTTTATTGATGTTGTTTATTATTCTTTAAGGTTTACTTATTTATGTAGATAATATTTAATTTATTTAAAAAAACATCTGAAATATAGTTTATACTATGGTGTAATCAAATTTTATTTTTAGAATAAAAGAACAAAGCAGTGAAATAGTCATATTATGCATAATTTATCCAGAAACAGTAAGATTAAAATAATTCATGAAAAAAAGTTCTACTTCTACTAAGTTTTCTACTATGTTACAAGTGTTTGTGATCAGACTTACAGTGATCAGACTTACAGAAACAGTCATCAGTGTTGTATGTTGTGTGTGCAGATCCAGGCTTTGATGCTGAATATAACCTGCAGTGTTTCTCTCTCAATCTCTTTAAGTTTAGTGTGACTTTATCTCCACGCTGACATATGACTGACACGAGTCTGTCCTCAGTGAAGTGTCTCTTCACGCTGGAGGAGGAGTCCCGCTCATCAGCGCTCACACTTTATTGATATATATGGAGAAAATAAAAATGCTGCTTTCTGATTTGTCACTGATTGTGTTTGATGATTTCCTCTGTTGTGTCTAATAAGGTAACAGTGAGTGTCATTGGCAGCTGTGAGAGTCTCTCTCTCTTTGGGGGACTGACAGGAGCCAGTTTCTTCAGTGTGTTTGAGGGAGCAGAAGGAGAAACAGAGTCAAACAAACAGTGTGACGAGCAGAAGAAGATGGAGGGATGTCTGACACTCGTTTTACTCTCCTCTATAGTCACTCTAACAACATCTGGTAAGTACAAAATAGACTGTTAAGATGTGAAATTATACTTGTTTAATTAAGCAGTTTATAAGCTATGATGGCCTTAGACACCTAGAAACCAAATAAAGGCCTGTGTGTAATATGTAGAAATTGAGATTTTGAGACAATAGACTATTAATTATCATTAATATGTTATAATTTATTAAAGCACTTACAGTCAACCAGTGTAATGGTAACAAGATGATTTGTCAAATTCTCTTGTTCAAAAGAATGATTAGCTTGTGCTCCAGCTTTAGTTGTCCAGATTAGAATAATATATTTGTTTGTACTCAGAATATATTTTTCTTAACTTTGCAATATTCTACAGAAGATTGTAAACTCTTCTGCTGCTACTGGATAAATCTTTCTCTTTCATGTACAGAATTCAAGACTGTGAGGCTTGTGAATGGTGACAGTCGCTGTGCTGGTAGAGTGGAGGTTCATCATAATGGTCAGTGGGGAACAGTGTGTGGTGATCACTGGGATATGACTGATGCTGCAGTGGTGTGTAGAGAGATAGAATGTGGAGAGGCTGTAGAGGCTGTGAGTGATGTTCGCTTTGGACCAGGATCAGGACCAATCTGGATGGATGATGTGGCCTGCAGTGGATCAGAGTCAACACTGAAGAACTGTGGATCAAGAGGATGGGGTGTTACTGACTGTGGTCATCAACATGATGCTGGAGTCAAATGCTCAGGTGAGCCTGTTCAATCTGCTAAATTATTAGAATAAAATATTTAATGAAGTTGATGTTAATCTTAATAATGAAATAATAAACACATCACACATTTTTGTTGCATTGATGTTAAATTACATAATGTAAACACACAGGTCGCCTCCCTAGTCTCGTTAATGGACCTCACCTGTGTGCTGGGAAATTAAAGATACTTCAGGGGAACAAATGGTACACAATGTGTGCTGCTGCCTTTGACCAGCAGGATGCAGAGGTTGTGTGTAGAGAGCTGGACTGTGGGGCTCCTGTACAGGTGCTGGGAGAAGATGCTTTTGGAAAAGGAGACGCTCAGATGTGGACACAAGAGATTCAGTGCAGAGGAGATGAATCATACTTTGTATCTTGTCCTACATCCACATCTTCACATATAAACTGTTCCCATGATGATGCTGTAGGAGTAATATGCTCTGGTTAAGTAATATTTGACCTCTCTTTACATATTGCACAAATAAAGAGATTAAGTATCCTTAAACTGTTTTGTTTTTTGTTTTGTTTTTCAATAACCTTTGTCCAGGTTACACTGATCTCAGACTGGTAAATGGTTCAGACTCTTGTTCTGGTCGAGTGGAGCTTCAGTTCCTCGATTATTGGGGCACAGTGTGTGATGCATGTTGGGATATGAGAGCTGCCAGTGTCCTCTGTAGACAGCTGAATTGTGGGATTGCTGTGTCTGTTGTGGGATCAGACTGGTTTGGAGAGGGAAGTGCTGAAATCTGGGCTGATGTGTTTGATTGTGACGGGAATGAAACAAAACTCTCAGAATGTTCCATCTCTTCATGGAGTCGAGCTGAATGTTCTCATAGACGAGATGTTGGAGTCATCTGCTCTGGTGAGGGGATTTTATTGAAGAAAAATATTAAATACATAAATTACCTTGTAATATATTAATAAAATGCCATCTTTCACTCAGATTCCTCTCTGGCTGTTCATGATGGTCTGGTGCGGTTGTCTGGAGAGAGACAGTGTGAGGGGGAGGTGGAAGTTTCCATCCATCAGGTCTGGAGGAGAGTTCTGCTGGACTCCTGGAGTCTCACTGAATCCTCTGTGGTCTGCAGACAGCTGGGCTGTGGCTCTGTGCTGAACTTCTCCAGCTCCTCTTCATCCAGTCCTGAACACAGTCATGAGTGTGTGACGGGCTTCCAGTGCTCTGGGAGTGAAGCTCATCTGGGGAACTGCAGATCTCCACGAACTCTCAACTGCAGCTCCACACAACAGCTGTCAATCACCTGCCTTGGTGAGAAGAGCAACATCTGGGCAGATTCTTCAGTTGTTAGTGATCACTAATGTGTTTCTCTTTCTCTGAATATCAGGTCACGGGTCCATCAGGCTGGTGGGTTCTGGGGGAGACTGTGCAGGGAGGCTGGAGGTTTTTCACAGCGGCTCATGGGGGACAGTGTGTGATGACTCCTGGGATATTAAAGATGCCCATGTGGTGTGCAGACAGCTGCAGTGTGGAGTGGCCCTCAGTAACCAGCAGGTACCAGCCTGGTTTGGTCCTGGTTCTGGACCCATATGGCTGGATGAGGTGGAGTGTGAGGGGAATGAGACGTCCCTGTGGAGCTGCTCTTCTCCAGGCTGGGGAAAACATGACTGTCAACACAAGGAGGATGTAGGAGTCGTGTGCTCAGGTAAACAGTAAAGTAATGTAAATGATTTTCAAAGATACATTTAATTGTTTTTCACAAAATATCCTATGTAATTGAAATTTTTACAAAATAACTCCAGGATGATCAGGAGCTGATGGGTCTTGTATCATCCTAAAGGGGTTTATTTTTCAACAATGACTATATGACTGTAATGTCAGTCTGATATACAGCATTGCCATGAATGACGACCATTTTTTAAATATTTTTATTGACCAAGCAGAATCAAGTAGTATATTTTGTATAATGTATTATGAACCTTATGTAAATATACACTGTGTACATGCTATTAGTGTTTGCAGCATGCATTAGACTTGTATTATTTTTAGGTGATATTTTTGGTTTAGCAAAACCTGGTTTCCAGTGGTATTAATACACAACCTTTTCCCTTTTTTTACAATTCTCATCAATAATTTATTTAGTTGAAGTTGATTCTCATGCTTCTCCATCTAGAGTTTAAAGAGATCAGGTTAACTGAGGGCTGTGAGGGGAATGTGGAGGTTTTCTACAATGGATCCTGGGGTAATGTGTGCTGGAACCAGATGGACAGAGACACAGTGAGTCTGATCTGTCAAGAGCTGAACTGTGGAAGATCTGGTGTTTTGTCTGATTCTACACCAAGACTGGAATCAGCTCCTAACTGGCTGGATGAAGTGAAATGTCGACCACATGATTCAAATCTGTGGCAGTGTCCATCTTCACCCTGGGGACAGAATTACTGTAATGAAGATGAAGTGGCCAAAATCACCTGCTCAAGTGAGATGATATTTAAATGATGATCTCAATAGTCAGGTTTCTTTAAAAGCAATGTTTATAATGTGGTGAGTGAATTCTTTCTGGAAAACTAAACTGAGCTGATGGAAAGAGCCTAAAATTTATGAGATTTAAGTTGTTTTTCACATTGATGATGTTTCACTGTGAGATGTTTTCAGAATCAGATTCAGAAATTGCTTTATTGCCAAGTGTACTTGCACACACAAGTAATTTACCCTGGTATTGAAGCTTCCAGTACACATATAAATATAACACAACACATCATAACATTTAAGAATTAAAAATATAAAATAGTATAAAGACAAATACAGGTTTAGTCAAAATAATCATTTACAGATAATGAACATATTTACAGTTTTGTGAATAATAATATGGATAAATAGAACTAAGTGAATTAACAAAGATATTGCACTAAACATTTCAAGAGGGAAATAGACTGTGGGAAGAAACTGTTCTAGTGATCTGAGGTGCCGTCAGGATTAATGACTCTGTATCCTAATGTTCAATTCAATTAATTTTTAGTCTCAGAGGTGGAAAATCCTGAATCTCCTCGGACATGTTCTACCTCACCATCTCCTCACCAGAGACAGTGTTCAAGTAAGTTTTTTTGACAATACTTTTACATATTTATTATAAGCCTGTATTTTCCTAATAAATGATTAATATATGTGCATTTAAACAATTATTAAATTATTTGAATTTAAAATCGTAATCAAATTCATAAATGTAATTGTACATTTAAAGCCATTTTTGTTCAGTTTCTGTGTGTTTTGTTGTAAATGTGCTGAATCTGGTCAGTGATGTTGATGTGTGTGATTTAGATCATGTTCCTCTCAGACTGAGTGGAGGGGAGGGCCGGTGCTCTGGGAGGCTGGAGGTGTATCATAACGCTGTGTGGGGCTCAGTCTGTGATGATCTGTGGGACATCAGCGATGCTCAGGTGGTCTGCAGACAGCTGGGTTGTGGAGCAGCACTGAGGGCTGATGGGAATTCAGTCTTTGGTGCTGGTGAAGATGTTGTGTGGCTGAACAGAGTCGAGTGCAGAGGGAATGAGATTCACCTGTGGGACTGTCCTCTCTCCCTGAAGAACCACACTGACTGCTCCAACAAAGATCACGCTGGACTCACCTGTGCAGGTCACAGCAAACACTGAACAATATTAGTAATTTTTACATAATTTTAGTACTATTAATATTTGTGTATTTGCATGATTTTTTAATGTGTTTTTGTCTGTTTTGACAGATTTGTCAGTGTCCACTACTCCTGCCACAACAACATCATCTTCTCCTCCAGTTTCTCAGACAGTGAGCTCAACATCAGTCTCTCGTCCACAAACTCCTCCGTCTCTCTCTGTGCTTGTGATTGTACTGGGAGTTGTGCTCTTCCTGCTCTTAGTGCCACTGCTTATACTGATTCAGCAGAACAGAGTGATGAGGAGAGGTAGGAGAGATCCAGAGACTGTCATATTGTGTCTTATTCAGTGTGTGATCAGTCATGTGTTGTGAACTGACAGCAGGTTTGTCTCTCTACACTCACAGCTCTCTCTAAGAGGAGACACAGGAGCACGACTGAGGCCGTTTATGAGGAGATTCATCACAGACACAATCACTTCACTCAGAGGGGTGAGACATGAGCCCTGAATCTTAATATGATGAATTAATAAGAGAGTCTATCAGACACTTGATGTTCATCTATTATTAGTCCTGTTAAACCTCCTGCAGAAAACCACAGAGCTGCAGGTGTGTGTGTGTGTGTGTGTGTGTGTGTGTGTGTGTGTGTGTGTGTGTGTGTGTTTGTCTCTTCCTGTGTGTATTTCTGGAAGGCAGTGAGGAATGGGTTCATGTGAGGATACATGTGTGTTTACTAATAGGCCTCTAAAACATGAGATTTCTGCCTCTAATGCTTTTAAAATATAAGTAAATAATATTTGTGTTGTGTTTTCAGTAACAAATGCTTTATGATCCAAAGGAAATGAGGATTCAGTCTGTTTGTAATGATGAACATGTTTCTGACTGTTCTGCTCTTTTAACAGGGAGTCTAATCTCTGAAGAACTGCATTCTGGGTATGAAGATGCTGATGAGCTTCTCTCAGGTTAGAGAGCTGAAGAATATTCAAAACAACTAAAATAAATTATTTGATTTACAAACTCTAAAAAATAGATCAAATGTATTTCACATATTTTACCACTAAATGAAATGTGTTTGAATGTTTCAATTGTTCACAACACTAAAAGTTTTCTCTTATTAGAAAAAGAGTTCAAGAATGAATATTATGATGATGTCACCAGTGGCCTGAAAGGTCAGTAATTGATCACATGATTCATTCATTACCAGATGATTACAAAAGCTGAATGGTCTCAAGAACTGCAACAGCATTTAAATTTTGTTTCCCAAAATATTAAAAACACTCAAAATATAAACATGTTTTGATGCAGAAGAGATGATGAAGGAAATCACACCAGGATACTATGATGATGTCATCACTGACGGACTGAAACCAGATCGTGAGACAGGTGTCGCTCTGTTATTATAATAGGATATGAAATGTTTAAAATGTATTAAAAATATGTATATAAAATTATATTTTGTATGGGTTTCTCATGTTCAATTTGTAGAAGACACACCTGAGAGTTATGATGATGTCATGACGAGTGGACAGAACTTTAATATTAAAAAAGGTGTTTTTACTTTTTATTCATTTTTTGTGTGTTTAACATAATACCTCTGAAGTGATGCTCAGTTCTGATATGATGATGTATCATTTATTCTGTTTATATCTTCATGTTTATGTAGTGGACACACCGGAGCATTATGATGATGTCATCATTAATGGACAGAGCATTCCAGGTGTAACAGGTGAGTCACACAGAACTGTATTTTATCATCATCCACTAATATTGTACATGTTTCTACCATTAATGAATCATCATGACTTCATCAGGAGTAAATCTAACTGTTGGAGAGACTTTTGACTGCCAGGATCTGATTTAATTATAATTATATGAGTGAAGCCGGTCAGAGCACAACTTTATATAAGGAAGAGGAGAAGGTCATCAGGTTTAGAGGATGTATTGATAAAAAATAAGCCGCAGAGGTTCAGGTATTTCACAGGTAGAGATCAGTTACAGGCAGTAGAGGCATTAGTCTGGAGCACAAGAAATACAATAAAGGATAACGAAAATAGTTCGGCATATATACAATAATAAACGTCCATTGGTACATAAAGGCAGTCAAAGTATATTAAAGGTGCCCTTGATTCAAAAATTTAATTTACCTCGGCATAGTTAAATAACAAGAGTTCAGTACATGGAAAAGACATACAGTGAGTCTCAAACTCCATTGTTTCCTCCTTCTTATATAAATCTCATTTGTTTAAAAGACTTCCGGAAAACACACGGATCTCAACATAACACCGACTGTTACGTAACAGTCGGGGGCTCCGCCCCCAATATTTGCATAGGCCTATGCCATTGCCAGCTCATATTCAAGCCATTAGAAAGAGCAGAACATCTGGATGTGCAAAGCAGAATCAACAGACTAGGTAAGCAAGCGATGACAATAGCAAAAAAGGGCAGATGGACCAATATTAACTGACATGATCCATGATAACATGATATTTTTAGTGATATTTTTTAAACTGTCTTTCTAAATGTTTCGTTAGCATGTTGCTAATGTACTGTTAAATGTGGTTAAAGTTACCATCGTTTCTTACTGTATTCACGGAGACAAGAGCCGTCGCTATTTTCATTTTTAAACACTTGCAGTCTGTATAATGCATAAACACAACTTCATTCTTTATAAATCTCTCCTCATTAGCCGTTAGCCACAGAGCACAGCCTCAAACTCATGCAGAATCAAACGTTTAACATCCAAATATATACTTTACTCACATAATTCGAAGCATGCATACAGCATGCATGATGAACATCTTGTAAAGATCCATTTGATGGTTATATTAGCTGTGTGAACTCTGTAAATGCGCTGTAATATAGTCCAGAGCTCGTGTGGCTGGGAAGATGCGATTGGCAGGGGGCGGGGTCGAGTGAAAATCAGTGCATAGTTAATGATGCCCCAAAATAGGCAGTTAAAAAAATTAATTAAAAAAAAACTACGGGGTATTTTGAGCTGAAACTTCACAGACACATTCAGGAGACACTTTAGACTTATATTACATCTTTTAAAAACATGATCAAGGGCACCTTTAAATCCTCATCAATAACATTTCTCCATGAAATATACAATCCAAGGGAAGAAAATACGGTATCACGTTGTACATTATAAGCGATCATCTAACATGATAATCATAACTCCATATATGGATATAATCACGGATATAATGGATATAATTACAGTGCAATCGCTCGTCTAATATAAACAACTTCAATATCAAATCACGGCGCAAACTGATCATTGTAAGTTAAACCAGAACAGTGAAACACAAACACAAAAGAAATAATCACATATGAACAGCGTCATTCAGCTAGACCAGTGGATCTCAACCTTTTTTGGGCCAACGCCCCCCTATCCATTATCCAGATCCTTTACCGCCCCCCAAACACCATTAGCCTACATCATGAATCCATTTTCCAAACCGTGTTTTTGTCTTATCCTCAATCACTATGACACACCTATAATAAGAGTTTATATTTTATATTTATATTGGGACTATTAGACTGGTTCGAGTCAGCACCGCTGCGGAGTACAGTACCTGCAGTACCAAGACGCCTGCAATTTTGGTTATTTACCGCTAGAGCTCCAAAAGTTACGGACTGCAGCTTTCATAATTAAAAAGCATGTCACTGAAAGCCAAATAACAGATTTGATTTGACTGAACAGTGGCAGGCAGCCGGGATCCGGAACCTCCGAAATCTGATTCGGCACCTCATTTGGGGGATCCCCCTCTCATATAACACCAAAAGTGATCCATGCCGGGTTTTGTGTTTTCCAACACATAAGCAACATATAAAGCAGTGGCTGTCAAACCTTTTTTTAAAGAACGACCTTTTTCTTTTTTCTTTTTTTAATTTACGCGACCAAACCAAGTTAAGTCAAGCATAAGAATACTAAAATATATAATATACACAACAAGAATAAAAACTTGTAAGTAGCTATAAACAAGCCCAACGAAATAATTTGAAGCGAAACTGAAAGTAAAAACCGGTGTTCTCAAGCAGGCAGCCTCTCTTGTTCGGCACGAATTCAAATGTTTCCATATTAGCAATGTATTTGGATGCTGAACTTTTATTTATTGTGTCAAATAGGATTTGTACTTCACTCCCGTTTCAATATCAACGAAAAAAATCATCCTCTTCAAATGAGCAAAAATGTGTTTGGCAGGACCAGTTTCAGCGGTGGTCACGCACAGATAGGATAATTGAGTATGTAAAATGAGCAGTGTAATTTTTTTATATGTTTGTCTGACGGTATTTTATTTTGATAATGAACAGGCTGCGATGTCAAGTTTGCAATGAATATGTTGAGTGCGCACGCGAGGCGCCGGCGCGATCACTTCAACTGGTTTCCTACCAGCAAACAACTTAAATACCGTAATTTACAGTTATGAGTAAGACATTATTCGATACTGCGATACTCACACTAAAAACAGAACATTATGCTTTTGCAAAATAAAGAAAACAGGATGCGCTTTTTGCCATCTCGGTTTCCTTTCCTTGAACTTGTTTGTGGAGCGCCGCGCCTCACAAAAATGAATCAAACTCAGCACAGCAGTATATAGGCTACTATTGGGCACAGTTTTTTCTTTCGCTTTGTTAATCAATTAAGTCAAATATATTTTATATATTCATTTTAGACTATGCTTTTATGAAAATGGCAACTCATTTTTTAAGTCTCGTGACACAGGGTTTGAAAACCTGTGATATAAAGAATACATATAAATTATATAATTACATAAATTATAGACATATAAACTTCGATGACGATGTTTTCTGAAACTTAAGCGTGCACGTCGCATGCTTTGCATTATGAAGGGAACTTGTGACTACAAAGAGAGCCATTTGTGTTGTTGGATATCGTTTTATTGAAATGCTGTGAGGAGACGCAGAAGAACTATTGAAATACTGGTAAAAAACAAGTATATGCCCATACACTGGCAGTCTGCACATGAACGCGCTCGCGCACAAAATAACCACGAGTTTAAACATCTGATTTCTTCTATGTCGAGGGCTGTTTGTCAGACTTTGTTGGGCCTAATACATAATGCCATGGTGTTTTACGCACAAATGGTCACTACACACCATGAGTATGCCAGTGGTTTCCATCACCTTAACGCGCATTTGAACTAACGCAAAACTCAAGATAATCTGCGTCTGCCTACTGAATTTCTTTGATAATTCTGGACAGTAAAAACGACCATAGGCTGCTATACGGTCATTTCAGCGCTAATGTGTGCACTTAGGTTTTATTGCGCATTTAGGAGAGTATTTCAAGAAGCTGCTTACATTAATCTTACTTTGGAAAAAAATAAATACAATCATGATTTTTCATAAAAAAATTTATAATTATAGGCTTAAATACCTTGGTATCAGCTTAATGTTATCATTAATGGCATAATTAATTCAATTCAAATTTATTTGGTTTGTCATGATTAATTTGTGTCCATAATAAGTAAAATAATAATAAAAAAATCTTCTAACAAGAATAAACACATATGAACAATTATTAAATTAATGTATTATTAATTATTTTTAACTAGCCTAGCTATCTTGAAATTATCCAAGCAGCGTTTTGCGCTCAGATGTGACGGCGAAATTACCTAAATGTGATTACAAAGTATATTTCAATTAATTATCCATCAAATTGTCATTTTCTCCTTACAGTCTTGCGAGTTAACAATAATGCCCAGTAAAATACTTTGTGAACAAAGAAAACATTTTGGCATTAGGCATTAAAATGTAAAAGTTTTACCTTACAAATAGAATTTAGTTTCATTCATTTTAAATTTCGTCACCGGAGTGAATGGGAACATGATTTATCAGTAGGGGTTCAATCTTCAGCTGGCTGGCGGTAGCAGCCACTGACAGGTCACGTGACCTGGTGGCAGCTGCCAGTCTGATTCTGGCAGGTCACGTGACCTGCCAGTGGCGCTGGTGGCAGCTGCCAGTCTGATTCTGGCAGGTCACGTGACCTGCCATTGGCGCTGGTGGCAGCTGCCAGTCTGATTCTGGCAGGTCTGTCAGAGGTTCTGGTGGCTGGCAGAGTGTAACACGTTCCCTATATCTCTGTCGCTGCATGGAAATACATAATTGTATTATTATTAATATAACACTATGACTTTATTCTTTTGTATGATTGACGTTTTAGATGGGTTTATCTCAATTAAAGCAGTCAAATGACCGTGATCTCAACTGGTGGAAAATGACGCTCAGCCCAGCCAGCCACTACTGAGACGCGAGTATAACGCGCTCTCTAATCACTCTCGCTGCATGGAAATACATAATTTTATTATTATTAATATCATATTATGACTATATTGTTTTGTATGATTGACGTTTTAGATGGGTTTATCTCAATTAAAGCAGTCAAATGACCGTGATCTCAACTGGTGGAAAATGACGCTCAGCCCAGCCAGCCACTACTGAGACGCGAGTATAACGCGCTCTCTAATCACTCTCGCTGCATGGAAATACATAATTTTATTATTATTAATATAGCTAATCTTATGACTATATTCTGTTGTATGGTTGGCGTTTCAGATGGGTTTACCTCAAATATATCTACAATCTACTTAATGCTTTCTGTCCTCTGATTGACAGTACATAGCCTACATATAAAGTATGTGTAAGACAAAAATTTACTGTACTGAAGCAACTTGATTATTCATATTTATACACCATTTTTAATGCTAAAATTACTATTACTAATAAACTACTTTTTTCGTGTTAATGTAAGTGTCAAATATAACACAGCATGCTTTCGGGGAACATTATATTATGATTGATTTTCAAAAAATTGAGCTATAAAAGCCTGATGTATAAATATGATGCTCAACAACAAAAACATGCACATACTTTTGAGTATCATATTTCATACACACATGCACTATCTTTGGGGAACTCATGATTTTTATTTATACTGTACAAACTGTACATCCTCCCATATATATATATATATATATATATATATATATATATATATATATATATATATAAATTAATGAGAAATGGACAAATAAATGTTACCCTAACGCCTGTTGTTTACATTAACATTAAAAAATGTAAACATGTAATTTATTATTTTTAACATTAAAAAAAGAGGCATGAATAATTAGGTAAATCAAAGTTGCTGCATTCCAGAAAATGTTTATCTTACACTTACTTACAAGCTAACACTCAACAACAACTTTTTAAACATGCAAGTCCCCTCCAAATATTGTAAATATGTGAAACATATTTGTGAAACAAGTTTTCTCAGGTGAGCAGATTTACAGGTGGTCATGTTGCTTAAATGCTGCCCGTGACCTTAAAAGAAATGAACAAAGTCAATGTATCTAAATATTTACATCAAACACACCTTTTTAAAATGAAATCAAGAAATGAGACCTAAACTTCCCCACAGCCGCTAAAATGATTGTATCCAGATTTAGGATTAATGTAGAGAAAGGGTCGTATTATTAGAATAATTCACGTTTTAATTGCCATTTTTATGCTATATATTATTGCATAACTCGTGTTATTACAAAACATAAAATCGTCACAACTATTAGCAGTATGCATACAAATTAGAATGATTTCTTTGGAATGACAGGCAACAGTGGCTGGATGGTTGAGCGTCCAGCGAAGCATCAGTAGCAACCAGTTGAGATCACGGTCATTTGACTGCTTTAATTGAGATAAACCCATCTAAAACGTCAATCATACAAAAGAATAGAGTCATAAGATTATAATAATAATAATAAAATTATGTATTTCTATGCAGCGAGAGTGATTAGAGAACGCGTTATACTCGCGTCTCAGCAGTGGCTGGCTGGGCTGAGCGTCATTTTCCACCAGTTGAGATCACGGTGATTTGACTGCTTTAATTTAGATAAACCCATCTAAAACGTCCACCATACAAAAGAATAGAGTCATAATATTATATTAATAATGATAAAATTATGTATTTTCATGCAGCGAGAGTGATTAGAGAACGCGTTATACTCGCGTCTCAGTAGTGGCTGGTTGGGCTGAGCGTCATTTTCCACCAGTTGAGATCACGGTGATTTTACTGCTTTAATTGAGATAAACCCATCTAAAACGTCAATCATACAAAAGAATAGAGTCATAATATTATATTAATAATGATAAAATTATGTATTTTCATGCAGCGAGAGTGATTAGAGAACGCGTTATACTCGCGTCTCAGCAGTGGCTGGCTGGGCTATGCGTCATTTTCCACCAGTTGAGATCACGGTCATTTTACTGCTTTAATTGAGATAAACCCATCTAAAACGTGAATTATACAAAAGAATAGAGTCATAAGATTATATTAATAATACAATTATGTATTTCCATGCAACGATAGAAATAAGGAACGCGTTACACTCTGCCAGCCACCGCTGACAGACCTGCCAGAATCAAGACTGGCAGCTGCCACCAGCGCCACTGGCAGGTCACGTGACCTGCCAGAATCAGACTGGCAGCTGCCACCAGGTCATGTGACCTGTAAGTGGCTGCTGCCGCCAGCCAGTTGAAGATTGAACCCCCACTCTGATTTATTGAAAATATAAGTGGTTCTTAAGTCAGTACTTTTTTAATGGCTTGTCAACTTTCCATTCCCCCGCTGCGTGGTTCTAGTCAGCGCTGGATTCAAGCCACCACCTGATTGACTTGGGTAAAGTTGGTTTTATATTCGCACATTCGGACATCCGTATTCAATAGCCTTGTTAATCACACTACATTGGACATTCAGTGGACATTCACAAGTAAATATGCCATTAAAACAATACTTGCCTATTTTGATCGACTGTGAAAAATGTTGTAAGTTGACAATCGTTGGTTGTCAATATCATGTCGCTGCTTAAAATTCGCAAACATTAATTTATTGCACATTTATTGTAAAGTCTGAATTTATCAGAAGTCCGAATGTGCGAATATAAAACCAACTTTACCGAAGTACCGGATTGTTGTCAGCGCGAAACACATTTTTGTGCACGTGAATCCATGTCAGCGCTTGAGCGCTGGTCTATGACTGGAAAAATAATCGTTGCAAAATAAATGATACATAGCCTAGCTTACATGTTGCGTTAAACTGGCAGATTTTAGAATGTTGTAGGCAATTCTTTTGCAAGTAATTACACGCTTAATCTTGTCTTGCCTGGATCTTTGGTGTAAACTCGTGAACGCCTCCCTTTTAAAAATCTTGCTTCCAACGCCCCCGTTGAGAAACACTAAGCTAGACTAACAGAAACAACAGCTGCAGACATGATTAAACACAAATAACTCAATACCGATCTCAATAAACACACAAATAAGACAAACAAGATTACTTGCAGGTCAATGGCGAACACCTTGAGGTGATTCTGCAGAAAATATCACAAATAAACAGCAATAAATGTCCTTTCAGCGATCGACTCTACAGAGCATAGCAGTTCTGCAGCAACAGCAGCTTGAGTCACGTGACTGCTCAGCTGGAAGATGACGTGAATGTCAAAATAAAAGCCCTCGTAAAGGAGCCTTTACAACACTAATAGTCTCAGACAGTCATGAGGAGAAAGAGATCAAGCTTTTCTTCTTCTTCTTTTACTTATTTCAGTCACAGACAAGTACAATGCAAAAAGTGATCTCATGTTTGGAAAGAGATCAATGATATCATCAGTGACACAAGAGCTGTATTAAAATCACAATGTGAGGTTTTATTTCACATGTGTATCAGAGGGAGATCAGGAGGAGTATGATGATGTGAAGAACAGCGATGAAGATGAGAGAAACCTGTTGGGTCGGTTATTGTCACATTTCTAAAGCCTATTTCTATTTTCATTAATGTTGCTCATTATTTAAACTAAATCTTGATGCATTTCTAACAATGAAAATATGAATTTGCTTTTGTTTTTAAAAACAGACTATGATGATGTGGGGGAGGAGTCAAATAAAGAGGGAGGGGCCATGACTCACTGACCACACCCACTGCCTCTGATCATCAAATCATATTACAGTTACTGGAGATACTGTTTTTTTGCTTCTAAAGATTCAGTGTTTTATGTTTTTATGTTATTTTAAATGTTTTTAAATGAAAGGTTTCATGCTGTGCAAAATTCAGTAACAAATTTAGGTATTTGTATTTTAGTATTTGAGCTATTTTTTTAATTTTGATAACATGCTTTTCACCTAATAAAAAATAACATTCATTCATCATGTCACAAAAATATTTTTTAGAAGAGCGATTAGAGGAAATGAGAAAATTATGCAAAATACTATAAATGTTAAATTATGAAAATAGATTTACCACTTAATAGATATTATAAGTTATCGTGTTTTCCATAAACTTACTACCAGCATTAGTTCTTGTGTATGTCAGCTTGAATTAACTTAAATAGAGCACAATTTAATATTTTATTCACAAGAATGTAATGTTTCTGGGAGAGACAAAGGTACACAAAGGTGTAGACATCTAAAAAATAATTTACCCAAACTGCACAGTTTATTGTGTGATGTTCATTTTACTTTAAAATGCTTTAAACAACTTAAACAGTTTTTAGTCTGAATTATTTGCTCTGATCTTGAATCTTCTGCAGCAATAGCGCCATCTGCAGGTTGAGGTTTGTTTGACCCTTCTTGGTTTTCCTCTTCAACAGCTGATGTTGTCATTTTCTTTTCCTCAGTTAACTATAAGCTTCCCTGGACATTGATAAAAGCATTAGAGAATTACATTACGCCTCTAAACAGGGATTATTCACAAGTAACATTTGGGAAATTAAAACAAAGCAGATTATTTGCTCTTAAACATCGGTGACTTTAGATGCACTGCTCTATAAATTCACTCTTTTCATGTTTCATACAGCAGTGTTTCTCGACCTTTATTCAGTCACGAAACCCCTTGAAAATGTTCAATAATTTGTGTCCCCTACACTAGTGTTGTCACGATACTGGAGTTTCTTGTAAAGTATCGATATTCAATATTATTTTCGATATCATGAGGAAGAACCGCCGTATATTAATATTATCTTTACGTCTGTCTAAAACTGATTGAATTCTCACTATAGGCCTGTTTCACAGAATGTGAGTGAAATTGTTTGGATGAGGGGGATCAAGTATTTAATATTTTTATTTAAAATTAACTTTTACATGATTGACAGACAGATAAAGGTTGACACATCCTGGTGTTATTTCCCTCCTCAATGTTTAACAATAAATAAGAGTTGAATGCCAGAGCTCTGTGTAATTTGTGACATTAAACTGAATTCATGATGAAATATTGAAGACTCAAACTAAACTTACATGCGAACTAAATTCTCACAGCTTGGACAGAAATTATAATTAAAATACAGAATTACAGCTCTTACCTGAACAATAAAGCATTTTACTCTTCCAGGTCTATTCCTACAAAAAAAAAAGTAAATATATTTTAAAAAGTTGATATAAACGTGTTTAATTATATCCAGTAAACGAGTGAAGTTTGTGGCAAGCGACCGTTAACGTTACTCTGGTTTAAATCATAGACTGTAAAAAAAGATGGACGACGCGACGCCGCTTCCTTCCATTGTATTGAACTGAAGCCAAAATGGGCTGATGAATGGGCGCTGACACGTTACGCAATACGTCAAAAAAAAAAAGTTTGGAGCCTGGGCATGCGCAGAAGGAATCGTCAGTGGAGCCGGAGGCGGAGTCGCGATATCAAACTTCCGCCCAGACGACTGCGTCATCATTCATGTATTTTAAATAGACTATAAAAATTATACACAATTTAAAAGTCTACCTATAAAATAATAGGCTATTCTGTTTCTAGAGCAATAATATTTTTGAAACAGCAAATTCAGTAGATAAAATCAATATAATATGCCACTAGAAACAACTCTAAATCGTCAGAAACGGTCCTGCCATTTTAAATCAAGTTCAACTAATGTTACAGGAGATCGATTGCTGTAATTAAGCTATCATTAGTTTTGTCCTGCTAATTATTATTTTATACCCATAAAAATAATAAGTAACTGCCAGATAACGATCACCTGCTTTTTCCCGACATGGTTAACATTAGGTGTGTTATCTTAACTAATAACATTTATTAATTAGCTTATAACACCCATATTTAATGTTACAGAAAAAGGTTCAGTGATCCGTCAGATCCTGTAGGTCGGTTAGTACAGTTTACTGCTGAACAACTCATTTTGTTGGTGTTAAATAACAAAGAAATCGAAAATTAACAGTTAGTTAATACATCTTCAATCTCCCCTCGAAGCTCCGACAGTCCTCAGACAAGCTGTCAATCAACTTCGAATCATGACGACACGCCCCGTTTTTATAGCATCAAATTGCTAGCTAAAATCTAAATCATCACAAAAACGAACAATTGAATATATATCAGTGTGATAACAACTACCTTAAATGACCAAAACCATCTTTCAGAAAGTTTTATTTGAAGCAGAATTTATTTTTAAGTTTTCACTGAAGTCTCATTCGACTGCATTGAGAGGGCGGGGTTTATGACCTGTACTGCATCCAGCCTCCAGGGGGCGATCAAAGAGCCCGTGGCTTCACTTTTCAGAACGTATGAGACACCATAGACATATAATAAACACTATATGTCTATGTGAGACACACCCGGTTTAAATGCTCTGCTGAGATGGTTGTTGTTGCAGCACGGACTGTATTCAGTGTGACACCAGTCATCTTATGTTGTTTATATCTGATAGTACAGACCGGGTTTTTTCTGCTTAAAATATATTTTACTATTACGAGGAACAAACCTGCATCTTTTTATGTATTACTAAATGTTTCTAATAGAATGAAGCATCAAACTCAAATGAAAAGACCAAATATTCAAGATTACAGGGCAAATTTAAAGTTTGTCAGTGAAAAACCTGATATTAAATCTCTCTTGTTAAAGATTACATTCTGTCCCTCTGTGCATAGACTATAGTCTGTTACAACAGCAGATAAAGTGTAAAATTAACGTGCAGTGAAAATGAGCTTTACATGAAACAAGTTACTTATAAATGTTGCTATAAAAGAAGAAAAACCATTGATTTCTGTCCTGAAACATGTTCACAGCTCCTTCATGCTCAACACAGGGACAGACCCTTGTAGTCTTCAATAAGAGGTGCTTTACTGCCATCTGCTGGACAAATACAGCATTGCAGCATTAAACATGTTTATTGTTGTTGTTTATTATTCTCTAAGGTTTACTTATTTATGTAGATAATATTTAATTTATTTAAAAACACTTCTGAAATATAGTTTATACTATAGTGTAATCAAATATTTTACAATAAAAGAACAAAGCAGTAAAATCCATGTATAGCATACTTTATCCAGAAACAATAAGATTAAAATGTTACATTTTTTTTCTTCAAATAATTCATGAAAAAAGTTCTACTTCTACTAAGTTACAAGTGTTTGAAGTGATCAGACTTACAGAAACAGTCATCAGTGTTGTATGTTGTGTGTGCAGATCCAGGCTTTGATGCTGAATATAACCTGCAGTGTTTCTCTATCAATCTCTTTAAGTTTAGTGTGACTTTATCTCCACGCTGACATATGACTGACACGAGTCTGTCCTCAGTGAAGTGTCTCTTCACGCTGGAGGAGGAGTCCCGCTCATCAGCGCTCACACTTTATTGATATATATGGAGAAGATAAAAATGCTGCTTTCTGATTTGTCACTGATTGTGTTTGATGATTTCCTCTGTTGTGTCTAATAAGGTAACAGTGAGTGTCATTGGCAGCTGTGAGAGTCTCTCTCTCTTTAGGGGACTGACAGGAGCCAGTTTCTTCAGTGTGTTTGAGGGAGCAGAAGGAGAAACAGAGTCAAACAAACAGTGTGATGAGCAGAAGAAGATGGAGGGATGTCTGACACTCGTTTTACTCTCCTCTATAGTCACTCTAACAACATCTGGTATGTACAGAAAATATGTGAAATTTTTCTTGTTTAAATTTTATTTTATGTTTTCATTAGACCACTAAAGAATAGAAGCCTTTGTAATATATAGAAACTAAGATCTTGTGATATTAGATCATTAATTATCATTTATATTTTATAAATGATTTAAGCTTTTGGCAACCGGTTTGTTACACTCATGCCCAGTTTTAGTTTCCAGTGTGAAATATTTTTAAATATTTCTGTTTACTCACTTTTTTCTCAACTTTGCATGATTATAGAAGATTGTAGGATGATCTACTACTGTGGTTAAACTCTTTCTCTCTCTTTCATGTACAGATTTTGAAACTGTTAGGTTAGTTGATGGTAACAGTCCCTGTGCTGGTAGAGTGGAGGTTCATCATGATGGTCAGTGGGGATCAGTGTGTGATGATAGATGGGATATGACTGATGCTGCAGTGGTGTGTAGAGAGATAGAATGTGGAGAGGCTGTAGAGGCTCTGTGTAGTGAAGCGAGTGCCAATACTCGCTTTGGGGGAGGGGAAAAGTAACGGGAGTCCGTGAGAGGAAAAAAAAATAAAAAATAAAAAATAAAAATAAATGATGGCTTACTCGCACAGCACTTCCGTGCAGGGTGTACTTTATTTACAGTGCCAGAAATAAAGCAGTCCACAGTGAAGTCTATGTACAGGTGCACACAAAAACCCAAAAGTACCAAAACAATAAAACAAAAAAATAAAGACGAAAACTGTATCCACAATATACAATGGTTTTGGGGTTTTGCTTGAGGTTCCACCACAACACTCTCGCCAACTTGGTTAACAAGTCATGAATGTGAGTCTAGCCTCCCCTTTTATATGACAGACTCCACCCCCTTTTGGCATAATTCATTAAAAGGGTAAGTATTATACATTGGACATTTTAAATCTTTCATAAGACTCACTAAATCAACCTTAAACAATAATTCTCACGGGCAATTCAAATAAATATATTCATTGTCCTCAATAACACAAAAACACGTAATCTTTCAACACATATTTTACACATAATCTCCCTACCCCACACAAGACAATGGTTTAGCCGGCTTCCGGTTGCGCTGCGCCGGCGCGACCATCCGTTACGTCATAAACAGGCGCCCTCCGTGTGCTCTGTTTGGCCGACACAGCGTTTACCCACCGAAAGACTAAACCCAGACAAACAAACAATTGAATGAAGACAAAACACAAGACAAAGACGATGTGTGTGTGTATAAGGATCGGGCATGAAACTGCGTTAAAGGGAAATGTGATGTGGAGGAATGTCCATGGGCCATCGGCCCGGCGTGTGCACCCGCTTTGCCGACGGCAGAAACAGCAGGTAAGGAGAGGGAAATGGAGCGTGAATGGGGTATGTATTTAGGTGCGTGTGTGTGTGTGCGTGCGTGCCCAGCGGGGAATATCTACCTTATCACATCACCTCCCCCTTCTCTCGGCCGCGTACTGTCCAGGGTACCGCGACAGGTAGTCGGCAACCACATTTTGTCGTCCTGGTCTGTGCCGCACACTGAATTTGTAGGGTTGGAGGCTTAGGTACCACCTCATTACTCTGGAGTTGTGGTCTTTCATTGTCTGAATCCACGTCAGTGCTCTGTGGTCTGTGACCAGATCAAACTCCCTCCCCAGGAGATAATATCTTAGACTTTCAAGGGACCACTTGATAGCGAGACATTCCTTCTCCACAGTCGAGTACCTGGTCTCCCTGGGCAACAGCTTCCTGCTGATGTAGACCACTGGCTTTTCTGCTCCCACCTCCCCCTGGGCCAGGACAGCCCCAACTCCTGTGGCTGAGGCATCTACCTGGACCAGGAATCTCTGGTTGAAGTCAGGGCTTTGCAGGACCGGACTGGAACACATTCTCTCTTTGAGAGTTCCAAAAGCTAGCTCACAGTCCTCGGTCCACTCAATCGGGCTCTTTGCCGTTTTTGCCAGCAGGTTAGTAAGCGGCGTAGCGATGGTGGCAAAGTCAGGAATGAATCTCCTATACCAACCCACCAGGCCTAGAAAGGATCTCATCTCCTTCTTCGTTTTAGGCCGTGGGCTTCTTTGGATGGCTTCGACTTTGTCCACTTGGGGTCTCAGTTTGCCATTGCCCAGGTGATAACCCAGGTAACTGGTCTCCTGCCTTGCCCACTCACATTTCCCGACGTTGAGGGTGAGTCCTGCCTCCTGGATTCGTCTTAGGGTATCTTTTAAATGTCTCAGATGTTCCTCCCAGGAGTTACTGAAGATCACCACATCATCCAAGTAGGCAGCTGCCCACCCCTCACATCCCTGAAGCACTTGGTCCATCAGTCGTTGAAATGTGGCAGGTGCCCCATGCAGGCCAAAGGGAAGAACTGTAAAATGGTACAGCCCAATCGGTGTCCTGAAGGCCGTGTACTGTCTGGAGTCATTGTCAAGGGGCACCTGCCAATACCCCTTGCACAGGTCCAGGGTGGTAATGAATCGGGCCTTTCCAATTCTCTCCAGCAAGTCATCTATTCGCGGCATGGGGTAAGCATCGAAACGGGACTGTGCGTTTAGCTTACGGAAGTCTATGCAGACTCGTAGGGTTCCGTCTTTCTTCGGAACAATGACTATAGGACTGCTCCACTCACTTCTGGATGGCTCAATCACTCCCATTTCCAACATTGTTTTCACTTCCTCTTTCAAGGGTCCCACCAACCTTTCGGGCACTCTGTAGGGTCGCTGTCTTGATGGTGTTGGGTCAGTGAGGTGGATTGTGTGGTGGATTAACTTGGTCCTCCCCGGCCGCTGGCAGAACAAAGTGGGGAACTGTTCCAGGAGGCTTTGCAGCTGAGCTCTGTTGGGGTCCTGCACGTGCTCCAATTTTACCTCAGCTGGTTCTCTCTGTGCCCTGGCTTCTGGCTCTGGTTCCTCATCCATCACTTCAGTCACTTCTCTCACCATCATTGCGGTCCCTTGCTTCACAGATGGCTCTTTCCATTCTTTGAGCAGGTTGATGTGATACGTCTGCTTGGCTTTCCCCTTATCGGGATGGTGTATTTCATAGGTCACCGGTCCCATCTTCCTCACCACGGTGTATGGCCCTTGCCATTTGGCCAGCAGCTTGTTGGTTGTGGTTGGTAACAGTAGTAGTACCTTCTGCCCCGGCTGTAACTGTCTCTGTCTCGCGTTCTGATCGTACCACGTTTTCTGAGCTCTTTGTGCTTCTTTCAGGTTCTCTCTTGCCTGTTCTTGATAACGCTCAAGTCGGTCCCTCATTTCCAACACATACTGAACAACACCCTTCTCCCCTTCTCTGCAAGCAGGATCTTCCCAGCTCTTCCGTATCAGGTCCAGGGGTCCTTGAACTTGCCAGCCGTATAGCAGCTCGAAAGGGGAGTAACCGGTTGAAGCTTGAGGTACCTCTCGATAAGCAAACAGTAGAAATGGAAGCCATTTATCCCAGTCACGTCCCGTGTCTGACACAAACTTCCGCAGCATATTTTTCAACGTCTGATTAAACCGCTCCACCAAGCCATCTGTCTGTGGATGATAGGCACTGGTCCTTATGGCTGTGATGCCCAACTGGCGGTGAAGCTGCCCCATTAGCCGCGATGTGAAGTTTGTCCCTTGGTCTGTCAGAATCTCCTCAGGGATTCCTACCCTGGAGAACAACTGTACAAGGGCTTGAATGATCTTTGAGGTGGTAATGGAACGGAGTGGGAAGACCTCAGGGTATCTGGTTGCGTAGTCACATATCACCAGGATGTATTGGTGTCCCGCACTGCTCCTCTCAAGTGGCCCCACAATATCCATGGCGATGCGCCTGAATGGAGTAGAGATAACAGGGAGAGGGTACAAAGGTGCTCGGCCCCGCTGTGACACAGCACTGGTCTTTTGACATGTTGCACATGCGTTACAGTATGTCTGTACGTCAGTGTAAAGTGACGGCCAATGAAAACGTGAACTGATGCGAGTATATGTTTTCTGCTGTCCCAAGTGACCAGCCCATGGAATGGTGTGTGCGAGGTGCAAGACAAGTGGTCTACAACATTTAGGAACAATTAAACGAGTAACATCATTAGTTTGCAGGTACAACACATCATTCAAAATCACATACTTTTCATCACACAGGTTTGAATTTTCCCCCCTGGCAGCTTTTTCAAACAGTGACTTAAGCGACTCATCCTTTCTTTGAAGTTCCCCAATGTTCTCTGGGATCCTCCAGTCATCAGCTTTGAGGCCCTCCACAGAGGTCTCAGGGACTGGAGAACCCAGGTACTTTTCGAGCCGACGTTGTCGACGTGTTTTTCTTGGGCCCTTGGTCCCGCCCTGCAACAGACTACTGTGCAAGTCTGGCAGTGGCTGCAAACCTGCTCTAACTTGAGCCCGGGTAAGAGCAGGACATGATTTAGAAACAATGGCAGAAGTAACAACAGTCTCAGAGTTCATGGAGGCTTGTAGCAGTTCATAAAGTATGGGTAAGTCTCTTCCTAAAATCATATCAGCAGGCAGATCATCAACTATAACAACATTCATCAGAAATGACTGTTCTTGTGCACACACAACTACTTCAGCTCTGGGGTACTGCCTCACATCCCCATGCACACACTGGACAGTTGCGGTGCTTGCATAGTCAACATTTGACACATAACATGGCTTTAGGAGGGACAGGGAACTACCGGTGTCCAACAGTGCTTTCACAAAATGTCCATCAATAGTTACATCACACAAAACTTGACTCTCCCCTCTAAAGTCAGTATCTTTGTCCTCTTCCCTAGGGACATAACAAAATCCTGTCAGCTTAGCTTTACGAGCAGGACATACTGCGGCTTTGTGCCCCGGCTGCTGACAGTAAAAGCATATCAGTTCTTTTCCCCCTGTTGACTTGGGGCTTTGTGTATTGTCTGACAGCTCAGCCCGACCCCTCTCAGTCCCAAAGTGAGTACGAACAGTACCTTTAGATGGTTGAGTGCGTGGACCTCCGCGATGAGCATTCTGGTATTGCTGAGCCAGCTTAGCCGCCGCCAGTCCAGACGTTGGCTCATGCTCCCTTACCCAGGTGCGAGCATCATACGGAAGCACCCGTAGTAACTGTTCAAGGATGATGGCCTCGCCTATCTCCTCCTTGGAGTGCTCCCTTGGCCGTACCCATCGCTGATACAGGTTCTTTAGGCGATGGTATGTCTCAGATGGTGATTCTCCAGCTGGAACAGTAGGTGATCGGAACCTTTGCCGGTAGGTTTCTGGCGAGATGTTGAATTTTTCCAGCAACGCCTCCTTCAGATCATCGTACACCTCTGCCTGTTCCTCATCCATCGCCAGGTATGCTTCCAACGCTTGCCCCGTCAGTAAAGGAACCAGATGATAGCTCCATTCCTCCTCAGGCCACCTCCAGCTCCTAGCCAGACGCTCAAACCGCCGCAGATAATTCTCTATATCCTCCCCCTGCTGGAAGATCGGCATCTTTGGTTCAGCTCGCTGGATTGGCCCTCTGAGCACAGGAACACTTGGGGAGTCTCTGTCGTGTGCTGTTCTGCGTTGTGTGGATATCCTCTGCGTAGCTGGTGTTGGAAGCTCCATTCGCGGGCTCTCACCGTCAGACAAAGTCCCAGCAGGTTGAGTCGACTGCAAGATGGACTCACGTAGACCCCGGAGCTCCTGCAGATATCTCTCCTCTCTCTCCTGCTGTGCGTCTAGGAACTGACGCATCAGGGAAACCATTCCCTCACCAGCTGCAGCGACTGGAGTGACTGGCTCAGTCTGTGGTGAGCTAGACTTTCTCGAGGTACCAGGAAGCCCTGCCATCACTTCCTCTTCCTCTGTAGTCTCCGCCGAATCCCAAGCCTCATCCTCCATCGTCGCCTTCTTCACCTGTGACCGCAACCCAGCCCTGGGTTTCTTGCCTTTTGGCGCTGTTTTGCGAGTAGCCATCCCACCGCTGCCACCAAATGTAGTGAAGCGAGTGCCAATACTCGCTTTGGGGGAGGGGAAAAGTAACGGGAGTCCGTGAGAGGAAAAAAAAATAAAAAATAAAAAATAAAAATAAATGATGGCTTACTCGCACAGCACTTCCGTGCAGGGTGTACTTTATTTACAGTGCCAGAAATAAAGCAGTCCACAGTGAAGTCTATGTACAGGTGCACACAAAAACCCAAAAGTACCAAAACAATAAAACAAAAAAATAAAGACGAAAACTGTATCCACAATATACAATGGTTTTGGGGTTTTGCTTGAGGTTCCACCACAACACTCTCGCCAACTTGGTTAACAAGTCATGAATGTGAGTCTAGCCTCCCCTTTTATATGACAGACTCCACCCCCTTTTGGCATAATTCATTAAAAGGGTAAGTATTATACATTGGACATTTTAAATCTTTCATAAGACTCACTAAATCAACCTTAAACAATAATTCTCACGGGCAATTCAAATAAATATATTCATTGTCCTCAATAACACAAAAACACGTAATCTTTCAACACATATTTTACACATAATCTCCCTACCCCACACAAGACAATGGTTTAGCCGGCTTCCGGTTGCGCTGCGCCGGCGCGACCATCCGTTACGTCATAAACAGGCGCCCTCCGTGTGCTCTGTTTGGCCGACACAGCGTTTACCCACCGAAAGACTAAACCCAGACAAACAAACAATTGAATGAAGACAAAACACAAGACAAAGACGATGTGTGTGTGTATAAGGATCGGGCATGAAACTGCGTTAAAGGGAAATGTGATGTGGAGGAATGTCCATGGGCCATCGGCCCGGCGTGTGCACCCGCTTTGCCGACAGCAGAAACAGCAGGTAAGGAGAGGGAAATGGAGCGTGAATGGGGTATGTATTTAGGTGCGTGTGTGTGTGTGCGTGCGTGCCCAGCGGGGAATATCTACTTTATCACACTCTGGGTAATGCTTACTTTGGATCAGGATCAGGACCAATCTGGATGGATGATGTGGCCTGTAGTGGATCAGAGTCTACACTGAAGAACTGTAGATCAAGAGGATGGGGTGTTCATAACTGTGGTCATTATTATGATGCTGGAGTCAAATGCACAGGTGAGCTGCTCCATACATCACTCTGTTAATTCATCACTGATTAAACTTATACATGCAATTTAAAATTATTCAGTATAATTTACAACCCCAGTTCCAGAAAAGTTGGGACATTTTGTATAATGCAATAAAATTAAGAATCTGTGATTTGTTGGTTCTCTTTAACCTTTATTTAACTGACAAAAAGTACAAAGAAAAGATTTCCAATGTTTTCACTGAACAACTTTATTGTATTTTGTAAGTATAAACACATTTTGATTTTGATGATTTAACACACTCCAAACAAACTTGGGACAGAGGCATGTTTCCCACTGTGTCACATCACCTTTCCTTTCAATTACAGTTTTAATCTTTTGGGAATTGAAGGATACTAATTGTTCCAATTTTGCAAGTGTCATTTTTACCCAATCTCTCCTGATACAAGACATCTGCTCAACAGTCTGTGATCGTCGTTGTCTGATTCTCCTCTTCATGATGGCCGTACATTTTCAATAAGAGACAGATCTGAACAGCAGTCAGTAAAGCACATCCCTTCTATGGTCTAGAAACCACTCTGAGCACGTGCAGAATGAGGCCTGGTGTTGTCTTGCTTCCCAGGAAACATGTGATCTTGATGGCAGTTTATGTCTCTGTACAATCCCAATATTCTCCATGTCAGTGATTCCTGCACACATATGAAGTCACTCATGCCGTTTGCACTGATGCTCCTCCATACCATGACAGATGTTTGATTTTGCACCTGTCGCTGATGTAAGTCTGGATGGGACTTTCGTCTTTGGGACTGAGAACCTGATTTTTTCAAAATGCCATCCCTTTTTTTTTCCAAAAACAAGCTTAAACATGGACTCATCTGACCACATGTAACACATTGTCTTTTAGATAATCTGAGATGAATTCGGGCCCAGAGAACTCACCGCCATCTCTGCACTGAACAGATTTCTACAAGCTTTCTCCTCGTGTAACAGAGATTCAAGATGCTTTTCTTGATGCAGCAGCAGACTGTGTTCAGTGACAAAGGTTTTCCAAAGTATTCCTGAGCCCATGTGGCTACATTTAACAAAGTAGAATGATGATTTCTAATGCAATGCTGTCTGAGGGGTCAAAGGTCACGCACATTCAACTGAGGTGTCCTATACCTTTCTCTGAATAGATACCCTGAATCTTTTTACAATATTATATATGCTAGATGGTGAAAGACATAAATACTTTGCAATCTTGCATTGAGAAATGTGATTGTTGAATTGTTTGACAATTCTCTCATGAAATTTGGTACAAAGTGGAGAGCCGTGACCCATCTTTGCTTGCAAAGACAGAGAAGCTCTTTTACACCCAAATATGATCCCCTCACCTGTTACCAATTCACCTGCTCACTGTGAACTGTTTCAAAAACAGTGTAACTTGGATATTATATAATCTTTTCACTTTTATTTTGCCTCTGTCCCAACGTTTTTTAAGTGTGTTGCGGCATCAAAATTAAAATTTGTTATATTTACGAAATACAATTATGTTGGTCAGCAGAAACATCAGAAATCTTTCCTTTGTACTTTTGTCAGTTAAAAAAGATTCAAGAGAATTAACAAATTACAGATTTTGGTTTTTATTGAATTTTACAAAATGTCCCAACTTTGGAGCTGTATATTCAGAGCAATTCATAAGCAATTATTTGATGATTAGCATTTACTTTCATCTATTACAAAAATCCATTATTAATTAAAGGACTTACTGTTGTTTTATGTCTATATCACAATCATAATGACAGATGGTTTTCTCTGTTGTATAAATATTATCAGAAACCATAAACTACGGAATGTCAGGACTTGTGGACGGATCTCACCTGTGCTCTGGGAGAGTGGAGATGTTTCTTGTAGGCGGCTGGGGTTCAGTGTGTGCTGCTGCCTTTGACCAGCAGGATGCAGAGGTTGTGTGTCGAGAGCTGGACTGTGGGGCTCCTGTACAGGTGCTGGGAGAAGATGCTTTTGGAAAAGGAAAGGGTCAGATTGGATCAAAAGAGATTCAGTGCAGAGGAAGTGAATCACACATTCGACGCTGTAAATCATCAACCTCAAATGATATAAACTGCACCCATGACAACGACGTGGGACTGATTTGTACTGGTATAGTGTCAATGTTCAGCCTTTCTATAGAGAGAACTAATTGATAAACTAAAATGTAATTATGTAATCAGTTTTTTTAATCAGTTTCTGTAACCTCTGTGTTCTTTGTCCAGGTTACACTGACCTCAGACTGGCCAATGGTCCTGACATCTGTTCTGGTCGAGTTGAGCGTCAGTACTTCAGTAAATGGGGCACAGTGTGTGATGCATGCTGGGATATGAGAGCTGCCAGTGTCCTCTGTAGACAGCTGAATTGTGGGATTGCTGTGTCTGTTGTGGGATCAGACTGGTTTGGAGAGGGAAGTGGTGAAATCTGGGCTGATGTGTTTGATTGTGACGGGAATGAAACAAAACTCTCAGAATGTTCCATCTCTTCATGGAGTCGAGCTGAACGTTCTCATAGACGAGATGTTGGAGTCATCTGCTCTAGTGAGGGGATTTTATTTAAAAAAAATATTATAAATTATCTAGAAATATCTTAATAAAGTGTCACATCCTTCACTCAGATTCCTCTCTGGCTGTTCATGATGGTCTGGTGCGGTTGTCTGGAGAGAGACAGTGTGAGGGGGAGGTGGAAGTTTCCATCCATCAGGTCTGGAGGAGAGTTCTGCTGGACTCCTGGAGTCTCACTGAATCCTCTGTGGTCTGCAGACAGCTGGGCTGTGGCTCTGTGCTGAACTTCTCCGGCTCCTCTTCATCCAGTCCTGAACACAGTCATGAGTGTGTGACGGGCTTCCAGTGCTCTGGGAGTGAAGCTCATCTGGGGAACTGCAGCTCTCCACAAACTCTCAACTGCAGCTCCACACAACAGCTGTCAATCACCTGCCTTGGTGAGAAGAGCAACATCTGGGCAGATTCTTCAGTTGTTAGTGATCACTAATGTGTTTCTCTTTCTCTGAATATCAGGTCACGGGTCCATCAGGCTGGTGGGTTCTGGGGGAGACTGTGCAGGGAGGCTGGAGGTTTTTCACAGCGGCTCATGGGGGACAGTGTGTGATGACTCCTGGGATATTAAAGATGCCCATGTGGTGTGCAGACAGCTGCAGTGTGGAGTGGCCCTCAGTAACCAGCAGGTACCAGCCTGGTTTGGTCCTGGTTCTGGACCCATATGGCTGGATGAGGTGGAGTGTGAGGGGAATGAGACGTCCCTGTGGAGCTGCTCTTCTCCAGGCTGGGGAAAACATGACTGTCAACACAAGGACGATGTAGGAGTCGTGTGCTCAGGTAAATAGTGAACAATAATTTCAATAATAACATTTCAATAGCTTTCATATAGGACTGATGGTTAGAGGTATCCAGTGTATTTACATTGCACATTAACAGCAGTGTTAATCAACTGAGATGTCATTCTTATTCAGATGTAGTTTTATCATTCATTAAAAAAAACAAAACAAACATTCTGTTAATGGTTCTTGCACATTAAATTTCCTAATGTTGACTGAATACCGTACTACTTACTCATTGCTACTGCAGCACAGCACTGCTGAACACAGCATGACCAATAGTCAGAATGAATAGATAGTAGATATGTGACACTGCCACATAATGAACATGTTTTAACCGCTCTGTATATAACTGTATGTTTGTGTATCAGAGTTTTAATAGGTTTTACATGTTTCATTGTCCATTTTACTCCTCTTAAAAATGTGTGTGTGTGTGTCTTTAAGAACTGAGACCTCACCTGTCATGTGACCAATCACCTGACAGGTAGTAGGAAGTAGCCTCTCCCTATAAAAGGAGCAGTATGGCCTAAGATGGGGCCTGAATCTCTGATAATCTGTCAGTATACACTGGAGAAATGATTGCAATTTTATTGGCACTACAGTGGGTTGAAGAAAATAGACCATTGAGGACACTTATATGTTCTGACTCAAGTTCATCATTAATGACACTAGAAAGTGGTCAATCTGAGAGCAGATCTGACATATTGATCGAGATCCTTCAAACTTTATACAGGATTCAGATGATGGGTTTAGAAGTATCTTTCTGTTGGGTACCTGCTCATATAGGAGTGAAGGGGAATGAATTGGCAGATGAATGTGCAAAGGAAGCCACAGGAAAATCAGATATAGACATGAAAGTAAATTATAGTAAGACTGAGATGAAGTGTTTAATTAAACAACATGTGAAAAATAGATGGCAGAAACAATGGGAAGAAGAAAGAACAGGAAGATGGTTTTATAACATCCAAAGAATTGTTGGTAAAGGAAGAATAACAAGGAGAAATAGAAAGGAAGAATCAATTATATCTAGACTTAGATTTGGACATACAGCACTTAACAGTACTCTAAATAAAATAGGGAAACATCAGACAGGAGCATGTGAGTATTGTAATCAAGAAGAAACAGTGGAACATGTTATAATGAAATGTCCAAAATATAATAGTGAAAGGAGAGTATTGATATCTAATTTGAAAAGAATTAAGATGAATTTTAATTTGACAGATTTTTTGCAAAGGAACTCGCATGAGGAGTGTATTGATTTTTTAATACTATATTTGAAAATGACTGATTTAGATAAAAGATTATAAGAGTTTTAGAAGGTAGGCCTAATAGGTAAAGGTCCTTGCGTTCCTGGTCCACACTCCTAACCAGCAGGTGGCGGTAATGCACCTTGAAGTTGTTTGCCAACCGCCAAAAAAATCAAGAAGAAGAAGAAGATGGGGCCTGAAAACACTTAGGTCGAAGTGCACATTGGATTGTATATACACGGGTGGACACATTGGACTATCAACACACAGAGTTTCTGTGGACTGTTTTAGGGTATGGAACTGATGGACTGTATGCTTTTACCAGTCTAAGGACTCTTTATATATCTTGTGTTGTTTTAGTTCAGTGTCATTTAGATTGGTGTAAATACATATCTGTTTCTTTTATATCTGCTGTTTTCTTGTCTTCATTTTAAACCCAACGTACAAATATTTTAAACAGTTCTCCTTTTAATTGTGTTACCTCTGCCAGTAAGGCTGAGCGTTACAGATAGATAGTATTATTGAATTAAATATGTTTTTACAGTTTTTGTTTTAGCATGATAACATTCAAATAGCATCTATAAAGCCTGTGAACATCACTAAAAAGCTGTTTTACTTAATTGTTAAAAAGCTGTTTTGTTTAATTGTTTTACTTTTTTATTATTGACATTATCTCATCATTTGGTAATGGAATTGCATTTATTTTTTTACCACACACACAAACACACACACACACACACACACACACACACACACAAAATGTTAATGGAGGAATTATTCCCATTCTAACAGACTGGATTTAAATGAGAGTTGAGGTTGAGTCTCATCCTTGTCTTTCAAGAGTTTAAAGAGATCAGGTTAACTGAGGGCTGTGAAGGGAATGTGGAGGTTTTCTACAATGGATCCTGGGGTAATGTGTGTTACAATAAGATGGACAGAGACACAGTGAGTCTGATCTGTCAAGAGCTGAACTGTGGAAAATCTGGCAGTGAACCTAGTATTTCAGAGGGACTGAAGTCTCATAATTGGCTTGATTATTTTAAACGTCGACGTCATGATTCCACTATATGGCAGTGTCCATCTTCACCCTGGGGACTGAATGACTGTGATGAAGATGAAGTGGCCAAAATCACCTGCTCAAGTGAGATTATATTTTACTGATTTAAGGTAGTTTTTAGTGGTCATGTATGTTTAAATATGATTATTTTATGTGTTTTTTTTATGATGTCTAATATTCTGTTCAGCGATCTTCTGAAAATTTAACATGTTTTAATCACAGTGGAGGAAAGTCGTGAATCTCCTCAGAGACGGCTTACATGTTCAAATTCACCATCTTCTCACCAGAGACAGTGTTCAAGTAAGTTATTATATTCTTATATTTTCTTTATTATTACTTTTATCATTTACTTACTCTCATGTTGTTCCAATCCCATAAGACTTTGGTTCATCTTTGCAAAACATATTAAGATATTTTTAATAAAACCTGAGATTGTACATCTTCTTTTGAAGAGATACAATTGCTTTATATGATGAACAGATTTCATTTAGGCTTTTATTTACATCTAAACAATAAGCGACACGCATATATAGCACATCACTTTTGGTAAACACAGAAGCTCAAACATGCATGTGTGACGTACAAGAACAAATGAGGTTTCTTCTAGCGCATGACGCTCATACAAGCTTACGTATTTACCAAATATGATGTTCCTTGTGTATGTGTGCCGATCATTGTTTAGATGTAAATAAAAGCCTAAATTAAATCTTTTCAATTTTATAATGTCTTCATATCCTTTTGGATCTTTTACATTTTTGTTACTTGGACTTTCAATGGAGGGATAGAAACATTTCAAAGATGGTTTCAATAAAACATCTTAATTTGTCTTTCAAAATGTCTTATGAGTTTAGAACAACTTGAGGGTGACAAAATTATGACAGAATTTTCATTTTTGGGTGAACTATTTTTGTATTTGTAAATGCTGTACTGAATCTGGTCAGTGATGTTGATGTGTGTGATTTAGATCATGTTCCTCTCAGACTGAGTGGAGGGGAGGGCCGGTGCTCTGGGAGGCTGGAGGTGTATCATAACGCTGTGTGGGGCTCAGTCTGTGATGATCTGTGGGACATCAGCGATGCTCAGGTGTAGGGCTGCACGATTAATCGCATGCTATTCTCACGCGCATTTCGTCAGTAAAGCCGGTTCCCTGATTACCGCTAAATCGCCATCACCTGTTTTTAAACGGAGCGCCTTTTAATAGACGGAGCCGTAGTTCACGGACAAGCCACGCAATATCGCGTTCATTATCGCAGGCGATTCATCTGCGATATGAACGCGATATTGCGTGGCTTTTCAGTGATCTACGGCTCTGTCTATTAAATGCCGCTTCATTTGAAAGCAGGTGATGGCGATTTAGCGGTAATCAGGGAACCGGCTTTACTGACGAAATGCGCGTGAGAATAGCATGCGATTAATCGTGCAGCCCTACTCAGGTGGTCTGCAGACAGCTGGGTTGTGGCGCAGCACTGAGGGCTGATGGGAATTCAGTCTTTGGTGCTGGTGAAGGTGTTGTGTGGCTGAACAGAGTCGAGTGCAGAGGGAATGAGATTCACCTGTGGGACTGTCCTCTCTCCCTGAAGAACCACACTGACTGCTCCAACAAAGAGCACGCTGGACTCACCTGTGCAGGTCACAGAAAATCAATTTTAGATAATTGTAGAGTAAATAATATTTCTGTATTTGCATGATATTGAATGTGTTTGTGCCTGTTTTGACAGATTTGTCAGTGTCCACTACTCCTGCCACAACAACATCATCTTTGTTCACTAATCACAGGATTTCACATACAAAAAAAAAAAACAGTTTCTATTTATTCTCTAAATAATTTAGAAGCGCAACAAATCAGAGCAGAGAATTATGATCATATAATCATATAATGATTGTTAGACTAAGACATCTTGCTACAGTTTTATTTTTAATTATTAATATTATTTGCATATGCATGTATATTTTGTGTGTTTTGATTACATATGTGTAATTTTCAAAATCCAAAATTGACATTCATGGATGCATTTAAGTTAGTGTTATATAAATTAGCTTAATCATTATTACATTATGATTATTATATTATAGTGCACTTTCTATGTAATTAATGATTGACACATTTTCAGAGGGAGTGTGATGATGTGAGGAATGCCATTGAAGATGTGAGAGAGCTGCTGTTTGGTAAGTTATTGTGACCCGCTTTACCTTACATTGAATAGGTCCTGTTTTACTTTATATTGATACATTAATTTGTTCTTGTTTTCTAACCGCAGATTATGATTATTTGAGGGAGGAGCCATTAAAACAGGGAGGGGCTGTTTAAGTCAATGGCCACACCCACCACCTCACATTGTTTTACAGCTTTTAAACGCAAAATGCTGCATTTTATTAAGTTTGAGTTGCAATCTATTAAAATTTTATGTTACATTTAGTATTGAAATGTGCCAGATCAATAACATTTAGCTAATTGTCTACATTTAAACAGAAAGAGAATATGCTTTGCTTTCATTTTGTTGTTTATTAACTTCATGTGTGTATTTACTTTCCATTTGCCATTTTCTTTGTAATTCATTTGCCATATTATTAGTAATTAAAAGTGATATTAGTGATATTATCATTATGCAACTGAACCGTTATTGAACCTCTACCAGTTCAGAAACATCACTATTAAACAGCACAACCCATATTAACAGTTCACTGCACCTTCAACTTAGTTAAACCTAATATATAGATAAACATGTGGAAAATGGATTAAAATTTTAAGAAGGCCAGGGAGTTTTTCACATTTTGTTTTATCTTTTATTTTTGGTGCTTTGTTATAAATGTTTAAACAAATGTTGTTGCTGTAACATTCCCACTTTATCTGCTATAAAAATGCAGTATGCATCATTATTATTATTATTATTATTATTATCTTACTGTCACATTGTTATTGTTATTATCTTATTATTTAAACTATAACATTTATAAAATCAAATCAGTAAATAAATATATTGCTATTGCAATAATACTACTTTAATGTAAAATAAAACAAGCATTTAATAATAATAATTCATGTTAATAATCCTATTAATATATTAATTTTTTTTTAATCCAAGACATTTTATAGTTTCATTTAACTGTTAACATCAGACTAAACTCTTAATTTAGAAATTATTATTATAATCACCTAACTAAGAAATATCACTAACTACAGAGTACAGACAAGCAGTAAAATAAATGTACAGAGAAATGAGCCCTACATTAAATAATAATAATAATAATAAAATTGTAGCTGCAAAAAAAGAGAAACATTTCTTTCTAATTTTCTGTCAATTTCTGAACAAAATTCTGTCCACAAGGTCAAGACTCTTGTCTGCTTCTGCTTCTCCTTTAGTGTTTTGCTGCCATCTGCTGGATAAATTACCCATTGCAATATTAAACACATACAAAATCAATCTATGATACAAATGCTTGATATGATGCCAAGTTAATACCGACACCAATAATTATTTACAAATATGATTAGAATAGGCCTCTGTTTGTTGTACACAAAATAGTCCAGTTCATTTTATAATTTATGAACATACTGTTTATTGTGCTCTTGTTTAGAATATGATACCAGTGTGGTAAAATCCTCTTAATATTAAAGAACTTATTGTAATTTCTATATTTAAAGCAAAGATCAACTATGTTTGTGTGTGAAATCAAGTGTCAGTAAGTGATCAGTCAGTCATCAGTGTTGTATGTTGTGTGTGCAGATCCAGCTTTGATGCTGAATATAACCTGCAGTGTTTCTCTCTCAATCTCTTTAAGTTTAGTGTGACTTTATCTCCACGCTGACATATGACTGACACGAGTCTGTCCTCAGTGAAGTGTCTCTTCATGCTGGAGGAGGAGTCCCGCTCATCAGCGCTCACACTTTATTGATATATATGGAGAAAATAAAAATGCTGCTTTCTGATTTGTCACTGATTGTGTTTGATGATTTCCTCTGTTGTGTCTAATAAGGTAACAGTGAGTGTCATTGGCAGCTGTGAGAGTCTCTCTCTCTTTAGGGGACTGACAGGAGCCAGTTTCTTCAGTGTGTTTGAGGGAGCAGAAGGAGAAACAGAGTCAAACAAACAGTGTGACGAGCAGAAGAAGATGGAGGGATGTCTGACACTCCTTTTACTCTCCTCTATAGTCACTCTAACAACATCTGGTAAGTACAAAATAGACTGTGATTTGAGCTTTTTACAGGCAACCAATTTAATAATGACAAAATTATTTGTACTATACTCATCCAGCTTTGGTTATCCAGTTAAAAATAATTAGAAATATTTGTATTTACCAACTTTAACTTTGTATGATTCTACAGATGATTGTATGATGTTCTACTACTATTTTTAAATCCCTTTCTTGCACAGATTTGGAGACTGTTAGGTTAGTTGGTGGTGACAGTCGCTGTGCTGGTAGAGTGGAGGTTCTTCATGATGGTCAGTGGGGAACAGTGTGTCATAATTACTGGGATATGAATGATGCTGCAGTGGTGTGTAGAGAGGTTAACTGTAGAGAGGCTCTAGAGGCTGTGTATAATTCTTACTTTGGATGAGGATCAGGACCAATCTGGATGGATGAAGTGGCCTGTAGTGGATCAGAGTCAACACTGAAGAACTGTAGATCAAGAGGATGGGGTGTTCATAGCTGTGGTCATCATGAAGATGCTGGAGTCAGATGCTCAGGTGAGCTGCTCCATACATCATCAGGGTTAATGCATCACTGATCTGACTTTCATCTATAAACATCATGTATTAAGTTTTAAATAGTTTTCAGAACAATTCATAATTAGTTATTAAATAATAATAACTATAATAACTATTAATTTTTATAATTTTAAACACAATTAAGTGATCTCATGTGCTAATCTAATTGTTAAATACTAAAATGTAATTATTTGATCAGTTCTTTACAAAGATCTCAGGCTGGTCAATGGTCCTGACATCTGTTCTGGTCGAGTTGAACGTCAGCACAACAGTAAATGGGGCACAGTGTGTGATGCATGCTGGGATATGAGAGCTGCCAGTGTCCTCTGTAGACAGCTGAATTGTGGGATTGCTGTGTCTGTTGTGGGATCAGACTGATTTGGAGAGGGAAGTGATGAAATCTGGGCTGATGTGTTTATTTGTGACGGGAATGAAACAAAACTCTCAGAATGTTCCATCTCTTCATGGAGTCGAGCCGAATGTTCTCATAGACGAGATGTTGGAGTCATCTGCTCTAGTGAGGGGTTTTTTTAAAATAAATGTTATAAATGACCTATATAAATGAGCTTTAAATATTTTTATAAAGTGTCACATCTTTCACTCAGATTCCTCTCTGGCTGTTCACGACGGTCTGGTGCGGTTGTCTGGAGAGAGACAGTGTGAGGGGGAGGTGGAAGTTTCCATCCATCAGGTCTGGAGGAGAGTTCTGCTGGACTCCTGGAGTCTCACTGAATCCTCTGTGGTCTGCAGACAGCTGGGCTGTGGCTCTGTGCTGAACTTCTCCAGCTCCTCTTCATCCAGTCCTGAACACAGTCATGAGTGTGTGACGGGCTTCCAGTGCTCTGGGAGTGAAGCTCATCTGGGGAACTGCAGCTTTCCACAAACTCTCAACTGCAGCTCCACACAACAGCTGTCAATCACCTGCCTTGGTGAGAAGAGCAACATGTGGGCAGATTCTTCAGTTGTTAGTGATCACTAATGTGTTTCTCTTTCTCTGAATATCAGGTCGTGGGTCCATCAGGCTGGTGGGTTCTGGGGGAGACTGTGCAGGGAGGCTGGAGGTTTTTCACAGCGGCTCATGGGGGACAGTGTGTGATGACTCCTGGGATATTAAAGATGCCCATGTGGTGTGCAGACAGCTGCAGTGTGGAGTGGCCCTCAGTAACCAGCAGGTACCAGCCTGGTTTGGTCCTGGTTCTGGACCCATATGGCTGGATGAGGTGGAGTGTGAGGGGAATGAGACGTCCCTGTGGAGCTGCTCTTCTCCAGGCTGGGGAAAACATGACTGTCAACACAAGGAGGATGTAGGAGTCGTGTGCTCAGGTAAAAGATAATGTGAATGATTTTTAAAGATACATTTAATTTTTTTTTCATGAAAAATCCTATGTAAGGGATCATGTACAGCTAGTAATTTTTACAAAATAAACTCCAGGACGTCTAGGAGTGGATAGGTCTTGTGTCTTATGAAGCCTATTGTTGGAAATCTCAGAAGCGAAGACCTGGAGACTTCGATGTATCTTCAGCAGGATTCTTTGTTGAGAACACGTGCTGTCGGTAGCTGCAGTCATCAAGTCTAACTAAGGCAGTGTACATTGAACTTTATATATGTTTTAGGGCAGTGCTTAGGGATAGAGACAAAGCACCAGGGAGACTTAGGGCTCCATTAACGACAAAAGGTAAGAATCTCAGTAATCAGACTCATTAGACATTCAATAAAGAGAACAGGAACTGACAGAAAAACTCTTGCTGGAAACTTTGCTAAACAGAATCATTCATCTGATGTTGTCATCTTTACCTTAAAATGCTAAATACAATGTACTTCACCTTTAGTATTTCATGCAAGGTTATGTCAGGACGTAGGATCATCAGATCTTACACAGATTCTTAAATTTGTAATCCCACACTATGTATAAATATTAAGTGTAACAGAGACATAACTTTACATTTCTTGTATGTATATATGTCACAGACACGCCAGGCTCCACCGCCGACCAATCACAGCACACTCAGTCACCGGAGTACTGATCACCAGCACCTGCACCTCATCAGCATGGCAATCACCCACAGTATATTAGACCAACACTCACACACACTCTTCGTCTGGTCTCGTTTGCATCTAGACTTACCTGTATGCTTACCTTAAGGACTCCAAGCGATCTACTTACCTGTCTCCAGCATCTCCTGATCTCCTTGTCTGAATCCCTGTCTGTGTGTGAGTGTTCTCCATCTCCAGCGTCCTGTTCCTCCAGCGTCTTCCAAGCTCTCCACTTCTGCAACCATCAAAGGACAGTATCACTATTCGTCACTCCATTCATCATCACTGCTTTAAGTTTCACTCACCTGCACTGCCGTGTAACTCAACTGGTGACAATAAACAACCCTGCTTGTGAACTCTTGTCTCCGTTCCTTCTTGTCATATATATGAGCAATATCATACTCGTAGCTGTGCGATATGGCTGTGTATCAGCATGGCTGTGATTCGTCTGTAGGTAATCACAGCTTGCTGATATACAGCCATATCGCACGGCTACAGGTGTGATATATATTGCGTTTATACAACAGTTAGACGGCACGAGTGTGTAAATAAATAAGACATAACAAAGGAGTGTCTTTAAAACCCTCTTTTGTGCAGCACTACTTTCTTCCGCCACGGATTCAAATCTCAAGTTGACAGTTGGACCAAGTCCACTTTTTTTTAAAATAGGCTCATTTTCCAACTCCCCTAGAGTTAAACAGTTGAGTTTTACCGTTTTCAAATCCATTCAGCCGATCTCCGGGTACCATGGCTGCAGCAGGCGCAATTATATTACGCAGCGTCTCTCACAAATGTCTCCATGGCTGTAAGGCACACTCCCTGTGCAAGCAGGGGGTCACAGGTGCTGCGTAATATCATTGCGTCTGCTGCACCCATGGTACGGCAGCAAAGTTCCTTGATTATTACGCCGGAATGAGAGTATAGTTCCTAGCCATATCGGCCTAGAAAATCATAACTTTTCATTTTCCGTCGGTCTTTGTACACAATGTACCTACAGAAGGGTCAAGTTTTAAATAGGAAAAATATTGAAACTCTTGGGTCATTTTTTTAAGCAAGATGCTAATGGTCTCATTAGATTCAATGAACTATACTAAGCTATGCTAAAAGCGGTACCGCCAGACCTGGAGATCAACTGAATGGATTCGAAAATGGTAAAACTCAACTGTTTAACTCTAGGGGAGTTGGAAAATGAGCCTATTTTCAAAAAGTGGAGTGTTCCTTTAAAGTGACTTTTGACGCTCTCGCCGGCGGTGGTGTGAATGCACGGTAACTGACAACAAGCGAGTGTGACTGTCCGTACTGTAGCTAAGTGTGTGCTTGAGTGGGAGAGAATGTTTATCCATAAATAGGGCTGGGCGATATGAAAATGATCCGACCTCATGATGGCGTCGTTTCATGATGAAACCCCAGAACACATTTTTTGAGCTGTGAAAACCCTAAAGGTACTCATTAATTTTCTTTAAAAGTTAAAATTAGTTATTTTTGTTTATTATTAGTTTTGATTTCTGTCTTCCGGTTTGAAAAGCAAAGTCGGAGCAACGTCACAAAATCTGATGTCATTGTGTACTACTGGCAAGATCCGGAGTGCTGGTTGGCTCCAGGTATGGGCTGGTCGAACATGCTGACGTCAACAGTTTCTACATTTATTCATGACTTCTCAATCTAGAGTTTAAAGAGATCCGGTTAACTGAGGGCTGTCAAGGGAATGTGGAGGTTTTCTACAATGGATCCTGGGGTAATGTGTGCTTGAACCAGATGGAAGCAGACACAGTGCGTCTTATCTGTCAAGAGCTGAACTGTGGAAGATCTGGTGTTGTGTCTGATTCTACACCAAGAGTGAAATCAGCTCGTAACTGGCTGGATAAAGTTAAATGTCGACCACATGATTCAAATCTGTGGCAGTGTCCATCTTCACCCTGGGGACTGAATGACTGTAATGAAGATGAAGTGGCCAAAATCACTTGTTCAGGTGAGATGATATTTAAATTATGTAAGATTGTCTCTTAGTCATGCTTCTTTAAAAAACAATGTTTATAATGTGGTGAGTAAACTAAACTGAGCTGATAGGAAGAGCTGATGGGAATGATTTATGAGATTTAAATTATGTTTTCACACTGATATATTTCACTGAGAGATGTTGTGACTCCTAGAGATGTTGTGTATCCTAATGTACAATTCTCTCCATGTTTTAATCTCAGTGGAGGAAAGTCCTGGATCTCCTCAGAGTCATCTGACATGTTCTATTTCTCCATCTCCTCACCAGAGACAGTGTTCAAGTAAGTTTTTTGACAATACTTTTACATTTTTTGTTAAGCCTTTATTTTCCTAATAAATGACTAAAGTATGTGCATTTAAACAAGTGTTGTAAATGTTGTGCTGAATCTGGTCAGTGATGTTGATGTCTGTGATTTAGAGCATGTTCCTCTCAGACTGAGTGGAGGGGAGGGCCGGTGCTCTGGGAGGCTGGAGGTGTATCATAACGTTGTGTGGGGCTCAGTCTGTGATGATCTGTGGGACATCAGCGATGCTCAGGTGGTCTGCAGACAGCTGGGTTGTGGAGCAGCACTGAGGGCTGATGGGAATTCAGTCTTTGGTGCTGGTGAAGGTGTTGTGTGGCTGAACAGAGTCGAGTGCAGAGGGAATGAGATTCACCTGTGGGACTGTCCTCTCTCCCTGAAGAACCACACTGACTGCTCCAACAAAGATCACGCTGGACTTACCTGTGCAGGTTACAGCAAACACTGACCAATATTAGTCATTTTTACACAGTTTGAGAGATAATATCATTTGTGTATTAAAGACAGTCATGAAGTTTAAAGTGTTTGTGTCTGTTTTGTCAGATATGTCAGAGTCCACTACTCCTGCCACAACAACATCATCTTCTCCTCCAGTTTCTCAGACAGTGAGCTCAACATCAGTCTCTCCTCCACAAACTCCTCAGTCTCTCTCTGTGCTTGTGATTGTACTGGGAGTTGTGCTCTTACTGCTCTTAGTGCCACTGCTTATACTGATTCAGCAGAACAGAGTGATGAGGAGAGGTAGGAGAGATCCAGAGACTGTCATATTGTGTCTTATTCAGTGTGTGATCAGTCATGTGTTGTGAACTGACAGCAGGTTTGTCTCTCTACACTCACAGCTCTCTCTAAGAGGAGACACAGGAGCACGACTGAGGCCGTTTATGAGGAGATTCATCACAGACACAATCGCTTCACTCAGAGGGGTGAGACATGAGCCCTGAATCTTATTTAATATGATGAATTAATAAGAGAGTCTGTCAGACACTTGATGTTCATCTATTATTAGTCCTGTTAAACCTCCTGCAGAAAACCACAGAGGTGCAGGTGCATGTGTGTGTGTGTGTGTGTGTGTGTGTGTGTGTTTGTCTCTTCCTGTGTGTATTTCTGGAAGGCAGTGAGGAATGGGTTCATGTGAGGATACATGTGTGTTTACTAATAGGCCTCTAAAACATGAGATTTCTGCCTCTAATGCTTTTAAAATGTAAGTTATTAATATTTGTGTTGTGTTTTCAGTAACAAAATGCTTTCTGATCCAAAGGAAATGAGGATTCAGTCTGTTTGTAATGATGAACATGTTTCTGACTTTTCTGCTCCTTTAACAGGGAGTCTCATCTCTGAAGAACTGCATTCTGGGTATGAAGATGCTGATGAGCTTCTCTCAGGTTAGAGAGCTGAAGTATATCCAAAACAACACCTAAAATAAATAATGTGATTTACAAACTCTAAAAAAATGTATCAAATATAATTCACATATTTTACCACTAAATGAAATGTGTTTGAATGTGAAATATTCCAAAACACTCTAAATATAAACATGTTTTGATGCAGAAGAGATGAAGAAGGAAATCACACCGGGATACTATGATGTCATCACTGATGGACTGAAACCAGATCGTGAGACAGGTGTCGCTCTGTTATTATGTAATAAGATATGAAATATTTTAAATATATAAAATCTGTGTATATATATATATATATATATATATATATATATATATATATATATATATATATATATATATATATATATATATATATATATATAATATATATATTTGTATGTGTTTCTCATGTTCAATTTGTAGAAGACACACCTGAGAGTTATGATGATGTCATGACGAGTGGACAGAACTTTAATATTAAAAAAGGTGTTTTTATTTTTTATTCTTTTGTTTGTGTGTTTAACATAATACCTCTGAAGTGTTGCTCAGTTATGATATGATGATGTATCATTTGTTCTGTTTATATCTTCATGTTTATGTAGTGGACACACCGGAGCATTATGATGATGTCATAATTAATGGACAGAACATTCCAGGTGTAACAGGTGAGTCACACAGAACTGTATTTTATCATCATCCACTAATATTGAACATGTTTCTACCATTAATGAATCATCATGACTTAATCAGGAGTAAATCTAACTGTTGGAGAGACTTTTGACTGCCAGGATCTGATTTAATTATAATTATATGAGTGAAGCCGGTCAGAGCATAACTTTATATAAGGAAGAGGAGAAGGTCATCAGGTTTAGAGGATGTATTGATAAAAATAGGCCGCAGAGGTTCAGGTATTTCACAGGTAGAGATCAGTTACAGGCAGTAGAGGCATTAGTCTGGAGCACAAGAAATACAATAAAGGATAATGAAAATAGTTTGGCATATATACAATAATAAACGCCCATTGATACATAAAGGCAGTCAAAGTATATTAAATCCTCATCAATAACATTTCTCCATGAAATATACAATCCAAGGGAGGAAAATACGGCATCATGTTGTACATTATAAGCCATAAGCGATCATCTGACATGATAAACTTAACTCCATATATGGATATAATGGATATAATTAGAGTGCAATCGCTCGTCTGATATAAACAGCTTCAATATCAAATCACGGCGCAAACTGATCATTGTAAACCAGAACAGTGAAACACAAACAGAAGAAATAATCACATGAACAGCGTCATTCAGCTGGACTAACAGAAACAACAGCTGCAGACATGATTAAACACAAATAACTCAATGCCGATCTCAATAATCACACAAATAAGACAAACAGGATTACTTGCAGGTCAATGGCGAACACCTTGAGGTGATTCTGCAGAAAATATCACACATAAACAGCAATAAATGTCCTTTCAGCGATCGGCTCTACAGAGCATAGCAGTTCAGCAGCTACAGCAGCTTAAGTCACGTGACTGCTCAGCTGGAAGATGACGTGAAATGTCAAAATAAAAGCCCTCGTAAAGGAGCCTTTACAACACTAATAGTCTCAGACAGTCATGAGGAGAAAGAGATCAAGCTTTTCTTCTTTTACTTATTTCAGTCACAGACGAGTACAATGCAAAAAGTGATCTCATGTTTGAAAGGGTTTCAAAGTATATTGTGAGATCAGTATTACAAAAGGTAATATATGAGAGTTTATTTTGAGTTATTTTTGTCTTATGAATACAAAACTTTGCCAAAATAATTAAAAGGTTAATTGTGTAATTTTATTTTTCAGAAAAATATGAGGTTTGAAAACAAAGTAAAATGTTATAAGGTTCTAAATTAAGAGTTTTGTTCATTTTAAAGTCAATCCAAAAAATAGGGCAATAAAAAAATAAATGGTCAAAATCTTCAAATGATGTATAAGTACATTTATCACAAACAGTATGAATATATCTAGTACTGGAAGCATTTACAGGATAGCATCCTATGATTTTTTTTTTTTTTCTTTATTAGAAATAACATATTTATATGTTAAAGTCCAAATGATGTGACAAGATATACAATGAGGTTTAAGATGTTTTTGATTCACATGGAGGATTTGATCCGACATTAAAGGAATTTCTTATAAAATTGTTATTAAAGCGTTTATCCAAAAAGGGAATTTACAAAGTTGAGGATTTTGTAAGGTTGTATTATTAATATCTACATCTGATAATTTGGTTAAAGTTATTACATCATTAGGAAGTTTATGTAAAATAAATTATTTTACATAAACAAAAAAAAAAAAAAAAAAAATTTTTTTTTAAAATAAAATTAGGGTATGTAGGAAAGAGATCAATGACATCATCAATGACACAAGCTGTATTAAAATCACAATGTGAGGTTTTATTTCACATGTGTATCAGAGGGAGATCAGGAGGAGTATGATGATGTGAAGAACAGCAATGAAGATGAGAGAAACCTGTTGGGTCAGTTATTGTCACATTTCTATAGCCTATTTCTATTTTTATTCATTATGTTGCTCATTTAAAGTAAAACCTGATGCATTTATAACAATAAAAATATGAATTTGCTTTTGTTTTTAAAAACAGACTATGATGATGTGGAGGAGGAGTCAAATAAAGAGGGAGGAGCCATATGACTCACTGACCACACCCACTGCCTCTGATCATCAAATCATATTACAGTTACTGGAGATAATGTTTTTTGCTACTAAAGATTCAGTGTTTTATGTTTTTATGTTATTTTAAATGTTTTTAAATGAAAGGTTTCATGCTGTGCAAAATTCAGTAACAAATTTTAGTATTTGTATTTTAGTATTTGAGCTATTTTTATTTTGATAACATGCTTTTCACCTAATAAAAAATAACATTAATTCATCATGTCAGAAAAATATTTTTTAGAAGAGCGATTAGAGGAAAGGAGAAAATTATGCAAAATACTATAAATGTTAAATGATGAAAATAGTTTTACCACTTAATAGATATTATAAGTTATCGTGTTTTCCCATAAACTTACTACCAGCATTAGTTCTTGTGTATGTCGGCTTGAATGAACAACACAGAATGTGAGTGAAATTGATTAAAGTAACTAACTATAAATAAAAAAAAAATAACCTAAAATATGGGAAAGTAAGGAAAGATTGTGACAAGGAATTTAAATTCATCTTATTTTGTTAATCTCAAATGAAATGAATAGAGTTTAGTTAGATCATAAAAGTGATTAAAAGTTGTCAATACACATCATTCACATCTTATCATCACTGCTGATGTCATCAGTAAGCAGACCTGTCACTTTGATGATGTCACACCAGCACAATGTCAAGAGGGAACAGGAAGAGGTTTCTCACACTTTAAAATCTTATATATTTATCCCTCTGGAGAGTTTCTAAGGGTTAGATTTAACCTTGAAATGATATTATGTAAATTTTGTAATTCTTCTCCAGAGAATACAGAGCATATTTTTTTTGCTTGCAAAATATTCTAGTGTCTTCTGGGAAAAAGTGCAATTATGGTTAAAAGATGGAAATGTGGTTGATTTGAACCTGTCCTTTAGATGAATGAATACGGATGAATACGGTTTGGATGAGGGGAATCAAGTATTTAATATTTTGATTGACAGACAGATAAAGTTTGACACATCCTGCTATTATTTCCCTCCTCAATGTTTAACAATAAATAAGAGTTGAATGCCAGAGATTTATCATACCTGCAAACTAGTCACTTTTTTGCGAAATTAGCTGTTTTGAATCAAAGTAGCCTACGTCATTTATGTGAATCGTTTAGATCCGAAGAGGTTTTTTTCGGGGTGAGTGTGTGTGTCACAAGATTCTCACAAGAATCAAAAATGGGCTACTTTCCCAGACTGGAGGGATCTTTCTTGGTGCTCTGTGGTGTGATAGATCGCTGTAGCGCTCGTGAACCAACCATCTCTTCCACTTAGTTATAACACAAAATAAACATGATTGAACATCCTCAGGTATGTTGAAAGATACAGTACAACTTACCGAAATCTGTATCATGTCACATGCAATCGATCAATCAGCGTTTCAACTGCTGACAATAAAACAGCTTGTAAAAATGTCACATTTAGCCTACTATAAGCCACCATTTAAATGTTTAGGCCTACATAAAAAGAGTAGAAAAATAGTCATTAAAAATGTATTATAATGTTATTATAAAAACTTCCTAATGTGTAATTTAGCCTATATGTAAGTAGCTTATACAAATCAATTTTAACCTAATATTATAATTATGTTGATGTACCAGCTGGTTCTCTGTATAGTTTAGCATTAGTTGAGAAATTTGTCAGAGTGCACCAGAATGCTTCGTTTACATGTTAAAATCACAAAACAACTACAACTATTTAGTTTCTACACGTCACCTTTTTCACCTCTCTTGACTTTGCATATGTTTATAAAGCATTTCTAAAATATTAGGCAAACTGTCATTCTGGGCTTAGGCTGCTCGTACTCACAGGCTACTCTATAGAAATGCTTCGATACCAACAATCAATACTGACAACAGAGCAAACACTGACCAGAATGGATAAATCACAGAAGGATGTCTATAAAGTAAATGTATCGAATTAATAGACAAATTAAATATTTACGCCTATGTAGCGAGTGGTATGGTCGGAAAGGGAAACAAACGAAGTTACTACGCCACCCTGTTAAACACGAAACTTTATTTCGACAATCAAACACTATAAAAATAACTAAAAGACTGTAGGACCCGGACTACAAACATGAAGCAGAGAAAACAGAAAAGGAGACCGAGGCTTACCAATGGCAGAAAATCGTTTGGAAGGAGGTCTGGAAATTTGAGTATGGAAAAGTATGGAATTTTGAAATGGAAAATGTGTAGCATCAAACTCATATGAAAAGGCCAAATATTCAAGATTACAGGGCAAAATTAAAGTTTGTCTATGAAAAACCTGATATTAAAATCACTATTGCTAAAGATGACATTCTGTCGCTCTGTGCATAGACTATAGTCTGTTACAACAGCAGATAAAGTGTAAAATTAATGTGCAGTGAAAATGAGCTCTACATGAAACAAGTTACTTATATATGTTGCTGTAAGAGAAGAAAAAACTTTGATTTCTGTCCTGAAACATGTTCACAGCTCCTTCATGCTCAACACAGGGACAGACCCTTGTAGTCTTCAATAAGAGGTGCTTTACTGCCATCTGCTGGACAAATACAGCATTGCAGCATTAAACATGTTTATTGCTGTTGTTTATTATTCTCTAAGGTTTATTTATTCATGAAGATAATATTTAATTTATTTTAAAAAAACACATCTGAAATACAGTTTATACTATGGTGTAATCAAATGTTAATTTTAGAATAAAAGAACAAAGCAGTTAAATCCATGTATAGTCATTTTATGCATACTTTATCCAGATTAAAATTACATTTTTTTTTTTCAAATAATTAATGAAAAAAGTTTTACTTCTACTAAGTTTTCTACTAAGTTACAAGAGTTTGAAGTGATCAGACTTACAGAAACAGTCATCAGTGTTGTATGTTGTGTGTGCAGATCCAGCTTTGATGCTGAATATAACCTGCAGTGTTTCTCTATCAATCTCTTTAAGTTTAGTGTGACTTTATCTCCACGCTGACATATGACTGACACGAGTCTGTCCTCAGTGAAGTGTCTCTTCACGCTGGAGGAGGAGTCCCGCTCATCAGCGCTCACACTTTATTGATATATATGGAGAAAATAAAAATGCTGCTTTCTGATTTGTCACTGATTGTGTTTGATGATTTCCTCTGTTGTGTCTAATAAGGTAACAGTGAGTGTCATTGGCAGCTGTGAGAGTCTCTCTCTCTTTAGGGGACTGACAGGAGCCAGTTTCTTCAGTGTGTTTGAGGGAGCAGAAGGAGAAACAGAGTCAAACAAACAGTTTGACAAGCAGAAGAAGATGGAGAGTTGTCTGATTCTGATGTTTCTGTGCTATATGGTAAAACACACCACCTCTGGTAAGTACTCAGGAACTTTATTCTTTAATATGAACTGAAATCAATTAAATGTAATATTAAACTTACTATGTTTACTCTCTCTCATGTGTAGATAGTGTGAATGTGAGGTTGGTGAATGGCAGTAATGCCTGTGCTGGTAGAGTGGAGGCTCTTCATGATGGTCAGTGGGGAACAGTGTGTCATTATTACTGGGATATTGCTGATGCTGCAGTGGTGTGTAGAGAGATGAACTGTGGGACGGCTGTAGAAGCAACACATGAAGCTCACTTTGGACAAGTATCAGGACCGTTTTCAATGGGTTTTCTACTCTGTAGTGGATCAGAGACTGCACTGAAAGACTGCAATTCGAACAGCCAATATACAGCAGAGTACTGTACACATCATAATAAATATGCTGGTGTCGTGTGTTCAGGTGAGCTTCCCCTCATCTTTTTATCACATCACTCTTTCATAATTCTCACTCAAGCAATATAATGTTTCTGTATGCTGGTCAGGACAAACTGCATCAGTGTAAATCTTATAAAGTAGGCAATCTGTTTAATGATTTTGTTCATAATAACATGAATAACCTATGTAGAGAAAATCACCATTAAATATGACATGTCTTTATTCTTACAGACTAATTTGTCAAATTATTGTTTTATATATTGTCAAATTCTAATTTGTTTTATAGTCTAATTTGACAGTTAGATTTATGTTGTTTATATAATGAAGATTATAAAATTTCAGATGGAAGATAAAAATGAAATACAGAATGTCAAAATTTAAAAATATTATTCTCTTCTGCTCCAAATGAGTAGAGATGTTTAATGAATTATCTGTCCTTATAATTAAAACACTCAGAGCAAGGACTTCGACTCGTGAACGGGTCTCACCGGTGCTCTGGGAGATTAGAGATGATTTATGGAAACACCTGGTACACAGTGTGTGCTGCTGCCTTTGACCAGCAGGATGCAGAGGTTGTGTGTCGACAGCTGGACTGTGGGATTCCTGTACAGGTGCTGGGAGAAGATGCTTTTGGAAAAGGAAAGGGTCGAGTTTGGTCAGAGGAGATTCAGTGTAGGGGAAATGAAGCTCAGATACACGACTGTTTACAAATATTTTCACAGAAGTGCAGCTGTTCCCATGACAATGATGTTGGAGTGATTTGTTCTGGTTGAGTATAAACATTTGGCATTTCTTTAGATAAATTACATAATATACTGCTGTTGTGTTGTACAATAATCTTGACTCTAGTTTCATACTGTTTAAATAAACTGTTACTTGTTTATTCAGGTTACACTGATCTCAGACTGGTCAATGGTCCTGACATCTGTTCTGGTCGAGTTGAGCATCAGTACTTCAGTAAATGGGGCACAGTGTGTGATGCATGCTGGGATATGAGAGCTGCCAGTGTCCTCTGTAGACAGTTGAATTGTGGGATTGCTGTGTCTGTTGTGGGATCAGACTGGTTTGGAGAGGGAAGTGATGAAATCTGGGCTGATGTGTTTGATTGTGACGGGAATGAAACAAAACTCTCAGAATGTTCCATCTCTTCATGGAGTCGAGCTGAATGTTCTCATAGACGAGATGTTGGAGTCATCTGCTCTGGTGAGGGGATTTTATTGAAAAAATATTAAATACATTAACTACCCTGCAATATCTTAATAAAAGTTCACATCTTTCACTCAGATTCCTCTCTGGCTGTTCATGATGGTCTGGTGCGGTTGTCTGGAGAGAGACAGTGTGAGGGGGAGGTGGAAGTTTCCATCCATCAGGTCTGGAGGAGAGTTCTGCTGGACTCCTGGAGTCTCACTGAATCCTCTGTGGTCTGCAGACAGCTGGGCTGTGGCTCTGTGCTGAACTTCTCCGGCTCCTCTTCATCCAGTCCTGAACACAGTCATGAGTGTGTGACGGGCTTCCAGTGCTCTGGGAGTGAAGCTCATCTGGGGAACTGCAGCTCTCCACAAACTCTCAACTGCAGCTCCACACAACAGCTGTCAATCACCTGCCTTGGTGAGAAGAGCAACATCTGGGCAGATTCTTCAGTTGTTAGTGATCACTAATGTGTTTCTCTCTCTCTGAATATCAGGTCACGGGTCCATCAGGCTGGTGGGTTCTGGGGGAGACTGTGCAGGGAGGCTGGAGGTTTTTCACAGCGGCTCATGGGGGACAGTGTGTGATGACTCCTGGGATATTAAAGATGCCCATGTGGTGTGCAGACAGCTGCAGTGTGGAGTGGCCCTCAGTAACCAGCAGGTACCAGCCTGGTTTGGTCCTGGTTCTGGACCCATATGGCTGGATGAGGTGGAGTGTGAGGGGAATGAGACGTCCCTGTGGAGCTGCTCTTCTCCAGGCTGGGGAAAACATGACTGTCAACACAAGGATGATGTAGGAGTCATGTGCTCAGGTAAATAGTGAACAATAATTTCAATAATAACATTTGAATAGCTTATGGTTATGTGTGGTTATGGTTATGATGGTTAGAGTTATCCAGTGTATTTGCATTGCACATTAACAGCAGTGTTAATCAACTGAGAAGTGATTCTTATACAGATGTAGTTTAATCATTCATTTAAAAAACAACAACAACAAAAAACATTCTGTTAACGGTTTTTGCACGTCAAAATTCTTGATGTGGACTGAATACTGTACTACTTACTCATTGCTACTGCAGCACAGCACTGCTGAACACAGCATGACCAATAGTCAGAATCCTGAATGACTCAAATTAGTTACTTCTTTTAGTGACATAAAAAAAAAACATGCATAAAGAATAAAAAACATGCAGTTTATTAATTTTAAGACTTAAATCAAGTAATTACTATCTGGATGTTTATATGACAAAGAGAATCTAAAGATACACATTATGTGTCTGATCAATAGTATTAATGAATTAAATGATTCAACAGTTTTTGTTTGTCTAGCATGAAAACATTCATATTGCATCTATAAAATCTGTGAACATCACTAAAAAGTTGGAATTGTTTTACTTTTTTTATTATTGACATTATTTGGTAATGGAATTGCATTAATTTTTTTTCTAAATTAAACACACACACACACACAGGTTTGTTTTGCTAGTGAGGACATTCCATAGACATAATGGTTTTTATACTGTACAAACTGTACATTCAATCCCCCTACACTACCCCTAAACCTACCCATCACAGGAAACTGTGTATATTTTTACATGTTTAATAAAACATTCTTTAGTATGTTTTAAAGCTATTTTAAATATGAGAACTCATGAAATGTCCTCATAAAACATGTTCACGTCATAATACCAGTGTAATACTCATGTCATTATGCAAATTTGTGTCCTCACAAACACACACACACACACATGTTCGTTTTTGTGAATTGTGCGGGCATTCCATACTGCCGTCCAAAGGCAAAGCGCAGTAACTCCACATTTGATCAAAAATGAGTTATGGCTTGAAATGGGCTTTGTAACATCTGTTTTGTATTGTGACAAAGTATCCCGGTTCAAAATTGTCCCGTTTCTGAGAAACGAGGGTGTCAAAATTGCAGTAACTACAAAATTGAAGCTAATACCAAGGCAAACCGCAGTAAGTGATGTTACTGCGTTCTAGCTTTGTTTTCCCGGCTTTGACAACCGATATTTTAGCCTACCTGCGCTGCTCCATTGATGGCTATACTCATCATAATCAGGGGCGGACTGGCCATCGGGAGTACCGAGTGTTTTCCCGGTTGGCCGCTGGACAATGTGGGACGGCCCGTTGCGATGTAAATATATGTGAAGAATGAATTAAAGTAAATTTACGTAGTCTGTATCCTCCGTCAACCCAGATGAATTGTTCGCGCGGGCGCGGCCGACTCACTTCAGCCAAAAAAACTTAGTGTGCTCAGTCTCTCTAGCGCTGTCTGTCTGTCTGTCTGTCTGTCTGTCTACTGCCCACAGAAACCGAGCAGCGTGGCACTTTTACTGTTTGATTAAAAAATAAATAAATAAATAAACGACGGACGTTCATTTACTTCTGACCTTTTCAGATTTTTCATATTTTAATGACGTTATTCGTCACACAATGGACACAGAAACATTAACGTTGTTTCAGCATGTCAGATAAGAGTGAATGTTTGTGTATCTGTTATTAGGATTTCTTCAGTAATTTCACAATCATTTGAAAATTATTCATAAACCTCGAAATATCACTTGCAAACTTATACTAAACATGGCCTAACTAAACATATTTAAGTAGCCTATGTCCCGTGTTAGGAAAGTGTCTAAAATATATCATTTTCTAATTAGTTCACATGCATTATTTTACACACTGGTGATCAAGTTTGAAATAATACTTCTTTAATGTCTTTGAAAGAGGAAGTCGGAATTTATTTGATCGAAAATACAGTCAAATAGCTGTTTTCTATGTGGATTTATTGTAAAATGTAATTTATTCCTCTGATTAAAGCTGAATTTTCAGCATCATTACTCCAGTCCTCAGAGCAATTTTAACATTCACAACATGCAAACATCAAAAAAAAAAATATTAAAGTTATTAAAAACAATCAACGTGTAGTAAGAAACACAACAATAAAGTTGGACGAACACATTTAGTTTGTAGATACTGCACTTTGCTTTTGCAATAGTGTTTTAGTTGTTTAAGGTCATCCAAAGGCAGAGTGCAGTATCTACATTTTGGAGGTCAAAGGTCACATCAGTGGTCATGGTTTTTATCTATAAAAAATGTCTTCCTAAGAAGGCAATACATGAATGCATTACCACTAATCTACCTGCAACGTGTTTGACTGGCTGGTGTAAAAACTTTAAAGGTGTTTTTCTCAGTTTCAGTGTTTGCGTAGTTACTGCACTTTGCCTTTGTAGGGCAGCATAGGCATAATGGTTTTTATACTGTATAAATCGTATTTGTCAGGTGAGCCTGGAAGACCCAGAGGCGAAAGGAGTTTGTAAATGATTTATTTGAGTTCCAAAAAACAGAAACAGACTGCCAGACGTGGAGAAGCAGGCACGTTGCAGCTGGTGATCAACAGAATAAACAGCGGTCTCCGGAGTCACAGGTCCGCGACTGTAGTCCCACTGGAGTGATGCGTGAGCAGAAGGAAATCCTCCGTGCTGGCAGATAGAAACGGCCACGCCAGACGACAGGCTCACAGATCAGCTGAACAGACAGCAGGAAACAAGTTCGGCCCTTTGGACTGGGACTGGAACTCAGATTCAGAATACTGACTGCTAAGACACACACGAATAAAGTTAAGTGAGACAACGAGGAGCACGTAATACTCACAAACGTAATTCCCGGACACAGACAAGGACGAAGAACAGGGAGAAGTAGGCAGCACAATCAGCGCGAAGACACAGAACAGGTGCGTGCACGGGAGCGTGCGCGTCAGAGGCAGTGGCGGCGGCAGAAAGTGGATGGTGGGTGGGCCTCTAAAAGTGTGGGTGGGCCAGAATAATTCGCATCATCCCATGTTTTTCAACTGGCTTAATTTGGGAGGGGAAAAAAATGATAGACCGTCGCTAAGTGGCGTCAATTCACAAAAAGTCAAGGTATGGCAAGTTCAAATTACATTATTTAATATAGCTAATATTACGTGACAATATCAATTCAAGTAAATCTACGAGATAAGAACAAGACAAAACTGCAGTTACAAAAAAAATAACCTAATAATAATAATAATAATAATAATAATAATAATCACATATTTGGAAATAACCTGGCATGGTAACAGGCAGCTATATGGATAAATAAAAATAACAAAAAAGTCAGCTTACGATAAAAAAAAAAAAAATCAATACTGATTTGAAACTTGTGACAAACGCTCACACATTAACCCGATCACTTTATTTAGCGTTCATGTAAACATACGTTCAGATTCATCGAATGAATTTATACACTCTAAACAAAAATGGTGCTATACAGCACCAAAAATGGTTCTTTGGCTCGTATTCATAGCGGAACCTTTTTTGGTGCTATATAGCACCTATCTTTAAAGGTGCTATATGGCACCTTGTCGTATGGTGCTATATAGAACCATAAGAAGTGCCATATAGCACCTATTCTTAAAGTTTTCTAGCACATTTGTCAAATTAGAGGTGCCATATATTGTTTTTTGAGCTAGCAGGGCCCGTTATCATGCCAGGTACTACTGTAGATGAGTCAATATGCTTCTAAATTACACTTTTATGAATGATAATTAATAATTTCTTACCAAATCATGACTTCAAAGATTCAAAATCATGTACTAAATGCTTACTGAAAAACAAAATACATTACACTTTCAAAACCTTTTAATTTATTTCTTTCAGCAGCAAATAAACTCAGTGCTGACAAGTCAGGGAATATACATGTACAACATCACATTATACTCCCCTTTTATACACATACAAAATAATGCAACAAGCTTGAAATATGTACATTTTTGAAGACAATAGTCCTGTTTTTACATACTGAGTTATGCTCTGAAGTCCTGTAGTTTCTTTCAGTGCACTAACATTTTTGTAAGTCCTTCAGGATTTCAAAAACAATATAGAAACTGGAACTTAAACCATAAGAAAGGGAGCAAGAGAGAATATTGACTCCAAAAGTCTACTCACAGATTGAGTTGTACACTCATTTTACAGTGACAGGAAGTCCGACTGCATCCTTCAATTTCAAAACAACACACTTCAAAAAGGTCAGTGTCTTTTTCAGTCCTTTAGGGTACTGGATTGGATTCGATTCCAAACGCAAAATATACACATAGGAGGAGGCCCAGTGCCATCAAGATGTCCTCACTCTACTCTGTGATTAACTGGCCATCCAACGTGAACAAAATGTGGTCATACTGCATGAGATGATCCTCCTGCAGGCTTTAGGCACTATCTTAGGTGTTGGGATGACAGAAGGGCTGGTCTGAGCATGGCCCTGGAGAAGAGGGGATAATAGCATTAACCATCTTCACATATTTATTTGAAAGGCAAACCTTATAAGCTAAATTAATTTCAACTACTGTCATATACAACTGCTCAAATACTTTTGGCCATTAACTGGAAATGAATGTAATTTTCTCTTCACATTGATAGAATAGTTTGTGTATTATCATTTGTATAACAAAATGTGCAATAAGTGTCATGCTTTGATTAGATTGTGCTTCACACAATCAACTGTAGTCAACTGTTCATGGCTCACCTCAATGTCAAACAGCAACCCCAGGTCCACCTTGAACAGTGCAGGCAAGAGGAGAATAGCTGCTTCCAACTGTAGGCCTTTAAACAAAATAACATCATTAGGTTAACATAACATGGGGAATGCTTAGTTTTACCCAATACTTTTTTTGTTTTGTTTTTTAAACATTCATTACTGTGTGTAAAGCCCAAAGTATTCTTCGTATTTTATGCGTATGCTTTTTCTGAACTCAAAACAAATTAAGATCTTTTTGATGAAGTCTAAGAGGTTTCTGTCCGTCCAATGATGAGGGTGAGTAATTAATGACAGAATTTTCATTTTTGGGTAAACTAATCCTTTAAAGGTGATTACCCTTGCACAAATCAAAGCAATTCTCAAACAACACAACATGATATTCATACAACTTCACATTTGTACTAGACATACACTAGAGCTGCAGGATTCTGGATAAAATGAGAATCATGATTTTTTGGTTTCAAATAGAGATCACAATTCTCCCACAATTCTAAACAGACAACTAAAAATAACATTTAATTTACTAGTTCTAGCAAAATATTAATAGATGGACTCTAATTGCCGGAAAATGTTTAATTTGAATGAATTATTTTTAAAAAATGGTTTTGAATATATTAATGGCTCATTAATAAATACTTGTTTCACTACTGGATGAATCAGGGTTTAACCTTATCCAATCTATTGAATGAATGATTCAATGACAACGTCGCTTACCTTAACAAGGTAATTTATATACAACAGTTATTTGAAGCACCATGTTAGTTTCAATTTGCTCTATTTTGATCGCTATCTGATGTCCAGTGTTTATATCCTAACTGTAAACTTTTATCTTATTACTTGTGATAATTTTAATATTTGTGAAAGAAATCAAATAACCAAATCCTTGAATAACTACAGTGTGGATCAAAACTGCTGTCTCTGGATCAGTGGCAGCATGAACACTGAATGTTTTTGTCAAAGGTTTAATAGACACAGGCGAATCATTGTCATTAATAAAGTAGGATCACGTGGGTGTTTGAATCGAGATTGCGACCTTTCTACGATAAATTGTGCAGCTCTAACATATACATACAAAGTAAATCAAAAGGGTTTCGGACAAGCCAGGTTGATGATGTATGTCATACCTAGAAGCAGTGCACAAGCTGATGTAACTGAAGTAAGTTGATTCAAAACTTTAACTCCCTCGATGTCAGCAGATAGTTCATGAAGTTCTCCCCCTCCTTCCAAATAATGAACATCGCCTTGGTAAGCTGCTCCTCAATCATCTGTCTGGTTATCCTAAAATAGTGAACATAAAAAAAAAAACAAATTCGGTCACCTTTTGCTAGCATAACTACAAAATACACAAATTTAGACTTATTTTTCTGAAAATAAATCAAAATAGAATATTCTTACGTTCAACTATATATAATTATAAGTCTGAAAATAAGACATGCATCAATTAATAAATTAGCTTTACACCCTAATATATTTAATCATTCTTGATTAAAGGGATATTTCACGAAAAATGAAAGCTAGCTGTTAATTTACTTACCATCAGGCCATCCAAGTTGACTTTTTTTCTTCAGTAGAACAGTAAAGATTTTTAGCTGGAACTGTGATTAATTTAATGTCAATGGCTACTGTCACTGTGAGAATAAAAAAAAAATAAAAAATAAAAAATTAATACAAAACAACAAGAAAAAAAGTCGCATGCATTTGAGATGGCATAAGAGGTAGTTGATGAATGTTTTGGAATGGATAATTCTTAGTCTAAAGTTTGTTAATGAGGATAACATTCAAGTCAATATACAGCATTAGATGGATTTTATTCAAACATGTCCAACATTGGTAATTCATATTATCTATTAACAATTATAGCCGTTTTTATAGAAATTACTTACCATGTAAAGTTATTGCAAAGTGTCCTTAGTCGTCAAACATTGAGGAGCTTTAGATCCTAAAAGGGGGAGGGGAATCAGTGTTTATAAATGAAAAAAAAAAAAAAACTTGTTTGCTGCAGTGCAAGTAATTAATTAGTAGTGTAAATACTCAGCCATTTCATTCTACTAAAAAAAACAGGATAAAAAAACACCTCGCGCTAGTCAAATGAAGTAAGCCATATGTCTTTACTCACACACTTTCTTCGTCATTTTGGTCGAACAAATAGATGAATAAATCAGAGCTAACGTGAAAAAGACAAATAAAATAACTGACAAACATTACTTTAAAAACCTAAACTCAATAATTGTAATGCGAGGATCCCCTCAGCCTCGACTCGAGCGTCTCTCCCGCTCCCCACGCACTTCCTGCCCGCAGCATTTCAAATAGCACGCGCTACATACACGGTAAAGGAGACGTTTCTTTTAAAAATTATTTAGAGACATATTTACATTAGGGCTGCAGCTATCGATTCTTTTTGTAATCGATTAATCTAGCACTTAATCGATCGATTAATCGATTAATCGGATATTTTTTTTAAACAACCAAAACAAATAATGCATAGTGAAAATGATGTGGCTGTAAAATGATCAAGCATGTGGCTTTTATTTCTAAAAAAAACAGAGGTATTGGTTCCAACTCCAACATTTGGCTCCACAACTAAGCCTTTTTATTGCATTTTTTTTTACCCATTTAGTGTTTATAAGTGCCAGTGCCAACAATTATATAACAATACAGTTAAGTCAACTTACTGTAAAACATGTATAACATGTAAAAGGCCTTTTGTCGTCTTAATACAACATTACAAAAAAAAGATTGCACCTTCTGCAAATTACCCACCTGAGAACAAAAACACATGCTGTGTGTGAGGAAGAGTGACGCCCCAGTCAGACCAGTTGCTTCATTGCAGTTTGGTACGGCAGAAATAGCCTACATACAATCATTTTCAATAGAACGGTGCATTTGGCTTGCATCACTTGCATTGCGGTGCATTTTAGGTGAAGCATCCGTTCGAAAAATCGCGTCACAACATCACGTCCCTGTGTATACAGTGAATGCATGCTGAAATTATTGTTGCGCGGCTACATAAAAAGTTTAAGCATATGTGATGCATTGCCGCGATTGGTCTGACTGGCGCGTAAGAGAGACGAGGGTGCATGCGCGTGTGTGTGAAGGGGTTCTTTTTTTTAGGCTATACTCTCTTACAGTTGAACGTGAATACGTTTACTACTTAAAAAAATCAAAGCTAAACATCATATCTATCTTTACTCTCCGCCATCGCGCCAACTAAATTCAAAATGTCACGCGCTATGGTGTGCTTCCTGAACACTGAACAACGGTCCGTGTGAATCAGATCCCTGCGCGTGTAGTGCGCGTCATATGAATTTAACGAGGCTTCGAGGCAGAGATTTTGCCTCGAGGAATTTTTGTAATCGAGTTAATCGAGTAACTCGATGAATCGTTTCAGCCCTAATTTACATGGTCAAAACTGAATACATTTCTATAGAATAAAACGAGTAAATGCAACATCTTGTATAGAATAGAAATATTCAATTAGCGCTAACCTTTATAACGTTACTGCAGGCCGCGCAAATGTAACGGGGAAAATAAAATTGTAATGAATTGTGCCAAAATGTTTGTTTATCCTGTATAATAATTCTAAAATATTATTTGAACAGAACGAACTAAATACACCTAAAAGAAGGGATATGGGGACACCTGCAGGTGACTAGGGTAATTTATCAGTGAGGTCGGCCATTTTCTCTTCAGTCGCAATAAGCTTTTGAGGAGAACGGTAGGTGTAGAACCTCTCTCTGGTCAAATTAAAATAACGTGTTGTTATAAATGTTTTTATTTCTCTTTAAGGGTCTTTTCTCTCATGTGTATTTATTTTCAACAGTTTTGTGACCGGATTGACTATATTACACGTCAAGTCAAGTCAAATTTATTTATATAGCGCTTTTACAATTGGTAATTGTTTCAAAGCAGCTTTACATATTAGAAGCACATAAAAAAAGGGAAGTGGTTAAAAATAAGCTGTACAAACAAGCGTGGTAATATGTAACATATACAAGATGGTGCTACATTAAGCCAATGTCGGCTGACTCCCAGGGGTGGAAAAAACCCCCTAGGAGAAAAACCCAGCGTGCTAACACTGGGAAAAAAGTCCTAGGAGGGAAAAAACCCCTTGGAAGATATATATAATATATGTAAATGGATATGGAGATCAAAATCTAAATTATACATTTTATTATAGAGATTAAAAATAGATTATATATAAATATATGTAAGCGGATACGGGGATTAAAAATCAGAATTATAGATGCAGCCAGAACTGGATCTGTAGGCCCATTGTCTCCTGGGCTACATTGTAGGCAGGTCCAGACACAGGTTCTCCATCTGATCTGGATACGGCCTGGATCCAGCACCCGGCAAACCTCAGGATAAGCAGAGAGACAGATATTAGCGTAGATGCCATTCTTATTCTGATGTACAGGTATATCTAGTGTTATTGGAAATGTTCTCAGTTCCGGCCGACCTAATTATTGCAGCGTAACAATCCTTTAACGGATTTGAAAAATGTTAATGTATTGATAATGTGTTATGTGTATGCAAGAGCAAAGAGATGTGTTTTTAGTCTAGATTTAAACTGACAGAGTGTGTCTGCTTCCCGAACAATGCTAGGAAGATTGTTCCAGAGTTTAGGTGCTAAATAGGAAAAGGATCTGCCGCCTTCAGTTGATTTTGATATTCTGGGTATTATCAACTGGCCTGAATTCTGAGATCGCAATAGACGTGAAGGACTATAATGCATTAAGAGCTCACTTAGGTACTGGGGAGCTAAACCATTTAGAGCTTTATAAGTAAGTAGCAAGATTTTAAAATCTATACGATGTTTAATAGGGAGCCAATGTAATGTTGACAGAACTGGGCTAATATGGTCATACTTTCTGGTTCTAGTAAGAACTCTAGCTGCCGCATTTTGGACCAACTGTAGTCTGTTTAAAAGCCGAGCAGAACAACCACCCAGTAGAGCGTTACAATAATCTAGTCTTGAGGTCATGAATGCATGAACCAACTGTTCCGCATTTGTCATTGAGAGCATATGTCGTAATTTAGATATATTTTTTAGATGGAAGAATGCGGTTTTACAGATACTAGAAACATGACTTTCAAATGAAAGATTGGTATCAAAGAGCACACCCAGGTTCCTAACTGAGGACGAAGGTTTAATGGAGCACCCGTCAAGTGTTAGAGAGTATTCAAGGTTTTTTCGTGAGGAAGTTTTTGGTCCAAAGATTAGGATATCAGTTTTTTCTGAATTTAATAATAAGAAATTTCTTGTCATCCAGTTTTTAATGTCAGCTATGCATTCTGTTAGTTTTGTGAATTTGTAGGTTTCGTCAGGGCGCGAGGAAATATAGAGCTGAGTATCGTCAGCGTAGCAGTGAAAACTAACACCATGCTTCCTAATTATCTGTCCTAAGGGCAGCATGTACAGAGTGAAAAGCAACGGTCCTAGTACTGAGCCTTGTGGTACTCCATATTGAACCTGTGATCGATACGACATCTCTTCATTTACTACTACAGACTGATAACGGTCAGATAAGTACGATTTGAACCATGACAAAGCAGTTCCACTAATGCCAATATAGTTTTCAAGTCTTTTTAAAAGAATGTTGTGATCGATAGTGTCAAAAGCAGCACTGAGATCTAATAACACTAATAGAGAAATACAGCCATGATCGGATGATAGGAGTAGATCATTTGTAACTCTAACGAGAGCAGTCTCAGTACTATGGTATGGTCTAAATCCTGACTGGAAATCCTCACAGATTCCATTTCTTTCTAAAAAGGAGCACAGTTGTGTTGAAACTGCCTTTTCTAGTATCTTTGACAGAAAAGGTAGATTCGAGATTGGCCTGTAATTTACTAAATCTCTCGGATCTAGTTGAGGTTTTTTAATAAGAGGTTTAATAATAGCCTGCTTAAAGGTTTTTGGCACGTATCCTAGTGTTAACGATGAATTAATTATATCAAGAAGTGGACCTACGACCTCTGGAAGCATTTCTTTCAGTAGTTTAGTCGGAATTGGGTCTAACATACATGTCGTTGATTTTGATGATTTGATAAGTTTAGATAATTCTTCCTCTCCTATAGCGGCGAATGATTCTAGTTTTACCTCAGGGACACTACAGTGCACTGTCTGAAGCGAAACTGTAGACGGTTGCATGTTTTTAATTTTCTCTCTAATATTATCAATCTTGCAAGTAAAGAAGTTCATAAAGTCATTACTGCTGTGCTCTATGGAAACGTCAGCAGTTGAATCTCTGTTTCTAGTTAATTTAGCCACTGTGTCAAATAAATACCTAGGATTATGTTTGTTTTCTATTAAGAGATTTGAAAAATAAGTAGATCTAGCATTTCTTATAGCTCTTCTGTACTATTTTTTCTTTCCACGAAAGGCGAAAAACTTCTAGTTTTGTTTTCTTCCAACTACGTTCAGCTTTTCTCACAGCTCGTTTTAGAGCCCGAGTGTGCTCGTCATACCACGGCGTTGGATTAGTTTCCTTAATCTTCTTTAGACGTAAAGGAGCGACTGCATCTAATGTGCTGGAAAAGAGAGAGCCAATAGTTTCTGTTGCAGCATCGAGTTCTTCTAAGTTATCAGGTATACTAAGGCGATGAAACTGCTCGGGGAGATTATTTATAAAGTAATCTTTAGTGGTAGACGTGATGGTTCTACAATATTTATGGCTGGGTGGTGGTTTTGTAGCCTTGGCTAATTGTATTATACACGAGACTAAATAATGATCTGATATATCATCGCTCTGCTGTAGAATTTCAACAGCATCAATATCAATTCTGTATGTATTCGTCTGTATGGTGTTTCCATTTTGTTTATTCCAGGTATGGTGCACTAATGTTTGTTCAATGTTACGTTTCATGTGTTAAAAAAAAAAAGAAAAAAAAGAAACTGAGCTCTTAATTATGTGGAAAAAACGATTTATTGATTGTTGAACTGGAAATCAGTCGCAATAAGCTTTTGAGGAGAACGTTTTGTGACCGGATTGACTATATTACACGTCTGTATGGTGTTTCCATTTTGTTTATTCCAGTAAACACAAGTGAGCTCAGCCTATGTCTCCGTCTGATCCTTTCCGGGAGGGCTGACACAAATGAAAGAACCAGAAAGAGGGGGTTACACAAATTCAAAAATTCGGTTAGTTACGATTTCGTTAGTATTCATGTTCACAAACAACGCTAATTAACTCATAAACCGCTAAAACACATGTTCAACCTTTGCATTATCGAGTATATTAATTAAAACATTTCCAACCTACCTTATTTCATCCGAGTCCAGGGGAAAGAAAATGGCGGCCGAGCAGAAAACTCCAGAAAGTCTCGTGAGTCATAACGTCAGAAAAAAAAACGGGGTCCTTAAAGAGAAATTATCCTTTGGCTGAAAGTGAGATATTTGAGAGGTTGAGTGTACTATAGTGAGAGCAATTCGCAGAAAGACGAAGTAATTAGACTCAAATAGTTATAGCAATCCAACTTACACCCATATTCACTTACAGTGTAGAGGGGCTTGGGGACAAAAAGGTTGAGAACCAGGTTATGTTTAGAAAATACACTGTAATTTAATGTTGTTTTTAATCCTTTCCCCAACTAAACTAAGAGAATAAGAGAGTTAGAGAACCTTTAAAGAACTATACAGAGGCTTAACAGGTTCTTTGTATGGCAGTAGTGCTATATAGCACCTTAACCACAGCAAGGAACCGCTGAAGAACCACTGAAGAACCGCTGAAGGACCATACAGAGGCTTAACAGGTTCTTTGTATGGCAGTGGTGCTATATAGCACCTTAACCACCCCAAAGAACCGCTGAAGAACCATTTTTTTTAGAGTGTATTTATTTATTTAAGAAATTCATTAAAAACAGAATATTGCTTCAGCCTTATTCAAAGGCCACAGAAACATGTTCGTTTGTTACGCACTTCAATCCATTCCACCCGACGTTTTTGGTTTTCTTCCTATTTATTAAATATAGGCAATTGGTTGATGAAACAGTGATTGAAATTAAGATACAATTTCTACAAAACGAAATTCACTTTAAAGAAAGGCTTACTATAAAACAAAACTTAATGAAGTGGTCAAACTCATGTCTGACCCGCTGCATGTCTCCCAGCATTGCGCATCCGTCATGCTATTCACTTTTCATAATCAACATAGGTGAAATTTTAACAAATAATATAGGCTCTGTAGCCTAATATTTAAATATAAATATGAAACTAAATTGGCTATTTTTATCCCTCTGGCCGACGAACGCGCCGGCGCGTTCTGATGGATTTTTTCCTCATGACAGAAACAACAAGTCTTTTGTCAAGCCTACAAATGGTCTACTTTTATTCGTGTACGCTCACAATAACAACAAAAACCTTGTACTTTTGTAAAATTAAATAAATAAAAAACAGGGTGCGCTTTCAGCTGTTTTTCTGCGAGAATCTTTCTGAAACGTCTCAAAAATGAACACCGCGAATAATTGTAGGCTACCTAAAAGAAAGAAACATCTCCATTCAATAAGAAATTCGTATGTCTGTGTTAAATAAGAGGCGATCCATGGGCGTCGGAAGCAAAAACAATGTGGGTGGGTCCTCCCTCCAATTTTTTTATGCAATTTATATATAGATAGATATATAGATAGATAAAATGCCAATCAATTGGTAGTTATTGATTTTTTGTTTAATAGAACGAGACACAAACCTTTACATTCAATCGTATTTTTGCTCCCATTTATTTTCACACATCGATCACACAGTGTATACACGATTACCTTTGATATCGTTAGATAGAAAAGAAGCAGGGCCGTACCCAGGGTTTCATAATTACTGAGGTTACAAAATGTGTTATGGTAGGGGGGTTCGGGGGCATGCTCCCCCGAGAAAATTTAGATTTTCTTGGTGTACATATATGCATTTTAAGACGTTTTAAGACCAACAAATTGGATAACAATAGCTTTAAAACCATGTCGATAAATACATAGGCTACATGCACAGTTTCGAGGCAGCTTTAATCGCATGTTTGGTAATTTCATTACTTAATTTACAACAGAATAACGACGGTGCATGCCCGTAGCTTTGCGCTTTAGTTAAGCTATAATTAAAGTAATATGCAGTGCGCGCCGCCGCATTTGCGCGAGCAATTCTTGAGTTCGCGCCTGGAGCACAGTAGGCTATACGGCTGATTGGAGTTTTACCGGCATAGCCTGACAACATCTCATCTGACCACAGTTCACTGTTGTTCAACTGAAGCTACATTTTCCGCGCTCGTTTGACTTGCGCCTGGCGCTGAGGCGAAGGTGGAAAAGTGTCCCGTGTCCCATTTGTTGTGGTCGTATTTCACATTTCTTTATAAACGCGTTTTACTTGGCGATGTTTTAAAAACTATCTTTATTTTTTATATTGTTTATGTTCTGTTGGTGGTTTGTGGAGTAGCATCACCTGGGGGGGGGGGGGGGGGGGGGGTTGCTGAATGGACTACTTGCACAGCTACTTCTGCGTTCTACTTATTAGGGCTCGAGCGTTTCCGGTCAGCATTCAGCGCACTTATATACAGAGAGCTTCTTGTGAAAACGCAGATTATTACTACATTTTAGGGCTGCGAAATGTTTTTTAAACAATTAATCATATTCTCTGCATTAACATTAATTATCTTCAACCTGCTGAAATGTTTATTAATATATTTCCCTTCCAAATCAGAATCAGAATCAGAAAGAGCTTTATTGCCAGGTATGTTGTTTACACATACTAGGAATTTGTTTTAGTGACAGAAGCTCCACAGTGCAACAGAGTGACAGCGACAAGACAAGACACATAATAAAAATAAAATAATAATATACAAATTTACAAGATAGACAAAGTGCAAAAAAAGCAAAAGACAATATATATTATAGACAATTGTATGTACAATTATGTGTGCAAATTGAGATATAAATAAGTGTTTTAAGTAAATAATGTGTAATAGTGTTATGTGTTCCGTGTTTGTTAAGTGTTCATGAGATGGATTGCTTGAGGGAAGAAACTGTTCCTGTGTCTGGTCGTTCTGGTGCTCAGGGCTCTGTAGCGTCGACCGGATGGCAACAGTTCAAAGAGGGAGTGTGCTGGATGTGAGGGGTCCAGAGTGATCTTCTTTGCCCTTTTTCTCACTCTGGCTAAGTACAGTTCTTGGAGAGTGGGGAGGGTTGTGCCAATGATTCGCTCAGCAGACCGGACTACCCTCTGTAGTCTTCTGAGGTCAGATTTGGTAGCTGAGCTGAACCAGACGGTAATTGAAGTGCAGAGGATGGATTCAATGATGGCAGAGTAGAACTGTTTCAGCAGCTCCTGTGGTAGGTTGAACTTCCTCAGCTGGCGAAGGAAGTACAACCTCTGCTGGGCCTTTTTCACAATGGACTCGATGTGGTTGTCCCACTTCAGGTCCTGGGAGATGGTGGTGCCCAGGAACCTGAATGACTCCACTGCTGCCACAGTGCTGTTCATGATGGTGAGTGGGGAAAGAGCAGGGGGGTTTCTCCTGAAGTCCACGGTCATCTCCACTGTCTTGAGCGTGTTGAGCTCCAGGTTGTTAAGACTGCACCAGACAGCCAGCTGTTCAACCTCCAGTCTGTAAGCAGACTCGTCACCGTCCTGGATGAGGCCGATCAGTGTGGTGTCATCCGCAAACTTCAGGAGCTTGACAGAGGGGTCTTTAGAGGTGCAGTCGTTTGTGTAGAGGGAGAAGAGCAGTGGGGAGAGAACACAGCCCTGAGGGGCGCCGGTGCTGATGGTGAGGGTGCTGGATGAGAATTTTCCTAGCCTCACTAGCTGCTGCCTGTCTGTCAGGAAGCTGGTGATCCACTGACAGACAGAGGTGGGCACAGAGAGCTGAGTTAGTTTAGGCTGGAGGAGTGATGGGACAATGGTGTTAAAAGCAGAGCTGAAGTCCACAAACAGGATCCTCACATAAGTCCCTGGTCTGTCCAGATGCTGGAGAACATAATGCAGTCCCATATTGACTGCATCATCCACAGACCTGTTTGCTCTGTAAGCAAACTGCAGGGGGTCCAGTAAGGGTCCAGTGATGTCCTTCAGAAAAGCCAGAACCAGTCTTTCAAATGACTTCATGGCCACAGACGTTAGAGCCACAGGTCTGTAGTCATTTAGTCCAGTGATTTTGGGTTTCTTTGGGATGGGGATGATGGTGGAGCGTTTGAAGCATGAGGGGACTTCGCACAGCTCCAGTGATCTGTTGAAGATCTGTGTGAAGATGGGGGCCAGCTGGTCAGCGCAGGTTTTCAGACAGGCTGGTGAAACGCTGTCTGGGCCTGGTGCCTTTCTTCTCTTGTTCTTTCTGAAGACCTGGCACACGTCATCTTCACTGAACTGAATTGCAGGTGTGGGGGAGAGGGGGGTTGTTGGAGGTGTGAATGGTGATTTTTCAAACCTGCAATAAAACCCATTCAGATCGTCTGCCAGTTGTTGATTCTCCACAGAGCTGGGGGATGGTGTCTTGTAGTTGGTAATGTCTTTCAGACCTTTCCACACTGAAGCTGTGTCATTAGAAGAGAACTGATTCCGAAGTTTATCAGAATAATTCCTCTTTGCCACTTTGATCTCCTTTTCCAGTGTGTATTTGGCCTGTTTGTACAAGACTCTGTCCCCTTTTCTGCGAGCATCTTCTTTGGCCTGACGGAGCTGGCTGAGTTTTGCAGTGAACCAGGGTTTGTCGTTGTTGTAAGTTAAATGAGTCTTTGTAGGAATGCACAGATCCTCACAGAAACTGATATATGATGTAACAGTCTCTGTGAGCTCGTCCAGATCGGTGGCAGCAGCTTCAAAAACACTCCAATCAGTCCATTCAAAACAGGCTTGTAAAGCTCGCTCTGTTTCGGTGGTCCATCTCTTTACAGTCTTTGCTACAGGTTTAGCTGATTTCAGTTTCTGCCTGTAGGTTGGTATGAGATGAACTAAACAGTGATCAGAGAGCCCCAAAGCTGCCCGTGGGACAGAGTGATATGCATCCTTTATTGCTGTGTAACAATGGTCGAGTATATTGCTGTCTCTGGTGGGACAGGTAACATGCTGTCTGTATTTGGGCAGTTCACGTGAGAGAATCGCTTTATTAAAGTCCCCGAGAATGATTAGAACAGAGTCCGGGTGTTGTTGCTCTCTGTGATCATATCAGCGAGTATCTGTAAAGCCGAGCTCACGTGTGCTTGCGGAGGAATGTAGACACTCACCAGAATGAACGAGCAAAACTCCCACGGCGAATAGAACGGTTTGCAGTTAATGAAGAGTGTTTCAAGATCTGGACAGCACATCTTCTTTAACACCGTTACATCTGAACACCACCTTTCGTTGATGTAAAAGCACGTACCGCCGCCGCGCGATTTCCCCGTTGATTCTGCGTCGCGATCTGATCTAAACAGCTGAAAGCCCGGCAGACTTAACACGCTGTCCGGAATGGCGTCGTTCAGCCAGGTTTCCGTGAAGCACAGAGCAGCCGAGTTCGAGAAATCCTTATTGGTCCGGGAGAGCAGAAGGAGTTCGTCCGTTTTGTTGGGCAGAGAGCGGAGATTCGCCAGATGGATGCTAGGCAGCGGCGTTCTTAATCCGCGCTGTCTGAGCTTCACGAGGGCGCCGGCGCGCTTTTCCCGTCTGCGCGTCCTGAAGCGTCTAAACAGCGCTGCCACTCCGCCGACTACAACATTCAACAAAACGTCTGAATAATCGAAATCCGGTAAAAGATTTTGTGGTGTGTATTGCCGAATGTTCAGCAGTTCATCCCTGGTAAAGCTGATGGTGTTTGAAAAACAGAAAACAGGAAAAACTAACAAAAACAGAACAAACACTGAAGAGCTAAGCACTGTGGCTGCCATGCGCGGCGCCATCTTGACCACGCATTCTGAATAATAAATAAATACGCATTCTGAATAATAAATAAATATATTTCCCCACTAACCTTCCGCCGTCAAGTGCTCGTCTTCTCATTAGCAGTGTTTTTCTCTTAGTCATCATATTTCATACCTGTTAAATTTACATTTAAATGAATTTGACTGATAAACACACTTAAGGAAGTGCATTGTTTTACTATGGTAAGTGTAGTAACGATGGGTGACAACGCATTATCACGATGGCAAGACAAACAAAAAAAAGTTAAAACTGTCAAGCATCTGCAGCTGCCGATTGCTTGCATTGGTGCTCTTTTATTCCAGTGTTTGAAATAGTTGAATGAATGTGATAACTGCTTTAACGGTGTTATTAATTAATCTTAAAGAATAACGCAATGACAGCGCAACTACCTTGAATATTAGGATTTTTGGCATAAAAGTGTGAATTACATAAATAGTTGTCAGAAAAAATGGCACAAAATAGAGATATATAAATATTATGTTCATTCTGATCTTATTTATCACGTCTCACACTGCGTCGCAATCACTAGTAGAGCGCTGACACCTGTGGTGAAAGAATCACAGCTTATGTTGGATTAAAACTTAAAGTTCCGTTGAGTTTGGAAAGGTCTGTACACGGTAATCATCAGAATCTCTTCTCTTGTCTCTGAATATGTCTGGAATTTAAAATCATCCCGAGTATTCTCGTTTTAAGAGGGGTTTAGTTATCTATGTGATAACGGCGTATTTAAAATATATATAACCGGAAACAACTGAGCTGTAATATTTCAAACCGGATATGCGTCACGAGGCTCAGTGCAAGTAGTCCAATGGAGACGGTAAAAGTGAGTGGGTCCAATATATTGGTCTTAAAAAGTACAATGGTTACAATGGTTCCGACGCCCATATAATATGGATCTGACTGGGTGGGCAAGCTGTCAATCTGGGTGGGCCCAGGCCATCCCGAGCCGGAATCCAACTCCTCTCCTCAGGACCATAGCTCTCCCAATCGACGAGATACTGGTAACCCCGACCCCGACGGCACATGTCCAGCAGCTTCCTGACCCTGTAAATAGGAGAACTCTCAACAAGTTCGGAACAGTGGGCAGGGCGGGCGGGAGCGCGAACGCGCCTCAAGTTAGGAGGCTATTTGAGCTTGACGGCCACAGGGCTAAGGATCTTGATAATGGAAAAGGGCCCAATAAAGCGTGGTGCCAGTTTATGCAATTCGGTTCGAAGTGGTAAATCCTTGGTGGATAACCATACCTTCTGTCCACAAACATATCTAGGTGCTTTAATGTGACGACGATTGGCCGCGCGACGGGTGCGTTCTCTATTTCGACATAAGGCAGATCTAACAGCTCTCCAAGTTCGTTGGCAACGGCGGATAAAAGCTTGGACAGAGGGAACAGAAGTTTCAGTCTCCTGAGAGGGAAACAGAGGGTGCTGATACCCTAATGAAGACTGAAACGGAGATAACCGGGTAGCCAACGAGCGAAGAGAATTATGGGCGTACTCGACCCAGGGGAGTTGCTCGCACCACAACGCTGGGTTACGAAAAGCCAAAGAATGAAGCATGCGTCCTAAAATCTGGTTAGTATGTTCAGCTTGACCATTCGTCTGGGGGTGAAAACCCGAGGACAAGCTGGCAGTAGCCCCAATCAACTGACAAAATTCTTCCCAGAATTGTGAAGCAAATTGGGGACCTCTGTCCGAAACAATGTCAGAAGGGAGTCCATGCAAACGAAAAACATTCTCAACAATAATCTGCGCGGTCTCTGGTTTATGGACGCTAGGGTTCCTCTAAGCCCTGGATGGATTACCAGCTTAGAGGAATGAGCTCATTGGAGGACAGCGGGCCGCATGGTCGGAGGAACAAACAATTGATTAGGAGGGCAGTGTTTCAGAATAGAAACACCAGTAAGAGCGGTCTTGACCTGTCTCTCGATTCCCCAGGAAACGCCTGCCACCACGCAACCCTCTGGTAAGATAGGTTCAGTGGAAGAGGTGTAACCAGCGGAACCAAACTGCCGTGAAAGAGTGTCAGGCTTAGTATTCTTTGATCCGGGTCTATAGGAAATAGTGAAATCAAAACGTCCAAAAAAAGCGCCCAACGAGCCTGACGAGCGTTCAATCGTTTGGCCGACCGGATATATTCGAGGTTTCTATGATCCGTCCACACAATGAACGGAACAGAGGACCCCTCCAACCAGTGACGCCACTCGCCCAGAGCCAAACGAATGGCGAGAAGCTCACGGTTACCGATGTCGTAATTTCGTTCGGCAGGCGAGAGGCGGTGTGAGAAAAACGCGCACGGATGAACCTTATTATCAGCGGAGGAATGCTGAGAAAGGACAGCGCCCACGGCAATATCAGAGGTGTCGACCTCGACAATAAATTGTTCGTAGGATCAAGCATGATCAGAATGAGTGCTGAAGTGAACAGCTCCTTCAGTTTGTCAAAAGTGCGCTGCGCTCCCTCGGTCCATTCAAATAGTTTCTTAGGCGAAGTGAGAGCCCTTAGAGGCGCGGCAATGTGACTGAAATTAGCAATGGAGATTAGCTGGAGACCAGCACGAGAATCTGGGATGGGCCATTCCATAACCACGCGTACCTTAGCAGGATCCATGCTGATGCCGTCAGCAGAGATTACCGAACCCAGGAAAGACACAGACTGAGCATGAAAGACACACTTCTCTGCCTTAACAAAAAGCTTGTTCTCCAATAGACGCTGCAAGACACGACGAACGTGCTGGACATGCACCGCTAGAGATGGGGAAAAGATAAGAATATCGTCTAAATATACGAAAACAAAAATATTAAGCATGTCTCTCAGAATATCATTAACTAGGGCTTGGAAAACAGCCGGTGCGTTGACCAGGCCGAACGGAAAAACCCGGTATTTAAAGTGACCTAGAGGCGTGTTAAACGCCGTCTTCCACTCATCTCCCTCTTTAATACGCACCAAATGGTAGATGTTACGGAGGTCCAATTTGGTGAAAATGCGGGCCCCCTGAAGCAACTCAAAAGCGGAAGACATAAGGGGCAAGGGGTAACGATTCTTGACCATTATGTCATTCAACCCTCTATAATCAATACAGTGGTGCAATGAGCCATCCTTCTTAACAAAAAAAAAAAAACAGCGCCAGCAGGAGAGGTGGAAGGAACGATAGTACCGGCTGCCAGACTCTCAGATAAATATTTCTCGAGAGCTTCGTGCTCGGGGCAGAAAGAGAGACCGTGGAGAGGAGTTTTACCGGGAAGTAGTTCTATACTACAATCATAAGGACGGTGAGGAGGTAGAGACGCAGCCCGGGAACGACTGAAAACCGCCCGCAGATCGTGATACTCCTCCAGCACTCCGGACAAATCACCAGGCTCCTCCTGCAACACAGATACAGAAGAGACAGGAGACACAGCAGATACTTCACTGGACATGACAAGTCAAATGCCAAGACTGAATGGTTCCTTGTGACCAATTAACTTGTGGATTATGTTGAACAAGCCAAGGATGACCCAAAACAATAGGGGCAATAGTAGAACGAAAAATAGAAAAAGAAATAGTCTCTTGGTGGTTGCCTGAGATGATGAGACTCACAGGTGCAGTAATAAAGTGTATACTTGGCAGCTCACTGCCATCTAATGCAAACACAGGAGTAGGGTCATCGAGCTTCAACAAAGGGATTTTCTCATCACGAGCCCACTGCTCATCCATAAAATTTTCCTCAGACCCAGAATCAATGAGAGCTTGGCATGTAGTAGTCGTTCCTGCCCGCCGGAGCACAACGGGCAGAGTGGTGACTGATTTGGCAGAAGAAGAACTAGAAACAGCGCTCGACAGTATCCCCCGGTCTACTGGCGAGCGTTCCCTTTTAGCTGGCAAACAGCCACCAGATGTCCCGAACGTCCACAGTACATACAAAGGTGACGGAGGATTCGACGCTGACGTTCAGCAGGTGAAATGAAAATTCCAGCAGTCTGCATGGGCTCAGGAAACTGAGCGGCTTCAAACGAAACAGTCGCTGGTCCAGGTTGGGGTGGAGATGGAGCTTGTTGGGTACCACGGGCACGGCGTCGGAGGTCAACACGCTTCTCCAAACGGATAGCCAATTCCACCAGCTGACCGAGGGCAGTGGGGACTCGCGCATAGATCCTTAATCTCAGGACACAATCCCTTCAGAAACCGCGCCGTCAAGGCGGGCTCATTCCACTCACATGAAGCTGACAGAGTACGAAACTCTATGGAGAAGTCAGAAACTGAGCGTCCTCCCTGGCGTAAGACAGTGAGCCGACGGAATGCTTCGCGTCCGCTTACGGAGCGGTCGAAAACCTTTACCATCTCCTCCCGGAACGCAGTGAAGGACTGACAGCATACCGCCTCTGCCTCCCAGACTGCCGTGGCCCAGTCTCGCGCTCTCCCTGTCAGCAGAGAAATAACAAATGCAACTTTCGCACGGTCGGTCGCATGGTCGCGTAGAGAAAAAACAACTTCAGATTGAGTTAGGAAGGCTTTACACTCTCTGGGCTCACCGGCATATTTTGGTGGATTGTTCACTCTTGGTTCAGAGGCTTGGCTGGGAGGCGAAGAATCAGAGAGCTCATGACGGAGAAATTGAAATCGGTGAGATAAGTCTGTCACTTGACCAATGAGGTTCTCAACCGCATATCTTATTGCAGAGAGTTCCTGCTCATGATGACTGAGCATTGCCCCCTCGATCCTAACAGCTAAATGAATGTGTGTTTCCTTCGCCGGGTCCATTTCTTGGTCCGGGAATTCTGTCAGGTGAGCCTGCAAGACCCAGAGGTGAAAGGAGTTTGTAAATGATTTATTTGGGTTCCCGAGTCACCGGTCCGCGACTGTAGTCCCACTGGAGTGATGCGTGAGCAGAAGGAAATCCTCCGTGCTGGCAGATAGAAACGGCCACGCCAGACGACAGGCTCACAGATCAGCTGAACAGACAGCAGGAAACAAGTTCGGCCCTTTGGACTGGGACTGGAACTCAAATTCAGAATACTGACTGATAAGACACACACGAATAAAGTTAAGTGAGACAACGAGGAGCACGTAATACTCACAAACGTAATTCCCGGACACAGACAAGGACGAAGAACAGGGAGAAGTAGGCAGCACAATCAGCGCGAAGACACAGAATAGGTGCGTGCACGGGAGCGTGCGCGTCAGAGGCAGTGGCGGAGGCAGAAAGTGGATGGTGGGTGGGCCTCTAAAAGTGTGGGTGGGCCAGAATAATTCGCATCATCCCATGTTTTTCAACTGGCTTAATTTGGGAGGGGAAAAAAATGATGGACCGTCCCTAAGTGGCGTCAATTCACAAAAAGTCAAGGTATGGCAAGTTCAAATTACATTATTTAATATAGCTAATATTACGTGACAATATCAATTAAAGTAAATCTACGAGATAAGAACAAGACACAACTGCAGTTATAACATGAACCAACAGCACCAACCGATTAAAAAAATAACCTAATAATAATAATAATAATAATAATCACAAATTTGAAAATAACCTGGCATGGTAACAGGCAGCTATATGGATAAATAAAAATAACAAAATAATACGTAATACTCACAAACGTAATTTCCGGACACAGACAAGGACGAAGAACAGGGAGAAGTAGGCAGCACAATCAACGCGAAGACACAGAACAGGTGCGTGCATGGGAGCGTGCGCGTCAGAGGTAAGGGGAAACAGCTGAGACCAATGAAAGATGAAAAAGAAGGAAAGAGATACCCAAAACAAGAGTAATCAGACCTGGCTCATGACAGTATTTTCAATCCCCCTACACTACCCCTACCCCTAAACCTACCCATCACAGGAAACTGTGCACATTTTTACTTTCTCACAAAAACTCATTCTGTATGATTTATAAGCCTTTTGAAAAGTGGGGACATGGGGTAATGTCCTCATAAGTCACCTCTTCTTGTAATACCTATGTCATACCCATGTAATTATACACATTTGTGTCCTGATATGTCACAAACACACACACACACACACACACACACACACAATGTTAATGGAGGAATTATTCCCATTCTAACAGACTGGATTTAAATGAGAGTTGAAGTTGATTCTCATCCTTTTCCATCTAGAGTTTAAAGAGATCAGGTTAACTGAGGGCTGTGAAGGGAATGTGGAGGTTTTCTACAATGGATCCTGGGGTAATGTGTGTTACAATAAGATGGACAGAGACACAGCGAGTCTGATCTGTCAAGAGCTGAACTGTGGAAGATCTGCCAGTGAACCCAGTAATTCAGTGGGGCTGAAGTCTCATAATTGGCTTGATTATTTTAAATGTCGACGTCATGATTCCACTCTATGGCAGTGTCCATCTTCACCCTGGGGACAGAATGAGTGTGATAATGAAGTGGCAAAGATCACCTGCTCAGGTAAGATGATATTTAACTGATTTAAGATAGTTTGAAGTATGCAATTTACACATCCTAACACTAAATTAAATATGTGACCAATGACTCAACTTTTCAGAATACTAAAACTTTTATCTCATTAGAAAAATATTAATAGACTGCATATTAAGATGATGTCACCAACTGAAGTGGCCTAGAAAATTGACTGGTCACCTAATTCATTACCAGATGTTACAAAAAGCTGAATGGCAAATAAATGCAACAAAATATTTTACATTTTGTTTCCAAAAATATTCCAAAACACTCAAAATACTGTATACAACATGTATACTAAAGCTAGTAAGTACATTCAGAGTCAGATAAATAAAAAAAACAAAGCATGCTATTTTGATTAAATTAATTTAAATTTATTTTAAATTGATTTACATGTGATTTTGCAGTTACATGCTACTGTAACTTCTGAATGGTTATTATTGTGTTGTTGTTTGCTTATTTAATGATGTTTCTCTCATGGACAGATCGTGTGAATGTGAGGCTTGTTAATGGTACCAGTCGCTGTGCTGGTCGAGTGGAGGTTCTTCATGATGGTCAGTGGGGAACAGTGTGTGGTAATAGGTGGGATATGACTGATGCTGCAGTGGTGTGTAGAGAGAAGAACTGTGGGGAGGCTTTACAAGCACCAGGATATTCTTACTTTGGACCAGGATCAGGAAAAATCTGGATGGATGAAGTGCAGTGTAGAGGATCAGAGTCAACACTGAAGGACTGTAGATCAAAAGGATGGGGTGAACAGGACAGCTGTGACGATCATAAATATGATGCTGGAGTCATATGCTCACGTAAGCAGATTCATTCACCTCATTGTTGCATCACCATTTCTTCTATTAACACAATATGCAAAATAATGAAAAATAAATAAATAAAATAAAATAAAATATACAATAATTTGATACATTTTGTTTTCAAAGCTAATTATAAACAATGAACTTATGATTAATTGTTAAATTGTAATTTGAAACTACCCAGTGTCACAGAAACACCAGGCTCCAACATCAGCCAATCACGATGCACTCCCTCTCCCGAGTACTGATCACTCACACCTGCACGCAATCACATGATCAATCAGCCTGCACATAAAAGACACTCACACACACTCACTCACTGTCCGGTCTCGTTTGCACAAAGGACTACTCCTGTATGCTTACCTCAAGGACTCCTGTTGATACTTACCTGTCTCCAGTGCTTCCCAGTTTCCTTGTGTGTCTCCATCGTGTGTGTGAGTGTGTTCAGTCTTCCAGCTCTCCTCTGCTCCAGCGATCTTCTACGGACAATCACCTGCAATCCACAAAGGACAGTATCAGTATTCATTCAGTCACTTTACAACATCTGTTTCACTCACCTGTGTTCGACTATTCATCTGCTTGTGTTTAATAAATACCTTAACTGTGATCTCCTGTCTCTGAGCTATCTGTATTGTAACAGAAGACCGGACCAACACCGTAGACGCAAGCATGAGTCATCCCGATCCATTCCAGGACCTGGTCGATGCATTACGCCGAACATTCACCGTGCACCCAGCAGCCACGCCGTCTTCACCAGCCATCACTTCCGCAAACACCGCCATCACTCCTTCACCGCTCCTGTACCTTCAGTCCCATGGCCAAACCGGCACCCTACTCTGGCTCGGTGGAGGAATGCAACGGTTTCCTCCTACAATGCTCACTGGTCCTGGAGATGCAACCGCACATGTTCTCCACTGAACAATCCAAAGTGGCGTTCCTGATTACACAACTAAGCGGCAAAGCGCTACTATGGGCAGATTCCATCTGGACCCAAAAACACCCCGCTATCCAATCCTACTCCAGTTTCGTTGATCATTTTAAAGAGGTGTTTGGAAAACCTTCCTGGGATTCTGCTATCGGTGAGAAACTTTACAATCATAAACAAGGATCAATGTCTGTTAACGAATATGCTCTTCAATTCAGAACTCTGGCTGCCAAGAGTGGATGGAACGAACAAGCGCTGCTTACGTCATATCGTCAAGGTCTGGATCCACAAGTGCGATTGCATCTCGCTGCATACAAGGATACCATCGGGCTTGAGAGGTTTATCCAGCTTTCCATCTGTTTCGCCACTCGTATGCAGTCGTGTCTCGAAGAGCATCAGGGCCAGTCAAAGCTCACCACCATCCTCTGCCGGCCAGAGTCCGTCAGCCCTCTAGAACCAGCTCAAGAACCCATGCAAGTGGATTCCTCTCGACTAACTCCCGCTGAACGGCAAAGAAGGCTGACCCAGAACTTATGTCTCTATTGTGGTGCTCCAGGACATGTAATCTCTGCATGTCCCATTCGTCCTCCTCGTCCCATGGTGAGTGCTATCTTCCCTTCTATAAATAAGATGAAACCACTCACCACTGTTGTGAAGCTTACTGCTGCTGATGTTACTCTTCCAGTTACCGCCATCCTCGACTCTGGGTCAGCAGGCAATTTCGTCTCCGGCGCCCTCTGCCATCAGCTCAAACTCAAGACCACGGCTACGAATACAACGTACCAGATCCAATCAATAACTGGAAAACCTGTAAGCCGACGTCAAGTGAGTCGAAGTGTCGGTCCACTACTACTTCAAATCGGTGTACTTCACGTGGAAAAGATTTCATTGCTGGTTCTGGAGGAATCCACCGCTAACGTGATCCTAGGGCATCCATGGTTGGAGCAGCACAATCCCATCCTCTCCTGGAAGACCGGCGAAGTCCTGAAGTGGGGCGACACCTGTTTTAAAGACTGTTTCTCTGCACTCACTTTTCCAAGTTCTTCTAGTTTTAACCATCTGCCTATCTGTGCCACATCCTTCGAGAGCCCACTGGGGAAACGTTCCGTGGATATTCCATCCTGTTACGCCCCCTTCAGTGACGTTTTCTGCCCAACGAAAGCTTCCATGCTGCATGGGACACCAGCCATGGGACTGCGCCATCGATCTGCTTCCGGGTGAGTCAGTGCCCAGGGGAAAAATATATCCCCTGTCCATCCCGGAGGAGAAGGCCATGGAGGAATACATCAAGGAGGCCCTGGCTCAAGGCTACATCCGTCCGTCAACTTCCCCTGCTGCTTCCAGCTTCTTCTTTGTGGGAAAAAAGGACGGAGGCTTGCAGCCTTGTATCGACTACAGAGCTCTCAACAACATGAAGACAAGTTCAGGTACCCCCTTCCTCTCGTCCCAGCGGCCCTGGAACATCTCCATGGTGCCACTGTATTCACCAATTTGGACCTCCGCAGTGTGTACAACCTCATCCGGATACGCGAGGGTGACGAGTCACGGCCACAGGTCATTATGAATACCTGGTCATGCACTATGGACTTGTCAACGCCCCCTCCGTATTCAAGGATTTCAACCACAAGGTGCTCCGGGAGTTTCTCCACAAGTTCGTCCTGGTATACATAGATGACATTCTGATTTACTCCCGGAGCATGGCCGAACATCGCCACCACATTGTGGAGGTCCTGAAACGCCTGAGAGAATTCCATCTATTCCTCAAAGCCGAGAAGTGTTCATTCCATCAATCCTCAGTGCAGTTCCTTGGGTATAACATCGACAGCAGTGGCATCCAGATGGATGAGGAGAAGGTGGCCGCCATCAAGAACTGGCCAACTCCCACCACTGTAAAGGAACTTCAGCGTTTCCTCGGCTTCGCCAACTTCTACAGACGGTTCATCCAAAACTACAGTTCCATCGCTCATCCTCTCACCAGTCTCCTGAGAAACAAGCCCAAGTCTCTGTCCTGGACAACATCTGCCGAAGAAGCCTTCAACACCTTGAAAGTAGCCTTCATGACCGCTCCTCTCCTGGTACATCATGACCCTGACAAGGCCTTCATAGTGGAAGTCGACGCCTCCACAACCGGAGTAGGAGCGGTCTTGTCACAGCAGCAGGGGAATCTGAGCCGCTTCCATCCATGCACCTTCTTCTCCCGCAGGCTCAACCCAGCGGAGGTGAACTATGACATCGGCAATCGAGAACTGTTGGCTGTCAAGCTGGCCCTCAAGGAGTGGAGGCATTGGTTAGAGGGTGCCAGGCACCCATTCCTAGTGTTCACAGACCATAAGAACCTGGAATATCTTCGAGTTGCCAAAAGACTCAATCCTCGGCAGGCCCACTGGGCTCTCTTCTTCACCCGCTTCAATTTCACCATCTCCTACAGACCTGGATCTAAGAACACCAAGGCTGATGCTCTCTCACGGCTCTACACTCCTGAGGAAAACACAGAGGAACCTGAGTCCATCATTCCCGAGGAGCTTATCGTCAGCCCCATCACCTGATCTGAAGAGACTCTCCCCTCTACCAATGTCTCCACCAACACTCCGCTGGGTTGTCCACCAGGCTTGCAATACATCACCAGAGCACGGCGCACTCCACTTATTCACTCTGCCCATAGATCACTTGGCACTGGCCACCCAGGGGTCAATGAAACCCTCTCGCTGCTAAAAGAGCGCTTCTAATGGCCCAACATGGCATCGGATGTCAGAAGGTACGTGCAGGGATGTAGGGATTGCGCCATCTCTAAGACTCCACGACATCAACCAGCCAGCAAGCTCCTTCCTCTGCCTGTTCCCAATCGCCCATGGTCACACCTAGGAGTTGACTTTATCACGGATCTTCCTCCTTCCAATGACTGTACATGTATATTTGTGGTAGTTGACAGATTCTCTAAATCTTGTCGTCTGATTCCTTTGAAGGGACTACCAACTGCTATGGAAACTGCTGAACTGATGTTCAACCACATCTTCCGCTACTTTGGAATCCCTGAAGACATCGTCTCCGACAGAGGAACCCAGTTCATCTCAAGAGTTTGGAAGGCGTTCTTCTCGCTCCTAGGTGTGGCCGTTAGCCTGTCTTCTGGATACCACCCTCAGACGAACGGGCAGACGGAATGGAAGATCCAGGAGATCGGCCGCTACCTCCGTACCTTCTGTCATGGCCACCAGGACTCTTGGAACCAGTATCTGGGTTGGGCCGAGTATGCACAGAACTCCCTACGTCAACCATCCACCGGTCTTACACCTTTCCAGTGCATACTTGTGTACCAACCCCCACTGTTCCCCTGGGATGGGGAACCATCAAACGTCCCCGCAGTCGACTACTGGTTCCGAGAGAGCGAAAGGGTCTGGGACTCAGCACATCACCAGCTACAACGTGCCCTCCGGCAGCGCAGACTGACTACCGACCTCCTTCCCTTCGAAGCACCTGCCTATCAACCTGGACAGTTGGTCTGGCTGTCTACAAGGGACATCCGTCCGTGTCAGCCGTGCCGTAAGTTGGGTCCCAGGTTCATTGGCCCATTCACCATCTTAGAGCAGATCAACCCGGTCACCTACAAACTGCAACTTCCACCTGAGTATCGCATTCACCCCACATTCCATGTGTCACTCCTGAAGCCTCACCATGCATCTGTTTCTCCCTCCACAGAGCCTGGCGTGGCAGTCACTTTACAACATCTGTTTCACTCACCTGTGTTCGACGATTCATCTGCTTGTGTTTAATAAATACCTTAACTGTGATCTCCTGTAGCCATCTGTATTGTAACACCCAGTTTATTATTTTCATTATTAATTAAATTGAAGGAAAGGTTTAATCAGTCACAGTTATTGTTTGTTTGTAACACTCACAGTAAGACAGGTTCACTCACTATGATTCTAATTAAAGTGTTTTTATGTGTTGTTATGCAAATAATCAGAAACCATTAACTATGGACGATTTACAAGACTTGCTGATGGACCTCACCTGTGCTCTGGGAGATTAGAGGTTCTTCATGGGAACACATGGTACACAGTGTGTGCTGCTGCCTTTGACCAGCAGGATGCAGAGGTTGTGTGTAGAGAGCTGGACTGTGGGGCTCCTGTACAGGTGCTGGGAGAAGATGCTTTTGGAAAAGGAGATGCTCAGATGTGGACACAAGAGATTCAGTGCAGAGGAGTTGAATCACTCGTTCGATTGTGTCCAACTTCACAAGACATACAGTGCTCTCAAGAAAACAATGTGGGACTGATATGTTCTGGTAAAACTTCAATATTTATCCTGTCAGTGAAGAAATCTGAACCCAGTTGTTAAATACTAAAATGTAATTATTGGATCCGTTTCATTAAGCTTTGACTATGTCTTTTTCTTTGTCCAGGTTACACTGACCTCAGACTGGTCAATGGTCCTGACATCTGTTCTGGTCGAGTTGAGCGTCAGTACTTCAGTAAATGGGGCACAGTGTGTGATGCATGCTGGGATATGAGAGCTGCCAGTGTCCTCTGTAGACAGCTGAATTGTGGGATTGCTGTGTCTGTTGTGGGATCAGACTGGTTTGGAGAGGGAAGTGGTGAAATCTGGGCTGATGTGTTTGATTGTGATGGGAATGAAACAAAACTCTCAGAATGTTCCATCTCTTCATGGAGTCGAGCTGAATGTTCTCATAGACGAGATGTTGGAGTCATCTGCTCTGGTGAGTCCATATTACTGTGAGCAACTGAAAGATAAATACAAAATCTCACTACATGTGCACTTTAATTTGTTCATTTCTAACTGAAAGAAAATATTCTTGCCATTTATTTAAAATGTACAGTAAAATTATTATTTATGTAAAGTATATTCTCAAACTTGCAATATTTTAGTAATACATCAGATCTTCTCTCCAGATTCCTCTCTGGCTGTTCATGATGGTCTGGTGCGGTTGTCTGGAGAGAGACAGTGTGAGGGGGAGGTGGAAGTTTCCATCCATCAGGTCTGGAGGAGAGTTCTGCTGGACTCCTGGAGTCTCACTGAATCCTCTGTGGTCTGCAGACAGCTGGGCTGTGGCTCTGTGCTGAACTTCTCCGGCTCCTCTTCATCCAGTCCTGAACACAGTCATGAGTGTGTGACGGGCTTCCAGTGCTCTGGGAGTGAAGCTCATCTGGGGAACTGCAGCTCTCCACAAACTCTCAACTGCAGCTCCACACAACAGCTGTCAATCACCTGCCTTGGTGAGAAGAGCAACATCTGGGCAGATTCTTCAATTGTTAGTGATTACTAATGTGTTTCTCTTTCTCTGAATATCAGGTCACGGGTCCATCAGGCTGGTGGGTTCTGGGGGAGACTGTGCAGGGAGGCTGGAGGTTTTTCACAGCGGCTCATGGGGGACAGTGTGTGATGACTCCTGGGATATTAAAGATGCCCATGTGGTGTGCAGACAGCTGCAGTGTGGAGTGGCCCTCAGTAACCAGCAGGTACCAGCCTGGATTGGTCCTGGTTCTGGACCCATATGGCTGGATGAGGTGGAGTGTGAGGGGAATGAGACGTCCTTGTGGAGCTGCTCTTCTCCAGGCTGGGGAAAACATGACTGTCAACACAAGGACGATGTAGGAGTCGTGTGTTCAGGTAAATGGTTAACAATAAGTTAAATAATAATATTTCAATAACCTATGTATGTGACTGATAATATCCAGTATACTATTATGTAAATTAACAGCAGTGTTGGGAACAGAGAATAGGTCCTTATTCAGAAAATATTTAGAAAATATTAGAACCAATTCCGGTAACGGTTCTTTCATGTGCACTTTTCGGTGTGGATGGAGTACTGTACTAAAATACCCTGACAGACTTTTCTGAAGTACTTACTTATCAGTACCGCAATACAGCATTAATGAATCTACAGCACGAAGCGTAGTGCGACTAATGTAGTCCGATTGCCTAATGAATGACTTTAGTGAGTCGGTTCTTTTAGTGAATTAAAAGCAATCAGCATAACTAGTGTAGTGATTCCTGAACAAATGAGTCGATTCTGATCAGTGATTTAAAAACATGCAGTTTAGAACCGAAGTTGAGACTGAAATCAGTGTAGTTACTGACTGGATGCTCATACAACAAAATGTAGCTAAATAATATACTGTACATATTGTGCATTTGGTCAGTAGCATTTTATAAATATGAATAAATTACATTTTTTTCACATTTTTTGTTTGTTCAAAAATTGTGTAATACTCATATATATTGCCTCTTACTATAAAGTCTGTGTAAATACTCTTTGCATGAATTGTTTTAAATGTTTTAAATATATTTATTATTAAAATGATCTCATCCTTTGGAAATATGCATTTTGTTTTTCCAAGTATTTATTCCTTAAAAGCACTAAAAGAATCATCAATTGATTTAATCATCAAAATCTTTTATTTCCATCCCAAATGAACAGATTTAAGTCACATGAGAGTTGAGGTTGATTCTCATCCTTGTCTTAATAGAGTTTAAAGAGATCAGGTTAACTGAGGGCTGTGAAGGGAATGTACAGGTTTTCTACAATGGATCCTGGGGAAATGTGTGCTGGAACCAGATGGACAGAGACACAGCGAGTCTGATCTGTCAAGAGCTGAACTGTGGAAGATCTGCCAGTGAACCCAGTAATTCAGAGGGACTGAAGTCTCATAATTGGCTTGATAAACTGAAATGTCGACGTCATGATTCCACTCTATGGCAGTGTCCATCTTCACCCTGGGGACTGAATGAATGTGATAATGAAGTGGCCAAAATCACCTGCTCAGGCAAGATAATATTTTACTGATTCAAAGTAATATGAAATGTTGTTTTTTTCTTTTTAAAATTGTTCTTTTCAATATTGAATGAAATTTTAATGTTTTAATATTAGAGGAACAGACTCATGAATCTCCCCAGAGTCGTCTGACATGTTCAAACTCACCTTCTCCTCACCAGAGACAGTGTTCAAGTAAGTTTATTTTGAGTTATTTGAGTTCATTATCACATCTTTAAATAGTTTAAAATTAGGATGTATTCTATATGGATCTATTAAAATCTATGCACTTGAACAGTAATAATTTTATGACTTTAAATAGTTATAAAATGCATTGTAAATGTGTTTCTATAAATGTTGTGCTGAAGCTGGTCAGTTATAGTTAATGTGTGTGATTTAGAACATGTTCCTCTCAGACTGAGTGGAGGGGAGGGCCGGTGCTCTGGGAGGCTGGAGGTGTATCATAACGCTGTGTGGGGCTCAGTCTGTGATGATCTGTGGGACATCAGTGATGCTCAGGTGGTCTGCAGACAGCTGGGTTGTGGAGCAGCACTGAGGGCTGATGGGAATTCAGTCTTTGGTGCTGGTGAAGGTGTGTGGCTGAACAGAGTCGAGTGCAGAGGGAATGAGATTCACCTGTGGGACTGTCCTCTCTCCCTGAAGAACCACACTGACTGCTCCAACAAAGAGCACGCTGGACTCACCTGTGCAGGTCACAGCACTAATGAAAATTATTGTTACATAATTTCAGTGCTAATAATATTTGTTTATTTAAATCAGTTATTAGCATGGTTTTGATTATGTTTGTGTCTGTTTTGCCAGATTTGTCAGTGTCCACTACTCCTGCCACAACAACATCATCTCAGACAGTGAGCTCAACATCAGTCACTCCTCCAGCAGCGTCTCTCTCTGTGCTTGTGATTGTACTGGGAGTTGTGCTCTTACTGCTCTTAGTGCCACTGCTTATACTGATTCAGCAGAACAGAGTGATGAGGAGAGGTAGGAGAGATCCAGAGACTGTCATATTGTGTCTTATTCAGTGTGTGATCAGTCATGTGTTGTGAACTGACAGCAGGTTTGTCTCTCTACACTCACAGCTCTCTCTAAGAGGAGACACAGGAGCACGACTGAGGCCGTTTATGAGGAGATTCATCACAGACACAATCACTTCACTCAGAGGGGTGAGACATGAGCAGTAAATCTCATTTTACAGTTTTTTTTCCAACTGCTTACACACGTTTTCAAAACTTTGTCTCTTTTTTTTAAACTTTACACACAAATCCAAGAATTGCACACACAAAATGCAAAATGCCTCACATCTCTTGCAAAATGAAACACTGCATTCAAAATATCACAAACACATCTCAAAAGCAAACTTTGCAAACACATTTGCCATAATATTCTATTTTTGGATATATCATATACACACAGTTATTCAAAACCTAAAGCTCTTCTTTCATAAGCTGCTATGTACATTTCTGTACAAGATTGAAAGTAATTGGCAGAGAGATGTTGAAAAATTCATGGTAAGCAAGTTTGAATTGTTTTTTTTTTTTTACTGTAAGCATTTGTGGTTGTGAATACAGTATTGCACAGTACAAAAGAAAATAAATACATCAACCATGTGTAGATGGACCAAAAAAAAACAAACAAAAAAAAAGTAGCAACCAAAAAAACTAGCACAAATGTCCCCACAGGTAAAGTAATACCAGTGCATTTTGACTTTGTGGGGACATTTTTAAAGTCCCCATGAAGAAACAAGCTTATACATAAATCATACAGAATTATGTTTTCTGAACATCTAAAATAGCAGAATGTTTTCTGTCATGGTAATGTTAGTGTAGGGCGATAGAATACAGTTTGTACAGTATAAAAACCATTATGCCTATGGAATGTCCCCATAAAACATGGAAACCCAACATGTGTTTGTTGTGTGTGTGTTTGTTGGTGGGCGAGATGGTTGGGTGTATCTAGGCTCCATCTCTCCTCCTGGCTGGGTCCAGCTACAGTACTTCATCCACGTCACATGCTATATTCTCTCTTGCGTATCCAACCTTGGATGGAGGCAGCGTCAGTGTCTCTACATGCCTCCTCCATTGCCTGGAGAAGTGTTATGTTGACATAGGAACAATGATCATGCACTTTCCAGCACCATGTGGAGAAAAAATCCTCAATAGGGTTTAGAAATTATGAATATGGAAGGAAGTATACAACAGAAAAGTTGTTCAAAACCTATGGCCTATTTATAGGCCTATTCTAAAGCCATGATTGGTTGGTGTTACAGTTTTTTACGATTGCTTAAGCACAATTTTAAAAACAAGGCTCATTTTGTCAAATGTCACAATTCACAGATCCACACACACAAGTAACAGAACACCTCAGATCTTTTGCAAAATGAAACACTTCATTCAAAACTTTACATTCATTTAACAAAACCCAACTTTGACACCGTATGAAACACACATGGTTCATACATTCTGATTCTGTTTGATTCATTTACACACTGCTGTGCTCAATCTTAAACACTTTTAACTTTTATACTTTTCTAATGGTATAGACTAGATTTTTTCAGAGATATTGTTAAAGTACATGAATATATTGACAAAAAAAAAAACCCACAAGAACAGTACTGCATATTAATGAAAATATTTATTTCTCACCACATTGTAAAATCATTCAATACATCCATGACTTTCCAAAGGTTAAATTTTGCACTGGAAATCAGAACATATTCTAAATACATTATATTACATGAACAAAAACATTTGTGGAGACAAAACAAAAGCATGATTTTAAATGAATAAAAAAATAAAATAGAAAAAACACCCAAGCATCATCAAATCATCTCTGGCCTAGCTGGATCTGGCCATAGCACTTCATCCACATCACAGGCGATGTCCTCCCTCGTAAGACAGTGAGGAAAGAATCTTCTTGAATGGCGAATCCATCCTTGCGCAGACCCTGCATCAGTTAGGTCAGGCCTTCTCCATGGCTTGATTGAGGCATATCCTGACATAGGGCTGGAGATTGTAAACCTTCCATGCCAAAAAAAACCCCTCCTCATTGGGTTTAAGGTGGGATGGTGGGATGTATTGGAGTGAAAATTGAGGATGCTAATGAAACCAGTTTTGGACCAGAGCATAGGTGGCAATTTACATTGTCTCATATGACATCATCTGCTCTGCATCCATTTGTTCTTCTGCTGTTTTGTGTAGTCTTTTTAAAATGTAAATATGTGGGCCTTAGTTGGCATGCTGGTGGAGGACCTCATTCTGCGTGATTGCAACATGTATTGTGATGTTACAGTTTTTACCAATTGCTTACACACGTTTTCAAAACTAAGTCTCCTTTTTTCAAAACTCTACACACAATTCTCAAAACTGCACACACAAAATGCTAAATGCCTCACATCTCCTTCAAAATGCAACACTGCATTCAAAATGCCATAAACACATGTCAGAATGAAGCATTTGCATCAAATGGCAAACACTTCTTTCATAATAATACATTTTTGGATATACCATGTAAACACTGCTGTTCTAAATCTAAAGCTCTTTGGTCTTTCATAGGCTTATATCTACATTTCAATACAATGTTCTACAGTGAAAGTAATCTGCTCAGAGGGGTAACAAGTACACCGGAAACGCCAATGCAATGTAGAAACAGAAAATATTTATTAGGCCAAACATTACTGTTGTATACATTAGCATACAACAAAACTATAAACATGTAAACCAAAAGTATATTCTTTACAGTAGAATACAGTAAATTGTGTGTGGGGTCCTCCTCCTACTCCTCTTGCTCTCTGTTTTGCTCTCATTGTTAACATCTATTGTTCAAAACAGGTAATCTGACCTTTGACCTATTTATAGGCCTATCTACTGTAAAGTAAAGCAGTGATTGGTTAGTGATCAGTTAAGCAATTAGTGTTTGCACATGTGAGGAGTGTGTCTGTGTGACCTGGTGAATAAGTGTAGCATTTTGATTGGTTGTATTTGGAAAAGGAAAGCAAGTCACTTCCTGATAGATCTTTGTGTTTTAGATAGAGAATTGTGTGTAGTATTTTGAAAAAAGTGTTTTATTCAATTGAAAACTGAGTCAAAGCCTGAGAAATAGCTTATGGTTTTGAAGATTTGGCATGTAGTTTTGCACTTTGAGTGAGAGGTTTCAAAAATCGTGTGACATGAAAAGATTTTGTGTGCAAGCAGTTGGTAAAAACTGTAACACCATGTTGTTCCGGGACATTCAAAATAGCTCTGTGGCCAATGATGTTTCTCCCTCTCCCTCTTACTGCAACATTGCCTCCATTTTGTTGAAGACACATGAACTCACCCTTTTGCCTTTTTATAGTACTTGCACCTGATTGTTGAGTTTACAGTTAAGCACCTAAGTGTCTGAACAGAACTCTGAAAGTTTTTACTTTTTTAACAGTATTTTACATAATATTCATCTGATCAAGCTTGTTATAGATAATATTTTTTTGCACAGAAATTCATTTTATTATCACCCTTTACTTAAATGTTTACATGAGTATTAGGCATGATTTCTGTGTAATCAAATACCATTAAAGGGGAAAAGGATCCATTAAATGAGATACAGTAAAGTGTTTTATAAACTTTTGTGACCATTTTTGTCGTTTCTGTTGAAGGAGTTCAGGAGGAGTATGATGATGTGATGAGTGTCACTGAAGATATGAGAAACCTGTTAGGTGAGTTATTGTAACATTTTTATTAGATATTGTAATACTTTATTATTTTTTTAATATTTTAATTATATTTTTCCAGGTTTATTTTTTATTTTAAATAACATTTTTTTGTTTATTTAAGAGTAATGTTAAATCATTTAAGATTTTGTTTGTTTAATATCAGATTATGATGATGTGGGGGAGGAGTCAATAAAAGAGGGAGGGGCTGAATGACTGAATGACCACACCCACTGCCTCTGCTCAACACATTTGCACATTCAAGAGTCAAGTGTGATATTTCTGTGTGAAATCTCAAATTTCATGTTATTTAAAATTTTTCTGTTATTAAATTTGGCTTAACCCTTTAAGCCCGAAGTGTACTGTCGGCAGTACACCACCCCTGCAAAAAAAAATAAAAAAATAAAATAAAATAAAAAAAAATAAGTATACCTACCTTTTGACTCTCCTTGCTGAATTTTTTGAGTTATGAGTCTTTACTTTTGTGTGTCACTCAGAGAAAAATGCTTTTGTGGCATTTTTGTTGTATTGGATTTTGGTCTAAGTTTTTACATTACGTAATAAAAATATTAAAGTAAAATGATGTTTCTCCCTCTTCCTCTTACTGCAACATTGCCTCCATTTAGTTGAAGACACATGAACTCAACTTTTGCCTTTTTATAGCACTTGCACCTGATTGTTGAGTTTACAGTTAAGCACCTAAGTGTCTGAACACCTGACGGCTGTGTTTGATCAATTGGTTTATATGTGTGGTATTTTGGAAAGAGTGTCTTGAAATGGCAAAGAAGTGACATTATGTTAGATTTCTGTGTCTAATGTAGAGAAGTGTGTTTAGCGTTGTGCAAAACAATGTGTGTAGTGTTTTGCAAAAAGTGTGAGGCTGAGAATGTGCTTGTAGTTGTGCAGATCTGGCCTGAGGTTTTGCTCTTTGAGTGTAGAGTTTCAGTAACTGTGTGTTATTTTTAATTTTAGTGTGTAAGCAATCATAAAAAACTGCAAATAAAGCAATAAATGTTTGCAGATGTGATGAGTTAGTGTGAGGCCCTTATGAATTAGTGTGGCATTTTGATTGGTTGTGTTTGAAAAAGGAAATCAAGATACTTCCTGTTAGATTTTTGTGTGTTATATAGAGAATTGTGTGTTGTGTTTTGAAAAAAGTGTTTTATGAAATTGAAAAATGAGTCAAAGGCTGAGAATTAGTGTGTGGTTTTGCAGATTTGGTGTGTGGTTCTGCTGTTTGAGTGAGAGGTTTCAAAAATCGTGTGACATGAAAAGATTTTGTGTGTAAGCAGTTGGAAAAAACTGTAATATGATTAAATAATAAGAGAGTCTGTCAGACACATACCCCCAGATTCAGAGACAATTAAGGCTTAAGATAGTCCTAGACTAAAATGCATGTTTATGTTGTTTTAACTGAACGCAACTTGTACTGACATATATTAAAATATGTCAGTGCTATTGTTTTGTCTCAAGATGCACACCAGTAATGTTTTTTTTCTGGTGTACATGTATAAAAGATACTTATATGCCCTAATTGAACTAAGACCCAATCCTGCCTCAAAGCTAAGCCCTGTCTGTGAAACCGGGCCTTGATGTTCATCTATTATTAGTCCTGTTAAACCTCCTGCAGAAAACCACAGAGCTGCAGGTGTGTGTGTGTGTGTTTGTCTCTTCCTGTGTGCATTTTTAGGAGTAATAAGGAGGTTCTTATGTTTGTACATGTGAGTGCAGGTGTGTGTGTGTGTGTGTGTGTGTGTTTGTCTCTTCCTGTGTGTATTTCTGGAAGGCAGTGAGGAATGGGTTCATGTGAGGATACATGTGTGTTTACTAATAGGCCTCTAAAATATGAGATTTCTGCCTCTAATGCTTTTAAAATGTAAGTAATTAATATTTGTGTTTTCAGTAACAAAATGCTTTCTGATCCAAAGGAAATGAGGATTCAGTCTGTTTGTAATGATGAACATGTTTCTGACTGTTCTGCTCCTTTAACAGGGAGTCTCATCTCTGAAGAACTGCATTCTGGGTATGAAGATGCTGATGAGCTTCTCTCAGGTTAGAGAGCTGAAGTATATTCAAATTAATGCCTATATAAATAATACCATTCCACTCAAAAACATTTTCATTAAATTCAACCTAAATAAATTAATAAATGTAATGAACAAATTTTATTAATTATTTGACTGATGACTCAATACTATTTAAATATGCTGTTTACTTCTATATTAACTTTCTGTTCTCCTTATTAGAAAAAGAGTTCAAGACTGTATATTATGATGATGTCACCAACAGCAGTGGCCTTTTGAAACTGATCACATGATTCATTACCAGATGATTATATGACCTGCAACATGAACATATTTTGGGTTTTGTATCCAAACATATTCTGTGTTGATGCAGAAGAGATGAAGGAAATCACACCGGGAGAATATGATGATGCCATCACTGATGGACCGAAATCAGATCGTGAGACAGGTGCCGCTCTGTTATTATATTATAGTTTCAAATAACAATAATAAATTATATTTAAGGAAAATGTGTTTGAGTGTGATATTGTGTTAACTTTGTAGAAGACACACCTGAAAGCTATGATGATGTCATCACCAATAGACAGTACTCTGATATTGAAAAAGGTGTTTTTACTTTTTTTAACAGTATTGTACATAATATTCATCTGATCAAGCTTGTTATAGATAATATTATAAATTCCTGTCTTAAAGTTATATATTTTGGCTTATATTTTCATGTGTAGTGGAGGCACCAGAGAGTTATGATGATGTCATCATTAATGGACAGAGCTCTCAAGGGGTAACAGGTGAGTTGCACAGAACTTCATTTTATTCTCACCCTTCACTTAAATGTTTACATGAGTATTAGGCATGATTTCTAATCAAATACCATTAAAGGGGAAAAGGATCCATTAAATGAGATACAGTAAAGTGTTTTATAAACTTTTGTGACCATTTTTGTCGTTTCTGTTGAAGGAGTTCAGGAGGAGTACGATGATGTGATGAGTGTCACTGAAGACATGAGAAACCTGTCAGGTAAGTTATTGTAACATTTTTATTAGATATATATTATAATACTTTTTAAAAAAAAAAAATATTTTAATTATATTTTTCCAGGTTTATTTTTTTATTTTATATAACATTTGTTTTATTTATTTAAGAGTAATGTTAAATCATTTAAGATTCTGTTTGTTTAATAACAGATTATGATGATGTGGGGGAGGAGTCACTCAAAGAGGGAGGGGCTGAATGACTGAATGACCACACCCACTGCCTCTGTCCAACACATTTGAACATTCAAGAGTCAAGTCTGATATTTCTGTGTGAAATCTCAGGTTTCATGTTATTTGAAATTTTTCTGTTATTAAATTTGGCTTAACTCTTTAAGCCCGAAGTGTACTGTCAGCAGTACACCACCCCTGCAAAAAAAAAAAAAAAAAAAAATTAAATTACTCAATTGTCATATAAGAAAAGTATAAAAAAGTATACCTACCTTTTGACTCTCCTTGCTGAATTTTTGGAGTTATGAGTCTTTTGTGTGTCACTCAGAGAAAAAAAAAAAAAAAAACCTCCTCTAAAAATGCCTTCAGGGCTTAAAGGGTTAATGCTTTTGTGGAATTTTTGTTGTATTGGATTTTGGTCTAAGTTTTTACATTAATAAAAATAAAACTAACAATAAAACTTGTTTTCTTTAAAAAAAAATGACCAAATAAACCATCATAAATCACTGGTTATGTAATAGATTTTTTAAATAAATTTACTTAATATGGATATGCACAATGCTGTGCTGGGTATTTAAAAAATGCACGTATATTACTGCCATCTTGTGGATGAATTGTACAATACAGCTATTTATTGGTTCTTTCTAAATCTAAATATACAAATATTCTAAATTAGACTATTTAAATTTTCATTTTTTTATTTTAAATTTAATGTCTATTAAACTTTTAAGCATCATTACATTTATCCAGAACACTCCTAGTGTACAAATGTCTCCAAAAAGACAAAAACACACTGATATTTGAAAGTGTCCCAGTGGAGGATGAAGATTTCTGAGCCGTTTATGAGGAAGCATCTTTTGTGTCTTATACATAAACAGTATATATCAATGGTTCTGATCAATCTACGGTAATCAATTAATCTACTGTTCCCTGGTGCCCCAGCCAAAATGTGGTAATCATGTACTGGGTCAAGATATTTTCTTCTTCTTTTGTTGCACTAATGACAAAAAAAGTTGTTTTTTCTGTTTGTTTGTTTTTTTTTTTTTTTAAATCTGATGGATAAATATTAAGTTATTACCAAAAAACCTAAAGAGTAAAAATATTCATGTCACATGAATATTTGGTAAGTGCTTTGGTTTATGGTTATTTATGGTTATTTATTTATTTATTTTTTATTAAAGTATTAAAAAAAATATTACAAATTTACAAAACAAATTGGCTTACAACTTATATTCAAAGACATCAATGTTAATAGGGGCTTAGACTTAACATAGAATACAAAAAAAAACCACTTCAATTTTTTTAAACGATCCATATTAATAAATGTAGATTAAATACAGGGGATAAAATAAAAACATTATAATAAATTATATTTATCCACTAAATCTAACAAAATTCCATTTTTTTTATTTTTTGTTTTTGACAAAGTTTTTGAGTATTGTCTCAAATAATTCTTAAATACTGTTCCATACTTAATATCTAAAGGACATCTTCATAAAAGAGTGATTTATTTCTACTTATTATTCCATATTAAGGAATTATGTGGTGTAAAGTTATGGGTGTGTGCAAGTTTCCAGTATCGCAAAGCTTGTTGATGAAATGCAGATAATTTAATTGGAAGTTTAGAAATATCAAAGTCACATTTAAGTAAGAATTCAATGCCACCAAATTTCTTAAATAATGATGGAATTTTAAACCAAAAACTCTCAGAATTGTATAAAAATGCTTGTAACCATTTTAACTTCAACATGCCATTCATTCAAAATCAATTATGTTTAAACCAAAATGAGTCTTATTCTTCCAAATAAAATTATACAATGAGTGATTAATTAATTTAGAAACATATGAAGAAGGGGCTAAAGCAATTGTGGGGTAGATGATCTTTGATAGAAACTCTGCCTTAGACAACAATACTCTACCAAAAATAGAAAGGTCTCTTTGTAACCAATTGTTTAAAAATGTTTTGGCCTTTTTTTATTTTTCTAAATAATTAAGTTCCATGCATCTCTCTGAATTTCTCGTATGATAATACCTTAGTGGCGTTTTTAACAGGGATGTTAATGATGTGTGATCGCAATTATGGGCATAAGCTCACATTTGGACATATTTAAATGGAGACCTGATGCTTTAGAAAAAAATCAACTAAAGAAATAAAACAGAAAAATTTTATCTGCGTCCTTTTTAGATGCACCAAACGGAAGAGATATTGAACTGTTTATATCCTTGTAAATCATCTTTATAATATTTACAAATCTGTCTCCGAAACCAAAAGACTGGAGAAATAAAAAGAAATAAAATATGAAATAAAAAGGAGTGCTCTAACATATCAAAAGCTTTTTTGAAGTCTAAAAATAAAATAAAACCATCATCTTCTATCCAGTCACTATTCCAACAAATCCATAATGAATCTTATATTATTATGAATGGAGCGACCCGCCAAAAATTGAGATTCATTAATAACCTTATTTATACCTTTTTTAAGTCTGTTGGCAAAAATGTGTGCAAAAATTTTATAATCAGTATTTAACAAGGTTATAGGACGCAGATTAGCTATATATCTAGAGTCTTTATCGGGTTTATAACGTAATCAGCCCTTGTCTCTGTGTAGAGCTTAATGTGCCTATATTATAGAAAAGCTTTAAACAATAATTCTTTTAAATCCTTCCAAATAAATCTATAAAAATTTGAAGTTAGTTCATCAGGACCATGTGATTTATTTAATTTGAGGTTTTTCACAGCTAAATCTAATTCCTCTATCTGAAAATCTTCATCACGCAGTTTTTTTTAAAATCACTATCAAAATGAGGAATAAACTGTTATACTCTTTCAAAAAACAAATTACAATCTGCTTGAGAAAAATTGGACGAATACAGATCCTTATAAAACTTAAAGATTTCATTACTTAACTAAGTTTCTGCATCGTCAATTATCAATGACAATATAGCATTTTTGGCTTGTCTTCTTTTTTCAAGTCTGTAGAAATATGAAGTACTCTTCTCTCCCTCTTCAATCCACCCAGCTCTTGACCTAATATACGCTCCTTCTGCCTTTCTAATATATATATTATCCAATTTTGTTTGTAGTATTAAAATTTGATTTTTTTCCTCTTCGAGAGACTCTGATTTAAATGCTCTGAGAGAGTTTTCCATTTTTCTTCTTATGACAAATATTCAGGATTACAGGGCAAATTTAAAGTTTGTCCGTGAAAAACCTGATATTAAAATCACTCTTGCTAAAGATTACATTCTGTCCCTCTGACTATAGTCTGTTACAACAGCAGATAAAGTGTAAAATTAACGTGCAGTGAAAATGAGCTCTACATGAAACAAGTTACTTATAAATGTTGCTATAAGAGAAGAAAAACCATTGATTTCTGTCCTGAAACATGTTCACACTCCTTCATGCTCAACACAGGGACAGACCCTTGTAGTCTTCAATAAGAAGTGATTTACTGCCATCTGCTGGACAAATACAGCATTGCAGCATTAAACATGTTTTTACTGTTGTTTATTATTCTCAAAGGTTTACTTATTTATGTAGATAATATTTAATTTATTTAATAAAAAACACATCTGAATTGCTTAGCAAAAATACAGTTTATACTATGGTGTAATCAAATTTTATTTTTAAAAATAATAGAACAAAGCAGTAAAATAGTAATATTATGCATAATTTACCCAGAAACAGTAAGATTAAAATGTAACACTTTTTCCAAATAATTAATGAAAAAAGTTACTAAGTTACAAGTGTCAGTAAGTGATCAGTCAGTCATCAGTGTTGTATGTTGTGTGTGCAGATCCAGGCTTTGATGCTGAATATAACCTGCAGTGTTTCTCTCTCAATCTCTTTAAGTTTAGTGTGACTTTATCTCCACGCTGACATATGACTGACACGAGTCTGTCCTCAGTGAAGTGTCTCTTCACGCTGGAGGAGGAGTCCCGCTCATCAGCGCTCACACTTTATTGATATATATGGAGAAAATAAAAATGCTGCTTTCTGATTTGTCACTGATTGTGTTTGATGATTTCCTCTGTTGTGTCTAATAAGGTAACAGTGAGTGTCATTGGCAGCTGTGAGAGTCTCTCTCTCTTTAGGGGACTGACAGGAGCCAGTTTCTTCAGTGTGTTTGAGGGAGCAGAAGGAGAAACTTTGGTAGTGAATTTATTAGTCTTTTAGGAAAACAAAGGGGATGGAGAGCTGTCTGACACTCATTTTACTGTCTTCAGTGGTTACTCTCATTACAGCTAGTAAGTACAGTCAGAGTCAGATCTCTTTTTTTAAAATTGATAAACCATGCTATAGCTTTTGGATAAATTAGCTGAAATTTAGTTTAAATTGATTTACATGTGATTATGCAGTTATATGTCACTTTCATAACTTCTGTATGGTTATTATTGTATTGATGTATGCTCATGTAATGATGTTTCTCTCATGGACAGATCGTGTGAATGTGAGGCTTGTGAATGGTCCCAGTCGCTGTGCTGGTCGAGTGGAGGTTCTTCATGATGGTCAGTGGGGAACAGTGTGTCATAGGAGCTGGGATATGACTGATGCTGCAGTGGTGTGTAGAGAGATGAACTGTGGGGAGGCTTTACAAGCACCAGGATTTTCTTACTTTGGACAAGGATCAGGAAAAATCTGGATGGATGGAGTGCAGTGTAGAGGATCAGAGTCAACACTGAAGGACTGTGAATCAAGAGGATGGGGTGAACATTGGGGCTGTGGCGATCATGACTATGATGCTGGAGTCATATGCTCACGTAAGCAGTTTCATACACCTCATTGTTGCATCACCTATCATCATTTCTTCTATTAACAGAATAAAAATAATAAACAAAATAAAACATACAATAATTTGATACATTTTCTTTTCAGAGCTATTTATAAACAATGAACTTATGACTAATTGTTAAATTGTAATTTGAAATAACCAAGTTTATTATTTTCATTATTAATTAAATTGAAGGAAAGGTTTAATCAGTTATTGTTTGTTCGTAACAGTCACAGCAAGACAGGTTCACTCACCATTATTCTAATTAAAGTGTTTTTATGTGTTATGCAAATAATCAGAAACCATAAACTATGGACGATTTACAAGACTTGCTGATGGACCTCACCTGTGCTCTGGGAGATTAGAGGTTCTTCAGGGGAACACATGGATATCAGTGTGTGCTGCTGCCTTTGACCAGCAGGATGCAGAGGTTGTGTGTAGAGAGCTGGACTGTGGGGCTCCTGTACAGGTGCTGGGAGAAGATGCTTTTGGAAAAGGAGACGCTCAGATGTGGACACAAGAGATTCAGTGCAGAGGAAATGAATCACTTGTTCGATTGTGTCCAACTTCACAAGATATTCAGTGCTCTCAAGAAAACAACGTGGGACTGATATGCTCTGGTAAAACTTCAATATTTATCCTGTCAGTGGATAATATTATAACCCAGTTATTAAATACTAAAATATAATTATTGAATCTGTTTCATTAAGCTTTGACTGTCTTTTTCTTTGTCCAGGTTACACTGACCTCAGACTGGTCAATGGTCCTGACATCTGTTCTGGTCGAGTTGAGCGTCAGTACTTTAGTAAATGGGGCACAGTGTGTGATGCATGCTGGGATATGAGAACTGCCAGTGTCCTCTGTAGACAGCTGAATTGTGGGATTGCTGTGTCTGTTGTGGGATCAGACTGGTTTGGAGAGGGAAGTGGAGAAATCTGGGCTGATGTGTTTGATTGTGACGGGAATGAAACAAAACTCTCAGAATGTTCCATCTCTTCATGGAGTCGAGCTGAATGTTCTCATAGACGAGATGTTGGAGTCATCTGCTCTAGTGAGGGGATTTTATTGAAATAAATGTTTTTAAATGATCTATATAAATGACCTTGCAATATCTTAATAAAGTGTCACATCTTTCACTCAGATTCCTCTCTGGCTGTTCATGATGGTCTGGTGAGGTTGTCTGGAGAGAGACAGTGTGAGGGGGAGGTGGAAGTTTCCATCCATCAGGTCTGGAGGAGAGTTCTGCTGGACTCCTGGAGTCTCACTGAATCCTCTGTGGTCTGCAGACAGCTGGGCTGTGGCTCTGTGCTGAACTTCTCCGGCTCCTCTTCATCCAGTCCTGAACACAGTCATGAGTGTGTGACGGGCTTCCAGTGCTCTGGGAGTGAAGCTCATCTGGGGAACTGCAGCTCTCCACAAACTCTCAACTGCAGCTCCACACAACAGCTGTCAATCACCTGCCTTGGTGAGAAGAGCAACATCTGGGCAGATTCTTCAGTTGTTAGTGATCACTAATGTGTTTCTCTTTCTCTGAATATCAGGTCGCGGGTCCATCAGGCTGGTGGGTTCTGGGGGAGACTGTGCAGGGAGGCTGGAGGTTTTTCACAGCGGCTCATGGGGGACAGTGTGTGATGACTCCTGGGATATTAAAGATGCCCATGTGGTGTGCAGACAGCTGCAGTGTGGAGTGGCCCTCAGTAACCAGCAGGTACCAGCCTGGTTTGGTCCTGGTTCTGGACCCATATGGCTGGATGAGGTGAAGTGTGAGGGGAATGAGACGTCCCTGTGGAGCTGCTCTTCTCCAGGCTGGGGAAAACATGACTGTCAACACAAGGAGGATGTAGGAGTCGTGTGTTCAGGTAAACTGTGAACAATAATTTAAACAATAACATTTCAATAATGTATGTGACTGATAATATCCAGTATACTTGCATTTGCACATTTACAGCAGTGTTGGGAACAGAGAATAGGTTTTTATTCAGAAAATATTTAGAAAATATTAGAACCAATTCCGGTAACAGTTCTTTCATGTGCGCTTTTCGGTGTGGATGGAGTACTGGACTAAAATACCCTGACAGACTTTTCTGAAGTATTTACTTATCAGTACCACAATACCACATTATTGAATCTACAGCTTGACACATAGTGCAACTAATGTAGTGCGATTGCCTAATGAATGACTTTAGTGAGTCGGTTCTTTTAGTGAATTAAAAGCAAACAGCATAACTATGTAGTGATTCCTATGGAAGCCCGTTTCCGCCACAGTTGAGTAAAAAAATATAATTCTGTAAGTCATAATAATGAGAAACTTTCTCGTAATTATGACTTAGCATCTCATTATATTGAGAAAGTTTCTCATAATAATGACTTAGTATGTCAGAATAATGAGAAAATTTCTCGTAATTATGACTTATTTTCTCGTAATAATGACTTAACATCTCATAATAACGAGAAACTTTCTCGTAATAATGACGTAGTTTCTCATAATAATGACTTATTTTCTCATAATAATGACTTAGTATGTCAGAAACTTCTCGTAATTATGACTTATTTTCTCGTAATAATGACTTATTTTCTCATAATAATGACTTAGTATGTCAGAATAACGAGAAACTTTCTCGTAATAATGACTTATTTTCTCGTAATAATGACTTAGTTTCTCATAATAATGACTTATTTTCTCGTAATAATGACTTAGTTTCTCATAATAATGACTTAGTTTCTCATAATAATGACTTATTTTCTCATAATAATGACTTAGTATGTCAGAATAATGAGAAACTTTCTCGTAATTATGACTTATTTTCTCGTAATAATGACTTATTTTCTCGTAATAATGACTTATTTTCTCATAATAATGACTTAGTATGTCAGAATAACGAGAAACTTTCTCGTAATAATGACTTAGTATCTCATAATAATGAGAAACTTTCTCGTAATAATGACTTAGTTTCTCGTAATAATGAGAAACTTCTACACATGCGCATAGCAGCGGATCAGTGACACGCTAGCGACATCCGCTGGTCAAATGCCAGAACTCCGCAACCATGGCACGTTCTGCAAAAGTGTACTCTATTATATCATTAAATAAATAACATTATTGATAAATTATCAGTAGCCTGTATGAGACGGGATATAGTTGTTTATTCATTTGTAACATTCATTTGTATGTTTGTGTATGAACAAGCAGAAACACAGAGTAGTGATCCATGGATTTCAAACAGATAGAGGAATGATAAGACAGCACACACCTACATATCCAACTCTGTTAAAGAACGCTTCACCTGGACAGCTGTCTTTTGCATACATTCTAATGAGTCATAAACATCTTAAAAGGTGTTTTCTGTAGGAATATCGCTGGAATGAAGGTTTATGACTGGCCAAGTGCTTTAGGACCCGGTTTATATTAGAAAAGCTTTCCAGTGCCTATGTCTAGGCAAACCTGCACATCAAATAGCCTAGACTCATCCGCGAAATACGTGTTAACGTTAACACATAAACCCACACATTTTATGAAGACGTTGCACTTGAACTAAACGAATAAATGTCATATTCCTTCATTAATCTGAGCCTTCGCGTTCATGCAGCAGTTTCCACCGTTACCACGGAAACCACTTTGCGTTCGTGCGCATGGAAAAGTATTGAAGATATACTGATAATTTATAACTGATGTTATTTAATGATACTATAGACTGCACTTTGTATATTACACTGAATTTATCAAAAAAGAGGTGCACGAATGCAGAATGTGCCATGTTTGCTGTTCTCGCATTTACGAGCCTTTGACCAGCAGATGTCGCTAGCGTGCCATGTCCTTCTGCTCCGCTGCTCTGCGCATGCGTAGAAGTTTCTCATTATTATGAGAAAGTTTCTCGTTATTATGAGAAACTAAGTCATAATTACGAGAAAGTTTCTCATTATTATGAGATGTTAAGTCATTATTACGAGAAAGTTTCTCGTTATTATGAGATGTTAAGTCATTATTACGAGAAAGTTTCTCGTTATTATGAGATGTTAAGTCATTATTACGAGAAAGTTTCTCATTATTATGAGAAACTAAGTCATTATTATGAGAAAGTTTCTCGTTATTATGAGATGTTAAGTCATTATTACGAGAAAGTTTCTCATTATTATGAGAAACTAAGTCATTATTATGAGAAAGTTTCTCGTTATTATGAGATGTTAAGTCATTATTACGAGAAAGTTTCTCGTTATTATGAGATGTTAAGTCATTATTACGAGAAAGTTTCTCGTTATTATGAGATGTTAAGTCATTATTACGAGAAAGTTTCTCATTATTATGAGAAACTAAGTCATTATTATGAGAAAGTTTCTCGTTATTATGAGATGTTAAGTCATTATTACGAGAAAGTTTCTCGTTGTTATGAGAAAATAAGTCATTATTACGAGAAAATAAGTCATAATTACGAGAAATTTTCTCATTATTCTGACATACTAAGTCATTATTATGAGAAACTTTCTCAATATAATGAGATGCTAAGTCATAATTACGAGAAAGTTTCTCGTTATTATGACTTGCAGAATTATATTTTTTTACTCAACTGTGGCGGAAACGGGCTTCCATAGATTCCTGAACAAATGGGTCGATTCTGTCCAGTAAATCAAAAACATACAGTTTAGAACCAGCTTTGAGACTAAATCAGTGTAGTTACTGACTGGATGCTCATACAACAAAATGTAGCTAAATACTGTACTGTACATATTGTGCATTTGGTCAGTAGCATTTTATAAATATGAATAAATTATATATATATTTTTTTTTCACATTTTTGTTTGTTTAAAAATTGTGTAATACTCATATATATTGCCTCTTACTATAAAGTCTGTGTAAACACTCTTTCCATGAATTGTTTTAAATGTTTTAAATATATTTATTATTAAAATGATCTAATCCTTTGGACATGAATATGCATTTTGTTTTTCCAAGTATTTATTCCTTAAAAGCACTAAAAGAATCATCAGTTTATTTAATAATCAAATTCTTTTATTTCCATCCCAAATGAACAGATTTACAGTATCTCACAGAAGTGAGTACACCCCTCACATTTTTGTAAATATTTTATTATATCTTTTCATGCGACAACACTGAAGAAATGACACTTTTCTACAATGTAAAGTAGTGAGTGTACAGCTTGTATGTCCCCTCAAAATAACTAAACACACAACCATTAATGTCTAAACCGCTGACCACAAAAGTGAGTACACCCCTAAGAGAAAATGTCCAAATATTTTGTGTGGCCACCATTATTTTCCAGCACTGCCTTAACCCTCTTGGGCATGGAGTTCACCAGAGCTTCACAGGTTGCCACTGGAGTCCTCCTCCATAACAACATCAAAGAGCTGGTGGATGTTAGAGACCTTGCACTCCTCCACCTTCCACTTGAGGATGACCCACAGATACTCAATAGGGTTTAGGTACCCTCAGCTTCTTTAGCAAGGCAGTGCGGCCCATTCTCCGAAGGGAGGGGATCATGCTCTATTTCAGTATGTCACAGTACATGTTGGCATTCATGGTTCCCTCAATGAACTGTAGCTTGTCACTTGTCTTTGTACTCCTCACCTGGTTGCCGACACACACACTTGACACCATCTGAACCAAATACGTTTATCTTGGTCTCATCAGACCACAGGAAATGGTTCCAGTAATCCATGTCCTTGGTCTGCTTGTCTTCAGCAAACTGTTTGCAGGCTTTCTTGTGCATCATCTTTAGAAGAGTCTTCCTTCTGGGACGACAGCCATGCAGACCAATTTGATGCAGTGTGTGGCGTATGGTCTGAGCACTGACAGGCTGACCCCCCACCCCTTCAACCTCTGCAGCAATGCTGGCAGCACTCATACGTCTATTTCCCAAACACAACCTCTGGATATGATGCTGAGCACGTGCTCTCAACTTCTTTGGTCGACCATGGCGAGGCCTGTTCTGAGTGGAACCTGTCCTGTTAAACCGCTGTATGGTCTTGGCCACCGTGCTGCAGCTCAGTTTCAGGGTCTTGGCAATCTTCTTATAGCCGACGCCATCTTTATGTAGAGCAACAATTCTGTTTTTCAGATCCTCAGAGAGTTCTTTGCCATGAGGTGCATGTTGAACTTCCAGTGACCAGTATGAGAATGTGAGAGCGATAACACCAAATTTAACACACCTGCTCCCCATTCACACATGAGACCAGTGTTAATTTCGTTGACGAATAATTTTCGTCATAATTTTCGTCAACGACATTTTTTCACGGACGAAAACGAGACGATGACTAAATAAAAATGCGTTTTGAATGACTAAAACTATGACTAAAATCTACTCTAATTTTCGTCAACGAATAAAAACGAGACGAAAATGAAAGAGAGGGACGATTTGGGAAGATATCCAGTCAGGACTGCTGTCCTGTGTGGAAGATGCGCACATTTGAACTGTAATGTGCTGCTCTAACCGCGGGAAACGCGGCGCTGTTGCGCGCTCTACAGGCTCGTGCAGCAGCACATCTGACTGCTGCGCAATTAATGAATAGCGCACATTTATGCCATCCGATTGCTTATAAGCTAATGTTGATGAATTATGACAATGTTTACTACACGATGTTTATATGGTAGCATGTTTTAGACGGTTGAAAGAATGCATATTTATCTCCCTCATGAGCAGCCTGCTACAGTGCAGACTGCAGACATTTCAGAATAAGAGTCACGGTGTATTTCGGGATGGTTTATAATTATTATTTTTTTCCTGGTCATTATTGTTATTTTGTTTAAACAATAAACTGTATTTAATTTAATTTCTGTTTAATTCATAGTAAACTACTGTATCTTCTGTCACAGGAAGGAAAGACTAAGAACATTATTTGACACATTATTCAATATATTTTACAAGTATTATAGTTATTAAAGTAGTTATTATAGTTAACTAAACCTAAAACCAAAGAAATCTTCATTACTTTAAATAAACATTAACTGAAATAAAAGATAAATATATAAAAATGTAAACTTATAAAAATGTAAACTTAATAGTTTCTAAGCTTTAGCTTAACCTGAGGTATTAAAATAAACAAAAAATAAAAAGTTATAGACATTTAAAAGCAAAAACTAAAAGACATAAACAAAAAATTACTAAAACTTTTAACTAAAATTACAATGAAAGCAGGAAAAATTAAAAATCAAATCTAATATTTTTTTTTAAAATGAAATCTATTATAGTAGCCTACCTCAATGATAAGTGTGTCAATCCCTGAAAAGTACTGAATTTTGCTCTTTCACGTGTTTTTGCACTTGAACGGTCAAAAACCGTCCGCTTTGGTGAGCAAAGTACAGTTGGGTGAACATAAACAGTTTGGGGAATATCAGATGTACCTATATCAGTGTATTGGATCTGTGGAAGCATTTTTATTGGAAATGCTTAATGCTTACAATTTAACTAAATTAGATTTTAGTCGACTAATTCTACTGTAGATTTAGTCGACTAAAATCTTATGATATTTAGTCGACTAAAACTAGACTAAAACTAAAACAATTTCCAATGACTAAAATATGACTAAAACTAAATGGCATTTTAGTCAAAAGACTATGACTAAAACTAAATCAAAATTTGCTGTCAAAATTAACACTGCATGAGACCTTGTTACACTAAAGAGTCACATGACATCAGGGAGAGAAAATGGCAAATTTGGACATTTTCACTTAGGGGTGTACTCACTTTTGTGGCCAGCGGTTTAGACATTCTCACTTCTGTGAGATACTGTAATTCACATGAGAGTTGAAGTTAATTCTTATCCTTGTCTTTCTAGAGTTTAAAGAGATCAGGTTAACTGAGGGCTGTGAAGGGAATGTGGAGGTTTTCTACAATGGATCCTGGGGTAATGTGTGTTACAATAAGATGGACAGAGACACAGCGAGTCTGATCTGTCAAGAGCTGAACTGTGGAAGATCTGCCAGTGAACCCAGTAATTCAGAGGGACTGAAGTCTCATAATTGGCTTGATTATTTTAAATGTCGACGTCATGATTCCACTCTATGGCAGTGTCCATCTTCACCCTGGGGACACAATGACTGTGATAATGAAGTAGCCAAGATCACCTGCTCAAGTGAGATGATATTTTACTGATTTAAAATAATATTTTATTATTATAATATGGGGTTATATATATATATATATATATATATATATATATATATATATATATATATATAATATATATGAAGAGTTTCGTTGCAAAACGAGATAACTCCGTTTTTAACATTTTTGTCAAAACATGTTTGTTATTATGTTATCATGTTATTATTTTGTTTTATGGTGCTACTTAGCTGTATTTTTTAAGTTATGAAGGTTTAAATCAAAACAAACCAACTGCAGTTTAATTGATATTAATTGGAATGCACAACCAAAAAACAAGATTTTTGAAAAATTAAAAAAACGGAGTTATCTCGTTTTGCAACGAAACTCTTCATATATACTTTTTTTATTGTTCTTTTCAGTATTGAATTAAATTTTAATGTTTTAATCTCAGAGGAACAGACTCATGAATCTCCTCAGAGTCGTCTGACATGTTCAAACTCATCATCTCCTCACCAGAGACAGTGTTCAAGTAAGTTTATTTTGAGTTATTTTGAGTTCATTATTATCATAACTTAATAGTTATAAATTTAGGATGTATTTTTTTCTATATATATATATGCATTAAAATCTATGCACTTGAACACTAATAATATATAATACCTTTAAATAGTTATAAAATGCATTGTAAATGTGTTTTTGTAAATGTGCTGAAACTGGTCAGTGATGTTAATGTGTGTGATTTAGATCATCTTCCTCTCAAACTGAGTGGAGGGGAGGGCCGGTGCTCTGGGAGGCTGGAGGTGTATCATAACGCTGTGTGGGGCTCAGTCTGTGATGATCTGTGGGACATCAGCGATGCTCAGGTGGTCTGCAGACAGCTGGGTTGTGGAGCAGCACTGAGGGCTGATGGGAATTCAACCTCTAATGATGGTAAAGATGTTGTGTGGCTGAACAGAGTCGAGTGCAGAGGGAATGAGATTCACCTGTGGGACTGTCCTCTCTCCCTGATGAAACACACTGACTGTTCCAAAAAATATCACGCTGGACTCACCTGTGCAGGTCACAGAAATCACTGACCAATATTAGTCATTTTTACATCATTTTAGTGCTAATAATATTTGTGTATTTAAACCAATCATTTGATTTTGTTTGTGTTTTTTGACAGATTTTCCAGATTTGTCAGTGTCCTCTACTCCTGCCACAACAACATCATCTTCTCCTCCAGTTTCTCAGACAGTGAGCTCAACATCAGTCTCTCGTCCACAAACTCCTCCGTCTCTCTCTGTGCTTGTGATTGTACTGGGAGTTGTGCTCTTACTGCTCTTAGTGCCACTGCTTATACTGATTCAGCAGAACAGAGTGATGAGGAGAGGTAGGAGAGATCCAGAGACTGTCATATTGTGTCTTATTCAGTGTGTGATCAGTCATGTGTTGTGAACTGACAGCAGGTTTGTCTCTCTACACTCACAGCTCTCTCTAAGAGGAGACACAGGAGCACGACTGAGGCCGTTTATGAGGAGATTCAACACAGACACAATCACTTCACTCAGAGGGGTGAGACATGAGCCGTGAATCTTATTTAATATGATGAATTAATAAGAGAGTCTGTCAGACACTTGATGTTCATCTATTATTAGTCCTGTTAAACCTCCTGCAGAAAACCACAGAGCTGCAGGTGTGTGTGTGTATGTGTGTGTTTGTCTCTTCCTGTGTGTATTTCTGGAAGGCAGTGAGGAATGGGTTCATGTGAGGATACATGTGTGTTTACTAATAGGCCTCTAAAACATGAGATTTCTGCCTCTAATGCTTTTAAAATGTAAGTAATTAATATTTGTGTTGTGTTTTCAGTAACAAAATGCTTTCTGATCCAAAGGAAATGAGGATTCAGTCTGTTTGTAATGATGAACATGTTTCTGACTGTTCTGCTCCTTCAACAGGGAGTCTCATCTCTGAAGAACTGCATTCTGGGTATGAAGATGCTGATGAGCTTCTCTCAGGTTAGAGAGCTGAAGTATATTCAAAACAACACCTAAAATAAATTATTTGATTTACAATCTCTAAAAAATAGATCAAACGTATTTCACATATTTTACCACTAAATGAAATGTTTGAATGTTTCAATTGTTCACAATACTAAAACTTTTCTCTAATTAGAAAAAGAGTTCAAGACTGTATATTATGATGATGTCACCAATGGCCTGAAAGGTCAGTAATTGATCACGTGATTCATTCATTACCAGATGATTACAAAAGCTGAATGGTCTCAAGAACTGCAACAGTATATTTTGCATTTGTTGTTTCCTAAAATATTAAAAACATTCAAAATATAAACATGTTTTGATGCAGAAGAGATGATGAAGGAAATCACACCGGGATACTATGATGATGTCATCACTGATGGACTGAAACCAGATCGTGAGACAGGTGTCGCTCTGTTATTATAATAGGATATGAAATGTTTAATATATATATAAAATCTGTGTATATATATTAAAAATATATATAAATTATATTTTGTATGGGTGTCTCATGTTCAATTTGTAGAAGACACACCTGAGAGTTATGATGATGTCATGACGAGTGGACAGAGCTTTAATATTAAAAAAGGTGTTTTTACTTTTTATTCTTTTGTTTGTGTGTGTTTAACATAATACCTCTGAAGTGATGCTCAGTTCTGATATGATGATGTATCATTTGTTCCGTTTATATCTTCATGTTTATGTAGTGGACACACCGGAGCATTATGATGATGTCATCATTAATGGACAGAACATTCCAGGTGTAACAGGTGAGTCACACAGAACTGTATTTTATCTTCATCCACTAATATTGAACATGTTTCTACCATTAATGAATCATCATGACTTCATCAGGAGTAAATCTAACTGTTGGAGAGACTTTTGACTGCCAGGATCTGATTTAATTATAATTATATGAGTGAAGCCGGTCAGAGCACAACTTTATATAAGGAAGAGGAGAAGGTCATCAGGTTTAGAGGATGTATTGATCAAAATAAGCCACAGAGGTTCAGGTATTTCACAGGTAGAGATCAGTTACAGGCAGTAGAGGCATTAGTCTGGAGCACAAGAAATACAACTAGATAAAAAAGTTTGTAGACAAACTTTAAGTTGGCTTGAAAAAGCATAGCCAGAAAGTTTGAAGAAGTTTTAAAAGTTTGTAGTTTGAACCTTTTCAGTTTGAAATAGTTTAAGTTTTAGAATTGTAGTTTTAAAAGCTAGATAGATAGCTAGATAAGTAAACAGACTGATCGATAGATAGATAGATAGAGATAGATAGATAGATAGTTGTCACAGATGGATATTATGGAGTTTTTATAGAGTTATTAGCATGTTCTTAGCCCAGTTTAGCACTTAGCTAATCACCATTAGCATGTAGCTATTCACTGCTAGCATGTTGGAAGTCCAGATTGCTAGCATAAGTCAAAAGAGCCAACCGCCATGTCTCTACGATGTTCTGATGCAGAGATATAGATTTTGCAAAACGGTTGCTAGGTACTCTGTTTGGTTGCTAGGGAGTGGCTTGGCAGCTACCAATGATGATACTCCAAAGGCTCCTTGACAATTTAAACCAACCCCCATGTCTGTACGATGTTCTGATGCAGAGATATAGATCTTGCAAAACGGTTGCTAGGGTACTCTGTTTGGTTGCTAGGGAGTGGCTTGGCAGCTACCAATGATGATACTCCAAAGGCTGCTTGACAATACAAACGAACCCCCATGTCTGTACGATGTTCTGATGCAGAGATATAGATCTTGCAAAACGGTTGCTAGGGTACTTTGTTTGGTTGCTAGGGAGTGGCTTGTTGGCTACCAATGATGATACTCCAAAGGCTGCTTGACAATATAAAACAACCCTCATGTCTGTACGATGTTCTGATGCCGAGATATAGATCTTGCAAAACGGTTGCTAGGGTACTGTTTGGTTGCTAGGGAGTTGCTTGGCAGCTACCATTGATGATACTCCAAAGGCTGCTTGACAACATAAACCAACCCCCATGTCTCTACGATGTTCTGATGCAGAGATATAGATTTTGCAAAATGGTTGCTAGGTACTCTGTTTGGTTGCTAGGGAGTGGCTTGGCAGCTTCCAATGATGATACTCCAAAGGCTGCTTGACAATACAAACCTACCCCCATGTCTGTACGATGTTCTGATGCAGAGATATAGATTTTCCAAAATGGTTGCTAGGGTACTCTGTTTGGTTGCTAGGGAGTGACTTGGCAGCTACCAGTGATAGATAGATAGATAGATAGATGAGTTTGAATGAGTTAGATAGATTGAATGAGTTAGATAGATAAATAGATGAGTTTGAATGAGTTAGATAGATAGATAGATTAAGTTTGATATAGATAGATAGATAGATGAGTTTGAATGAGTTAGATAGATAGATAGATAGATAGATAGATTAAGTTTGATAGATAGATAGATAGATAGATGAGTTTGAATGAGTTAGATAGATAGATTAGATAGATAGATAGATAGATAAAGTTTGATAGATAGATAGATAGATAGATAAAGTTTGATAGATAGATAGATAGATTTAGTTAGATAGATAGATAGATAGATAGATAGATAGATGAGTTTGAATGAGTTAGATAGATAGATAGATTAAGATTAAGTTTGATAGATAGATAGATAGATAGATTTAGTTTGATAGATAGATAGATAGATAGATAGATAGATAGATTTAGTTTGATAGATAGATAGATAGATAGAATGAGTTTGAATGAGTTTGAATGAGTTTAAATGGCTTAGAAATAGGAATGGCAGTTAAATTGAGTCTGTGTGTTTGAATTTGAATTTTGACAGTTGGACGGAATGTACAGATCAGCCAAGGCATTTCAATGGAAGTCAATGGGAGCTTTTTCCAGGTTTAATCAGCATTTTTAGGAAATCCGTAAGTCGGATCAGTCTGAAAAGATATAGCAACTCGAGTCAGAACAGTCTGAATGTCTAGTCCGAGTTTGGTGGTTGTAGCTTGAACAGTCTAGGAGGAGATACAATTTAAAATTTAGTCTAAGAAGAATAATAATAACTAGATAAAAAAGTTTGAGGACAAACTTTAAGTTGGCTTGAAAAAGCATAGCCAGAAAGTTTGAGAAGTTTTAAAAGTTTGAAGTTTGAAAGTTTAAGTTTTATTAGATAGATAGATAGATAGTCACAGATGGATACTATGGAGTTTTTATAGAGTTATTAGCATGTTCTTAGCCCACTTTAGCACTTAGCTAATCACTATTAGCATGTAGCTATTCACTGCTAGCATGTTGGAAGTCCAGATTGCTAGCATGAGTCAAAAAGCCAACCCCCATGTCTCTACGATGTACTGATGCAGAGATATAGATTTTGCAAAACGGTTGCTAGGGTACTCTGTTTGGTTGCTAGGGAGTGGCTTGGCAGCTACCAGTGATGATACTCCAAAGGCTGCTTGACAATATAAACCAACCCCCATGTCTGTACGATGTTCTGATGCAGAGATATAGATTTTGCAAAACGGTTGCTAGGGTACTCTGTTTGGTTGCTAGGGAGTGGCTTGCCAGCTACCAATGATGATACTCCAAAGGCTGCTTGACAATATAAACCAACCCCCATGTCTGGACGATGTTCTGATGCAGAGATACAGATTTTGCAAAACGGTTACTAGGGTACTGTTTGGTTGCTAGGGAGTGACTTGCCAGCTACCAATGATGATACTCCAAAGGCTGCTTGACAATATAAACCAACCCCCATGTCTGTACGATGTTCTGATGCAGAGATATAGATTTTGCAAAATGGTTGCTAGGGTACTCTGTTTGGTTGCTACGGTGTTGCTATGCGGTTGCTAGGGTACTCGGGGTGGTTGCTAAGGTGTTGCTATGCGGTTGCTATGGTACTTGGGGTGGTTGCTAAGTTGTTGCTATGCGGTTGCTAGGGTACTCGGGGTGGTTGCTAGGGTGTTGCTATGCGGTTGCTAGGGTACTCGGGTGGTTGTTAAGGTGTTGCTATGCGGTTTCTAGGGTACTCGGGGTGGTTGCTAGGGTGTTGCTATGCGGTTGCTATGGTACTCGGGGTGGATGCTAAGGTGTTGCTATGCGGTTGCTAGGGTACTCGGGGTGGTTGCTAGGGTGTTGCTATGCGGTTGCTAGGGTACTCGGGGTGGTTGCTAGGGTGTTGCTATGCGGTTGCCAGGGTACTCGGGGTGGTTGCTAGGGTGTTGCTATGCGGTTGCTAGGGTACTCGGGGTGGTTGCTAGGGTGTTGCTATGCGGTTGCTAGGGTACTCGGGGTGGTTGCCATGGTGTTGCTATGCGGTTGCTATTGTATCCAGGCTGGTTGCTAGGATGATGCCAGGGTGATTTGTGTGGTTGCTATGCAGTTGCCATGGTGTTCTGGGTGGTTGCTAGGTTGTTTTGGGTGGTTGCTAGGTTGTTTTGGGTGGTTGCTATGAGAGTTGATCATAGATAGATAGATAGAGTTTATGAATTTGAATGAGTTGATAGATAGATGATAGATAGAGAGATAGATGAGAAGTGATAGATGAGAAGAGAGATAGATGAGAAGTGATAGATGAGAAGATAGATAGATTGATAGATGAGAAGTGATAGATAGATAGAGAAATAGCTAGATTTAGTTTGATAGATAGATAGATAGATTAGAAAGAGAAATAGATAGATTTAGTTTGATATAGATTAGAAAAAGAAATAGATAGATAGATAGATTTAGTTTGATAGATAGATAGATTAGAAAGAGAAATAGATAGATAGATTTAGTTTGATAGATAGATAGATAGATAGATTTAGTTTGATAGATAGATAGATTTAGTTTGATAGATAGATAGATAGATAGATAGATAGATAGATAGATAGATAGATAGATAAGACATATTAGATAGAATGGAAGTTTGAATGAGTCTCAATTGATTAGAAATAGTACATAGAATGGCAGCTAATGGAGTCTGATGAGCCTCTCCAACTGTCAAAATTTGAATTTTGACAGTTGGAGTTTGAATAGTCTTGGCTCATTTGAACATTCCGTCAATGAAAGTCAATGGGATTTTTCCAAGTTTTGATCAGCTTTTTTAGGAAAACCGTAAGTCTGATCAGTCTGAAAAGATATAGCACACTAAGTCAGAATAGTCTGAAGGTCTGGTCCGAGTTTGGTGGTTGTAGCTTGAACAGTCTAGGAGGAGATGCATTTAGAAATTTAGTCTAAGAAGAATAATAATAACTAGATAAAAAAGTTTGAAGACAAACTTTAAGTTGGCTTGAAAAAGCCAGTCCAGAAAGTTTGAAATAGTTTTAAAAGTTTAAAGTTTGAAAGTTTGAAAGTTTTCAGTTTGAAAGTTTAAGTTTAGTAGTTTAGATAGATTTAGTTTGATAGATAGATAGATTTAGATAGATAGATAGATAGATAGATAGTTGTCACAGATGGTTACTATGGAGTTTTTATAGAGTTATTAGCATGTTCTTAGCCTACTTTAGCACTTAGCTAATCAATATTAGCATGTAGCTATTCACTAGCATGTGTAGCATGTTGGAAGTACAGACTGCTAGCATGAGTCAAAACAGCCAACCCCATGTCTGTACGATGTTCTGATGCAGAGATATAGATCTTGCAAAACGGTTGCTAGGGTACTGTTTGGTTGCTAGGGAGTGGCTTGGCAGCTACCAGTGATGCTACTCCAAAGGCTACTTCACAATATAAACCAACCCCCATGTCTGTACGTTGTTCTGATTCAGAGATATAGATCTTGCAATACGGTTGCTAGGGTACTGTTTGGTTGCTAGGGAGTGGCTTGGCAGCTACCAGTGATGATACTCCAAAGGCTACTTGACAATATAAACCAACCCCCATGTCTGTACGTTGTTCTGATTCAGAGATATAGATCTTGCAATACGGTTGCTAGGGTACTGTTTGGTTGCTAGGGAGTGGCTTGGCAGCTACCAATGATCATACTCCAAAGGCTACTTGACAATATAAACCAACCCCCATGTCTCTACGATGTTCTGATGCAGCGATATAGATCTTGAAAAATGGTTGCTAGGGCACTCTGTTTGGTTGCTATGGTGTTGCTATGCAGTTGCTAGGGTACTCGGGGTGGTTGCTAAGGTGTTGCTATGCGGTTGCTAGGGTATTAGGGGTGGTTGCTAGGATGTTGCTATGCGGTTGCTATGGTCTAGGGTGGTTGCTAAGGTGTTGCTATGCGGCTGCTAGGGTATTCGGGGTGGTTGCTAGGGTGTTGCTATGCGGTTGCTATGGTACTAGGGGTGGTTGCTAAGGTGTTGCTATGCGGTTGCTAGGGTATTCGGGGTGGTTGCTAAGGTGTTGCTATGCGGTTGCTAAGGTGCTCGGGGTGGTTGCTAAGGTCTTGCTATACGGTTGCTAGGGTACTCGGGGTGGTTGCTAAGGTGTTGCTATACGGTTGCTAGGGTACTCGGGGTGGTTGCTAAGGTGTTGCTATACGGTTGCTAGGGTACTCGGGGTGGTTGCTAAGGTGTTGCTATACGGTTGCTAGGGTACTCGGGGTGGTTGCTAAGGTGTTGTTATACGGTTGCTAAGGTATTTTGGGTGGTTGCTAGGGTATTGCTATGAGGTTGCTAGGATATTCTAGGAGGTTGCTATGCTGTTCTGGGTGGTTGCTATGTGGTTGCTAGGGTGCTCTGTGTGGTTGCTGTGCTGTTGCCATGGTGTTCAAGGTGGTTGCTTGGGTGATCTGGGTGGTTGCTATGATAGATAGATAGATAGATAGATAGATAGATAGATAGATAGATAGATAGATAGATAGATAGATTTAGTTTGATTAATAGATAGATAGATTAGAAAGAGAAATATATAGATAAATTTAGTTTGATAGATAGATAGATTTAGTTTGATAGATAGATAGATAGATAGATAGATTTAGTTTGATAGATAGATTTAGTTAAATAGATAGATAGATAGATAGATAGATTTAGTTTGATAGATAGATTTAGTTTGATAGATAGATAGATAGATAGATAGATTTAGTTTGATAGATAGATAGATTTAGTTTGATAGATAGAAAGAAGATAGATAGATAGATAGATAGATAGATAGATTTAGTTTGATAGATAGATTTAGTTTGATAGATAGATTTAGTTTGATAGATAGATTTAGTTTGATAGATAGATAGATAGATAGATAGACTGATAGATAGATAGATAGATAGATTTAGTTTGATAGATTTAGTTTGATAGATAGAGATAGATAGATTTAGTTTGATAGATAGATAAGAAAGATAGATAGATAGATGATAGACTGATAGATGATAGATAGATTAGAAGAGGAATAGATAGATAGATAGATAGATAGATAGATAGATAGATAGATAGATAGATAGATAGATAGATAGACATATTAGATAGAATGGAAGTTTGAATGAGTCTCAATGGATTAGAAATAGTACATAGAATGGCAGCTAATAGAGTCTGATGAGCCTCTCCAACTGTCAAAATTTGAATTTTGACAGTTGGAGTTTGAATAGTCTTGGCTCATTTGAACATTCCGTCAATGAAAGTCAATGGGATTTTTCCAAGTTTTGATCAGCTTTTTTAGGAAAACCGTAAGTCTGATCAGTCTGAAAAGATATAGCACACTAAGTCAGAATAGTCTGTAGGTCTAGTCCGAGTTTGGTGGTTGTAGCTTGAACAGTCTAGGAGGAGATGCATTTAGAAATTTAGTCTAAGAAGAATAATAATAACTAGATAAAAAAGTTTGAGGACAAACTTTAAGTTGGCTTGAAAAAGCATAGCCAGAAAGTTTGAGAAGTTTTAAAAGTTTGAAGTTTGAAAGTTTAAGTTTTATTAGATAGATAGATAGTAGTCACAGATGGATACTATGGAGTTTTATAGAGTTATTAGCATGTTCTTAGCCCACTTTAGCACTTAGCTAATCACTATTAGCATGTAGCTATTCACTGCTAGCATGTTGGAAGTCCAGATTGCTAGCATGAGTCAAAAAGCCAACCCCCATGTCTCTACGATGTACTGATGCAGAGATATAGATTTTGCAAAACGGTTGCTAGGGTACTCTGTTTGGTTGCTAGGGAGTGGCTTGGCAGCTACCAGTGATGATACTCCAAAGGCTGCTTGACAATATAAACCAACCCCCATGTCTGTACGATGTTCTGATGCAGAGATATAGATTTTGCAAAACGGTTGCTAGGGTACTCTGTTTGGTTGCTAGGGAGTGGCTTGCCAGCTACCAATGATGATACTCCAAAGGCTGCTTGACAATATAAACCAACCCCCATGTCTGGACGATGTTCTGATGCAGAGATACAGATTTTGCAAAACGGTTACTAGGGTACTGTTTGGTTGCTAGGGAGTGACTTGCCAGCTACCAATGATGATACTCCAAAGGCTGCTTGACAATATAAACCAACCCCCATGTCTGTACGATGTTCTGATGCAGAGATATAGATTTTGCAAAATGGTTGCTAGGGTACTCTGTTTGGTTGCTACGGTGTTGCTATGCGGTTGCTAGGGTACTCGGGGTGGTTGCTAAGGTGTTGCTATGCGGTTGCTATGGTACTTGGGGTGGTTGCTAAGTTGTTGCTATGCGGTTGCTAGGGTACTCGGGGTGGTTGCTAGGGTGTTGCTATGCGGTTGCTAGGGTACTCGGGTGGTTGTTAAGGTGTTGCTATGCGGTTGCTAGGGTACTCGGGGTGGTTGCTAGGGTGTTGCTATGCGGTTGCTATGGTACTCGGGGTGGATGCTAAGGTGTTGCTATGCGGTTGCTAGGGTACTCGGGGTGGTTGCTAGGGTGTTGCTATGCGGTTGCTAGGGTACTCGGGGTGGTTGCTATGGTGTTGCTATGCGGTTGCTAGGGTACTCGGGGTGGTTGCTAGGGTGTTGCTATGCGGTTGCCAGGGTACTCGGGGTGGTTGCTAGGGTGTTGCTATGCGGTTGCTAGGGTACTCGGGGTGGTTGCTAGGGTGTTGCTATGCGGTTGCTAGGGTACTCGGGGTGGTTGCCATGGTGTTGCTATGCGGTTGCTATTGTATCCAGGCTGGTTGCTAGGATGATGCCAGGGTGATTTGTGTGGTTGCTATGCAGTTGCCATGGTGTTCTGGGTGGTTGCTAGGTTGTTTTGGGTGGTTGCTAGGTTGTTTGGGTGGTTGCTATGAGAGTTGATCATAGATAGATAGATAGAGTTTATGAATTTGAATGAGTTGATAGATAGATGATAGATAGAGAGATAGATGAGAAGTGATAGATGAGAAGAGAGATAGATGAGAAGTGATAGATGAGAAGATAGATAGATTGATAGATGAGAAGTGATAGATAGATAGAGAAATAGCTAGATTTAGTTTGATAGATAGATAGATTAGAAAGAGAAATAGATAGATTTAGTTTGATATAGATTAGAAAAAGAAATAGATAGATAGATAGATTTAGTTTGATAGATAGATAGATAGATAGATTTAGTTTGATAGATAGATAGATTTAGTTTGATAGATAGATAGATAGATAGATAGATAGATAGATAGATAGATAGATAAGACATATTAGATAGAATGGAAGTTTGAATGAGTCTCAATGGATTAGAAATAGTACATAGAATGGCAGCTAATGGAGTCTGATGAGCCTCTCCAACTGTCAAAATTTGAATTTTGACAGTTGGAGTTTGAATAGTCTTGGCTCATTTGAACATTCCGTCAATGAAAGTCAATGGGATTTTTCCAAGTTTTGATCAGCTTTTTTAGGAAAACCGTAAGTCTGATCAGTCTGAAAAGATATAGCACACTAAGTCAGAATAGTCTGAAGGTCTGGTCCGAGTTTGGTGGTTGTAGCTTGAACAGTCTAGGAGGAGATGCATTTAGAAATTTAGTCTAAGAAGAATAATAATAATAATAAGCTTAAGTAGTAGATCAGTAAGTTGGCTTTTTCAAGCCAACTTAATAAGCTTAAGTACAATATCAGTAAGTTGGCTTTTTCAAGCCAACTTAATAATAAGCTTAAGTAGTAGATCAGTAAGTTGGCTTTTTCAAGCCAACTTAACTAGATAAAAAAGTTTGAAGACAAACTTTAAGTTGGCTTGAAAAAGCCGGTCCAGAAAGTTTGAAGTAGTTTTAAAAGTTTGAAGTTTGAAAGTTTAAGTTTTATTAGATAGATTTAGTTCACTAGATAGACTTAGTTTGATAGATTTAGTTTGATAGATAGATAGATAGATAGAGTCAGGGTACTTAAGGCGGTTGCTAGGGTGTTAAGTGGTTGCTAGGGTACTCAGGGTGGTTGCAAGGGTGTTGCTATGCGGTTGCTAAGGTACTCGGGTGGTTGCTAAGGTGTTGCTATGGGGTTGCTAGGGTATTTGGGGTGGTTGTAGGGTGTTGCTATGCGGTTGCTAGGGTACTCGGGGTGGTTGCTAAGGTGTTGCTATGCGGATGCTAAGGTAATCGGGTGGTTGCTAAGGTGTTGCTATGGGGTTGCTAGGGTATTTGGGGTGGTTGCTAGGGTGTTGCTATGCGGTTGCTAGGGTAGGGTGGTTGCTAGGGTGTTGCTATGCGGTTGCTAGGGTACTCAGGGTGGTTGCTAGGGTGTTGCTATGTGGTTGCTAGGGTTCTCAGAGTGGTTGCTATGCGGTTGCTAAGTGTTCTGAGTGGTTGCTAGGGTGTTGCTATGTGGTTGCTAGGGTAATCTGCATGGTTGCTAGGGTGTTGCTATGCAGTTGCTAGGGTACTCAGGGTGGTTGCTAAGGTGTTGCTATGCGGTTGCTAAGGTGTTCTGGGTGGTTGCTATGGTGCTATGCGGTTGCTAGGGTACTCAGGGTGGTTGCTAGGGTGTTGCTATGTGGTTGCTAGGGTTTTTAGAGTGGTTGCTATGCGGTTGCTAAGGTGTTCTGAGTGGTTGCTAGGGTGTTGCTATGTGGTTGCTAGGATAATCTGCATGGTTGCTAGGGTGTTGCTATGCAGTTGCTAGGGTACTCAGGGTGGTTGCTAAGGTGTTGCTATGCGGTTGCTAAGGTGTTCTGGGTGGTTGCTATGGTGTTGCTATGCAGTTGCTAGGCTACTCGGGGTGGTTGCTAGGCAGTTGCTATGGTAACCTGGGTGGTTGCTAAGGTGTTGCTAGGCAGTTGCTAAGGTGTTCTGGGTGGTTGCTATGGTGTTGCTATGTGGTTGCTAGGGTACTTGGGGTGGTTGCTAGGGTGTTGCTATGCGGTTGCTAGGGTACTCGGGTGGTTGCTAGGGTGTTGCTATGCGGTTTCTAGGGTACTCGGGTGGTTGCTAGGCAGTTGCTATGGTAACCTGGGTGGTTGCTAAGGTGTTGCTAGGCTGTTGCTAGGGTGTTCTGGGTGGTTGCTAGGCGGTTGCTATGGTAACCTGGTTGGTTGCTAGATGTTGCTAAGTGGTTAGTAGTTGTCACAGATGGTTACTATCAAGTTTTTATGAGTATTTAGCATTTCTTAGCCCAGTTTAGCACTTAGCTAATCACTATTAGCATGTAGCTATTCACTGCTAGCATGTTGGAAGTCCAGATTGCTAGCATGAGTCAAAAGAGCCAACCCCCATGTCTGTACTATGTTCTGCTGCAGAGATAGATCTGCAAAACGGTTGCTAGGGCTCTGTTTGGTTGCTAGGGAGTGGCTTGGCAGCTACCAATGATGATACTCCAAAGGCTGCTTGACAATACAATCCAACCCCCATGTCTGTACGATGTTCTGATGCAGAGATATAGATTTGCAATACGGTTGCTACGGTACTCTGTTTGTTGCTAGGGAGTGGCTTGGCAGCTACCAATGATGATACTCCAAAGGCTGCTTGACAATACAAACCAAACCCCATGTCTGTACGATGTTCTGATTCGAGATATAGATTTTCCAAAATGGTTGCTAGGGTACTCTGTTTGTTGCTAGGGAGTGGCTTGGCAGCAACCAATGATGATACTCCAAAGGCTGCTTGACAATACAAACCAACTCCCATGTCTGTACGATGTTCTGATGCAGAGATATAGATTTTCCAAAATGGTTGCTAGGGTACTCAGTTTGGTTGCTAGGGAGTGACTTGGCAGCTACCAATGATGATACTCCAAAGGCTGCTTGACAATACAAACCTACCCCCATGTCTGTACGATGTTCTGATTCAGAGATATAGATCTTGCAATTCGGTTGCTAGGTACTGTTTGGTTGCTAGGGAGTGGCTTGGCAGCTACCAGTGATGATACTCCAAAGGCTACTTGACAATATAAACCAACCCCCATGTCTGTACGATGTTCTGATGCCGAGATATAGATCTTGCAAAACGGTTGCTAGGTACTGTTTGGTTGCTAGGGACTGACTTGGCAGCTACCAGTGATGATACTCCAAAGGCTACTTGACAATATAAACCTACCCCCATGTCTGTACGATGTTCTGATGCTGAGATATAGATCTTGCAAAACGGTTGCTAGGGTACTGTTTGGTTGCTAGGGACTGGCTTGGCAGCTACCAATGATCATACTCCAAAGGCTGCTTGACAATACAAACCTACCCCCATGTCTGTACGATGTTCTGATGCAGAGATATAGATTTTCCAAATGGTTGCTAGGGTACTCTGTTTGGTTGCTAGGGAGTGACTTGGCAGCTACCAGTGATAGATAGATAGATAGATAGATATTGAATGATTAGATAGATAGATTGAATGATTAGATAGATAGATGATAGATGTTTGAATGAGTTAGATAGATAGATTAAGTTTGATATAGATAGATAGATAGATGAGTTTGAATGAGTTAGATAGATAGATAGATAGATTAAGTTTGATAGATAGATAGATAGATAGATAGTTTGAATGAGTTAGATAGATAGATTAGATAGTATAGTGAGATAGATTAAGTTTGATAGATAGATTAAGTTTGATAGATAGATAGATAGATATATTAAGTTTGATAGATAGATAGATAGATTAAGTTTGATAGATAGATAGATAGATAGATTTAGTTAGATAGATAGATAGATAGATAGATAGATGTTGAATGAGTTAGATAGATAGATAAGATTAAGTTTGATAGATAGATAGATAGATAGATAGATTTAGTTTGATAGATAGATAGATAGATAGATAGATTTAGTTTGATAGATAGATAGATAGATAGATAGATAGATTTAGTTTGATAGATAGATTGATAGATAGAATGAGTTTGAATGAGTTTAAATGGCTTAGAAATAGGAATGGCAGTTAAATTGAGTCTGTGTGTTTGAATTTGAATTTTGACAGTTGGACGGAATGTTCAGATCAGCCAAGGCATTTCAATGGAAGTCAATGGGAGCTTTTCCAGGTTTAATCAGCATTTTTAGGAAAACCGTAAGTCGGATCAGTCTGAAAAGATATAGCAACTCGAGTCAGAACAGTCTGAATGTCTAGTCCGAGTTTGTGGTTGTAGCTTGAACAGTCTAGGAGGAGATACAATTTAAAATTTAGTCTAAGAAGAATAATAACTAGATAAAAAGTTTGAAGACAAACTTTAAGTTGGCTTGAAAAAGCCAGTCCAGAAAGTTTGAAATAGTTTTAAAAGTTTGAAGTTTGAAAGTTTGAAAGTTTGAAGTTTGAAGTTTGAAGTTTAGTAGTTTAGATAGATAATTGTCACAGATGGTTACTATGGAGTTTTTATAGAGTTATTAGCTTGTTCTTAGCCTACTTTAGCACTTAGCTAATCAATATTAGCATGTAGCTATTCACTGCTAGCATGTGTAGCATGTTGGAAGTACAGATTGCTAGCATGAGTCAAAACAGCCAACCGCCATGTCTCTACAATGTTCTGATGCAGAGATATAGATCTTGCAAAACGGTTGCTAGGGTACTCTGTTTGGTTGCTAGGGAGTGGCTTGCCAGCTACCAATGATGACACTCCATAGGCTACTTGACAATATAAACCAACCCCCATGTCTGTACGATGTTCTGATGCAGAGATATAGATCTTGAAATACGGTTGCTAGGGTACTGTTTGGTTGCTAGGCACTGGCTTGGCAGCTACCAGTGATGCTACTCCAAAGGCTGCTTGACAATATAAAACAACCCCCATGTCTGTACGATGTTCTGATGCAGAGATATAGATCTTGCAAAACGGTTGCTAGGGTACTGTTTGGTTGCTAGGGAGTTGCTTGGCAGCTACCAATGATGATACTCCAAAGGCTGCTTGACAATATAAACCAACCCTCATGTCTGTACGATGTTCTGATGCCGAGATATAGATCTTGCAAAACGGTTGCTAGGGTACTGTTTGGTTGCTAGGGAGTTGCTTGGCAGCTACCATTGATGATACTCCAAAGGCTGCTTGACAACATAAACCAACCCCCATGTCTCTACGATGTTCTGATGCAGAGATATAGATTTTGCAAAATGGTTGCTAGGTACTCTGTTTGGTTGCTAGGGAGTGGCTTGGCAGCTTCCAATGATGATACTCTAAAGGCTGCTTGACAATACAAACCTACCCCCATGTCTGTACGATGTTCTGATGCAGAGATATAGATTTTCCAAAATGGTTGCTAGGGTACTCTGTTTGGTTGCTAGGGAGTGACTTGGCAGCTACCAGTGATAGATAGATAGATAGATAGATGAGTTTGAATGAGTTAGATAGATTGAATGAGTTAGATAGATAGATAGATGAGTTTGAATGAGTTAGATAGATAGATAGATAGATAGATTAAGTTTGATATAGATAGATAGATAGATGAGTTTAAATGAGTTAGATAGATAGATAGATAGATAGATAGATAGATAGATGAGTTTGAATGAGTTAGATAGATAGATTAGATAGATAGATAGATAGATAAAGTTTGATAGATAGATAGATAGATTAAGTTTTATAGATAGATAGATTTAGTTAGATAGATAGATAGATAGATGAGTTTGAATGAGTTAGATAGATAGATAGATTAAGATTAAGTTTGATAGATAGATAGATAGATAGATAGATTTAGTTTGATAGATAGATAGATAGATTTAGTTTGATAGATAGATAGATAGATAGATAGATAGATAGATAGATAGATAGATAGATAGATAGATAGATAGATAGAATGAGTTTGAATGAGTTTGAATGAGTTTAAATGGCTTAGAAATAGGAATGGCAGTTAAATTGAGTCTGTGTGTTTGAATTTGAATTTTGACAGTTGGACGGAATGTTCAGATCAGCCAAGGCATTTCAATGGAAGTCAATGGGAGCTTTTTCCAGGTTTAATCAGCATTTTTAGGAAAACCGTAAGTCGGATCAGTCTGAAAAGATATAGCAACTCGAGTCAGAACAGTCTGAATGTCTAGTCCGAGTTTGGTGGTTGTAGCTTGAACAGTCTAGGAGGAGATACAATTTAAAATTTAGTCTAAGAAGAATAATAATAACTAGATAAAAAAGTTTGAAGACAAACTTTAAGTTGGCTTGAAAAAGCCAGTCCAGAAAGTTTGAAATAGTTTTAAAAGTTTGAAGTTTGAAAGTTTGAAAGTTTGAAGTTTGAAAGTTTAGTAGTTTAGATAGATAGATAATTGTCACAGATGGTTACTATGGAGTTTTTATAGAGTTATTAGCTTGTTCTTAGCCTACTTTAGCACTTAGCTAATCAATATTAGCATGTAGCTATTCACTGCTAGCATGTGTAGCATGTTGGAAGTACAGATTGCTAGCATGAGTCAAAACAGCCAACCGCCATGTCTCTACAATGTTCTGATGCAGAGATATAGATCTTGCAAAACGGTTGCTAGGGTACTCTGTTTGGTTGCTAGGGAGTGGCTTGCCAGCTACCAATGATGACACTCCATAGGCTACTTGACAATATAAACCAACCCCCATGTCTGTACGATGTTCTGATGCAGAGATATAGATCTTGAAATACGGTTGCTAGGGTACTGTTTGGTTGCTAGGCACTGGCTTGGCAGCTACCAGTGATGCTACTCCAAAGGCTGCTTGACAATATAAAACAACCCCCATGTCTGTACGATGTTCTGATGCAGAGATATAGATCTTGCAAAACGGTTGCTAGGGTACTGTTTGGTTGCTAGGGAGTTGCTTGGCAGCTACCAATGATGATACTCCAAAGGCTGCTTGACAATATAAACCAACCCTCATGTCTGTACGATGTTCTGATGCCGAGATATAGATCTTGCAAAACGGTTGCTAGGGTACTGTTTGGTTGCTAGGGAGTTGCTTGGCAGCTACCATTGATGATACTCCAAAGGCTGCTTGACAACATAAACCAACCCCCATGTCTCTACGATGTTCTGATGCAGAGATATAGATTTTGCAAAATGGTTGCTAGGTACTCTGTTTGGTTGCTAGGGAGTGGCTTGGCAGCTTCCAATGATGATACTCTAAAGGCTGCTTGACAATACAAACCTACCCCCATGTCTGTACGATGTTCTGATGCAGAGATATAGATTTTCCAAAATGGTTGCTAGGGTACTCTGTTTGGTTGCTAGGGAGTGACTTGGCAGCTACCAGTGATAGATAGATAGATAGATAGATGAGTTTGAATGAGTTAGATAGATTGAATGAGTTAGATAGATAGATAGATGAGTTTGAATGAGTTAGATAGATAGATAGATAGATAGATTAAGTTTGATATAGATAGATAGATAGATGAGTTTAAATGAGTTAGATAGATAGATAGATAGATAGATGAGTTTGAATGAGTTAGATAGATAGATTAGATAGATAGATAGATAGATAAAGTTTGATAGATAGATAGATAGATTAAGTTTTATAGATAGATAGATAGATTTAGTTAGATAGATAGATAGATAGATGAGTTTGAATGAGTTAGATAGATAGATAGATTAAGATTAAGTTTGATAGATAGATAGATAGATAGATAGATAGATAGATAGATAGATAGATAGATAGAATGAGTTTGAATGAGTTTGAATGAGTTTAAATGGCTTAGAAATAGGAATGGCAGTTAAATTGAGTCTGTGTGTTTGAATTTGAATTTTGACAGTTGGACGGAATGTTCAGATCAGCCAAGGCATTTCAATGGAAGTCAATGGGAGCTTTTTCCAGGTTTAATCAGCATTTTTAGGAAAACCGTAAGTCGGATCAGTCTGAAAAGATATAGCAACTCGAGTCAGAACAGTCTGAATGTCTAGTCCGAGTTTGGTGGTTGTAGCTTGAACAGTCTAGGAGGAGATACAATTTAAAATTTAGTCTAAGAAGAATAATAATAACTAGAATGTACATTTCCTGAAGAAAATGTGAATGGTGCTTGCAGTGGCAAAATCGCCACTCGGTTGCTAGGCGGTTGCTAAGGTACTTGGGGTGGTTGCTAAGGTGTTGCTAGGCGGTTGATAGGGTGTTCTGGGCGGTTGCTAGGTGGTTGCTATGGTAACCTGGGTGGTTGCTAGGGTGTTGCTAGGCAGTTGCTAAGGTACTTGGGGTGGTTGCTAAGGTGTTGCTAGGCGGTTGCTAGGGTGTTCTGGGTGGTTGCTAGGTGGTTGCTATGGTAACCAGGGTGGTTGCTAGGGTGTTGCTAGGCAGTTGCTAAGGTACTTGGGGTGGTTGCTAGGCGGTTGCTAGGGTGTTCTGGGTGGTTGCTAGGGTGTTGCTAGGCAGTTGCTAAGGTACTTGGGGTGGTTGCTAAGGTGTTGCTAGGCGGTTGCTAGGGTGTTCTGGGTGGTTGCTAGGCGGTTGCTATGGTAACCTGGGTGGTTGCTAGGGAGTTTCTAAGGTACCTGGGGTGGTCACTATGGTGTTGCTAGGCGGTTGCTAGGGTGTTCTGGGTGGTTGCTAGGCGGTTGCTATGGTAACCTGGGTGGTTGATAGGGTGTTGCTAGGGTGTTGCTAGGTGGTTGCTAAGGTACTTGGGGTGGTTGCTAAGGTGTTGCTAGGCAGTTGCTAGGGTGTTCTGGGTGGTTGCTAGGCGGTTGCTATGGTAACCTGGGTGGTTGTTATGGTGTTACTAGGTGGTTGGTAGTTGTCACAGATAGTTACTATGGAGTTTCTATAGCGTTCTTAGCATGTTCTCAGCCCACTTTAGCACTTAGCTAATCACTATTAGCATGTGGCTATTCACTGCTAACATGTGAAGCATGTTGCAAGTACAGTTTGCTAGCATGAGTCAAAAAAGCCAACCCCCATGTCTGTACGATGTTCTGATGCAGAGATATAGGCCTTGCTAAATGGTTGCTAGGGTACTCTGTTTGGTTGCTAGGGAGTGGCTTGGCAGCTGCCAATGATGACACTCCAAAGGCTACTTGCCAATATAAGCCAACCCCCATGTCTCTACGATGTTCTGTTGCAGAGATATAGGTCTTGCAAAATGGTTGCTAGGGTACTCTGTTTGGTTGCTAGGGAGTGGCTTGGCAGCTGCCAATGATAATACAGCAAAGGCTGGTTGCCAGTATGAATGATATAAACCAACCCCCATGCCTCTATGATATTCAGATTTGAAGATATCCCTCTTTGCTTTGGGTTGCTATGGTGCTCTATATGGTTGCTAGGGCATGGCTTGATAGCTTTACATTGATCCTGAGAGCCTGATTGGTTGCCTGAGTGAAATGAGCCCGCCCCCTTGTCTCTATGACACTGTGATCAATAGTGAGTGAGTGAGAGAAAGGGTTCTAAGGGCCTGCGTGTGTGAGTGTGTGTGAGGAAATGACAGTTGAAATTCAAATTTCTGAAAATTCCGCCATTGAAAGTCAATGGGACTTTTTTGGCCGCTTTTTCGTCCGCTGTGCGAACATCGTAGGTCCGATCGCTTAGAAAAGTCATAGCACACCTCTCCTCAATGAGCCGGTAGATTTGACACCTCATTCATGGGTCTAGGACAAAAACTGCGGGACAAGTTACGCGCCGAAGTTTTGTCCAGAAGAAGAAGAATAAGTATGCAGGAGAATAAGAATGGAGCTTTGCCTTTGGCAAGCACCATTAATAACTAGAATGTACATTTCCTGAAGAAAATGTGAATGGTGCTTGCAGTGGCAAAATCGCCACTCGGTTGCTAGGCGGTTGCTAAGGTACTTGGGGTGGTTGCTAAGGTGTTGCTAGGCGGTGGCTAAGGTACTTGGGGTGGTTGCTAAGGTGTTGCTAGGCAGTTGTTAAGGTACCTGGAGTGGTCACTACTGTGTTGCTAGGCGGTTGCTAGGGTGTTCTGGGCGGTTGCTATGGCAACCAGGGTGGTTGCTATGGTGTTACTAGGTGGTTGGTAGTTGGCACAGATAGTTACTATGGAGTTTCTATAGAGTTCTTAGCATGTTCTCAGCCCACTTTAGCACTTAGCTAATCACTATTAGCATGTAGCTATTAACTGCTAGCATGTGTAGCATGTTGCAAGTACAGTTTGCTAGCATGAGTCAAAAAAACCAATCCCCATGTCTCTACGATGTTCTGATGCAGAGATATAGGCATCGCTAAATGGTTGCTAGGGTACTCTGTTTGGTTGCTAGGGAGTGGCTTGGCAGTTGCCAATGATGATACTCCAAAGGCTGCTTGACAATATAAACCAACCCCCATGTCTTTATGATGTTCTGATGCAGAGATATGGATCTTGAAAAACGGTTGCTAGGGTAATCTGGTTGGTTGCTAGGGAGTGGCCTGGTAGCTACCAATGATGATACTCCAAAGGCTGCTTGACAATATAAACCAACCCCCATGTCTTTACGATGTTCTGATGCAGAGATATAGATCTTGCTAAACGGTTGCTAGGGTACTCTGTTTGGTTGCTAGGGAGTGGCTTGGCAGCTGCCAGTAATGATAAACCAAAGGCTGCTTGCCAGTATGAATGCTATAAACCAACCCCCATTCCTCTATGATGTTCAGATTTGAAGATATCCCCTCTATGCTTTGGGTTGCTAGGGTGCTCTGAATGGTTGCTAGGGCGTGGCTATGATGTCTTGAAGGTGATTCGTGATTGGCCGTTTGCTGCCCCGAGTCAAATGAGCCCACCCTCATGTTTCTATGACACTCCTATCCAAAGATATTCATTTGATCTTTTTCAATGGAAGTCTATGGAACTTGTTGCTATGGTGCTCTATATGGTTGCTAGGGCGTGGCTTGATAGCTTCACAATGATCCTGAGAGACTGATTGGTTGCCTGAGTAATATGAGCCCACCCCCTTGTCTCTATGACATTGTGATCCAGAGTTATGTTCAATACAAAATCCCTATGTAATTTCCCATAGTAGGAAAAACACAGTACTTCCTGGTTCATGGGCACGGCTTCACCATAGTATGTCTATGGGGCAACTTTGGGCAGCTCTTGCGCCCCAGGGGTACAACTTACACCCCATTTTGAGGTATGGTCTGAGAGAGCCTATCAGGCTCTTCAAACCTGGTAACCCACATGTTTCTATGAAATTCTCGTTAGGAGCTATTACTCGTCAAAGTTTGTCCCAATGCAAAGTCTATGGGATTTTTTTCGCTACTTTTTCGCCCGCCGGACGAACATCGTACACCCGATCGCTTATAAAAGTCATAGCACACCTCTCCTCAATGAGCCGGTCGATTTGACACCTCATTCATGGGTCTAGGACAAAAACTGCGGGAGGAGTAGCGCGCAGAAAAAAAAGTGGAAGAAAATGAGTGTCTGTGTCTGAGAGAGAAAGGCTTCTAAGGGCCTGCGTGTGTGAGTGTGTGTGAGAAAGTGACAGTTGAAATTCAAATTTCTGAAGATTCCGCCATTGAAAGTCAATGGGACTTTTTTGGCCGCTTTTTCGCCCCCTGTGCGAACATCGTTGGTCCGATCGCTTAAAAAAAAAATAGCACACCTCTCCTCAATAAGCCGGTCGATTTGACACCTCATTCATGGGTCTAGGACAAACGCTGCGGGAGAAATAGCGCGCAGAAATAAAAGTGGAAGAAAATGAGTGTCTGTGTCTGAGAGACAAAGGCTTCTAAGGGCCTGCGTGTGTGAGTGTGTGTGAGAAAGTGACAGTTGAGAGAGACGGAATGTTCGTGAATTTGAATTTTTCAATGTAAGTCAATGGGACTTTTTTGGCCGCTTTTTCGTCCGCTGTGCGAACATCGTTGGTCCGATCGCTTATAAAAGTCATAGCACACCTCTCCTCAATGAGCCGGTCGATTTGACACCTCATTCATGGGTCTAGGACAAACGCTGCGGGAGGAGTAGCGCGCAGAAAAAAAAGTGGAAGAAGAAGAAGAAGAAGAAGAAGAAGAAGAATAATAAGTATGCAGGAGAATAAGAATGGAGCTTTGCCAGAGGCAAGCACCATTAATAAGCTTAAGTACAATATCAGTAAGTTGGCTTTTTCAAGCCAACTTAATAAGCTTAAGTACAATATCAGTAAGTTGGCTTTTTCAAAGCCAACTTAACTAGATAAAAAAGTTTGAAGACAAACTTTAAGTTGGCTTGAAAAAGCCAGTCCAGAAAGTTTGAAATAGTTTTAAAAGTTTGAAGTTTGAAAGTTTGAAAGTTTGAAAGTTTGAAGTTTGAAAGTTTAAGTTTAGTAGTTTAGATAGATAGATAGTTGTCACAGATGGTTACTATGGAGTTTTTATAGAGTTATTAGCTTGTTCTTAGCCTACTTTAGCACTTAGCTAATCAATATTAGCATGTAGCTATTCACTGCTAGCATGTGTAGCATGTTGGAAGTACAGATTGCTAGCATGAGTCAAAACAGCCAACCGCCATGTCTCTACAATGTTCTGATGCAGAGATATAGATCTTGCAAAACGGTTGCTAGGGTACTCTGTTTGGTTGCTAGGGAGTGGCTTGCCAGCTACCAATGATGACACTCCATAGGTTACTTGACAATATAAACCAACCCCCATGTCTGTACGATGTTCTGATGCAGAGATATAGATCTTGAAATACGGTTGCTAGGGTACTGTTTGGTTGCTAGGCACTGGCTTGGCAGCTACCAGTGATGCTACTCCAAAGGCTGCTTGACAATATAAAACAACCCCCATGTCTGTACGATGTTCTGATGCAGAGATATAGATCTTGCAAAACGGTTGCTAGGGTACTGTTTGGTTGCTAGGGAGTTGCTTGGCAGCTACCAATGATGATACTCCAAAGGCTGCTTCACAATATAAACCAACCCCCATGTCTGTACGATGTTCTGATGCAGAGATATAGATCTAGCAAAACGGTTGCTAGGGTACTGTTTGGTTGCTAGGGAGTTGCTTGGCAGCTACCATTGATGATACTCCAAAGGCTGCTTGACAACATAAACCAACCCCCATGTCTCTACGATGTTCTGATGCCGAGATATAGATCTTGCAAAATGGTTGCTAGGTACTCTGTTTGGTTGCTAGGGAGTGGCTTGGCAGCTTCCAATGATGATACTCCAAAGGCTGCTTGACAATACAAACCTACCCCCATGTCTGTACGATGTTCTGATGCAGAGATATAGATTTTCCAAAATGGTTGCTAGGGTACTCTGTTTGGTTGCTAGGGAGTGACTTGGCAGCTACCAGTGATAGATAGATAGATAGATAGATAGATAGATAGATAGATAGATAGATAGATAGATAGATAGATGAGTTTGAATGAGTTAGATAGATTGAATGAGTTAGATAGATAGATAGATGAGTTTGAATGAGTTAGATAGATAGATAGATTAAGTTTGATATAGATAGATAGATAGATGAGTTTGAATGAGTTAGATAGATAGATAGATAGATAGATTAAGTTTGATAGATAGATAGATGAGTTTGAATGAGTTAGATAGATAGATTAGATAGATAGATAGATAGATAGATAAAGTTTGATAGATAGATAGATAGATAGATAGATAGATTAAGTTTGATAGATAGATAGATAGATAGATTTAGTTAGATAGATAGATAGATAGATAGATGAGTTTGAATGAGTTAGATAGATAGATAGATTAAGACTAAGTTTGATAGATAGATAGATAGATAGATAGATAGATTTAGTTTGATAGATAGATAGATAGATTTAGTTTGATAGATAGATAGATAGATAGATAGATAGATAGATAGATAGATAGATAGATAGAATGAGTTTGAATGAGTCTGAATGAGTTTAAATGGCTTAGACATAGGAATGGCAGTTAAATTGAGTCTGTGTGTTTGAATTTGAATTTTGACAGTTGGACGGAATGTTCAGATCAGCCAAGGCATTTCAATGGAAGTCAATGGGAGCTTTTTCCAGGTTTAATCAGCATTTTTAGGAAAACCGTAAGTCGGATCAGTCTGAAAAGATATAGCAACTCGAGTCAGAACAGTCTGAATGTCTAGTCCGAGTTTGGTGGTTGTAGCTTGAACAGTCTAGGAGGAGATACAATTTAAAATTTAGTCTAAGAAGAATAATAATAATAAGCTTAAGTACAATATCAGTAAGTTGGCTTTTTCAAGCCAACTTAACTAGATAAAAAAGTTTGAAGACAAACTTTAAGTTGGCTTGAAAAAGCCAGTCCAGAAAGTTTGAAATAGTTTTAAAAGTTTGAAGTTTGAAAGTTTGAAAGTTTGAAAGTTTGAAGTTTGAAAGTTTAAGTTTAGTAGTTTAGATAGATAGATAGTTGTCACAGATGGTTACTATGGAGTTTTTATAGAGTTATTAGCTTGTTCTTAGCCTACTTTAGCACTTAGCTAATCAATATTAGCATGTAGCTATTCACTGCTAGCATGTGTAGCATGTTGGAAGTACAGATTGCTAGCATGAGTCAAAACAGCCAACCGCCATGTCTCTACAATGTTCTGATGCAGAGATATAGATCTTGCAAAACGGTTGCTAGGGTACTCTGTTTGGTTGCTAGGGAGTGGCTTGCCAGCTACCAATGATGACACTCCATAGGTTACTTGACAATATAAACCAACCCCCATGTCTGTACGATATTCTGATGCAGAGATATAGATCTTGAAATACGGTTGCTAGGGTACTGTTTGGTTGCTAGGCACTGGCTTGGCAGCTACCAGTGATGCTACTCCAAAGGCTGCTTGACAATATAAAACAACCCCCATGTCTGTACGATGTTCTGATGCAGAGATATAGATCTTGCAAAACGGTTGCTAGGGTACTGTTTGGTTGCTAGGGAGTTGCTTGGCAGCTACCAATGATGATACTCCAAAGGCTGCTTCACAATATAAACCAACCCCCATGTCTGTACGATGTTCTGATGCAGAGATATAGATCTAGCAAAACGGTTGCTAGGGTACTGTTTGGTTGCTAGGGAGTTGCTTGGCAGCTACCATTGATGATACTCCAAAGGCTGCTTGACAACATAAACCAACCCCCATGTCTCTACGATGTTCTGATGCCGAGATATAGATCTTGCAAAATGGTTGCTAGGTACTCTGTTTGGTTGCTAGGGAGTGGCTTGGCAGCTTCCAATGATGATACTCTAAAGGCTGCTTGACAATACAAACCTACCCCCATGTCTGTACGATGTTCTGATGCAGAGATATAGATTTTCCAAAATGGTTGCTAGGGTACTCTGTTTGGTTGCTAGGGAGTGACTTGGCAGCTACCAGTGATAGATAGATAGATAGATAGATAGATAGATAGATGAGTTTGAATGAGTTAGATAGATTGAATGAGTTAGATAGATAGATAGATGAGTTTGAATGAGTTAGATAGATAGATAGATTAAGTTTGATATAGATAGATAGATAGATGAGTTTGAATGAGTTAGATAGATAGATAGATAGATAGATAGATAGATAGATAGATAGATAGATTAAGTTTGATAGATAGATAGATGAGTTTGAATGAGTTAGATAGATAGATTAGATAGATAGATAGATAGATAGATAAAGTTTGATAGATAGATAGATAGATAGATAGATAGATTAAGTTTGATAGATAGATAGATAGATTTAGTTAGATAGATAGATAGATAGATAGATGAGTTTGAATGAGTTAGATAGATAGATAGATTAAGACTAAGTTTGATAGATAGATAGATAGATAGATAGATTTAGTTTGATAGATAGATAGATAGATTTAGTTTGATAGATAGATAGATAGATAGATAGATAGATAGATAGATAGATAGATAGATAGATAGAATGAGTTTGAATGAGTCTGAATGAGTTTAAATGGCTTAGACATAGGAATGGCAGTTAAATTGAGTCTGTGTGTTTGAATTTGAATTTTGACAGTTGGACGGAATGTTCAGATCAGCCAAGGCATTTCAATGGAAGTCAATGGGAGCTTTTTCCAGGTTTAATCAGCATTTTTAGGAAAACCGTAAGTCGGATCAGTCTGAAAAGATATAGCAACTCGAGTCAGAACAGTCTGAATGTCTAGTCCGAGTTTGGTGGTTGTAGCTTGAACAGTCTAGGAGGAGATACAATTTAAAATTTAGTCTAAGAAGAATAATAATAACTAGATAAAAAGTTTGAGGACAAACTTTAAGTTGGCTTGAAAAAGCCGGTCCAGAAAGTTTGAAGTAGTTTTAAAAGTGTGAAGTTTGAGAGTTTTCAGTTTAAAAGTTTAAGTTTTAGTTTAGTAGTTAGATTTAACATTAGGCTAATCACTATTAGCATGTAGCTATTCATTGCTAGCATGTGTAGCATGTTGGAAGTCCAGATTGCTAGCATGAGTCAAAAGAGCCAACTGCCATGTCTCTATGATGTTCTTATGCAGAGATATAGATCTTGCAAAACGGTTGCTAGGGTACTCTGTTTGGTTGCTAGGGAGTGGCTAGGCAGCTACCAGTGATGATACTCCAAAGGCTGCTTGACAATATAAACCAATCCCCATGTCTGTACGATGTTCTGATGCAGAGATATAGATTTTGCAAAACCGTTGCTAGGGTACTCTATTTGGTTGCTAGGGAGTGGCTTTGCAGCTACCAATGATGATACTCCAAAGGCTGCTTGACAATATAAACCAACCCCCATGTCTGTACGATGTTCTGATGCAGAGATATAGATTTTGCAAAACGGTTGCTAGGGTACTCTATTTGGTTGCTAGGGAGTGGCTAGGCAGCTACCAGTGATGATACTCCAAAGGCTGCTTGACAATATAAACCAATCCCCATGTCTGTACGATGTTCTGATGCAGAGATATAGATTTTGCAAAACGGTTGCTAGGGTACTCTATTTGGTTGCTAGGGAGTGGCTAGGCAGCTACCAGTGATGATACTCCAAAGGCTGCTTGACAATATAAACCAATCCCCATGTCTGTACGATGTTCTGATGCAGAGATATAGATTTTGCAAAACGGTTGCTAGGGTACTCTATTTGGTTGCTAGGGAGTGGCTTTGCAGCTACCAATGATGATACTCCAAAGGCTGCTTGACAATATAAACCAACCCCCATGTCTGTACGATGTTCTGATGCAGAGTTATAGATTTTACAAAACGGTTGCTAGGGTACTCTGTTTGGTTGCTAGGGAGTGGCTTGGCAGCTACCAGTAATGATAGATGGATAGATAGATAGATGAGTTTGAATGAGATAGATAGATAGATAGATAGATAGATAGATAGAAAGATAGATAGACAGACAGACAGACAGACAGACAGACAGATAGATAGATGAGTTTGAATGAGATAGATAGATAGATAGATAGATGAGTTTGAATGAGTTAGATAGATAGATAGATAGATAGATAGATAGATAGATAGATAGATAGATGAGTTTGAATGAGTTAGATAGATAGATAGATATAGATTTAGTTTGATAGATAGATAGATAGATAGATAGATAGATAGATAGATAGATAGATAAAGTTTAATGAGTTTCAATGAGTTTCAATGGATTAGAAATAGTACATAGAATGGCAGTTGAGTCTAATTGAGTTTTTAAGTCTAATGGGCTTCCGTAGTTTGAATTTGAATTTTGACAGTTGGAATTTGAAAGTCTTGGCTCATTTGAACATTCCGTCAATGAAAGTCAATGGGATTTTTCCGAGCTTTAATTGTCATTTTTAGAAAAACCGTAAGTCGGATCAGTTAGAAAAGATATAGCACACCAAGTCAGAACAGTCTGAAGGTCTGACCCGAGTTTGGAGTTTGTGGAGTTAAAGCTCTAGGAGGAGTTAGTCTTGGAAATTCAAGTAAGAATAATAATAATAATAATAATAACTAGATAAAAAAGTTTGAGGACAAACTTTAAGTTGGCTTGAAAAAGCCGGTCCAGAAAGTTTGAAGTAGTTTTAAAAGTGTGAAGTTTGAGAGTTTTCAGTTTAAAAGTTTAAGTTTTAGTTTAGTAGTTAGATTTAACATTAGGCTAATCACTATTAGCATGTAGCTATTCACTGCTAGCATGTGTAGCATGTTGGAAGTCCAGATTGCTAGCATGAGTCAAAAGAGCCAACCGCCATGTCTCTACGATGTTCTTATGCAGAGATATAGATCTTGCAAAACGGTTGCTAGGGTACTCTGTTTGGTTGCTAGGGAGTGGCTTGGCAGCTACCAGTGATGATACTCCAAAGGCTGCTTGACAATATAAACCAATCCCCATGTCTGTACGATGTTCTGATGCAGAGATATAGATTTTGCAAAACGGTTGCTAGGGTACTCTGTTTGGTTGCTAGGGAGTGGTTTGGCAGCTACCAATGATGATACTCCAAAGGCTGCTTGACAATATAAACCAACCCCCATGTCTGTACGATGTTCTGATGTAGAGATATAGATTTTGCAAAACGGTTGCTAGGGTACTCTGTTTGGTTGCTAGGGAGTGGCTTGGCAGCTACCAGTGATGATACTCCAAAGGCTGCTTGACAATATAAACCAACCCCCATGTCTGTACGATGTTCTGATGCAGAGATATAGATTTTGCAAAACGGTTGCTAGGGTACTCTGTTTGGTTGCTAGGGAGTGGCTTTGCAGCTACCAATGATGATACTCCAAAGGCTGCTTGACAATAAAAACCAACCCCCATGTCTGTACGATGTTCTGATGCAGAGATATAGATTTTGCAAAACGGTTGCTAGGGTACTCTGTTTGGTTGCTAGGGAGTGGCTTTGCAGCTACCAATGATGATACTCCAAAGGCTGCTTGACAATATAAACCAACCCCCATGTCTGTACGATGTTCTGATGCAGAGATATAGATTTTACAAAACGGTTGCTAGGGTACTCTGTTTGGTTGCTAGGGAGTGGCTTTGCAGCTACCAATGATGATACTCCAAAGGCTGCTTGACAATATAAACCAACCCCCATGTCTGTACGATGTTCTGATGCAGAGATATAGATTTTGCAAAACGGTTGCTAGGGTACTCTGTTTGGTTGCTAGGGAGTTGCTTGTCAGCTACCAATGATGATACTCCAAAGTCTGCTTGACATTATAAACCAACCCCCATGTCTGTACGATGTTCTGATGCAGAGATATAGATTTTGCAAAACGGTTGCTAGGGTACTCCATTTGGTTGCTAGGGAGTGGCTTGGCAGCTACCAGTGATGATACTCCAAAGGCTGCTTGACATTATAAACCAACCCCCATGTCTCTATGATGTTCTGATGCAGAGATATAGATTTTCCAAAATGGTTGCTAGGGTACTCTGTTTGGTTGCTAGGGAGTGGCTTGGCAGCTACCAGTGATGATAGATAGATAGATAGATAGATAGATAGATAGATAGATAGATAGATAAGTTTGAATGAGATAGATAGATAGATAGATAGATAGATAAGTTTGAATGAGATAGATAGATAGATAGATGAGTTTGAATGAGATAGATAGATAGATAGAGATAGATAGATAGATAGATAGATAGATAGATGAGTATGAATGAGTTAGATAGATAGATAGATAGATGAGTTTGAATGAGTTAGATAGATAGATAGATAGATTTAGTTTGAATGAGTTAGATAGATAGATAGATAGAGTTTAATGAGTTTCAATGGATTAGAAATAGTACATAGAATGGCAGTTGAGTCTAATTGAGTTTTTGAGTCTAATAGGCTTCCGTAGTTTAAATTTGAATTTTGACAGTTGGAGTTTGAATGTCTTGGCTCATTTGAACATTCCGTCAATGAAAGTCAATGGGATTTTTCCGAGCTTTAATAGTCATTTTTAGGAAAACCGTAAGTCGGATCAGTTAGAAAAGATATAGCACACTAAGTCAGAACAGTTTGAAGGTCTAGTCCGAGTTTGGAGTTTGTGGAGTTAAAGCTCTAGGAGGAGTTAGTCTTGGAAATTCAAGTAAGAAGAAGAAGAATAATAACTAGAATGTACATTTCCTGAAGAAAATGTGAATGGTGCTTGCAGTGGCAAAATCGGCACTCAGTTGCTAGGGTGCTGTAATTGGTTGCTAGGGCGTGGCCATGAAGTGACTAATTATTGGCTGCTTGATAGGCCAAGTCAAAAGAGCCTAGCCCCAAGTCTCTATGACCTTCTGATCCAAAGATCTGATCTCACAGATTTGGTCCCCATGTTAAGTCTATGGGACATTTTTCAGACGATTTTTCGTCCGCTGTGCAAACATCGTACACCCGGTCGCTTAGAAAAGTCATAGCACACCTCTCCTCAATAAGCCGGTCGATTTGACACCTCATTTATGGGTCTACGACAAACGGTGCGGGACGAGTTACGCGCGAAAGTTTTGTCTAGGTGAATAGTAATTACAATACTAGAATGTACATTTCCTGAAGAAAATGTGAATGGTGCTTGCAGTGGCAAAATTCGACACCCGGTTGCTAGGGTGCTGTAATTGGTTGCTAGGGTGTGGCCATGAAGTCACTACTTATTGGCAGCTTGATAGGCCGAGTCAAAAGAGCCCAGCCCCAAGTCTCTATGACCTTCTAAACCAAAGATATGATCTCACAGATTTGGCCCCCATGTTAAGTCTATGGGAGTTTTTTCAGCCGTTTTTTCGTACGCTGTGCGAACATCGTACACCCGATCGCTTAGAAAAGTCATAGCACACCTCTCCTCAATAAGCCGGTCGATTTGACCCCTCATTCGTGGGTCTGTGACAAACGGTGCGGGACGAGTTACGCGCCAAAGTTTTGTTCAGGTGAATAGTAATTACAATACTAGAATGTACATTTCCTGAAGAAAATGTGAATGGTGCTTGCAGTGGCAAAATTCCCCACTCGGTTGCTAAGGTGCTGTAATTGGTTGCTAGGGCGTGGCCATGAAGTCACTACTTATTGGTGGTCTGATAGGCCGAGTCAAAAGAGCCCAGCCCCAACTCTCTATGACCTTCTGATCCAAAGATATGATCTCACAGATTTGGCCCCCATGTTAAGTCTATGGGAGTTTTTTCAGCCGTTTTTTCGTACGCTGTGCGAACATCGTACACCTGATCGCTTAGAAAAGTCATAGCACACCTCTCCTAAATAAGCCGGTCGATTTGACACCTCATTCGTGGGTCTACGACAAACGGTGCGGAACGAGTTACGCGCCAAAGTTTTGTTCAGGTGAATAGTAATTACAATACTAGAATGTACATTTCCTGAAGAAAATGTGAATGGTGCTTGCAGTGGCAAAATTCGGAACCGGTTGCTAGGGTGCTGTAATCGGTTGCTAGGGCGTGGCCATGAAGTCACTACTTATTGGCGGCTTGATAGGCCGAGTCAAAAGAGCCCAGCCCCAAGTCTCTATGACCTTTTAAACCAAAGATATGATTTCACAGATTTGTTCCCCATGTTAAGTCTATGGGAATTTTTTCAGCCCTTGTTTCGTACGCTGTGCGAACATCGTACACCCGATCGCTTAGAAAAGTCATAGCACACCTCTCCTCAATAAGCCGGTCGATTTGACACCTCATTCATGGGTCTACGACAAACGGTGCGGGACAAGTTACGCGCCAAAGTTTTGTTCAGGTGAATAGTAATTACAATACTAGAATGTACATTTCCTGAAGAAAATGTGAATGGTGCTTGCAGTGGCAAAATTCGCCACTCGGTTGCTAGGGTGCTGTAATTGGTTGCTAGGGCGTGGCCATGAAGTCACTACTTATTGGCGGCTTGATATGCCGAGTCAAAAGAGCCCAGCCCCAAGTCTCTATGACCTTCTAAACCAAAGATATGATCTCACAGATTTGGCCCCCATGTTAAGTCTATGGGAGTTTTTTCAGCCCTTTGTCGGTACGCTGTGCGAACATTGTACACCCGATCGCTTAGAAAAGTCATAGCACACCTCTCCTCAATAAGCCGGTCGATTTGACACCTCATTCGTGGGTCTACGACAAACGGTGAGGGACGAGTTACGCGCCAAAGTTTTGTTCAGGTGAATAGTAATTACAATACTAGAATGTACATTTCCTGAAGAAAATGTGAATGGTGCTTGCAGTGGCAAAATTCGCCACTCGGTTGCTAGGGTGCTGTAATTGGTTGCTAGGGCGTGGCTATGAACTTGCTGTGTCACTACCTTTTGGATATCCGAGTCAAACGAGCCCAGCCCCAAGTCTCTATGACCTTCAAAACCAAAGATATGATCTCACAGATTTGACCCCCATGTTAAGTCTATGGGAGTTTTTTCAGCTGATTTTTCGTATGCTGTGCGAACATCGTACACCCGATCGCTTAGAAAAGTCATAGCACACCTCTCCTCAATAAGCTGGTCGATTTGACACCTCATTCGTGGGTCTATGACAAACGGTGCGGGACGAGTTACGCGCCAAAGTTTTGTTCAGGTGAATAGTAATTACAATACTAGAATGTACATTTCCTGAAGAAAATGTGAATGGTGCTTGCAGTGGCATAATTCGGCACCCGGTTGCTAGGGTGCTGTAATTGGTTGCTAGGGTGAGGCTATGAAGTCATTAGTTATTGGCTGCTTGATAGGCCGAGTCAAAAGAGCCCAGCCCCAAGTCTCTACGACCTTCTGATCTAAAGATATGATCTCACAGATTTGGCCCCCATGTTAAGTCTATGGGAGTTTTTTCAGCCGTTTTTTCGTACGCTGTGCGAACATCGCACACCCGATCGCTTAGAAAAGTCATAGCACACCTCTCCTCAATAAGCCGGTCGATTTGACACCTCATTTGTGGGTCTACGACAAACGGTGCGGGACGAGTTACGCGCCAAAGTTTTGTTCAGGTGAATAGTAATTACAATACTAGAATGTACATTTCCTGAAGAAAATGTGAATGGTGCTTGCAGTGGCAAAATTCGGAACCCGGTTGCTAGGGTGCTGTAATCGGTTACTAGGGCATGGCTATAAAGTCACTACTTATTGGTTGCTTGATAGGCCGAGTCAAAAGAGCCCAGCCGCAAGTCTCTATGACCTTCTGATCCAAAGATATGATCTCACAGATTTGGCCCCCATGTTAAGTCTATGGGAGTTTTTTCAGCCGTTTTTTCGTACGCTGTGCGAACATCGTACACCCGATTGCTTAGAAAAGTCATAGCACACCTCTCCTCAATAAGCCGGTCGATTTGACACCTCATTCGTGGGTCTACGACAAATGGTGCGGGACGAGTTACGCGCCAAAGTTTTGTTCAGGTGAATAGTAATTACAATACTAGAATGTACATTTCCTGAAGAAAATGTGAATGGTGCTTGCAGTGGCAAAATTCGGCACCCGGTTGCTAGGGTGCTGTAATTGGTTGCTAGGGCGAGGCTATGAAGTCAATAGTTATTGGCTGCTTGATAGGCCGAGTCAAAAGAGCCCAGCCCCAAGTCTCTATGACCTTCTAAACCAAAGATATGATCTCACAGATTTAGCCCCCATGTTAAGTCTATGGGAGTTTTTTCAGCCGTTTTTTCGTACGCTGTGCGAACATCGTACACCCGATCGCTTAGAAAAGTCATAGCACACCTCTCCTCAATAAGCTGGTCGATTTGACACCTCATTCGTGGGTCTACGACAAACGGTGCGGGACGAGTTACGCGCCAAAGTTTTGTTCAGGTGAATAGTAATTACAATACTAGAATGTACATTTCCTGAAGAAAATGTGAATGGTGCTTGCAGTGGCAAAATCGCCACTCGGTTGCTAGGCGGTTGCTAGGGTGTTCTGGGTGGTTGCTAGGCGGTTGCTATGGTAACCTGGGTGGTTGCTAGGGTGTTGCTAGGCAGTTGCTAAGGTACTTGGGGTGGTTGCTAAGGTGTTGCTAAACGGTTGCTAGGGTGTTCTGGGTGGTTGCTAGGCGATTGCTATGGTAACCTGGGTGGTTGCTAAGGTGTTGATAGGCGGTTGCTAGGGTGTTCTGGGTGGTTGCTAGGCGGTTGCTATGGTAACCTGGGTGGTTGCTAGGGTGTTCTGGGTGGTTGCTAGGCGGTTGCTATGGTAACCTGGGTGGTTGCTAGGCGGTTGCTAAGGTACTTGGGGTGGTTGCTAAGGTGTTGCTAGGCGGTTGCTAGGATGTTCTGGGTGGTTGCTAGGCGGTTGCTAGGCGGTTGCTATGGTAACCAGGGTGGTTGCTAGGGTGTTGCTAGGCAGTTGCTAAGGTACTTGGGGTGGTTGCTAAGGCGTTGCTAGGCGGTTGCTATGGTGTTCTGGGTGGTTGCTATGCGGTTGCTATGGTAACCAGGGTGGTTGCTAGGGTGTTGCTAGGCAGTTGCTAAGGTACTTGGGGTGGTTGCTAAGGCGTTGCTAGGCGGTTGCTATGGTGTTCTGGGTGGTTGCTATGCGGTTGCTATGGTAACCAGGGTGGTTGCTAGGGTGTTGCTAGGCAGTTGCTAAGGTACTTGGGGTGGTTGCTAAGGTGTTGCTAGGCGGTTGCTAGGGTGTTCTGGGTGGTTGCTAGGCGGTTGCTAGGGTGTTCTGGGTGGTTGCTAGGCGGTTGCTAGGCGGTTGCTATGGTAACCAGGGTGGTTGCTAGGCAGTTGCTAAGGTACTTGGGGTGGTTGCTAAGGTGTTGCTAGGCGGTTGCTAGGGTGTTCTGGGTGGTTGCTAGGCGGTTGCTATGGTAACCTGGGTGGTTGCTAAGGTGTTGCTAGGCAGTTGTTAAGGTACCTGGAGTGGTCACTATGGTGTTGCTAGGCGGTTGCTAGGGTGTTCTGGGCGGTTGCTATGGTAACCTGGGTGGATGCTATGGTGTTACTAGGTGGTTGGTAGTTGGCACAGATAGTTACTATGGAGTTTCTATAGAGTTCTTAGCATGTTCTCATCCCACTTTAGCACTTAGCTAATCACTATTAGCATGTAGCTATTAACTGCTAGCATGTGTAGCATGTTGCAAGTACAGTTTGCTAGCATGAGTCAAAAAAGCCAACCCCCATGTCTCTACGATGTTCTGATGCAGAGATATAGGCATCGCTAAATGGTTGCTAGGGTACTCTGTTTGGTTGCTAGGGAGTGGCTTGGCAGTTGCCAATGATGATACTCCAAAGGCTGCTTGACAACATAAACCAACCCCCATGTCTTTATGATGTTCTGATGCAGAGATATGGATCTTGAAAAACGGTTGCTAGGGTAATCTGGTTGGTTGCTAGGGAGTGGCCTGGCAGCTACCAATGATGATACTCCAAAGGCTGCTTGACAATATAAACCAACCGCCATGTCTCTATGATGCTCTGATGCAGAGATATAGATCTTGCTAAACGGTTGCTAGGGTACTCTGTTTGGTTGCTAAGGAGTGGCTTGGCAGCTACCAATGATGATACTCCAAAGGCTGCTTGACAATATAAACCAACCCCCATGTCTTTACGATGTTCTGATGCAGAGATATACATCTTGAAAAACGGTTGCTAGGGTACTCTGTTTGGTTGCTAGGGAGTGGCTTGGCAGCTGCCAGTAATGATAAACCAAAGGCTGCTTGCCAGTATGAATGATATAAACCAACCCCCATGCCTCTATGATATTCAGATTTGAAGATATCTGCCTATGCTTTGGGTTGCTAGGGTGCTCTAAATGGTTGCTAAGGCGTGGCTATGATGTCTTTAAGGTGATTTGTGATTGGCGGTTTGCTGCCTCGAGTCAAATGAGCCCATCCTCATGTTTGTATGACACTTCTATCCAAAGATATTCATTTGATCTTTTTCAATGGAAGTCTATGAAGCTTGTTACTAAGGTGCTCTATATGGTTGCTAGGGCGTGGCTTGATATCTTCAAAGTTATCCTGAGAGACTGATTGGTTGCCTGAGTAAAATGAGACCACCCCCTTGTCTCTATGACATTGTGATCCAGAGTTATGACTTGTCAAAGTTCGTTCCAATGTTAAGTCTATGGGATTTTTTTCGCTACTTTTTCGCCCGCCGGACGAACATCGTACACCCGATCGCTTATAAAAGTCATAGCACACCTCTCCTCAATGAGCCGGTCGATTTGACACCTCATTCATGGGTCTAGGACAAAAACTGCGGGAGGAGTAGCGCGCCAAACTTTTGTGTGGAATAATAATAATAATAATAATAATAATAATAATAATAATAAGTATGCAGAAGATTAAGAATGGAGCTTTGCCTTTGGCAAGCACCATTAACTAGAATGTACATTTCCTGAAGAAAATGTGAATGGTGCTTGCAGTGGCAAAACTCGGCACTCTTGATTAGCATGATGCTAACATAATTACCGTCCTGCTAGGATGTTTTTAGCAGGATGCTAACATGATTAGCATGTTGCTAGCATTATGCTAACACCCTTAGCATGCTGCTAGCATGTTTTTAGAAAGATGCTAATCATGTTAGCATAATGCTAGCAAAATGCTAACATGATTAGCATGTTGCTAGCATTATGCTAACACCCTTAGCATGCTGCTAGCGTGTTTTTAGAAAGATGCTAATCATGTTAGCATAATGCTAGCAACATGCTAACATGATTAGCATAATGCTAGCATGATGCTAGCATGATTACCATGTTGCTAGCATGATTTTAACAAGATGCTAACATAATTAGCATGTTTGCTAGCATTATGCTAACATGATTAGCATGCTACTAGCATGATGCTAACACAATTAGCATGCTACCAGCATGATGCTAACACATTTTTACTAGTTTGTGTCATGTTTAAAGCCTAAGCTAATCACTATTAGCATGTAGCTATTCACTGCTAGCATGTGTAGCATGTTGGAAGTCCAGTTTGCTAGCATGAGTCAAAAGAGCCAACCGCCATGTCTCTACGATGCTCTGATGCAGAGATATAGGTCTTGCTAAATGGTTGCTAGGGTACTCTGTTTGGTTGGTATGGAGTGGCTTGGCAGCTGCCAATGATGATACTCCAAAGGCTGCTTGACAATATAAGCCAATCCCCATGTCTCTACGATGTTCTGATGCAGAGATATACATCTTGAAAAACTGTTGCTAGGGTACTCTGTTTGGTTGCTAGGGAGTGGCTTGGCAGCTGCCAATGATGATACACCAAAGGCTGCTTGCCAGTATGAATGATTTAAACCAACCCCCATGCTTGCATGATATTCAGATTTGAAGATATCCCTCTTTGCTTTGTGTTGCTAGGGTGCTCTTAATGGTTGCTAGGGCGTGGCTAGGAGGTCTTGAAGGTGATTCGTGATTGGCCGTTTGCTGCCCCGAGTCAAATGAGCCCACCCTCATGTTTCTATGACACTTCTATCCAAATATATTCCTTTGATCTTTTTCAATGGAAGTCTATGGAACTTGTTGCTATGGTGCTCTATATGGTTGCTAGGGCGTGGCTTGATAGCTTCACAATGATCCTGGGAGACTGATTGGTCACCTGAGTGAAATGAGCCCACCCCCTTGTCTCTATGTCATTGTGATCCAGAGTTATGTTCAATACAAAATCCCTATGTAATTTCCCATAGTAGGAAAAACACAGTACTTCCTGGTTCATGGGCACGGCTTCACCATAGTATGTCTATGGGGCAAATTTGGGCAGCTCTTGCGCCCCAGGGGTACAACTTACACCCCATTTTGAGGTATGGTCTGAGAGAGCCTGTCAGCCTCTTCAAACATGGTAACTCACATGTTTCTACGAAATTCTCGTTAGGAGCTATGACTCATCAAAGTTCGTCGCAATGTTAAGTCTATGGGATTTTTCGCCCGATTTTTCGCCCGCCGGACGAACATCGTACACCCGATCACTTATAAAAGTCATAGCACACCACTCCTCAATAGGCCGGTCGATTTGACACCTCATTCGTGGGTCTATGACAAAAACTGTGGGACGAGTTACGCGCAGACGAAAGTGTCCAGAAGAAGAAGAATAATAACTAGAATGTACATTTCCTGAAGAAAATGTGAATGGTGCTTGCAGTGGCAAAATTCGGCCCCGGTTGCTAGGGTGCTGTAATTGGTTGCTAGGGCGTGGCTATGAAGTTGCTGTGTCACTACTTATTGGCTGGCCGAATCAAAAGAGCCCAGCCCCAAGTCTCTATGACCTTCTAAACCAAAGATATGATCTCACAGATTTGGCCCCCATGTTAAGTCTATGGGAGTTTTTTCAGCCGTTTTTTCATACGCTGTGCGAACATCGTACACCTGATCGCTTATAAAAGTCATAGCACACCTCTCCTCAATAAGCCGGTCGATTTGACACCTCATTCGTGGGTCTACGACAAACAGTGCGGAACGAGTTACGCGCCAAAGTTTTGTTCAGGTGAATAGTAATTACAATACTAGAATGTACATTTCCTGAAGAAAATGTGAATGGTGCTTGCAGTGGCAAAATCGCCACTCGGTTGCTAGGCGGTTGCTAGGGTGTTCTGGGTGGTTGCTAGGCGGTTGCTATGGTAACCTGGGTGGTTGCTAGGGTGTTGCTAGGCAGTTGCTAAGGTACTTGGGGTGGTTGCTAAGGTGTTGCTAAACGGTTGCTAGGGTGTTCTGGGTGGTTGCTAGGCGATTGCTATGGTAACCTGGGTGGTTGCTAAGGTGTTGATAGGCGGTTGCTAGGGTGTTCTGGGTGGTTGCTAGGCGGTTGCTATGGTAACCTGGGTGGTTGCTAGGGTGTTCTGGGTGGTTGCTAGGCGGTTGCTATGGTAACCTGGGTGGTTGCTAAGGTGTTGCTAGGCGGTTGCTAGGATGTTCTGGGTGGTTGCTAGGCGGTTGCTATGGTAACCAGGGTGGTTGCTAGGGTGTTGCTAGGCAGTTGCTAAGGTACTTGGGGTGGTTGCTAAGGCGTTGCTAGGCGGTTGCTATGGTGTTCTGGGTGGTTGCTATGCGGTTGCTATGGTAACCAGGGTGGTTGCTAGGGTGTTGCTAGGCAGTTGCTAAGGTACTTGGGGTGGTTGCTAAGGTGTTGCTAGGCGGTTGCTAGGGTGTTCTGGGTGGTTGCTAGGCGGTTGCTAGGGTGTTCTGGGTGGTTGCTAGGCGGTTGCTAGGCGGTTGCTATGGTAACCAGGGTGGTTGCTAGGCAGTTGCTAAGGTACTTGGGGTGGTTGCTAAGGTGTTGCTAGGCGGTTGCTAGGGTGTTCTGGGTGGTTGCTAGGCGGTTGCTATGGTAACCTGGGTGGTTGCTAAGGTGTTGCTAGGCAGTTGTTAAGGTACCTGGAGTGGTCACTATGGTGTTGCTAGGCGGTTGCTAGGGTGTTCTGGGCAGTTGCTATGGTAACCTGGGTGGATGCTATGGTGTTACTAGGTGGTTGGTAGTTGGCACAGATAGTTACTATGGAGTTTCTATAGAGTTCTTAGCATGTTCTCATCCCACTTTAGCACTTAGCTAATCACTATTAGCATGTAGCTATTAACTGCTAGCATGTGTAGCATGTTGCAAGTACAGTTTGCTAGCATGAGTCAAAAAAGCCAACCCCCATGTCTCTACGATGTTCTGATGCAGAGATATAGGCATCGCTAAATGGTTGCTAGGGTACTCTGTTTGGTTGCTAGGGAGTGGCTTGGCAGTTGCCAATGATGATACTCCAAAGGCTGCTTGACAACATAAACCAACCCCCATGTCTTTATGATGTTCTGATGCAGAGATATGGATCTTGAAAAACGGTTGCTAGGGTAATCTGGTTGGTTGCTAGGGAGTGGCCTGGCAGCTACCAATGATGATACTCCAAAGGCTGCTTGACAATATAAACCAACCGCCATGTCTCTATGATGCTCTGATGCAGAGATATAGATCTTGCTAAACGGTTGCTAGGGTACTCTGTTTGGTTGCTAAGGAGTGGCTTGGCAGCTACCAATGATGATACTCCAAAGGCTGCTTGACAATATAAACCAACCCCCATGTCTTTACGATGTTCTGATGCAGAGATATACATCTTGAAAAACGGTTGCTAGGGTACTCTGTTTGGTTGCTAGGGAGTGGCTTGGCAGCTGCCAGTAATGATAAACCAAAGGCTGCTTGCCAGTATGAATGATATAAACCAACCCCCATGGCTCTATGATATTCAGATTTGAAGATATCTGCCTATGCTTTGGGTTGCTAGGGTGCTCTAAATGGTTGCTAAGGCGTGGCTATGATGTCTTTAAGGTGATTTGTGATTGGCGGTTTGCTGCCTCGAGTCAAATGAGCCCATCCTCATGTTTGTATGACACTTCTATCCAAAGATATTCATTTGATCTTTTTCAATGGAAGTCTATGAAGCTTGTTACTAAGGTGCTCTATATGGTTGCTAGGGCGTGGCTTGATATCTTCAAAGTTATCCTGAGAGACTGATTGGTTGCCTGAGTAAAATGAGACCACCCTCTTGTCTCTATGACATTGTGATCCAGAGTTATGACTTGTCAAAGTTCGTTCCAATGTTAAGTCTATGGGATTTTTTTCGCTACTTTTTCGCCCGCCGGACGAACATCGTACACCCGATCGCTTATAAAAGTCATAGCACACCTCTCCTCAATGAGCCGGTCGATTTGACACCTCATTCATGGGTCTAGGACAAAAACTGCGGGAGGAGTAGCGCGCCAAACTTTTGTGTGGAATAATAATAATAATAATAATAATAATAACTAGAATGTACATTTCCTGAAGAAAATGTGAATGGTGCTTGCAGTGGCAAAATTCGGCCCCGGTTGCTAGGGTGCTGTAATTGGTTGCTAGGGCGTGGCTATGAAGTTGCTGTGCCACTACTTATTGGCTGGCCGAATCAAAAGAGCCCAGCCCCAAGTCTCTATGACCTTCTGATCCAAAGATGTGATCTCACAGATTTTGACCCAATGTTAAGTCTATGGGAGGTTTTTTCAGCCGTTTTTTTCGTACGCTGTGCGAACATCGTACACCCGATCACTTAGAAAAGTCATAGCACACCTCTCCTCAATAAGCCGGTCGATTTGACACCTCATTTGTGGGTCTACGTCAAACGGTGCGGGACGAGTTACGCGCCAAAGTTTTGTTCAGGTGAATAGTAATTACAATACTAGAATGTACATTTCCTGAAGAAAATGTGAATGGTGCTTGCAGTGGCAAAATTCGGCACCGGTTGCTAGGGTGCTGTAATTGGTTGCTAGGGCGTGGCTATGAAGTTGCTGTTTCACTACTTATTGGCTGGCCGAATCAAAAGAGCCCAGCCCCAAGTCTCTATGACCTTCTAAACCAAAGATATGATCTCACAGATTTGGCCCCCATGTTAAGTCTATGGGAGTTTTTTCAGCCGTTTTTTCGTACGCTGTGCGAACATCGTACACCCGATCGCTTAGAAAAGTCATAGCACACCTCTCCTCAATAAGCCGGTCGATTTGACACCTCATTCGTGGGTCTACGACAAACGGTGCGGGACGAGTTACGCGCCAAAGTTTTGTTCAGGTGAATAGTAATTACAATACTAGAATGTACATTTCCTGAAGAAAATGTGAATGGTGCTTGCAGTGGCAAAATTCGGCCCCGGTTGCTAGGGTGCTGTAATTGGTTGCTAGGGCGTGGCTATGAAGTTGCTGTGTCACTACTTATTGGCTGGCCGAATCAACAGAGCCCAGCCCCAAGTCTCTATGACCTTCTGATCCAAAGATATGATCTCACAGATTTGGCCACAATGTTAAGTCTATGGGAGTTTTTTCAGCCGTTTTTTCGTACGCTGTGTGAACATCGTACACCCGATCGCTTAGAAAAGTCATAGCACACCTCTCCTCAATAAGCCGGTTGATTTGACTCCTCATTCGTGGGTCTACGACAAACGGTGCGGGACGAGTTAGGCGCCAAAGTTTTGTTCAGGTGTGCGTGTGTGTGAGAAAGTGACAGTTGAGACTGACGGAATGTTTGTGATTTTGAATTTTTCAATGTAAGTCTATGGGACTTTTTTGGCCGTTTTTTTGTACGCTGTGCGAACATCGTACACCCGATCGCTTAGAAAAGTCATAGCACACCTTTCCTCAATAAGCCGGTCGATTTGACACCTCATTTGTGGGTCTACGACAAACGGTGTGGGACGAGTTACGGGCCAAAGTTTTGTTCAGGTGAATAGTAATTACAATACTAGAATGTACATTTCCTGAAGAAAATGTGAATGGTGCTTGCAGTGGCAAAATCGGCACTCGGTTGCTAGGCGGTTGCTAAGGTACTTGGGGTGGTTGCTAAGGTGTTGCTAGGCGGTTGCTAGGGTGTTCTGTGTGGTTGCTAGGCGGTTGCTAAGGTACTTGGGTAGTTGCTAAGGTGTTGCTAGGCAGTTGCTAGGGTGTTCTGGGTGGTTGCTAGGTGGTTGCTATGGTAACCTGGGTGGTTGCTAGGGTGTTGCTAGGCAGTTGCTAAGGTACTTGGAGCGGTTGCTAAGGTGTTGCAAGGCGGTTGCTAGGATGTTCTGGGTGGTTGCTAGGTGGTTGCTATGGTAACCTGGGTGGTTGCTAGGGTGTTGATAGGCAGTTGCTAAGGTACCTGGGGTGGTCACTACGGTGTTGCTAGGCGGTTGCTAGGGTGTTCTGGGTGGTTGCTAGGCGGTTGCTATGGTAACTTGGGTGGTTGCTAGGGTGTTGCTAGGCAGTTGCTAAGGTACTTGGAGTGGTCGCTATGGTGTTGCTAGGCAGTTGCTAGGGTGTTCTGGGTGGTTGCTAGGTGGTTGCTATGGTAACCTGGGTGGTTGCTAGGGTGTTGATAGGCAGTTGCTAAGGTACCTGGGGTGGTCACTACGGTGTTGCTAGGCGGTTGCTAGGGTGTTCTGGGTGGTTGCTAGGCGGTTGCTATGGTAACTTGGGTGGTTGCTAGGGTGTTGCTAGGCAGTTGCTAAGGTACTTGGAGTGGTCGCTATGGTGTTGCTAGGCAGTTGCTAGGGTGTTCTGGGTGGTTGCTAGGTGGTTGCTATGGTAACCTGGGTGGTTGCTAGGGTGTTGATAGGCAGTTGCTAAGGTACCTGGGGTGGTCACTACGGTGTTGCTAGGCGGTTGCTAGGGTGTTCTGGGTGGTTGCTAGGCGGTTGCTATGGTAACTTGGATGGTTGCTAGGGTGTTGCTAGGCAGTTGCTAAGGTACCTGGGGTGGTCACTATGGTGTTGCTAGGCGGTTGCTAGGGTGTTCTTGGTGGTTGCTAGGTGGTTGCTATGGTAACCTGGGTGGTTGCTAGGCAGTTGCTAAGGTACCTGGGGTGGTCACTATGGTGTTGCTAGGTGGTTGCTAGGGTGTTCTGGGTGGTTGCTAGGCGGTTGCTATGGTAACCTGGGTGGTTGCTATGGTGTTACTAGGTGTTTGTAAGTTGTCACAGATAGTTACTATGAAGTTTCTATAGAGGTCTTAGCATGTTCTTAGCCCACTTTACCACTTAGCTAATCACTATTAGCATGTAGCTATTCACTGCTAGCATGTGTAGCATGTTGGAAGTCCAATTTTGCTAGCATGAGTCAAAAGAGCCAACCGCCATGTCTCTATGATGCTCTGATGCAGAGATATAGATCTTGCTAAACGGTTGCTAGGGTACTCTGTTTGGTTGCTAGGGAGTGGCTTGGCAGCTACCAATGATGATACTCCAAAGGCTGCTTGACAATATAAACCAACCCCCATGTCTTTACGATGTTCTGATGCAGAGATATAGATCTTGCTAAACGGTTGCTAGGGTACTCTGTTTGGTTGCTAAGGAGTGGCTTAGCAGCTACCAATGATGATACTCCAAAGACTGCTTGACAATATAATACAACCCCCATGTCTTCACGATTTTCTGATGCACAAATATAGATCTTGCAAAACGGTTGCTAGAGTACTCTGTTTGGTTGCTAGGGAGTGGCTTGGCAACTGCCAGTAATGATAAATCAAAGGCTGCTTGCCAGTATGAATGATATAAACCAACCCCCTTTCCTCTATGATGTTCAGATTTGAAGATATCCCCTCTATGCTTTGGGTTGCTAGGGTGCTCTGAATGGTTGCTAGGGCGTGGCTATGATGTCTTTAAGGTGATTCGTGATTGGCCGTTTGCTGCCCCGAGTCAAATGAGCCCACCCTCATGTTTCTATGACACTCCTATCCAAAGATATTCCTTTGATCTTTTTCAATGGAAGTCTATGGAACTTGTTGCTATGGTGCTCTATATGGTTGCTAGGGCGTGGCTTGATAGCTTCACAATGATCCTGAGAGACTGATTGGCTGCCTGAGTGAAATGAGCCCACCCCCTTGTCTCTATGACATTGTGATCCAGAGTTATGTTCAATACAAAATCCCTATGTAATTTCCCATAGTAGGAAAAACACACTGTTTTATGGGCACGGCTTCACCATAGTAAGTCTATGGGGCAACTTTGGGCAGCTCTTGTGCCCCAGGGGTACAACTTACACCCCATTTTGAGGTATGGTCTGACAGAACCTGTCAGCCCCTTCAATCGTGTTGACCCACATGTTTCTTCGAAATTCTCGTTAGGAGCTATGACTCGTCAAAGTTCGTCCCAATGTTAAGTCAATGGGATTTTTCGCCCGATTTTTCGCCCGCTGGACGAACATCGTACACCCGATCGCTTATAAAAGTCATAGCACACCATTCCCGAATAATCCGCACGATTTGATACCTCACCCGTAGGTCTGTGACTAAAACTGCGGGAGGAGTAGCGCGCCGAAATTTTGTCCAGAAGAAGAAGAAGAAGAAGAAGAATAAGTATGCAGGAGAATAAGAATGGAGCTTTGCCTTTGGCAAGCACCATTAATAATAATAAGTATGCAGAAGATTAAGAATGGAGCTTTGCCTTTGGCAAGCACCATTAATAATAAGTATGCAGAAGATTAAGAATGGAGCTTTGCCTTTGGCAAGCACCATTAACTAGAATGTACATTTCCTGAAGAAAATGTGAATGGTGCTTGCAGTGGCAAAATTCGCCACTCGGTTGCTAGGGTGCTGTAATTGGTTGCTAGGGCGTGGCCATGAAGTCACTAGTTATTGGCGGCTTGATAGGCCGAGTCAAAAGAGCCCAGCCCCAAGTCTCTATGACCTTCTAAACCAAAGATATGATCTCACAGATTTGGCCCCCATGTTAAGTCTATGGGAGTTTTTTCAGCCGTTTTTTCGTACGCTGTGCGAACATCGTACACCCGATCGCTTAGAAAAGTCATAGCACACCTCTCCTCAATAAGCCGGTCGATTTGACACCTCATTCGTGGGTCTACGACAAACGTTGCGGGACGAGTTACGCGCCAAAATTTTGTTCAGGTGAATAGTAATTACAATACTAGAATGTACATTTCCTGAAGAAAATGTGAATGGTGCTTGCAGTGGCAAAACTCGGCACTCGGTTGCTAGGCGGTTGCTAAGGTACTTGGGGTGGTTGCTTAGGTGTTGCTAGGTGGTTGCTAGGGTGTTCTGTGTGGTTGCTAGGCGGTTGCTAAGGTACTTGGGCAGTTGCTAAGGTGTTGCTAGGGTGTTCTGGGTGGTTGCTAGGTGGTTGCTATGGTAACCTGGGTGGTTGCTAGGGTGTTGCTAGGCAGTTGCTAAGGTACTTGGAGTGGTTGCTAAGGTGTTGCTAGGGTGTTCTGGATGGTTACTAGGCGGTTGCTATGGTAACCTGAGTGGTTGCTAGGGTGTTGCTGGGCAGTTGCTAAGGTACTTGGAGCGGTTGCTAAGGTGTTGCTAGGCGGTTGCTAGGGTGTTCTGGGTGGTTGCTATGCGGCTGCTATGGTAACCTGGGTGGTTGCTAGGGTGTTGCTAGGCAGTTGCTAAGGTACCTGGGGTGGTCACTATGGTGTTGATAGGCGGTTGCTAGGGTGTTCTGGGTGGTTGCTAGGCGGTTGCTATGGTAACCCAGGTGGTTGTTAGGGTGTTGCTAGGCAGTTGCTAAGGTACCTGGGGTTGTCACTACGGTGTTGCTAGGTGGTTGCTAGGGTGTTCTGGATGGTTGCTAGGCGGTTGCTATGGTAACCCGGGTGGTTGCTAGGGTGTTGCTAGGCAGTTGCTAAGGTACCTGGGGTGGTCACTATGGTGTTGCTAGGCGGTTGCTAGGGTGTTCTGGGTGGTTGCTAGGCGGTTGCTATGGTAACCTGGGTGGTTGCTAGGGTGTTGCTAGGCAGTTGCTAAGCAGTTGCTAAGGTACCTGGGGTGGTCACTACGGTGTTGCTAGGCGGTTGCTAGGGTGTTCTGGATGGTTGCTAGGCGGTTGCTATGGTAACCCGGGTGGTTGCTAGGGTGTTGCTAGGCAGTTGCTAAGGTACCTGGGGTGGTCACTATGGTGTTGCTAGACGGTTGCTAGGGTGTTCTGGGTGGTTGATAGGCGGTTGCTATGGTAACCTGGGTGGTTGCTAGGGTGTTACTAGGTGGTTGGTAGTTGTCACAGATAGTTACTATGAAGTTCCTATAGAGTTCTTAGCCCACTTTAGCACTTAGCTAATCACTATTAGCATGTAGCTATTCACCGCTAGCATGTGTAGCATGTTGGTAGTCCAGTTTGCTAGCATGAGTCAAAAGAGCCAACCCCCATGTCTCTATGATGCTCTGATGCAGAGATATAGATCTTGCTAAACGGTTGCTAGGGTACTCTGTTTGGTTGCTAGGGAGTGGCTTGGCAGCTGCCAATGATGATACTCCAAAGGCTGCTTGACAATATAAACCAACCCCCATGTCTTTACGATGTTCTGATGCAGAGATATAAGCTGTGTCTGAAACCGCTCCCTATCCACTATATAGTCCACTATATCGGGTGTCGGCCATTTTGTAGTGGTGTCCGAATTCTGAGTGAACGACTTCATTCCCTACATTCGTTCACTACTTTATACCCACAATTCTCTCTGATTTTGAGTGTACATTCCATGTACACTTGCTGAAGCACTATTTCCCAAAATCCAATTTTTTAACCTTTTTTTTTTTTTTTATCACTACTTGAATAAAACCTACTAAAATGTAGGGGGACATTATTACATAGATGAATTAAAAAATGAAATTATATTAATAATTTTTTTTATTATTATTATTAAAATATTATGTAGGCGTTAAATCAATTTAATGTGTTTTACTAACAGCAATGTGTTTTAATAATTTGTGGCACTGTTAACTCATTAAACTTTAAAAGATGATAATTTAGTGGATGATTTAAAAAAATTCGTTAATCATAGGTAGCGTATTCAAATCATAACGGTCGCCTGAGGGCGCTCAAAGACCACGTAATCTGTGAGCGTGACAGTTTCTAACAACTTTATTAAAAAGGATAAATACATGAAATGATGTACACTTGTTAATGTGTTTATTTTTGTTTGCAGTATTTTATAGTATTAAATGATTATGAACACATTAAGCATGACAAAAAAAATAAAATACAATCGATTAAACTACAAAGCTGGCACAGAGGCATGTATGATTACAAAATGAAGTCATTATGATTGTTATCGTTATTAACATTGTTTTATAATGTAAATAACATGTAGGATCAAATAGTTTTATTGCGTGTCGAGCCGTTTCTGAGATAGATATCTCCGACGCACAGTGTATACGTCAGCGTCCGAATTCATTCACTTCATTTCGTTCACTCCATACAGATATAGTGCACTCAAATGCCATACACTATATAGGGATTAGTGAATGAGTGAACGAGTGAGCGGTTTCGGACACAGCTATAGATCTTGCTAAACGGTTGCTAGGGTACTCTGTTTGGTTGCTAGGGAGTGGCTTGGCAGCTGCCAGTTATGATAAACCAAAGGCTGCTTGCCAGTATGAATGATATAAACCAACCCCCATGCCTCTATGATATTCAGATTTGAAGATATCCCTCTTTGCTTTGGGTTGCTAGGGTGCTCTAAATGGTTGCTAGGGCGTGGCAATGAAGTGTTTAAGGTGATTCGTGATTGGCCGTTTGCTGCCCCGAGTAAAATGAGCCCACCCTCATGTTTCTATGACATTGTGATCCAGAGTTATGTTCAATACAAAATCCCTATGTAATTTCCCATAGTAGGAAAAACACAGTACTTCCTGGTTCATGGGCACGGCTTCACCATAGTATGTCTATGGGGCAACTTTGGGCAGCTCTTGCGCCCCAGGGGTACAACTTACACCCCATTTTGAGGTATGGTCTGAGAGAGCCTATCAGGCTCTTCAAACGTGGTAACCCACATGTTTCTATGAAATTCTCATTAGGAGCTATTACTCGTCAAAGTTTGTCCCAATGCAAAGTCTATGGGATTTTTTTCGCTACTTTTTCGCCCGCCGGACGAACATCGTACACCCGATCGCTTATAAAAGTCATAGCACACCTCTCCTCAATGAGCCGGTCGATTTGACACCTCATTCATGGGTCTAGGACAAAAACTGCGGGAGGAGTAGCGCGCAGAAAAAAAAGTGGAAGAAGAAGAAGAAGAAGAACTAGAATGTACATTTCCTGAAGAAAATGTGAATGGTGCTTGCAGTGGCAAAATTCAGCACCGGTTGCTAGGGTGCTGTAATTGGTTGCTATGGCGTGGCTATGAAGTTGCTGTGTCACTACTTATTGGCTGGCCGAATCAAAAGAGCCCAGCCCCAAGTCTCTATGACCTTCTGATCCAAAGATATAATCTCACAGATTTTGACCCAATGTTAAGTCTATGGGAGTTTTTCAGCCGTTTTTATCGTACGCTGTGCGAACATCGTACACCCGATCACTTAGAAAAGTCAGAGCACACCTCTCCTCAATAAGCCGGTCGATTTGACACCTCATTTGTGGGTCTACGACAAAGGGTGCGTGACGAGTTACACACCAAAGTTTTGTTCAGGTGTGCGTGTGTGTGAGAAAGTGACAGTTGAGACTGACGGAATGTTCGTGATTTTGAATTTTTCAATGTAAGTCTATGGGACTTTTTTGGCCGTTTTTTTTGTACGCTGTGCGAACATCGTACACCCGATCGCTTAGAAAAGTCATAGCACACCTCTCCTCAATAAGCCGGTCGATTTGACACCTCATTTGTGGGTCTACGACAAATGGTGCGGGATGAGTTACGCGCCAAAGTTTTGTTCAGGTGAATAGTAATTACAATACTAGAATGTACATTTCCTGAAGAAAATGTGAATGGTGCTTGCAGTGGCAAAATTTGGAACCCGGTTGCTAGGGTGCTGTAATCGGTTACTAGGGCATGGCTATAAAGTCACTACTTATTGGTTGCTTGATAGGCCGAGTCAAAAGAGCCCAGCCCCAAGTCTCTACGACCTTCTGATCCAAAGATATGATCTCACAGATTTGGTCCCCATGTTAAGTCTATGGGACATTTTTCAGACAATTTTTCGTCCGCTGTGCGAACATCGTACACCCGTTCGATTATAAAAGTCATAGCACACCTCTCCTCAATAAGCCGGTCGATTTGACACCTCATTCGTGGGTCTACGACAAATGGTGTGGGACGAGTTACGCGCCAAAGTTTTGTCTAGGTGAATAGTAATTACAATACTAGAATGTACATTTCCTGAAGAAAATGTGAATGGTGCTTGCAGTGGCAAAATTCGCCACTCGGTTGCTAGGGTGCTGTAATTGGTTGCTAGGGCGTGGCCATGAAGTCACTACTTATTGGCGGCTTGATAGGCCGAGTCAAAAGAGCCCAGCCCCAAGTCTCTATGACCTTCTAATCCAAAGATATGATCTCACAGATTTGGTCCCCATGTTAAGTCTATGGGAGTTTTTTCAGCCGTTTTTTCGTCCGCTGTGCGAACATCGTACACCCGATTGCTTAGAAAAGTCATAGCACTAGGTGGTTGCTAGGGTGTTGCTAGGCAGTTGCTGAGGTACCTGGGGTGGTCACTATGGTGTTGCTAGGCGGTTGCTAGGGTGTTCTGGGTGGTTGCTAGGCGGTTGCTATGGTAACCTGGGTGGTTGCTAGGGTGTTGCTAGGCAGTTGCTAAGGTACTTGGAGCGGTTGCTAAGGTGTTGCAAGGCGGTTGCTAGGGTGTTCTGGGTGGTTGCTAGGTGGTTGCTATGGTAACCCGGGTGGTTGCTAGGGTGTTGCTAGGCAGTTGCTAAGGTACCTGGGGTGGTCACTACGGTGTTGCTAGGCGGTTGCTAGGGTGTTCTGGGTGGTTGCTAGGCGGTTGCTATGGTAACCTGAGTGGTTGCTAGGGTGTTGCTAGGCAGTTGCTAAGGTACCTGGGGTGGTCACTGCGGTGTTGCTAGGTGGTTGCTAGGGTGTTCTGGGTGGTTGCTAGGCGGTTGCTATGGTAACCTGGGTGGTTGCTATGGTGTTACTAGGTGGTTGGTAGTTGTCACAGATAGTTACTATGGAGTTTCTATAGAGTTCTTAGCATGTTCTCAGTCCACTTTAGCAATTAGCTATTATCACTATTAGCATGTAGCTATTCATTGCTAGTCCAGTTTGCTAGCATGAGTCAAAAGAGCCAACCGCCATGTCTCTATGATGTTCTGATGCAGAGATATAGATCTTGCTACACGGTTGCTAGGGTACTCTGTTTGGTTGCTAGGGAGTGGCTTGGCAGCTGCCAGTAATGATAAACCAAAGGCTGCTTGCCAGTATGAATGATATAAACCAACCCCCATGCCTCTATGATATTCAGATTTGAAGATATCCCTCTTTGATTTGGGTTGCTAGGGTGCTCTAAATGGTTACTAGGGCGTGGCTATGAAGTGTTTAAGGTGATTTTGTGATTAGCTGTTTGCTGCCCCGAGTCAAATGAGCCCACCCTCATGTTTCTATGACACTCCTATCCAAAGATATTCCTTTGATCTTTTTCAATGGAAGTCAATGGAACTTGTTGCTATGGTGCTCTATATGGTTGCTAGGGCGTGGCTTGATAGCTTCACAATGATCCTGAGACAGTGATTGGTTGCTTGAGTGAAATGAGCCCGCCCCCTTGTCTCTATCACACTGTGATCAATAGTGAGTGAAAGGGTTCTAAGGGCCTGCGTGTGTTGGTGTGTGTGAGAAAGTGACAGTTGAAATTCAAATTTCTGAAGATTCCGCCATTGAAAGTCAATGGGACATTTTTGGCCGCTTTTTTCGCCGCCTGTGCGAACATCGTTAGTCCGATCGCTTAGAAAAGTCATAGCACAGGTCTCCTCAATGAGCCGGTCGATTTGACACCTCATTCATGGGTCTAGGACAAACGCTGCGGGAGGAGTAGCGCGCAGAAATAAAAGTGGAAGAAAATGAGTGTCTGTGACTGAGAGACAAAGGCTTCTAAGGGCCTGCATGTGTGAGTGTGTGTGAGAAAGTGACAGTTGAGAGAGACGGAATGTTCGTGAATTTGAATTTTTCAATGTAAGTCAATGGGACTTTTTTGGCCGCTTTTTCATCCGCTGTGCGAACATCGTTAGTCCGATCGCTTAGAAAAGTCATAGCACAGGTCTCCTCAATGAGCCGGTCGATTTGACACCTCATTCATGGGCCTAGCACAAAAACTGCGGGAGGAGTAGCGCGCCAAACTTTTGTCCAGAAAAATAATTATAATAATAAGTATGAGCAATAATAATACTGATGCTTTGCCTTTGGCAAGCACCATTAACTAGAATGTACATTTCCTGAAGAAAATGTGAATGGTGCTTGCAGTGGCAAAATCCCCACTCGGTTGCTAGGCGGTTGCTAAGGTACTTGGGGTGGTTGCTAAGGTGTTGCTAGGGTGTTCTGGGTGGTTGCTAGGCGGTTGCTATGGTAACCTGGGTGGTTGCTATGGTGTTACTAGGTGGTTGGTAGCTGTCACAGATAGTTACTATGGAGTTTCTATAGAGTTCCTGGCATGTTCTCAGCCCACTTTAGCACTTAGCTAATCACTATTAGCATGTAGCTATTCACTGCTAGCATGTGTAGCATGTTGGAAGTCCAGTTTGCTAGCATGAGTCAAAAGAGCCAACCGCCATGTCTCTATGATGCTCTGATGCAGCGATATAGATCTTGCTAAACGGTTGCTAAGGTACTCTGTTTGGTTGCTAGGGAGTGGCTTGGCAGCTGCCAGTAATGATAAACCAAAGGCTGCTTGCCAGTATGAATGCTATAAACCAACCCCTATGCCTCTATGATATTCAGATTTGAAGATATCTGCCTATGCTTTGGGTTGCTAGGGTGCTCTAAATGGTTGCTAAGGCGTGGCTATGATGTCTTTAAGGTGATTTGTGATTGGCAGTTTGCTGCCTCGAGTCAAATGAGCCCACCCTCATGTTTGTACGACACTCCTATCCAAAGATATTCATTTGATCTTTTTCAATGGAAGTCTATGGAGCATGTTACTAAGGTGCTCTATATGGTTGCTAGGGCGTGGCTTGATAGCTTCACAATGATCCTGAGAGACTGATTGGTTGCCTGAGTAAAATGAGCCCACCCCCTTGTCTCTATGACACTGTAATCCAGAGTTATGTTCAATACAAAATCCCTATGTAATTTCCCATAGTAGGAAAAACACAGTACTTCCTGGTTCATGGGCACGGCTTCACCATAGTATGTCTATGGGGCAATTTTGGGCAGCTCTTGCGCCCCAGGGGTACAACTTACACCCCATATTGAGGTATGGGCTGACAGAGCTTGCCAGCCTCTTCAAACGTGGTAACCCACATGTTTCTACGAAATTCTCGCTCGGAGCAATGACTCGTCAAAGTTTGTCGCAATGCAAAGTCTATGGGATTTTTTTCGCTACTTTTTCGCCCGCCGGACGAACATCGTACACCCGATCGCTTATAAAAGTCATAGCACAGGTCTCCCCAATGAGCCGGTCGATTTGACACCTCATTCATGGGTCTAGGACAAACGCTGCGGGAGGAGTAGCGCGCAGAAATAAAAGTGGAAGAAAATGAGTGTCTGTGACTGAGAGAGAAAGGCTTCTAAGGGCCTGCGTGTGTGAGTGTGTGTGAGAAAGTGACAGTTGAAATTCAAATTTCTGAAGATTCCGCCATTGAAAGTCAATGGGACTTTTTTGGCCGGTTTTTCGCCCCCTGTGCGAACATCGTTGGTCCGATCACTTATAAAAGTCATTGCACACCTCTCCTCAATGAGCCGGTCAATTTGACACCTCATTCATGGGTCTAGGACAAACGCTGCGGGAGGAGTAGCGCGCAGAAATAAAAGTGGAAGAAAATGAGTGTCTGTGTCTGAGAGAGAAAGGCTTCTAAGGGCCTGCGTGTGTGAGTGTGTGTGAGAAAGTGACAGTTGAGAGAGACGGAATGTTCGTGAATTTGAATTTTTCAATGTAAGTCAATGGGACTTTTTTGGCCGCTTTTTCGTCCGCTGTGCGAACATCGTTGGTCCAATCGCTTATAAAAGTCATAGCACACCTGTCCTCAATGAGCCAGTCGATTTGACACCTCATTCATGGGTCTAGGACAAAAACTGCGGGACAAGTTACGCGCCGAAGTTTTGTCCAGAAGAAGAAGAATAAGTATGCAGGAGAATAAGAATGGAGCTTTGCCTTTGGCAAGCACCATTAATAATAATAATAAGTTTAAATAGGATTACAGTAAGTTGGCTTTTTCAAGCCAACTTAATAAGCTTAAGTACAATATCAGTAAGTTGGCTTTTTCAAGCCAACTTAACTAGATAAAAAAGTTTGAAGACAAACTTTAAGTTGGCTTGAAAAAGCCGGTCCAGAAAGTTTGAAGTAGTTTTAAAAGTTTGAAGTTTGAAAGTTTAAGTTTTATTAGATAGATTTAGTTCAATAGATAGACTTAGTTTGATAGATTTAGTTTGATAGATAGATAGATAGATAGATAGATTCAGGGTACTTAAGGCGGTTGCTAGGGTGTTAAGTGGTTGCTAGGGTACTCAGGGTGGTTGCAAGGGTGTTGCTATGCGGTTGCTAGGGTGTTCTGGGTGGTTGCTGGGTGGTTGCTAGGCGGTTGCTATGGTAACCTGGGTGATTGCTATGATGTTGCTAAGTGGTTAGTAGTTGTCACAGATGGTTACTATCAAGTTTTTATAGAGTTGTTAGCATGTTCTTAGCCCAGTTTAACACTTAGCTAATCACTATTAGCATGTAGCTATTCACTGTTAGCATGTGTAGCATGTTGGAAGTCCAGATTGCTAGCATGAGTCAAAAGAGCCAACCGCCATCTCTCTACGATGTTCTGATGCAGAGATATAGATTTTGCAAAACGGTTGCTAGGGTACTCTGTTTGGTTGCTAGGGAGTGGCTTGGCAGCTACCAGTGATGATACTCCAAAGGTTGCTTGACAATATAAACCAACCCCCATGTCTGTATGATGTTCTGATGCAGAGATAAAGATCTTGTAAAACGGTTGCTAGGGTACTCTGTTTGGTTGCTAGGGAGTGGCTTGGGAGCTACCAATGATGATACTCCAAAGGCTGCTTGACAATTTAAACCAACCCCCATGTCTGTACGATGTTCTGATGCCGAGATATAGATCTTGCAAAACGGTTGCTAGGGTACTCTGTTTGGTTGCTAGGGAGTGGCTTGGCAGCTACCAGTGATGATACTCCAAAGGCTGCTTGACAATTTAAACCAAGCCCCATGTCTGTACGATGTTCTGATGCAGAGATATAGATTTTGCAAAACGGTTGCTAGGGTACTCTATTTGGTTGCTAGGGAGTGGCTTGGGAGCTACCAATGATGATACTCCAAAGGCTGCTTGACAATATAAACCAACCCCCATGTCTGTACGATGTTCTGATGCCGAGATATAGATCTTGCAAAACGGTTGCTAGGGTACTCTATTTGGTTGCTAGGGAGTGGCTCGGGAGTTACCAATGATGATACTCCAAAGGCTGCTTGACAATTTAAACCAACCCCCATGTCTGTACGATGTTCTGATGCCGAGATATAGATCTTGCAAAACGGTTGCTAGGGTACTCTGTTTGGTTGCTCGGGAGTGGCTTGGCAGCTACCAATGATGATTCTCCAAAGGCTGCTTGACAATATAAACCAAAATAGATAGATGAGTTTGAATGAGATAGATAGATAGATAGATAGATAGATAGATAGATAGATAGATAGATAGATAGATAGATAGATAGATGGATGAGTTTGAATGAGATAGATAGATAGATAGATAGATAGATAGATAGATAGATGAGTTTGAATGAGTTAGACAGATAGATAGATAGATAGATAGATAGATAGATGAGTTTGAATGAGTTAGATAGATAGATGAGTTTGAATGAGATAGATAGATAGATAGATTTAGTTTGACAGATGATTTAGTTTGATAGATAGATAGATTTAGTTTGATAGATAGATTTAGTTTGATAGATAGATAGATTAGAAAATAGTATATAGAATGGCACTTGAGTCTAATTGAGTTTGAGTCTAATGGGCTTCCATAGTTTAAATTTGAATTTTGACAGTTGGAGTTTGAATAGTCTTGGCTCATTTGAACATTCCGTCAATGAAAGTCAATGGGATTTTTCCGAGCTTTAACAGTCGTTTTTAGGAAAACCGTAAGTCGGATCAGTTAGAAAAGATATAGCACACTAAGTCAGAACAGTTTGAAGGTCTGACCCGAGTTTGGAGTTTGTAGAGTTAAAGCTCTAGGAGGAGTTAGAGTCAGAAATTTTAGTCTCAGAAGAATAATAATAACTAGATAAAAAAGTTTGAGGACAAACTTTAAGTTGGCTTGAAAAAGCATAGCCAGAAAGTTTGAAGAAGTTTTAAAAGTTTGAAGTTTGAAAGTTTAAGTTTTATTAGATAGATAGATAGATAGATAGATCTAAATAAACTAAATCTATCTATCTATCTATCAAACTAAATCTATCTATCTATCTATCAAACTAAATCTATCTAATAGATAGATAGATAGATAGATAGATAGATAGATAGATAGATAGATAGATAGATTGGTAGTTGTCACAGATGGATACTATGGAGTTTTTATAGAGTTATTAGCATGTTCTTAGCCCACTTTAGCACTTAGCTAATCACTATTAGCATGTAGCTATTCACTGCTAGCATGTTGGAAGTCCAGATTGCTAGCATGAGTCAAAAAGCCAACCGCCATGTCTCTACGATGTAAAGATGCAGAGATATAGATTTTGCAAAACGGTTGCTAGGGTACTGTGTTTGGTTGCTAGGGACTGGCTTGGCAACTACCAATGATGATACTCTAAAGGCTACTTGACAATATAAACCAACCCCCATGTCTGTACGATGTTCTGATGCAGAGATATAGATCTTGAAAAACGGTTGCTAGGGTACTGTTTGGTTGCTAGGGAATGGCTTGGCAGCTGCCAATGATGATACTCCAAAGGCTGCTTGACAATATAAACCAACCCCCATGTCTGTACGATGTTCTGATGCAGAGATATAGATCTTGCAAAACGGTTGCTAGGGTACTCTGTTTGGTTGCTAGGGAGTGGCTTGGCAGCTACGAATGGTGATACTCCAAAGGCTACTTGACAATATAAACCAACCCCCATGTCTGTATGATGTTCTGATTTGGATATAGATAGATAGATAGATAGATAGATAGATAGATAGATAGATAGATAGATAGATTTAGTTTGATAGATAGATAGATTAGAAAGAGAAATAACTAGATTTAGTTTGATAGATAGATAGATTAGAAAGAGAAATAGATTTAGTTTGACAGATATATAGATTTAGTTTGATAGATAGATAGATAGACAGATAGATAGATAGATAGATTAGAAAGAGAAATAGCTAGATTTAGTTTGATAGATAGATAGATTTAGTTTGATAGATAGATAGATAGATAGATAGATAGATAGATAGATAGATAGATAGATAGATAGATAGATAGATAGATAGATAGATTAGAAAGAGAAATAGCTAGATTTAGTTTGATAGATAGATAGATTTAGTTTGATAGATAGATAGATAGATAGATAGATAGATAGATAGATAGATAGATAGATAGATAGATTAGAAAGAGAAATAGCTAGATTTAGTTTGATAGATATATAGATTAGAAAGAGAAATAGATTTAGTTTGATAGATAGATAGATAGATAGATTAGAAAGAGAAATAGCTAGATTTAGTTTGATAGATAGATAGATAGATTAGAAAGAGAAATAGATAGATAGATAGATAGATAGATAAGACATATTAGATAGAATGGAAGTTTGAATGAGTCTCAATGGATTAAAAATAGTACATAGAATGGCAGCTAATGGAGTCTGATGAGCCTCTCCAACTGTCAAAATTTGAATTTTGACAGTTGGAGTTTGAATAGTCTTGGCTCATTTGAACATTCCGTCAATGAAAGTCAATGGGATTTTTCCAAGTTTTAATCAGCTTTTTTAGGAAAACCGTAAGTCTGATCAGTCTGAAAAGATATAGCACACTAAGTCAGAACAGTTTGAAGGTCTAGTCCGAGTTTGGTGGTTGTAGCTTGAACAGTCTAGGAGGAGATGCATTTAGAAATTTAGTCTAAGAAGAATAATAACTAGATAAAAAAGTTTGAGGACAAACTTTAAGTTGGCTTGAAAAAGCATAGCCAGAAAGTTTGAAGAAGTTTTAAAAGTTTGAAGTTTGAAAGTTTAAGTTTTATTAGATAGATAGATAGATTGGTAATTGTCACAGATGGATACTATGGAGTTTTTATAGAGTTATTAGCATGTTCTTAGCCCACTTTAGCACTTAGCTAATCACTATTAGCATGTAGCTATTCACTGCTAGCATGTTGAAGTCCAGATTGCTAGCATGAGTCAAAAGAGCCAACCGCCATGTCTCTACGATGTACTGATGCAGAGATATAGATTTTGCAAAACGGTTGCTAGGGTACTCTGTTTGGTTGCTAGGGAGTGGCTTGGCAGCTACCAGTGATGATACTCCAAAGGCTGCTTGACAATATAAACCAACCCCCATGTCTGGAAGATGTTCTGATGCAGAGATATAGATTTTGCAAATTGGTTGCTAGGGCACTCTGTTTGGTTGCTATGGTGTTGCTATGCAGTTGCTAGGGTACTCGGGGTGGTTGCTAAGGTGTTGCTATGCAGTTGCTAGGGTACTCGGGGTGGTTGCTAAGGTGTTGCTATGCGGTTGCTAGGGTGTTGCTATGCAGTTGCTAGGGTACTCGGGGTGGTTGCTAAGGTGTTGCTATGCGGTTGCTATGGTACTCGGGGTGGTTGCTAAGGTGTTGCTATGCGGTTGCTATGGTACTCGGGTGGTTGCTAGGGTGTTGCTATGCAGTTGCTAGGGTACTCGGGGTGGTTGCTAAGGTGTTGCTAGGGTACTCGGGGTGGTTGCTAAGGTGTTGCTATGCGGTTGCTAGGGTACTCGGGGTGGTTGCTAGGGTGTTGCTATGCGGTTGCTATAGTACTCGGGGTGGTTGCTAAGGTGTTGCTATGCGGTTGCTAGGGTACTCGGGTGGTTGCTAGGGTGTTGCTATGCGGTTGCTAGGGTACTTGGGGTGGTTGTTAGGGTGTTGCTAGGGTACTCGGGGTGGTTGCTAAGGTGTTGCTAGGGTACTCGGGGTGGTTGCTAAGGTGTTGCTATGCTGTTGCTAGGGTACTCGGGGTGGTTGCTAGGGTGTTGCTATGCGGTTGCTAGGGTACTCGGGGTGGTTGCTAGGGTGTTGCTATGCGGTTGCTATAGTACTCGGGGTGGTTGCTAAGGTGTTGCTATGCGGTTGCTAGGGTACTCGGGTGGTTGCTAGGGTGTTGCTATGCGGTTGCTAGGGTACTTGGGGTGGTTGTTAGGGTGTTGCTAGGGTACTCGGGGTGGTTGCTAAGGTGTTGCTAGGGTACTCGGGGTGGTTGCTAAGGTGTTGCTATGCTGTTGCTAGGGTACTCGGGGTGGTTGCTAGGGTGTTGCTATGCGGTTGCTAGGGTACTCGGGGCGGTTGCTAGGGTGTTGCTATGCGGTTGCTAGGGTACTCGGGGTGGTTGCCATGGTGTTGCTATGTGGTTGCTATTGTATCCAGGCTGGTTGCTAGGATGATGCCAGGGTGATTTGTGTGGTTGCTATGCAGTTGCCATGGTGTTCTGGGTGGTTGCTAGGTTGGTTTGGGTGGTTGCTATGAGAGTTGATCATAGATAGATAGATAGATAGATAGATAGATAGATTTAGTTTGATAGATAGATAGAGATAGATAGATTAAAAAGAGAAATAGATAGATAGATAGATAGATTTAGTTTGATAGATAGATAGATAGATAGATAGATAGATAGATAGATAGATAGATAGATTAGAAAGAGAAATAGATAGATGATAGATAGATAGATAGATAGATAGATAGATAGATTAGAAAGAGAAATAGATAGATAGATAGATAGATAGATAGATAGATAGATTAGAAAGAGAAATAGATAGATAGATAGATAGATAGATAGATAGATAGATAGATAGATAGATTTAGTTTGATAGATTTAGATTTAGATAGATAGATAGATTTAGTTTGATAGATAGATAGATAGATAGATTTAGTTTGATAGAGTTAGATTTACATAGATAGATTTAGTTTGATAGAGTTAGATTTAGATAGATAGATAGATAGATAGATAGATAGATAGATAGATAGATTAGAAAGAGAAATAGATAGATGATAGATAGATAGATAGATAGATAGATAGATAGATAGATAGATAGATAGATTAGAAAGAGAAATAGATAGATAGATAGATAGATAGATAGATAGATAGATTTAGTTTGATAGATTTAGATTTAGATAGATAGATAGATTTAGTTTGATAGAGTTAGATTTACATAGATAGATTTAGTTTGATAGAGTTAGATTTAGATAGATAGATAGATAGATAGATAGATAGATTTAGTTTGATAGAGTTAGATTTAGATAGATAGATAGATAGATAGAATGAGTTTGAATGAGTTTGAATGAGTTTAAATGGCTTGGAAATAGGAATGGCAGTTTAATTGAGTCTGTGTGTTTGAATTTGAATTTTGACAGTTGGACGGAATGTTCAGATCAGCCAAGGCAGTTCAATGAAAGTCAATGGGAGTTTTTTCCAGGTTTAATCAGCATTTTTAGGAAAACCGTAAGTCGGATCAGTCTGAAAAGATATAGCACACTAAGTCAGAACAGTCTGAAGGTCTAGTCCGAGTTTGGTGGTTGTAGCTTGAACAGTCTAGGAGGAGATGCATTTAGAAATTTAGTCTAAGAAGAATAATAATAAGCTTAAGACGTAGATCAGTAAGTTGGCTTTTTCAAGCCAACTTAATAAGCTTAAGTACAATATCAGTAAGTTGGCTTTTTCAAGCCAACTTAACTAGAATGTACATTTCCTGAAGAAAATGTGAATGGTGCTTGCAGTGGCAAAATTCGGCACCGGTTGCTAGGGTGCTGTAATTGGTTGCTAGGGCGTGGCTATGAAGTTGCTGTGTCACTACTTATTGGCTGGCCGAATCAAAAGAGCCCAGCCCCAAGTCTCTATGACCTTCTGATCCAAAGATATGATCTCACAGATTTGGCCCCCATGTTAAGTCTATGGGAGTTTTTTCAGCCGTTTTTTCGTACGCTGTGCGAACATCGTACAAGCGATTGCTTAGAAAAGTCATAGCACACCTCTCCTCACTAAGCCGGTCGATTTGACACCTCATTCGTGGGTCTACGACAAACGGTGCGGGACGAGTTACGCGCCAAAATTTTGTCTAGGTGAATAGTAATTACAATACTAGAATGTACATTTCCTGAAGAAAATGTGAATGGTGCTTGCAGTGGCAAAATCGGCACTCGGTTGCTAGGCGGTTGCTAAGGTACTTGGGGTGGTTGCTAAGGTGTTGCTAGGCGGTTGCTATGGTAACCTGGGTGGTTGCTAGGGTGTTGCTAAGGTACTTGGGGTGGTTGCTAAGGTGTTGCTAGGCGGTTGCTATGGTAACCTGGGTGGTTGCTAGGGTGTTGCTAGGCAGTTGCTAAGGTACTTGGGATGGTTGCTAAGGTGTTTCTAGGCGGTTGCTAGGGTGTTCTGGGTGGTTGCTAGGTGGTTGCTATGGTAACCTGGGTGGTTGCTAGGGTGTTGCTAGGCGGTTGCTAAGGTACTTGGGGTGGTTGCTAAGGTGTTGCTAGGCGGTTGCTATGGTGTTCTGGGTGGTTGCTAGGCGGTTGCTATGGTAACCTGGGTGGTTGTTAGGGTGTTGCTAGGTGGTTGGTAGTTGTCACAGATAGTTACTGTGGAGTTTCTATAGAGTTCCTGGCGTGTTCTCAGCCCACTTTAGCACTTAGCTAATCACTATTAGCATGTAGCTATTAACTGCTAGCATGTGTAGCATGTTGGAAGTCCAGTTTGCTAGCATGATTCAAAAGAGCCAACCGCCATGTCTCTATGATGCTCTGATGCAGAGATATAGATATTGCTAAACGGTTGCTAAGGTACTCTGTTTGGTTGCTAGGGAGTGGCTTGGCAGCTGCCAGTAATGATAAACCAAAGGCTGCTTTCCAGTATGAATGCTATAAACCAACCCCTATGCCTCTATGATATTCAGATTTGAAGATATCTGCCTATGCTTTGGGTTGCTAGGGTGCTCTAAATGGTTGCTAAGGCGTGGCTATGATGTCTTTAAGGTGATTTGTGATTGGCAGTTTGCTGCCTCGAGTCAAATGAGCCCACCCTCATGTTTGTACGACACTCCTATCCAAAGATATTCCTTTGATCTTTTTCAATGGAAGTCTATGGAGCATGTTACTAAGGTGCTCTATATGGTTGCTAGGGCGTGGCTTGATAGCTTCACAATGATCCGGAGAGACTGATTGGTTGCCTGAGTAAAATGAGCCCACCCCCTTGTCTCTATGACACTGCAATCCAGAGTTATGTTCAATACAAAATCCCTATGTAATTTCCCATAGTAGGAAAAACACAGTACTTCCTGGTTCATGGGCACGGCTTCACCATAGTATGTCTATGGGGCAATTTTGGGCAGCTCTTGCGCCCCAGGGGTACAACTTACACCCCATATTGAGGTATGGGCTGACAGAGCTTGCCAGCCTCTTCAAACGTGGTAACCCACATGTTTCTATGAAATTCTCGCTCGGAACAATGACTCGTCAAAGTTTGTCGCAATGCAAAGTCTATGGGATTTTTTTCGCTACTTTTTCGCCCGCCTGACGAACATCGTACACCCGATCGCTTATAAAAGTCATAGCACAGCTCTCCTCAATGAGCCGATCGATTTGACACCTCATTCATGGGTCTAGGACAAACGCTGCGGGAGGAGTAGCGCACAGAAATAAAAGTGGAAGAAAATGAGTGTCTGTGTCTGAGAGAGAAAGGCTTTTAAGGGCCTGCGTGTGTGAGTGTGTGTGAGAAAGTGACAGTTGAAATTCAAATTTCTGAAGATTCCGCCATTGAAAGTCAATGGGACTTTTTTGGCCGCTTTTTCGCCCCCCTGTGCGAACATCGTTGGTCCGATCGCTTATAAAAATCATAACACATATCTCCTCAATGAGCCGGTCGATTTGACACCTCATTCATGGGTCTAGGACAAATGCTGCGGGAGGAGTAGCGCGCAGAAATAAAAGTGGAAGAAAATGAGTGTCTGTGTCTGAGAGAGAAAGGCTTTTAAGGGCCTGCATGTGTGAGTGTGTGTGAGAAAGTGACAGTTGAGAGAGACGGAATGTTCGTGAATTTGAATTTTTCAATGTAAGTCAATGGGACTTTTTTGGCCGCTTTTTCGTCCGCTGTGCGAACATCGTTGGTCCGATCGCTTATAAAAGTCATAGCACACCACTCCTCAATGAGCCGGTCGATTTGACACCTCATTCGTGGGTCTAGGACAAAAACTGCGGGAGGAGTAGCGTGCCGATATTTTGGCCAGAAGAAGAAGAAGAAGAAGAATAATAATAAGTATGCAGAAGATTAAGAATGGAGCTTTGCCTTTGGCAAGCACCATTAACTAGAATGTACATTTCCTGAAGAAAATGTGAATGGTGCTTGCAGTGGCAAAATTCGACACTCGGTTGCTAGGCGGTTGCTAAGGTACTTGGGATGGTTGCTAAGGTGTTGCTAGGCGGTTGCTATGGTGTTCTGGGTGGTTGCTAGGCGGTTGCTATGGTAACCTGGGTGGTTGCTAGGCGGTTGCTAGGTGGTTGGTAGTTGTCACAGATAGTTACTGTGGAGTTTCTATAGAGTTCCTGGCGTGTTCTCAGCCCACTTTAGCACTTAGCTAATCACTATTAGCATGTAGCTATTAACTGCTAGCATGTGTAGCATGTTGGAAGTCCAGTTTGCTAGCATGAGTCAAAAGAGCCAACCGCCATGTCTCTATGATGCTCTGATGCAGAGATATAGATATTGCTAAACGGTTGCTAAGGTACTCTGTTTGGTTGCTAGGGAGTGGCTTGGCAGCTGCCAGTAATGATAAACCAAAGGCTGCTTGCCAGTATGAATGCTATAAACCAACCCCTATGCCTCTATGATATTCAGATTTGAAGATATCTGCCTATGCTTTGGGTTGCTAGGGTGCTCTAAATGGTTGCTAAGGCGTGGCTATGATGTCTTTAAGGTGATTTGTGATTGGCAGTTTGCTGCCTCGAGTCAAATGAGCCCACCCTCATGTTTGTACGACACTCCTATCCAAAGATATTCCTTTGATCTTTTTCAATGGAAGTCTATGGAGCATGTTACTAAGGTGCTCTATATGGTTGCTAGGGCGTGGCTTGATAGCTTCACAATGATCCGGAGAGACTGATTGGTTGCCTGAGTAAAATGAGCCCACCCCCTTGTCTCTATGACACTGCAATCCAGAGTTATGTTCAATACAAAATCCCTATGTAATTTCCCATAGTAGGAAAAACACAGTACTTCCTGGTTCATGGGCACGGCTTCACCATAGTATGTCTATGGGGCAATTTTGGGCAGCTCTTGCGCCCCAGGGGTACAACTTACACCCCATATTGAGGTATGGGCTGACAGAGCTTGCCAGCCTCTTCAAACGTGGTAACCCACATGTTTCTATGAAATTCTCGCTCGGAACAATGACTCGTCAAAGTTTGTCGCAATGCAAAGTCTATGGATTTTTTTCGCTACTTTTTCGCCCGCCTGACGAACATCGTACACCCGATCGCTTATAAAAGTCATAGCACAGCTCTCCTCAATGAGCCGATCGATTTGACACCTCATTCATGGGTCTAGGACAAACGCTGCGGGAGGAGTAGCGCACAGAAATAAAAGTGGAAGAAAATGAGTGTCTGTGTCTGAGAGAGAAAGGCTTCTAAGGGCCTGCGTGTGTGAGTGTGTGTGAGAAAGTGACAGTTGAAATTCAAATTTCTGAAGATTCCGCCATTGAAAGTCAATGGGACTTTTTTGGCCGCTTTTTCGCCCCCCTGTGCGAACATCGTTGGTCCGATCGCTTATAAAAATCATAACACATATCTCCTCAATGAGCCGGTCGATTTGACACCTCATTCATGGGTCTAGGACAAACGCTGCGGGAGGAGTAGCGCGCAGAAATAAAAGTGGAAGAAAATGAGTGTCTGTGTCTGAGAGAGAAAGGCTTTTAAGGGCCTGCATGTGTGAGTGTGTGTGAGAAAGTGACAGTTGAGAGAGACGGAATGTTCGTGAATTTGAATTTTTCAATGCAAGTCAATGGGACTTTTTTGGCCGCTTTTTCGTCCGCTGTGCGAACATCGTTGGTCCAATCGCTTATAAAAGTCATAGCACACCACTCCTCAATGAGCCGGTCGATTTGACACCTCATTCATGGGTCTAGGACAAAAACTGCGGGACGAGTTACGCGCAGACGAAAGTGTCCAGAAGAAGAAGAATAATAATAATAAGTATGCAGGAGAATAAGAATGGAGCTTTGCCTTTGGCAAGCACCATTAATAATAATAATAAGTTTAAATAGGATTACAGTAAGTTGGCTTTTTCAAGCCAACTTAATAAGTTTATATAGCAGATCAGTAAGTTGGCTTTTTCAAGCCAACTTAATAAGCTTAAATAGTAGATCAGTAAGTTGGCTTTTTCAAGCCAACTTAATAAAGGATAATGAAAATAGTTCGGCATATATACAATAATAAACGCCCATTGATACATAAAGACAGTCAAAATATATTAAATCCTCATCACTAACATTTCTCCATGAAATATACAATCCAAGGGAGGAAAATACAGTATCATGTTGTACATTATAAGCCATAAGCGATCATCTGACATAAACATAACTCCATATATGGATATAATTAGAGTGCAATCGCTCGTCTGATATAAACAGCTTCAATATCAAATCACGTCGCAAACTGATCATTGTAAACCAGAACAGTGAAATACAAAAACAAACAGAAGAAATAATCACATATGAACAGCGTCATTCAGCTGGACTAACAGAAACAACAGCTGCAGACATGATTAAACACAAATAACTCAATACCGATCTCAATAAACACACAAATAAGACAAACAGGATTACTTGCAGGTCAATGTCTAACACCTTGAGGTAATTCTTCAGTAAATATCACAAATAAACAGCAATAAATGTCCTTTCAGCGATCGGCTCTACAGAGCATAACAGTTCAGCAGCAACAGCAGCTTGAGTCACGTGACTGCTCAGCTGGAAGATGATGTGAATGTCAAAATAAAAGCCCTCGTAAAGGAGCCTTTACAACACTAATAGTCTCAGACAGTCATGAGGAGAAAGAGATCAAGCTTTTCTTCTTTTACTTATTTCAGTCACAGACGAGTACAATGCAAAAAGTGATCTCATGTTTGAAAGGGTTTCAAAGTATATTGTGAGATCAGTATTACAAAAGGTAATATATGAGAGTTTCTTTTGAGTTATTTTTGTCTTGTGAATACAAAACTTTGCCAAAATAATTAAAAGGTTAATTGTGTAATTTTGTTTTTCAGAAAAATATGAGGTTTGAAAACAAAGTAAAATGTCATAAGGCTCTAAATTAAGAGTTTTGTTCATTTTAAAGTCAATCCAAAAAAACAGGGCAATAAAAAATAAATGGTCAAAATCTTCAAATGATGTATAAGTACATTTACCACAGACAGTATGAATATATCTACTAATGGAAGCATTTACAGGGTAACATCCTATGAATAATTTTTTTCTTTATTAGAAATAACATAGTTATATGTTAAAGTCCAAATGATGTGACAAGATATACAATGAGGTTAAAGACATTTTGATTCAGAGGATTGGATCTGACATTAAAGGAATTTCTTATAAAATTGTTATTAAAGCGTTTATCCAAAAAGGGAATTTACAAAGTTGAGGATTTTGTAAGGTTGTATTATTAATATCTACATCTGATAATTTGGTTAAAGTTATTACATCATTAGGTATAGCCTTAATTATTGTAAATTATTTTACATAAACAAAAAAAAACAAAAACATTTTTAAATAAAATTAGGGTTTGTGTAGGAAAGAGATCAATGACATCATCAATGACACAAGCTGTATTAAAATCACAATGTGAGGTTTTATTTCACATGTGTATCAGAGGGAGATCAGGAGGAGTATGATGATGTGAAGAACAGCGATGAAGATGAGAGAAACATGTTGGGTCAGTTATTGTCATATTTCTATAGCCTATAACTATTTTTATTTGTTATGTTGCTCATTTAAAGTAAAACTTGATGCATTTATAACAATAAAAATATGAATTTGCTTTTGTTTTTAAAAACAGACTATGATGATGTGGAGGAGGAGTCAAATAAAGAGGGCGGGGCCATGACTCAATGACCACACCCACTGCCTCTGATCATCAAATCATATTACAGTTACTGGAGATAATTTTTTTTGCTACTAAAGATTCAGTGTTTTATGTTTTTATGTTATTTTACATGTTTTTAAATGAAAGGTTTCATGCTGTGCAAAATTCAGTAACAAATTTTAGTATTTGTATTTTAGTATTTGAGCTATTTTTTATTTTGATAACATGCTTTTCACCTAATAAAAAATAACATTCATTCATCATGTCACAAAAATATTTTTTAGAAGAGCAGTTAGAGGAAAGGAGAAAATTATGCAAAATACTATAAATGTTAAATGATGAAAATAGTTTTACCGCTTAATAGATATTATAAGTTATCGTTTTTCCATAAACTACCAGCATTAGTTCTTGTGTATGTCGGCTTGAATTAACTTAAATAGAGCACAATTTAATATTTCATTTACAAGAATGTAATGTTTCTGTGAGAGACAAGAGTATGCAAATGTGTAGACATCTATGAGAAAAAAAAAATTCTTTACTCAAACTGCACAGTTTATTGTGTGATGTTCATTTACTTTAAAATGCTTTAAACAACTTTAACCAGTTTTTAGTCTGAATTATTTGCTCTGATCTTGAATCTTCTGCAGCAATAGCGCCATCTGCAGGTTGAGGTTTGTTTGACCCTTCTTGGTTTTTCTCTTCAACAGCTGATGTTGTCATTTTCTTTTCCTCAGTTAACTATAAGCTTCACTGGACATGGATAAAACAGCATTAGAGAATTACATTACGACTCTAAACAGGGATTATTCACAAGTAACATATGGGAAATTAAGAAAACAAAGCAGATTATTTCCTCTTAATCAGTGACTTTAGATGCACTGCTCTATAAATTCACTCTCTTCATGTTTCATACAGCAGTGTTTCTCGACCTTTATTCAGTCACGACACCCTTTGAAAATGTTCAATAATTTGTGTCCCCTACACTAGTGTTGTCACGATACTGGAGTTTCTACCTTGTAAAGTATCGATATTCAATATTATTTTCTATATCATGATGAAGAACCGCCGTATATTAATATTATCTTTATGTCTGTCTAAAACTGATTGAATTCTCACTATAGGCCTGTTTCACAGAATGTGAGTGAAATTGTTTGGATGAGGGGGATCAAGTATTTAATATTTTTATTTAAAATTATCTTTTACATGATTGACAGACAGATAAAGGTTGACACATCCTGCTATTATTTACTTCCTCAATGTTTAACAATAAATAAGAGTTGAATGCCAGAGCTCTGTGTAATTTGTGACATTAAACTGAATTCATGATGAAATACTGAAGACTCAAACTAAACTGACATGCAAACTAAATTATCACAGAGAAAATGTTATAATTTAAATACAGAATTACAGCTCTTACCTGAACAATAAAACATTTTACTCTTCCAGGTATATTCCTACAAAAAAAATAAATAAATATTTTTAAAGAAGTTGATATAAACGTGTTAATTAAATCCAGTAAACGAGTAAGGTTTAAACTGTCGTTTAAATGCTCTGCTGAGAGTGTTGGGATGGTTGTTGTTGCAGCACGGACTGTATTCAGTGTGACTCCAGTCGTCTTATGTTGTTTATATCTGATAGTACAGATCGGGTTTGTTGTGTTTAATAAAGTTAAATGTACTAGATTACTAGATTGTCGGTCCATTCTATTTACAAAAGATGATAGAATGAAACATGGCGGCAAACTCAACTAATCTGGCGAAATCATGGAAATTGTGGAAAGAAGAGTTCACGCTGTATATGGATCTTACTTTGGCGGACGCTGGAGAAGCTGAAAGTTTTCAGAGCTGTGTGAGACCCTGATCCCCACCTCGACACCAGATTAATAAGTGCACTGGATGACCACTGCAGTCCAAAAGTGAACGAGACAGTTGAAAGGTGCCGTTTTTTGTCAGAAATCAGCTCTGATGAGAACATTGACAAAATATGAAACGGACTAAAGATTGATCGACAGATCAAAGACTCTGATCCGCGATAGAAATGTTTGCGGCATATCCAGCTGTTATGAGAGAGAGACTTTTAAGAGAGCAGGATTTGACTTTGGAAAAGTGTGTGCAAATCTGCAGGACAACAGAGCAATTGAAGGACGAGGGACAGAGGACGTGCTCGCTGTGATCCAAGACCACTCAACAGAGCTCTGAGAAGATGCCACTTTCCTCTGCTGACAATAGAGAAAATACTGCCAGATTTGTCAAGGGCAAACGTTTTCACTGTATGTGACGTCAAAAATGGATTTTGGCATGTGACCCTGGATGAGGAATTGAGTTACATGACCACATTTGCAACACCGTATGGCAGATACAGATGGCTGAGGATGCCGATGGGAATCAGCCCCGCTCCAGAGGTGTTTCAAAGAAAACTCAGTCAAGCTCTGGAAGGATTGAGAGGTTTATATGTCATAGCTGATGACATCCTCATCACAGGAGAGGGTGAGACATTAGAATTAGCAAACCAAGACCATGACGACAGTCTGAGAGCACTGTTGAATAGATGAAGAGAAAAGAACATCAAACTGAATGCAGAGAAGTTTCAGCTGAGGAAAAGTGAGGTTTCATACATCGGACATTAACTTACCGCAGACGGGCTCAGAGTGGATCCTGTGAAGCACGAGCGGTCAGAGACATGCCACGTCTAACAGATGTCAAGGGTGTCCAAAGGCTCCTGGGTATGGTAAACTATCTCTCGAAATCCTGTGACCACCTGTCAGATGTCTGTGAGATACTGAGGCAGCGAACTCATAAAGACGGTCTCTGGGAATGGTCAGATGCGCATGAGCAAGATTCACACAGCTCAAATATGCCATCACCAAAGCCCCGATTCTCAAATATTACAACCCAGATGAACCACTGACACTTCAGTGTGATGGTCGGAGACTCGGTTAGGGGCCGCTTTACTTCAGGCGGGGGCGCAAGTTGCTTATGGAAGTCAGGCATTGACTCAGACAGAGAGGAGTTATGCCCAGATAGAGAATGTTTGGCCATTGTCTTCGGTATGGAGAAATATAGGCGCAAAGTAACTGTACACTCTGACCATAAGACACTGGAAAACAGTAAGAAAACCCCTGCTGAACCCAAAACACCTGCAAAGAATGTTACTTAGACTACAGAGATATGACAGTGAAGTCAATTATATCTCAGGGAAGGATATGTTGCTATCTGACACGCTGAACCTCTCATACTAACCTGAACATGCATCAGAGAGTTCAGTAGAAATGGAGGTTGAAAGCATAAACACGGTCCAGCATGTACATACAGCAGAAGAAAGACTCCAGGCCATCAGAGAGGAAACAAGTAAAGACAGAAAATTGCAAACACTGATCAGATTCATCCAGGAAGGTTGACCATTGAACAAAAAAGACTTGCAAAATGACATTACCACTCTTTTCATGAGGAACTGAGTGCGCAAGGCAAGGCAATTTTATTTGTATAGCACATTTCATACACAATGGTAATTTAAAGTGCTTTATATAAAGAATAATAATAAAAATAGAACATAAGGAATAGAAATAACAGTAAAAACAGAGAATTTTGCTATCTAGATGGAGTGCGCAGAGTGAATTGTGTTCAGAGGAGAGAGTTGTAATCCCGACGCACTCAGAGGTGTCATTGTTCAGCACATTCACTCACATTTGATCATAGAGGGATTCCTAAGAAGGACAAGAGAATGTGTTTATTGGTTGGGGATGAATGATCAGATAAAGACATTCATAGAGAAATGTGACATCTGCAGATCTATGGATGTGAAGCAGCAGAAGGAGACTCTGTGGTCTCACAAACTACCCAGTAACCCATGGTCTAAGGTGTGGACAGATATATTCACTTTAGACAACAGAAACTACCTGATCACTGTTGATTACCTCTCTGATTTCCAAACCTCACCATGATTGATCAGAGAAACACACCATCGCAATGGATCAAAGCAAGTCCAGCACAGCGATTGTTCAGTAGGAGAACCAGATCTCTGATGCTCATGATAACCTGCTGCAACCAAAGGTCATTCACACTCGACAAGGACGGATTGAAAACAAGAACCGTCAGGCTGCATATTATAACAGACATGCAACAGATCTAGATCCTCTAAAACAAGGAGACAGAGTCCGTGTCCAGCCAGAGGAACAACAAAACATGGAGAAAAGCGACAGTTGTGAAAACTGTGGACTACAGGTCTGATGACGTCCAGCTCGACTCATTCTGAGGAGAAACCGCCGACACCTCAGGAGGGACAGAAACACAGAGGAAAAAACAGAGACTTGTTGGTGAACAGAGACAGTGTGACAGACTCAAAACCAAACACAGACACTCCTGTTGTTTCTATTACAAAGACTGGAAGAAAAGTGATTAGACCTCACTACCTTAAAGACTGTTCAGTAACACACTAATACTCACCTCCATGCTCCGGGAAATTTAGTTGGTATATTTGTTCACCTGTAGGTACAGTTTGTATTCATATGTGCCAACTAAAAAAAAGGGAGGGAGGGAGGGAGGGAGGGAGGGAGGGTGAAGATAAACAGTAAAGACAACACTTTATTTTGTTATAACAGTTTATTCATTGAAGAGAATATGTATTAGAATATGGAGGACCAGGGGTATGGAGGACCAGGGGTGCCACTTAAAAATAAAAAGAAGAATCAATTAATTAATTTAATAATTCAAACATAAAAATGTATATAAATGATTCACTTTTTATATGGGCAAATTAATAGACATATTTAAAGTTGTTTATTTAATTCCTGTTTTTAAATGTAGTTTAATAAAACAATAACGTTTAAAAATCTTTTTTGAATGTATAAATAAATAGACAAATTTGAAATGGGATATTTAATTCATTTTTTAAAACGTAGAACAATAAAACAATAAAAAGTTCATTAGTAAATCATTTTAAATGCGCATTTAAATCGCTTTTTTTAAAAGAATTTGGCAAATGCTTTTCTTTCTCTATTTACCAGTTGCTTTTCTTTGTCGGTTTGCCAAATGCTTTTCTTTATCCATTTGTCAATCGAGTGGTAAAATGCCATTGGACAGTACACACGTGGGAGCAACCAATCAACTTTCGCCTCAATTTGAAGAGCCAATCCTCTCTCACTTGTAACACTCACAGTCATTGGACAGTTAGTACGGTGACCGGGAGGGGACATGTTCGGTTCATTTAGTTTTGTCGTGGCCACAACATAAACTCGTGGCCACAAGATATTAATTCGTGGGAATGTGATAATAAGTTGTGGCCACGAGATCATTTTGTCGAGGTAACGACATCCTTATGTCGTGGCCTCGAGATCATATGTTGAGGGAACGACATAATTTCTCATGGCCACGAGTTGTGTAAACAACCTGCGCTACCATAGCAACCTGGAATTATCACAAATGGACAATACCATAATAATATTTCTAATTAAGAATGAAAAATAAGGGTGGTATATATATATATATATATATATATATATATATAGGCCTATATAAAAATAATATTCCCGTAAATGATCTCCTTGTAAAATTCCCGTGCGCCTACAGAAATAAAATAAAATCATAAATAAAGCTTTCATAGGTTATATACAAATAATAAACAAAATATTCTAAAATAGTAACACATTTTTAAAACTTAAACTCTGAATTAATTCGAATGCTGTCACAGGCACGAGGGGCTACAAGAGAAAACAGACCGGTGGGTCTGTTTATATCCCCCCTGGGTGATGCTACTCCACAAACCACCAAGAGCATATAAAATACCAAAAATAAAAATCTTTTTTAAAACATCGCAAAATAAAACGCTGCGTTTATATAGAACTGTCTCTTTACCACCACAACAAATGGGACACTTTTCAGACGCGCATTCCGACTTCGCCTCAGCGCCAGGCGCCAGTCAAACGAGCGCGGAAAAGGTGCAGGTGACAACGAGTGAGCTTCAGTTGAACAACAGTGAACTGCGGTCGGATGATGTTAGTAAGAAAAATAAACACTCAGAAAAATGAACACGACTGTCCAATCAGCCGTTATACTGTGCTCGTGGCGCGCACTCAAGAATTGCATGAGCAAATGCGCCGGCGCGCGCTGCATAATTACTTTATTATAGCTTAAATAAAGCGCAAAAGAAACTACGAGCAATGGCCGTCGGTGTTCTGTTGTAAGTTAAGTCATGAAATTACCACACATGCGATTAAAGCTGCCTCAAAACTGTGCATGCATGTATTTGTTGACATGGTTTTAAAGCTATTGTTATCCAATTTGTTGGCCTTTAAAAGTCTTAAAAATGCACATATGTACACCAGGGAAATCGAAATTTTCTCGGGGGAGCATGCCCCTGTACCCCCCTAGTAAACTACATTTTCTGACCTCGGTAATTATGAAACCCTGTGTACAGCACAGCTTATATTCTATCTAATGAAATCTGAGGTAAACGTGTATAAATAAATGGGACCAAACGCGATTGAATGTAAAGGGTTGTGTCTCGTTATTCTATTAATAACTACCGATTGATTTTGCATTTCTATCAGAAATTAAGAATTATTAGTGTCATTGTAGTGCTGCAAATATCTAAGCTATATCTAATACTTCAAATCTCAAAGTTAAATGAGATTTTTTTTGCAAAAATGTTTCTGTAACAGCTGCCAAAAATAGTATATAGCTCCACTGTGGTTTTTTAAAAAAAAAAAAAAAAAAAACCTTTTCAAAACATCCACCTCCTACGGTTTTTTCACAAATCGCACCCTGAATATACAGATGTAACTAATAATGTAAAAATATTAAATAAAAAATAAACGATAAGTGAATGGATTTAAAAGAATGCTGTCTGCAACATCACGCGAAATACAATATAATATGCACTATGTTAATATAATAATTTCTTAATTCCGTTCTTTTTCTTAATTAAAAATATTATTATGGTATTGTCCATTTGTGATAATTCCAGGTTGCTATGGTTGCGCAGGCTGTTTACAGATTTAACTCGTGGCCATGAGAACAATATATCGTTCCCTCACCATATGATCTCGAGGCCACGACATAAGGATGTCGTTACCTCGACAAAACGATCTCGTGGCCGTTCCCACGAATTAATCTTTGGCCACGGCATATTATCACGTTCCCACAAGTTTATATGTTGTTGCCACGACAAAACTAAATGAACCGAACATGTCCCCTCCCGGTCACCGTACTAACTGTCCAATGACAGTGAGTGTTACAAGTGAGAGAGGATTGGCTCTTCGAATTGAGGCGAAAATTGATTGGTTGCTCCCACGTGTGTACTGTCCAATGGCATTTTACCACTCGATTGACAAATGGATAAAGAAAAGCATTTGGCAAACCGACAAAGAAAAGCAATTGGTAAATAGAGAAAGAAAAGCATTTGCCAAATTCTTTTAAAAAAAGCGATTTAAATGCGCATTTAAAATGATTTACTAATGAACTTTTTATTGTTTTATTGATCTACGTTTTAAAAAATGAATTAAATATCCCATTTCAAATTTGTCTATTTATTTATACATTCAAAAAAGATTTTTAAAATTTATTGTTTTATTGTTTTATTAAACTACATTTAAAAACAGGAATTAAATAAACAACTTTAAATATGTCTATTAATTTGCCCATATAAAAAGTGAATCATTTATATACATTTTTATGTTTGAATTATTAAATTAATTAATTGATTCTTCTTTTTATTTTTAAGTGGCACCCCTGGTCCTCCATAAAAACAGTCAAATCCATGTATAGCATAATTTATACAGAAACCATAAGATTAAAATGTTACATTTTTAAAGATATTTCATGAAAAAAGTTCTACTTCCACTAAGTTACAAATGTTTGAAATGATCAGACTTACAGAAACAGTCATCAGTGTTGTATGTTGTGTGTGCAGATCCAGGCTTTGATGCTGAATATATCCTGCAGTGTTTCTCTATCAATGTCTTTAAGTTTAGTGTGACTTTATCTCCACGCTGACATATGACTGACACGAGTCTGTCCTCAGTGAAGTGTCTCTTCACGCTGGAGGAGGAGTCCCGCTCATCAGCGCTCACACTTTATTGATATATATGGAGAAAATAAAAATGCTGCTTTCTGATTTGTCAGTGATTGTGTTTGATGATTTCCTCTGTTGTGTCTAATAAGGTCACAGTGAGTGTCATTGGCAGCTGTGAGAGTCTCTCTCTCTTTAGGGGACTGACAGGAGCCAGTTTCTTCAGTGTGTTTGAGGGAGCAAAAGGAGAAACAGAGTCAAACAAACAGTGTGACGAGCAGAAGAAGATGGAGGGATGTCTGACATCGTTTTACTCTCCTCTATTGTCACTCTAACAACATCTGGTAAGTACAAAATAGATTGTAAAGGTGTGAAATTTTACATGTGTAATTAAGCAGTTTATCTATGATGGAATTAGACAACTAGAAACTGAATAGAGGCCTGTGTAATCTAGAAACTGAAATTTTTAGACAATAGACTATTAATTATCATTATGTTATAATTTATTAAAGTATTTACAGTAAACCAGTGTAATGATAACAAGATGATTTGTCAAATTGTCTTGTTCAAAAGAGTGATTAGCTTGTGCTCCAGCTTTAGTTGTCTGGATTAGAATAATATATTCATATTTGTTTGTTCTCAGAATATGTTTCTTAACTTTGCAATATTCTACAGAAGATTGTAAATTATTCTGCTGCTACTGGATAAATCTCTCTTTCATGTACAGAATTCAAGACTGTGAGGTTAGTTGGTGGTCACAGTCGCTGTTCTGGTCGAGTGGAGGTTCATCATGATAGTCAGTGGGGAACAGTGTGTGATGATGACTGGGATATGACTGATGCTGCAGTGGTGTGTAGAGAGATAGGATGTGGAGAGGCTGTAGAGGCTCTGAATAGAGCTCAATTTGGACGAGGATCAGGACCAATCTGGATGGATGTTGTGGCCTGTAGTGGATCAGAGTCAACACTGAAGAATTGTAGATCAGGAGGATGGGGTGTTACTAACTGTGATCATAGTGAAGATGCTGGAGTCAAATGCTCAGGTGAGCCTGTTCAATCTGATAAATTGTTAGAATAAAATATTTAATGGAGTTGATGTTTATCTTAATAATGAAATAATTAACACATCACACATTTTTGTTGCATTGATGTTTAATTACGTAATGTAAACACACAGGTCGCATCCCTAGTCTCGTTAATGGACCTCACCTGTGCTCTGGGAGATTAAAGATACTTCAGATGAACACCTGGTACACAATGTGTGCTGCTGCCTTTGACCAGCAGGATGCAGAGGTTGTGTGTCGAGAGCTGGACTGTGGGGCTCCTGTACAGGTGCTGGGAGAAGATGCTTTTGGAAAAGGAGACACTCAGATGTGGACACAAGAGATTCAGTGCAGAGGAGATGAATCATACTTTGAATTGTGTCCTATGTCCACATCTTCACATATAAACTGTTCCTATGATGATGCTGTAGGAGTAATATGCTCTGGTTAAGTAATATTTGACCTCTCTTTACATAGTGCACACATAAAGAGATTAATATCCTTAAACTGTTTTTTTTTTCAATAACCTTTGCACAGGTTACACTGATCTCAGACTGGTAAATGGTTCAGACTCTTGTTCTGGAAGAGTGGAGCTTCAGTTCCTCAAGGATTGGGGCACAGTGTGTGATGCATGCTGGGATATGAGAGCTGCCAGTGTCCTCTGTAGACAGCTGAATTGTGGGATTGCTGTGTCTGTTGTGGGATCAGACTGGTTTGGAGAGGGAAGTGGTGAAATCTGGGCTGATGTGTTTGATTGTGACGGGAATGAAACAAAACTCTCAGAATGTTCCATCTCTTCATGGAGTCGAGCTGAATGTTCTCATAGACGAGATGTTGGAGTCATCTGCTCTGGTGAGGGGATTTTATTGAGAAAAATAATAAATACATTAACTACATTATCCTAATAAAGTGTTACATCTTTCACTCAGATTCCTCTCTGGCTGTTCATGATGGTCTGGTGCGGTTGTCTGGAGAGAGACAGTGTGAGGGGGAGGTGGAAGTTTCCATCCATCAGGTCTGGAGGAGAGTTCTGCTGGACTCCTGGAGTCTCACTGAATCCTCTGTGGTCTGCAGACAGCTGGGTTGTGGCTCTGTGCTGAACTTCTCCGGCTCCTCTTCATCCAGTCCTGAACACAGTCATGAGTGTGTGACGGGCTTCCAGTGCTCTGGGAGTGAAGCTCATCTGGGGAACTGCAGCTCTCCACAAACTCTCAACTGCAGCTCCACACAACAGCTGTCAATCACCTGCCTTGGTGAGAAGAGCAACATCTGGGCAGATTCTTCAGTTGTTAGTGATCACTAATGTGTTTCTCTTTCTCTGAATATCAGGTCGTGGGTCCATCAGGCTGGTGGGTTCTGGGGGAGACTGTGCAGGGAGGCTGGAGGTTTTTCACAGCGGCTCATGGGGGACAGTGTGTGATGACTCCTGGGATATTAAAGATGCCCATGTGGTGTGCAGACAGCTGCAGTGTGGAGTGGCCCTCAGTAACCAGCAGGTACCAGCCTGGTTTGGTCCTGGTTCTGGACCCATATGGCTGGATGAGGTGGAGTGTGAGGGGAATGAGACGTCCCTGTGGAGCTGCTCTTCTCCAGGCTGGGGAAAACATGACTGTCAACACAAGGACGATGTAGGAGTCGTGTGCTCAGGTAAACAGTAAAGTAATGTAAATGATTTTCAAAGATACATTTAATTGTTTTTCACAAAATATCCTATGATAATGATAATGTACAGCTGGTCATTTTTACAAAATAACTCCAGGATGATCAGGAGCTGATGGGTCTTAAAGGAGTTTATTTTTCAACAATGACTATATGACTGCAATATCAGTCTGATATACAGCGTTGCCATGGATGATATATTATAATGTATAATATATTATAAACCTTATGTAAATATATACTGTGTACATGCTATCAGTGCTTGCAGCATGCATTAGACTTGTATTAACCAGTTATTTAAGGTGATATTTTTGGTTTAGCAAAACCTGGATCCAATGGTTTTAATACACAACCTTTTCCATATTTTTTGTATATGTAGCATTTTTGTTTAATACATTATTATTATTTTTTTTTTTTTTTACAATTCTCATCAATAATTTATTTAGTTGAGGTTGATTCTCATCCTTGTCTTTCTAGAGTTTAAAGAGATCAGGTTAACTGAGGGCTGTGAAGGGAATGTGGAGGTTTTCTACAATGGATCCTGGGGTAATGTGTGCTGGAACCAGATGGACAGAGACACAGTGAGTCTGATCTGTCAAGAGCTGAACTGTGGAAGATCTGGTGTTTTGTCTGAATCTACAACAAGACTGGAATCAGCTCCTAACTGGCTGGATAAAGTGAAATGTCGACCACATGATTCAAATCTGTGGCAGTGTCCATCCTTACCCTGGGGACAGAATGACTGTAATGAAGATGAAGTGGCCAAAATCACCTGCTCAAGTGAGATTATATTTAAATGATGATCTCAATAGTCAGGTTTCTTTAAAAACAATGTTCATAATGTGGTGAGTGAACTCTTTCTGGAAAACTAAACTGAGCTGATGGAAAGAGCCTAAAATGTATGAGATTTAAAGAGATTTGTATGAGATTTGTTTTCTCACTGATGGTGTTTCAGTGAGAGATGTTGTCAGAAACAGATTAAGAAATTGCTTTATTGCCAAGTGTACTTGCACACACAAGTAATTTACCCTGGTATTGAAGCTTCCAGTACACATATAAATATAACAAGACACATCATAATAAATAAGAATAAAAATAAAAAATATTATAAAGACACAGATAGGTTTAGTCAAAATAATCATTTACAGATAATGAACATATTTACAGTATTGTGAATAATAATATGAATAAATAGAACTAAATGAATTTACAAAGATATCGCACTAAACATTTCAAGAGGGAAATAGACTGTGGGAAGAAACTGAGGTGCCGTCAGGATTAATGACTCTGTATCCTAATGTTCAGTTCAATTAATTTTTTATCTCAGAGGAGGAAAATCCTGAATCTCCTCGGACATGTTCTACCTCACCATCTCCTCACCAGAGACAGTGTTCAAGTAAGTTTTTTTTGACAATATTTTTACAATTTTATTATTAGCCTGTATTTTCCTAATAAATGATTAATAAATTTAAACAAGAATTTATTTGCATTTAAAATCGTAATCAAATTCATAAATGTAATTATACATTTAAAGCCATCTTTGTTCAGTTTCAGTATGTTTTGTTGTAAATGAGCTGAAGCTGGTCAGTGATGTTGATGTGTGTGATTTAGATCATGTTCCTCTCAGACTGAGTGGAGGGGAGGGCCGGTGCTCTGGGAGGCTGGAGGTGTATCATAACGCTGTGTGGGGCTCAGTCTGTGATGATCTGTGGGACATCAGCGATGCTCAGGTGGTCTGCAGACAGCTGGGTTGTGGAGCAGCACTGAGGGCTGATGGGAATTCAGTCTTTGGTGCTGGTGAAGATGTTGTGTGGCTGAACAGAGTCGAGTGCAGAGGGAATGAGATTCACCTGTGGGACTGTCCTCTCTCCCTGAAGAACCACACTGACTGCTCCAACAAAGATCACGCTGGACTCACCTGTGCAGGTCACAGCAAAACACTGATGAAATCTATTCATTAATTGCTGATAATATTTGTGTATTTGCCTGATTTTGAATGTGTTTGTGTCTGTGTCTTGCCAGATTTGTCAGTGTCCACTACTCCTGCCACAACATCATCATCTTCTCCAGTTTCTCAGACAGTGAGCTCAACATCAGTCACTCGTCCACAAACTCGTCCAGCAGCGTCTCTCTCTTTGCTTTTGATTGTACTGGGAGTTGTGCTCTTACTGCTCTTAGTGCCACTGCTTATACTGATTCAGCAGATCAGAGTGATGAGGAGAGGTAGGAGAGATCCAGAGACTGTCATATTGTGTCTTATTCAGTGTGTGATCAGTCATGTGTTGTGAACTGACAGCAGGTTTGTCTCTCTACACTCACAGCTCTCTCTGAGAGGAGACACAGGAGCACGACTGAGGCCGTTTATGAGGAGATTCATCACAGACACAATCACTTCACTCAGAGGGGTGAGACATGAGCCCTGAATCTTATTTAATATGATGAATTAATAAGAGAGTCTGTCAGACACTTGATATTCATCTATTATTAGTCCTGTTAAACCTCCTGCAGAAAACCACAGAGCTGCAGGTGTGTGTGTGTGTGTGTGTCTCTTCCTGTGTGTATTTCTGGAAGGCAGTGAGGAATGGGTTCATGTGAGGATACATGTGTGTTTACTAATAGGCCTCTAAAACATGAGATTTCTGCCTATAATGCTTTTAAAATGTAAGTTATTAATATTTGTGTTGTGTTTTCAGTAACAAAATGCTTTCTGATCCAAAGGAAATGAGGATTCAGTCTGTTTGTAATGATGAACATGTTTCTGACTGTTCTGTTCCTTTAACAGGGAGTCTCATCTCTGAAGAACTGCATTCTGGGTATGAAGATGCTGATGAGCTTCTCTCAGGTTAGAAAGCTGAAGTATATTCAAAACAACACCTAAAATTATTTGATTTACAAACTCTAAAAAATATATCAAATGTATTTCACATATTTTACAACTAAATGAAATGTGTTTGAATGTTTAAATTGTTCACAACACAAAGTTTTCTCTTATTAGAAAAATAGTTGATTTAAAAAAAAAAAAAAAAAAAGCTGAATGGTCTCAAGACCTGCAACAGCATATTTAAATGTTGTTTCCCAAAATATAAAAACACTTAAAATATAAACATGTTTTGATGCAGAAGAGATGATGAAGGAAATCACACCGGGATACTATGATGATGTCATCACTGATGGACCGAAACTAGGGGCACGTTCAAACTCAAACCGGTGCGCAACGTTTTGCTACGTTTTCCGGGTTGAACGACATGTTTCCTGAAAACGGTCTGCAACGGGTTTGAGATGCGTTTTCTCTTGTTTGGTGGGTGTGACAAAAATGTCAGCCCAATCAGTGGCAAGATGTATATAAACCACGCGGTATTAAAGAGACAGCTCGCACAATAAGTATTAATGTAACATAAAAATACTATACTTATATATTTTGCTATTGTATTGTGAAGACACTTTAATAAACTTTTCTATTCTCCTCTGATTATATAATGGTAAATATTACTATATCATAGCACAACAACAGTGATCAGCAATAATGACAAGCCTCACAATAAAAATAATATAGATCACACAGTCTCGGAGGTAAGAAGTGGATTATCCTTCACCTGAAATGTTTGTCTTTTCATCCTGAAATGCAAGGCAAAGTTTGTATCACAATAATTAGAAGTTTCCACAAATCCCTTCACTCGATTGGGATGTTCTCTTTTATTCAGGACGGCAGGGGCAGTGACTGTAACATCGAGTGTATTTTGTAGTATTAAAGGTGCCCTAGAACTTTTTTTAAAAAGATGTAATATAAGTCTAAGGTGTCCCCTGAATGTGTCTGTGAAGTTTCAGCTCAAAATACCCCATAGATTTTTTTTAATTCGTTTTTTAACTGCCTATTTTAGGGGATAATTAGAAATGAGCCAATTCAGGGTGTGTGGCCCTTTAAATCTCGTGCTCCACGCCCCAAGAGCTCGCGCTTGCCTTAAACAACATAAAAAAAAGTTCACACAGCTAATATAACCCTCAAAATGGATCTTTACAAAGTGTTTGTCATGCAGCATGTCTAATCGCGTAAGTACAGTGTTTATTTTGATGTTTACATTGATTCTGAATGAGTTTGAGGCTATATGCTCCGTGGCTAACGGCTAATGCTACACTGTTGGAGAGATTTATAAAGAATGAAGTTGTGTTTATGAATTATACAGACTGCAAGTGTTTAAAAATGAAAATAGCGACGGCTCTTGTCTCTGTGAATACAGTAATAAACGATGGTAACTTTACATTAGCAACATGCTAACGAAACATTTAGAAAGACAATTTACAAATATCACTAAAAATATCATGGATCATGTCAGTTATTATTGCTCCATCTGCCATTTTTCGCTATTGTTCTTGCTTGCTTACCTAGTCTGATGATTCAGCTGTGTACATCCAGACGTTAATACTGGCTGCCCTTGTGTAATGCCTTTCATAATGTTGGGAACATGGGCTGGCATATGCAAATATTGGGGGCGTACACCCGACTGTTACGTAACAGTCGGTGTTATGTTGAGATTCGCCTGTTCTTCAGAGGTCTTTTAAACAAATGAGATTTATATAAGAAGGAGGAAACAATGGAGTTTGAGACTCACTGTATGTCTTCTCCATGTACTGAACTCTTGTTATTTAACTATGCCGAGGTAAATTCAATTTTTGAATCTAGGGCACCTACACGTATTTATACCGACTTCATCAGGCTTTGAAAATTCTTCAAAAAGAACACAAAGAACGGCCTTCTCAGCTGCCATAGTTGCAACTCTTGCGTCATCAGAACAGGATGTTCAACGCACCACAGTTTCCATTTAAAAAAACGTTTTGCAACGTTTTGTCGGGGCTGAACGCAGCCCAGATCGTGAGACAGGTGTTGCTCTGATTTTATATATTTTAAATATTTCATATCCTATTATATAATATCTGAGTATATATATCAAAAATATATATAAATTATATTTTGTATGGGTGTCTAATGTTCAATTTGTAGAAGACACACCTGAGAGTTATGATGATGTCATGACGAGTGGACAGAACTTTAATATTAAAAAAGGTGTTTTTACTTTTTATTCATTTTTTTGTTTGTGTGTGTTTAACATAATACCTCTGAAATGATGCTCAGTTCTGATATGATGATGTATCATTTGTTCTGTTCATATCTTCATGTTTATGTAGTGGACACACCGGAGCATTATGATGATGTCATCATTATTGGACAGAACATTCCAGGTGTAACAGGTGAGTCACACAGAACTGTATTTTATCATCATCCACTAATATTGAACATGTTTCTACCATTAATGAATCATCATGACTTCATCAGGAGTAAATCTAATAGTTTCAGACAGTCATGAGGAGAAAGAGATCAATGACATCATCAGTGACACAAGCTGTATTAAAATCACAATGTGAGGTTTTATTTCACATGTGTATCAGAGGGAGTTCAGGAGAAGTATGATGATGTGAAGAACAGTGATGAAGATGAGAGAAACATGTTGGGTCGGTTATTATCACATTTCTATAGCCTATATCTATTTTTATTCATTATGTTGCTCATTTTTAAAACTAAATCCTGATGCATTTATAACAATGAAAATATGAATTTCCTTTTGTTTATAAAAACAGACTATGATGATATGGGGGAGGAGTCACATAAAGAGGGCGGGGCCATATGACTCACTGACCACACCCACTGCCTCTGATCATCAAATCATATTACAGTTACTGGAGATACTGGGAGTTTCTTATGTTGCTACTAATGCATCAATGCCTTATGATTTTATGCTATTTCAAATCTTTTTGAATTAAATGTTACATGCTTTTAAAAAAATTGGTATAAAAAAAAATCAGTTTTCAGTAGTTGATAGTGCATTCTCAGAAGATGTTTTTTTAATAAATAAATGAATTTTTATTATCTTCATGAATGAATGATTTTTTTAAAAAAGCATTTGGAGGAAAGTGGACAAAAGAAAATGTAGAAAAATTATTCTTAGGTGATTTTAGGCAGTATTTAATAATGACAACATTTAAAATAAATTGGAGCATAATAATTCCCAATGAAATTTTAAGAAAATTTAGTGATAACAAAAAGGTTTGCAAAGATTATTGTATGCATAACTTTGGTCATAAAACAAGCACAAACTTTTAAACACCGGCACAGTTTATTGTGTGATGGTCCAGTTTAAATTTAAAATACTTAAAAGAACTTTAAACTTTTCTTTAGTTTTATTTTGTGGTTGATACTGAATTATTTGCACTGGAATATTCTGCAATAGCTCCATCTGCAGGTTGAGTTTGGACTGATTATTCTTGGTTTTCCTTTTCAACAACTTTTCAACTTTATCAAGAATTCCTACACAGATAGCCTAATAAAACATCAAACATTTGCCAACGAATTTAAAGTGTACTGAATATGTTTACATGACATTAGATTAAAAACTGTACATTCCTTAAGACAAGGCTAACTTATAAATTCTATCTTTTCTTTTCTTCTTTTTGAATTGTGCAAGAAAGTAAACTAATTCAGTTACCTGAAATAACGTAATCTGATCATTTTTGTTACTTTTATTTATTATATTTATTATTATTTATTATATTTTAATTCAAGACCATACATGGATATGACGCCAAGTTCGCTTTGACTCGTCCAGTGTAGCCGTTGTGGACGCGCCGGTGTAAACACGGTAAGTTTCTGCGCAGTGGATAGGCTTGATGCAAAAACTTGAGAAAATGAGATCCAGGCAGTATATAAAGTTGATGAAAAATTATTTATTCATTACAATTAAATTTAGCCTCACACCCAAACTTTAATCGATAATGAAAATACTTAACACTAAAAGGTAAAATAACCATCATAAAGTATTAGTCAATAGTTAATAAAATTTAGAGTATTGTAAAATCCAGAGTATTGTATCTAATAGATGAAGATCGAAAAGAGCAATAATTAAGACATTTGCAGATAAGAGACAAGAAGTAGAAGTCAAGGAGAGCAAAGGAGGGAAAAAGCTGAATTATCAATGAGCCGGTCAGCTTTATACCATGAGCATATAGGGAAATTTACATCCCACACAAACGGATGTTTTTGTTCTAAAAGAAAAGGTTAATTTCACCCATTACGTCATCTACTGGTCCAGTGTCAAAAATAGTTGTTTTTATCCCTAGGGAATTTTGCAAATGTCAGCAGAGATATTTTGATTCTGAAAAACACCACTTCTGCAGTACTTGGCAGGCGTCCAATGTCTAACCACAAACGTGTCAGCGTGACCTGTCACACTGGAGCACTTGAAGAACAATTGAACATAACAAGCATACTCTTAAATATAAAATAACCATAAGGGTACAATAACAAGTAAATACTTGAAAATATGATAAGAATTAATATATAAAGTATTAGTACATAAATATATGAAAGCAAAATTAAAACTGATAAATCATAAGCCATAAATGATTAAAAATGAATATTAATAAAAGTGCATGACTATGAATATTGACCATTTCGGATCCATCAAGGCTACACCAACCCTATCTACGCTGTATCAACGGGTTGATACTAGAGCAGTGTTGTGAGTGTCAGTTGCTCGTGTTAAAGTCACTGTACTAGTCTAATGTACTAAAATGTTCTACTGTAGCGGAAATAAAGTCCAGAAGGAACGGAGAGCGGGAGCGATAAATGGACGTTACTCTTCTGGAATTAAATCAGTGTCCAGCTCACACTGAACGCATAATTTGATGTTCTGTTGTTCTAGGAGGAGATATTAGTTAAGAAGATCCAACTAAAGTTTTAATTTTCCCATTTAAAATGGGGAAAATAAATAATAATAATGAAAAAAACGTTAATTTGCCCCTTTTTTTATGGCTTCATTTGACAGTTTCATTTGATTTTTAATAAACACTCAGGCCTACCTTTAGAAACGATTATTATGAGAACCTGCTGAAAATACAATAAACAGGCCTATCTCTCTCACTGCTACAGTGAATTTACATCATTCTGTCACTGTTCTACAACCTCAAATCAAGAAAAGTTGGGACATTTTGTAAAATGCAATAAAATCAAGAATCTGTGATTTAATTCTTTAGAAACTTTGACAAAAGTAAAAAGAAAATATTTTCAGTGTTTTCACTGACCAAATTAAAGGAGCTGTATGTAGGATTGTGGCCTAAACTGGTACTGCAATCACTATAAAAATACTGTAGAGCGGTGTATCCCCTCCCCCTACCCCCTGACTCGAGGTTGCCAGATGAGCTGCAGGATTCAGCAGAAACGTAGGCTGCTTCAATGAGCTTCCAATGGCAAGTGACAAACAGACGTACACAGTAATTTTTTTTCTGTTAATTCTGTTTATGCTTCATGAGAGATATTTTGATAAGTAATTATGTATTTAAAAAATGTACTAATTGTGATTAGTTAAATATAATCGTAAAGATTTATGCTCGTATGTGACAGTATAATCGTAAAGATGTATGCTCGTATGTGACAGTATAATCGTAAAGATTTATGCTCGTATGTGACAGTATAATCATAAAGATTTATGCTCGTATGTGACAGTATAATCATAAAGATTTATGCTCGTACGTGACAGACAGAACGGTAACTGTTAGTCTAACTTGTAACGTTATTTATCTGTCATTAATGTAAGTACAAGCACAAGCCTATGTCACTATGTGTAACCAATATCAAAGATACAGCTATTCATTTAGCTGATGCTATAAGTGAAAGTGGCCAGCTGTATTTTTTTACTTACCCTGCAGCACACGTCCATAACGCTAAAATATGTGATGTGAAAGATTACATGACATTCTATTATTTTTGGCTGTAGAACTTGCATGAAAAACAAGTAGGCTACAAAACGTTCCAAATGGCCCAAATTTTTCACATCATAGGCTACACTGTGATTTTCATTAGTGTTATGGACATTAGAAAAAGTTATTTTTCCTTGGAATTGCACCTACTGTAGTGCTTCCAAACCATCACTAACATAGTACATATAATGTTTTGAACATATAAATACAATTACAATTAAAAAAAAAAACTGAGAAAAAAAAAGGATAATAGTAAAACAAAACAAAAATAAACAACAAAATAAAAATTCCTTATTTTTCAATACGAAAAAAAAAAATAAAATAAAATAAAATAAATCGATTTACAAGTACTAAAGTTTTTGTCATAAGTAGGCTAACAAATAACCAAAACATTTGCCACAGCAATTATAACGCGGGACAAATTCAATATCACCAATGGCTATCACAGGGTTGTTTTCAGTTCCATCAGAAAATATTGTTAGAGTAACTAAATTACATTAGCAATGGTCATACAGGTCAACTTGCAGCATGTGTAACTTAGTCCACGATATACGTGAAGAACAAATGACGAATCATTTTTACTGAGGTAACATTAGGCTACTGTCTCAATTACGTTTCAAATTGCCATAATGGGCGTGCTACTGTTGTTTTCCTCAGCGTCTCAGCATAATGACAGAGCATACGTCCATGTGAGCTAACGTTATGTTACTTTGCACAAACATGCATAACTTTGTTCGACTGTCATGAATATATGAAATGTCCATTGACATCAAGTACAAGTTAGCCAAGCATAGATGAATCTTACCTGTCCAGGAGAAAATTAGCAACGTTGGCATCTGTGTTCAAATTCTTCTCCGTTTTCAGCCGTCTCCAGCCGTCTCCATCTTTCAAAACCATCTCCAATACAAATTCTGGTTTTATTTCGGACTTTGTCGAATTTCTGAATTATAATGAGGTCTTTTTGATTTAGTAACATTAGACATTTTTATCCGACTGGAGTTAGGGTAGGTTACAGCAAAGCTGGCAACACGGATCCCGAAACACTACTGACTTCGTGATTGGTAGATAGGTGGAGGGAGGCGCGTCAGGCCAAAACACAAAATGACAACATCAACATCAGTTGAGGGCTGCAAGTCCACTTTTTAAATGACAATATCCTGGCCAAACTACTTTTGTCAGTGATATAAGTATTTGAAATGAACATGATTTCTTAATGTCTAGTGACATATCAGGGCCGTTTTATGATTAATTGAAATAGATTTCTTACATACAGCTACTTTAATTGTATTTTGTTACAGTTTAAACAATTTTAGATTTTGATGGCTGTAACTCCAAAAAGTTGGACTATGTTTCCCACTGTGTCACATCACCTTTCCTTTTAATTACACTTTTTAATCATTTGGGAATTGAGGATATTAATTGTTCCAGTTTTGCATGTGTCATTTTTACCCAATCTCGCCTGATTCAAGACATCTGCTACAGTAAGATCTGGTCAAACAAACTATTGGCTGAAAGCTGTGTCAAATAAATATCTGATATCATTGGTTAAAAACTAAACAAGCCTGCTGGCTAGTGACATCATCACGTTTTGTTTATGTATTTGTTATTTCCAGAAGTCCAGAAATGTTATGTTTTCTGGCACTGTGCCAGTCTGCCAGATTATTTTATTTATTTTATTTCCAGAAGTCCAGAAACTTTATGTTTCAGGCACTGTGCACTTTGCAAGACTTTTTTGAAACAGACATCACAATGTCTTGAATAAATAAAAATACTGTGAACAAGCACTTTTTTGCCTCTTCTGTTACACATACGTCTAGCTACATCAAACTGTCCGGCAATGAATAGAGTAGGCTTTTTCAAAATCACTGTATCATGATACCATCGATATAATGGACAAAATTGTATTACGAGTACATTGTAGTTGCGAGTAGCCTACACCAGAGTCCTATACAATTATTCTTGCCTCACTAAATGCCGCAAAGTGTCCTCCTTTTTAGTGTTATGGAAATGGTCACCCTAGTCAATATCCATGGCTTAGGTTTATTTGACAAGTTGTAAGGAACACTTTCGAGTCCAAACTTTAGTGTAATCGTTTGTTTTACCCCGTTGCAGTTTCCCCTATTAAATCCAGTCATGCAGCAGTTTTTTTTTTTTACCACTCAGTCCAGCTGAGGGAGCGCGTTCCGGCGGGAAAGTGACGTCGATGCATACCCTCTATTATTATACAGAAGTTTATCATCTCAGTGCATTGCGGGGGGCCAAGATGGCGCTGTTCCAGCAGAGGTGCTGCAATCTTAATCCTCAGACATCATCAAGATTCACATGCAATAAGTGAAAAAAATTGTTTTATTGTTAGTCTTTTATGTCAACAACTTTATAGGGACTAATTTTAACTTTGTTTGAAAACTCGATCATATGGGCAAACGCAAGGCGAAACATCACTCCGAGGCGAACATGGAGAAAAATGAAAATATGATACCATCTCAACTATTCGCCCAGTATCCTGATGAAACAATGCTGACTGATTTATCTTTTGATTCGGTTGATACAGTCAATCCAGAGAAATCCTTGGCAACCCCACTGCCATGTACACCAGCTAAAAGTCCAGCGCCAAAAAAGGAAAGATAACTTCTCCTGACTGTGACCTCAACAAAGTTATGGTCGCCATTCAGTCTCTCTCTGCAAAATGTGAAGTAATTTTTGAAAAGGTTACATCCATGACAACTGTGAGAAACACTGATCATGCCATGACCTTTTTGAATAAATCTGTGGAAAAACTTCTTAAAGATACCACCAACCATAACGAAAGGATCTCCGCGCTGGAAAAGAAAACTTCAGACTTGAGAGAAGAGAACAAACAACTCAAACTTCAGCTGCTGTAGGCCAATAGTTATCGACGAAGATGGGGACTGAGACTGCACGGGATGAAGGAGGAAGATCCTCAAGAAAACATTCGCGATTTGGTGATCAGTGTTCTTGGCAAGATTTCCCCCAAAATTGCTGGGAAATTAGGTGGTGGATTCTGTGCACAGAATCGGAAAGAAGAAAGACGGCAACTCAGCGAGAGGTATAATTATTCAATTCAGCATGCGTCACTTTCGGGATATTGTATGGAGGGATGCAAGAGGCTCGAAATTCCTAGAGGAAGCCCATCTTCGTTTAAAAGAAGACCTGTCACCTGAGGAAAGAGTAGCATGGGCCAAGGCATGGCCGTTGGTTCAAAAAGCCAGAGAAGAAGGCAAAAGAGCGTCTTTCATCGGTGCTTTCGCTTACATCGAAGGTAAAAAAGTGAATATTGACATTTAGTTAACACTGAGTGAATAAAGGACTCACAGACAATTTCATTGTCCCTAAAAACTTAAAATGTGGACTTGCAATATTGGTTGACTTTGTTGCATGTGAGATCCTGATGGGTCTATTTGTTTTCATAGTAACAAATAGCTTAAGCTAATTTAGGAGGTCTTGTTCGTTGTTGGTTTTTTTTTATCTGTTCTTGTCTTTGTTTTCTTTATCTTTTGGATGACAGATCATTATTTTGGGAAATTAGACTTTATTTCTCTTAATGTCAGAGGTTTAAGGAATATAGATAAGAGGAAAGCACTTTTTCTTTTTATTAAACACAGAGAAGCTCAAATTATCTTTTTCCAGGAAACACATTCTTGTGATAGTGACCTAAAGTTTTGGAAATCGCAGTGGGGCGATTCTGTTTTTTTCTGTCACGGAACAAATCATTCTGCGGGGGTCGCTGTTTTACTATTAAACAAATTGAAGGGAGATGTAGTGGAAACAATTTATTCTGGAGAAGGGAGGTGGATTATAATAATTTTAAACACAGACGATACGAAATTTATCATTTGCAATGTCTATGGACACAATAATAGCTCTTTAAATGCATGTATGTTTAAAAAACTTAGTTACTACTAGATTTAAAAATAAAATATACAGATGCCTATCTTTTGATTGGAGGTGACTTCAATGAAGCTCCAAATGATTCAATAGATAGAATCCCTCCAAAGAACAGTAGCCTACATCTAAAATTTTTTATCTGCTTTGTGATAATTTACAAGTTACTGATGTCTGGCGTTTTTACATCCACACAATAAAGAATATACATGGACAAATAATGATATGACAAGCAAATCACGACTTGATTTTTGGCTCCTATCTAGTAATGCAATTCAATTTGTTTCAGATACTTCAATTGGTTATTCACCTTTATCAGATCATAGATTCATTTTAATTTCTTTAATTGGCAAGGCAGACTGTGACAAAGCTGACCTAATTGTCACCGCTGGGCAACACTGGCGCGCGCGCGCACACACACACACACACGTATTCACACAGAAATACTAACCTTTGTAATGGTCCACGCTCATTTCCCCCTCCCGCTGTTTCTACCATCGGTGGCGCGGGTGCACACGCAGTCCCGATGGCACACGGACATGTTGAACATCATTTCTTTCCCCCCCCCGTCAGTATTCATAACCCTGGACATTTCACACACTCACACTGCTCGTTGTTTGACGTATTGTCCTGTCTTGTCCTTGTTTTACGGTGCGTTCCAAACGGGATATATCGCCCTCCGAAGGGCACTTCGGAGTGAAAATAATCATGGCCGCCATATTGAAGGGTCGTTCCAAACCAAAGTGCTCAAAACTGGCCACTTCAAAGGGCCCTTCGGAATGAAGGATTTCGAAGGGAACAACTGATGGACACTTCGGGCCCCCATGATCCTTTGCACAGGGAAGTTGTTTGACGTCACAGAATGGGTACAGGAGGTTAGGAGTTCGATTTTAACTATAAAGGTATGTATAATATTTTTCTGTACTACTGCAATATTTATACGAGTTAGATTTGGTACATTATTATGGTCAAAATGACATTGTACTTCAAAAAAAAAAAAAAACTTTACAGCTCATTTATCAGTCCATTCAAATGTTTCAAATACATAGATACAATATAGCCTACATGCGGTAAACCTAAAATAAATAAATAAATAATAACGTTAAACAAAAGGCGCAGCTTGCACAATTTATCATCCTTGATTGTCTCGTTAAGATGACGCTGAAGTGCGTTCCAAAAGAACAGTTTTTTTTACCCCTACACCCTTCATCCCTTCGAAGCTCTCACTCCGGAGGGTAAACCCTCTGAAGGGATTAGGGCATAGGGATGAGCCCTTCTGAATGGAACGCAGGGCCAGTGTGTTCAATTGGGCATGCGATGGTCGGTGTTCCGGTGTGAGATACTGCGTCGCAAACAGAGCAATCGAGCGGCGATCGGTTATGACGTCACTGACCGCGCCGCACCGGCGCAGTGCACCGGAAGCCGGCCAAACCATTGTTTAATTGTTAATAGGGGTACCCATGTTTTATGTATGATACATTTAAAGTGTTAAATGTAGTATTTTTGTAATGAATGTTCTTATTTGTGGATTATGTGTGGAGTTTGTGTTTAAGTTAATTGAATGTATAGGAATGAGTGGAAATGGGTTAAGTAATTTAAGAGTTTATACCTGCTATACATACCTGGTTTGAGGAGTCCTGTGGTAGGGGCGTGGTGTAGTCTGGCCTATATAAGAGCAGGCCAGACTCAAACTAATTGCTTGTTTACCAAGTCAAAGTGAGAGTGCAACTGCGGTGCCTCGAACGAACCTCAAACACCTGTATATTGTGGATACTTACCTTTATATGTTTTTGGTTGGATTATTTCCTCTTTATTTTGCTGTTTGTTGTTGTTTTTTTTTGGTACTTTGGTTTTTTTTTCCCCATTTTTTTTTTTCCCTCGCACCTGTATATATAATTCACCGTTGGACTGTATATTTTTTTTGGCACTGTAAATAAACCACACTTGCACAAAAGTGCTATTGCGGGCTGAGCCATCAATTTTTAACATCTTTTACGGACATTCACTTCGTCCCCAAGCGAGTGGTGGTTCTCGCTTTATCACACAGACAGTTGTAAAAGAATTCGTGGATATTGGAAGTTCAATAATAAACTACTTTTAGATGAAAAATTTGTGGATTCTGTAAAAAAAAGCTGCTTATGTTTTAGAAGATAAATCAATGAGTCAGACTCAAAGATGGGAATTTTTTTAATTCAAAGTCAGACAATTGGCAATGCGTCATGGTAAAGAACTTAAAGTGGCAAATTCTAAAAGATGTCAAGAGATTCTCAATGAGCTTGACAGGTTACTATCTAAAGAAACTCTTAATACAGAAGAGGAAAATTTATTGGCTAGTTTGAGAAACGAAATAGACGATCATTACTTATTAGAGAATTAGCTAGGGGTGCATTTATAAGATCTAGGGCTAAATGGTTGGAAATGGGAGAGAAAAATACCAGTTATTTTTTTGCTCTGGAAAAGAGAAATATTAAAAGGAATTGTCTAAACACTTTGAAAATTGATGGTAATATAAACAAAAACCCCAGTCAAATTAATAAATATGTGTATTCTTTTTTTAACAAACTATACTCCTCAAATTATAATGAAAACAATGCAAGATTATTTTTACAAAAAATCGAACCTTACACTCCAAAGATCTCAAGTGAATTTAAAGCGATCTGTGAAAAAGACCTTTCTTTAGAAGAACTTACCAAAGCAATGCAGTCTATGAAGAAAGGTAAATCCCCTGGCTCAGATGGCCTTACTATTGAATTTTATGAACACTTTTGGGAAATTATTAAGAGACCATTACTTAGAATGTATCATGAATGTTTAAATAATGAAGAATTATGCACCTCTATGAAACAAGGCCTTATTACCCTGATACCTAAACCAGGTAAAGATCTTCTCTCCCTTGACAACTGGAGGCCAATAACATTATTAAATTTAGATTATAAAATTTTATAATTAATTTTTGCAAAAAGATTAAAATTTGGTCTATGTGAAATAATTAATGAAACTCAAACAGGTTTTATACCTAAAAGACATATAAGTTGTAATATTAGATTAATTTTAGATCTTATAGATTATGCCGCTCATATTAAATCAGAAGCAATCATACTGTTTCTAGATTTCTACAAAGCGTTCGATACCATCGAGCATAATTTTATATTCTCTACACTAGAATTGTTTGGTTTTGGAGAGACTTTTATAAAGATGGTTAAAATGATATATAAAGATATTAATAGTTCAGTTCTCTTACAGTTTGATACATCTACAAGATTTCCTAGGGGAGTTAGGCAAGGTTGTGGAATCTCCCCTTTTTTGTTCCTGTTAGTTGTGGAATTACTGTCTTTGAATATTCTAAATAATCCTGATATTAAAGGGTTGTCAATTTTCGACTGTGAGATTAGAATTTCGCAACTTGCAGACGATACAACCCTGTTTTTAGAAAACACAAATCAGGTTGCTGAGGTTCTTGAAACTATAGATACCTTTACACAGGCTTCTGGTCTAAAATTAAATATTCCCAAATGTGAAATCCTTTGTCTATATGACAGCCTTGAAACGTCTGTAAATGATATACCTATTACAGATAATGTGAAGTATTTTGGTATTTATATTGTCAAGAAAATTTCACTTAGGCAAGAAATGAATTTCCTTCCTAAAATTAAAAAGGCAAAACTAATATTCAACAATTGGCTTCAAAGAGATTTATCCTTTCTTGGCAGAGTTCTTTTAATAAAAGCTGAAGGACTGTCTCACTTTATATACCCATCTTTCTCATTGTTTGTCCATGATAATTCTTGTAAACAAATTAATAGTTTACTGTTCAAATTCTTTTGGAAAAATAAACATCAGCATTTGAAAAAACATGTTATATGTGGTAAGAAATCTGATGGGGGCTTTGACATGTTTGATTTTTTTGACGTTAATTATACCTTCAAAGTAAACTGGATAAAGAATTGTGTCAATTCACCGGATTCTATTTGGTACTTTATTCCACACAATATCTATAAAAAAGTGGGAGGACTTACATTTTTGTTAACTTGTAACTTCTCCCCTTCCAAACTCCCTATAAAACTCTCTAAAAATTCCATGAACAGGTTCTGTTGGCTTGGAAACTTTGCTTTGTTCACAATTTCTCCCCACATAAAGTGAAACTGTGGAACAACGAGAGCATTCTAGTTAAGAACAAGTCAATTTTTTTTAAGAACTGGCATGAGAAAGGTATTGATTATCTTTGTGATTTACTAGATCCACAGGGGAATGTTTATTCTTATTATGATTTCATGTCTAAACACAATTTTCCGGTTGTTCACAAAGAATTTTTTACTATGGTAAAAGCTATACCTAATGGTCTTGTTTATTTAATGAGATGTCACTTATCATTTAAAGAGATTGTAAAGAGTGAACAGAAATTTTTGGTTGAAGACAGAAGTATTTATGACCCAAAATGTAGTAACAAAATGATAAGAAATGTATTTCAGTCTAGGAAAAGAATTACTCCAAGGGGAAAATTTTTCTGGAATTCTTTAATAGATAAGATTAATTGGAAAAAAGCATGGCTCTTACCCTATAAATTTTGTGTCTCTAATAAAATTAAATAAATACATTTAAAAATGTTGCACAATATATACCCCACTAATGAAATTATTTCTAAATTCATTAACACTAGTTTAAATTGCAATTTTTGCAAGTCTAGTATTGAGTCAATCGATCATCTTTTCTTCAGATGCCCCCTTGTTAAAGATTTTTGGTCCGAGCTGGCAAATTTTTTGACTTCGAAATCTAATTTGGTCATTGATTTCACTATGTGTGATATATTCTGTTACTTTTCACATTGTAAACAAAATATAGAATATATAGGGAATGTAGTTATTTTGTTGGCAAAATATTACATTCATAAATGTAAATTTTTTTCAACAGTGCCCAAATTAAACCATTTTCTCTGTGACTTTAACTATTTAATTAAAACACTAAAAAAGATTAACAACAAAAAAAGTGTCAAATTTATGATTACTGTATAATGATTTGATGAATGTTATGTAAATTGTTTTTATTACCTCTGTATTTTTATTTATTTTTTATTTATTTTAACTTCATGCATTTATTTGCCTTATTATTTATGTTTGATGTCATCCATTGTTATATTGATATGTTTAAGTTGTTCTTGTTCAAACTTGCAAAAAAAAAAAAAAGAAGTTCATCTCAGTCTTTTGCTGCCACCCACAGGAATAGATTGGTATTGCAATGTTAAACACAAGTACAACTGCAAACATATTCCTGAATGATGAATTGTGTAAAGTTTTAGGTATACTTTATTGTCTTTTTAAAATCATTAGGCCTATTAGTTTTTAAAGAAAATGCTCTTTTCTGAATCTCTTTTGTGAAATAACATTTACTGTGCACTTTGGGGGCATGATAAGCATTGCTAATAGGCTACTTAATATATTGTGGTAATTAAAATGATTATTTAAAACAGCACATTTGATTTATGTTTGTTTCCAACTAATATTTATGAACATTGACTCAAAGCAAGAAACATGAAGCAGTTGGTTATCAGTGTTTGTATTTTTATATCTGCAGGTGCTGTGCTTTGATACTGCAAATAAACTTGATTCCTGTCCCTGAAATCAGTTTCCTGTATGTATGACTTTGTCTCCCCTCTATCTTGTTTTTCCCCAGTTAAGTGTCTCTATAAGGTGGAGGAGGATCCTGTTCATCAGTGCTGACGTGCTTTTAATAAATATGGTGAGAATCATAAATACGTCTTCTGATTTGTCACTGAAGCTTTTTGATGATTTCCTTTCTTCTGTCTAATAAGGTAAAAGTGACTTTGATTGGCTTGTTGTTTGGTGGTTATGCAGCCTTCTGTCTCTGTCTCTCTTGAATCTTTCACTTCTGAGTTGATGTGTGTGTGTGTGATCAGTGAATATGGAGAGCTATCTAACACTCATTTTTTTGTCATCTGTGCTCAGACTCGCCACAGCTGGTACGTACACATTCAGGATCATTATGTGTGAGTTAATCTGATTGACTCTGTTTTAGTGTTATGAAATTGTCATAATATAATTTATTTCACTTTTTTGCATAATATATTAATATTAATATAACTGTGAATTTCCTTCTCTCGTGGCCATTTTCTCTGTTCCTTTCTCTTAACTGATGTAATGTCTTTTGTTCTCTATCTTCTCTCACACATACATTTTATATACATTTTTCTATCTTGTCTACAGGCAGAGTGAGGCTGGTGGGTGGCAAAAGTCACTGTGCTGGTAGATTGGAGGTTTATTATAGTAAAGTATGGGGAACCGTGTGTGATGATTATTTGAGTTTGACAAACACTGCAGTGGTGTGTAGAGAGTTGGGTTGTGGTTATACAGGTTCTTCAAATGCAATGCATGTTGCCTACTTTGGTCAAGGATCAGGGAAAATCTGGATGGATAATGTGATGTGTAGTGGATCAGAGTCCTCGATATTCAAATGCCCAAAACTTAAATTGGGTGAACATAATTGTAAGCATAGTGAGGATGTTGGAGTTGTTTGCTCAGGTAGGTTAATTTCCTCTCCAGCTTTCATCATCATCAAAAATAGCATTATTTATTATATTAAAAAAATGTATGTAAAGTAGATTTTGAAATGAATGGTCAAAGGTCATAAATAGGAAAGACCAGCGATTGTGGTAACACAGGGTTAAAGTACCATCAGTTTAACTTGTTAGAATTGAGTTACGGGGTTAAAATTGCTTAATATTATGTCAAATATACATGTCCACCATCCTCCTGATGTGATGGTAGAAGTTATTGTAAAATATAAAGAATCTTCATGACAATAATACTTTTTGAAGTAAAAATATTGGTTTATAATTGGAATTGTAATCAGGTTGATGCAAGTTCGATGACAGACCTGAATCTGACTCTCTTGATTAATTTTATATATAACATTTATTCTAAATATGAAAAAAACCTTTAACCTAAATTTTAAAAAATACCTCCTAGAAATTTAACAAAACAAATTCATATACAACTGGTGTTCTATTAGTGTTAGAAGACCCAACCCAGGGCCAGACAACTCACTAGATGATATAGTCAACTGACCTGTTACTCTACAATTTTAGACCTGTTACTCTTCAATTTTAATTTGTAGCAGATTTAATTTGTCCACAAAACTCTGACTTAATGTTAAAGCAAAACTTCAACACTGCATGGTCTCCTCAATATAAAAACTAATATCGAATTTGTGATTTTATTATTCTTTTGGAGAATATTTTAGTGCTTTATGTTATGATATTTTAAATGTTTCATTTCATTTCAGGCGTCAGGCTTGTTGGACATTCTCGCTGCTCTGGGAGGTTAGAGGTGCCTCATGGGAACACATGGATGTCAGTCTGTGCTGCTGCCTTTGACCAGCAGGATGCAGAGGTTGTGTGTAGAGAGCTGGACTGTGGGGCTCCTGTACAGATGCTGGGAGAAGATGCTTTTGGAAAAGGAGACGCTCAGATGTGGACACAAGAGATTCAGTGCAGAGGAAATTAATATCAGTTTGCTCTCTGTCCAGTATCATCCTCACGCAGCAATTGTTCCCATGATAATGATGTTAGACTGGTGTGTGCTGGTAGGCGAACACAAAAACACTTTGATTCAAAATAAAACATAACACTGATATCCAACTTTATTTCCTCTCTTTCTCCTTGTTTCTTGTTTACTTGCACTTTTTCAGAAACATTGAGATTAGTAGGTTATGGCAGTTCATGTGCTGGTAGAGTGGAGGTTCTTCATGATGGTCAGTGGGGAACAGTGGGTGATTTAGGCTGGGATTTGGCTGATGCTGCAGTGGTGTGTGAGCTGGGATGTGGAGAGGCTGTTGCTGCACCTAAGCATGCCCAGTTTGGTCGGGGGAAAGGACCAGTCTGGATTATTGATGTGAGGTGCACTGGAGTAGAATCTGCACTGAAAAACTGTGGATCACATGGTTGGAAAAAATATAAAGCTAATCATGATGATGATGCTGGGGTCATCTGTTCAGGTGAGCTCTCCTAGTAGGCATGATCATCTGCAATCTTTTTTAGAATTCACTCAACTTTTTCAATTTCAATTCTGATATTTACCATAAAGATGGTATAATAGATAATAATAATAAATTATGACTAATAAAATGTAAATATTTATATCTTAGCATACCTGTTCACAAATAGCACATTTCAATTTAGAGCATCCATCTTTTTATTAAAGGAATCAGGCTAGTTGGAGGTTCTCACTGCTCTGGGAGGTTAGAGATACTTGATGATCAGTCGTGGGTTTCAGTGTGTGCTGCTGCCTTTGACCAGCAGGATGCAGAGGTTGTGTGTAGAGAGCTGGACTGTGGGGCTCCTGTACAGGTGCTGGGAGAAGATGCTTTTGGCAAAGGAGACGCTCAGATGTGGACACAAGAGATTCAGTGCAGAGGAAATGAGTCTTATATATCTGTCTGTCAAACATCATCTTCTCTCAGACATAACTGTACCCATGAGAATGACGTAGGACTGTTATGTTCTGGTAATGGAGAAATATTCAGCATTTCAACTTTTTAAGATTATCACATACAATTAAAAATAATATTTTTGCTTGTTTCATACTGTTTCAATAAACTCTAATTTCTCTGTCCAGGTTACACTGATCTCAGACTGGTCTATGGTCCTGACATCTGTGCTGGTCGAGTTGAGCGTCAGTGTTAAGTTAAACTTGAAATTCTAAGGGAAAATTTTTTATTCATTATTGTTAAATAAAGACTGGAAATCTATCAGATGAGATGAGGTTTGATGTGAGATCAAAATGAATGAATATTATTGGTTGTGGACACGTAGTGCAACCTGGAAGGAACAAGGAAGCTGATTGGCCATTGGATCTCCACATGTCACATAGAACCAGGTGTGCCTGTTTGATTATCAGTGTGCAGAGGATCTCTGCTGGCAGTGAATGCGCTTCTTTTACCCAAGTTGGTGCTAATACTGGTTATAAAACCAAAGGAGAAGTGTTGCTAAAGCATGCATGGATATAGCCACTGAGTTTGGAAGAAACCACATGCTGAGTTTGGTCAAAGACAGTTGGAAAAAGCCACAATGTGTTCATCAACTTTGAGACGCTACTGGTAGGAAAAAGAATAATTTATTAAGACTACAGACTGTTTAAAAGAACAATTGTGAGTGTCTTGCAAGTTGTTTGTTAATGCTAACAGTTTTAGCATTTAATATGCTAATTGGCCATGTGCAATGAGCACGTTTGATTTAGTGTTGTGGTTGAACTGCACTGCTATGTATTGTACTTTATGTGATTTATGAGTACTTTAACATTGTTTGTAGTATAAATGATCTTTAACTGATCTCATTGCTGTGTATAGTAACTTATATATTTGTATGTTTCTATGTGTAGGTTATTAAGCTAAACATCTGACTAAGCATCTGAGTTAAACATCTGAATTAACCTGTGAAGAAAAGCAAATGAGGATCAAGTTGTTACTGAAAATAAATTGCTTCGATGATAAAGGATGTTTTGAGTTATTCCATGCGCACTCAAGAGTTGATTGAAGCCTTTGTCAAGTTAGGGCAAACATTGTGGCAGAGAAGAATCCCTAGATAACTTGACAGTCAGTACTTCAGTAAATGGGGCACAGTGTGTGATGCATGCTGGGATATGAGAGCTGCCAGTGTCCTCCGTAGACAGCTGAATTGTGGGATTGCTGTGTCTGTTGTGGGATCAGACTGGTTTGGAGAGGGAAGTGCTGAAATCTGGGCTGATGTGTTTGATTGTGATGGGAATGAAACAAAACTCTCAGAATGTTCCATCTCTTCATGGAGTCGAGCTGAATGTTCTCATAGACGAGATGTTGGAGTCATCTGCTCCAGTGAGTCCATATTACAGGAAGATTCACTGAAATTGTGCTGCTAAGGGACTCAGTAATGCAAATGCAATATTCACTACATGTATTTTGCATGTTCGTATCAGAAGGATTAATGCTTTTTCATTTATTTCTGAATTTAGAATGTTAAAAGTATTACGTTAAGTATATTCTCAAACTTGCGATATTTTAAAACATGAGATCTTCTCCTCAGATTCCTCTCTGGCTGTTCATGATGGTCTGGTGCGGTTGTCTGGAGAGAGACAGTTTGAGGGGGAGGTGGAAGTTTCCATCCATCAGGTCTGGAGGAGAGTTCTGCTGGACTCCTGGAGTCTCACTGAATCCTCTGTGGTCTGCAGACAGCTGGGCTGTGGCTCTGTGCTGAACTTCTCCGGCTCCTCTTCATCCAGTCCTGAACACAGTCATGAGTGTGTGACGGGCTTCCAGTGCTCTGGGAGTGAAGCTCATCTGGGGAACTGCAGCTCTCCACAAACTCTCAACTGCAGCTCCACACAACAGCTGTCAATCACCTGCCTTGGTGAGAAGAGCAACATCTGGGCAGATTCTTCAGTTGTTAGTGATCACTAATGTGTTTCTCTTTCTCTGAATATCAGGTCACGGGTCCATCAGGCTGGTGGGTTCTGGGGGAGACTGTGCAGGGAGGCTGGAGGTTTTTCACAGCGGCTCATGGGGGACAGTGTGTGATGACTCCTGGGATATTAAAGATGCCCATGTGGTGTGCAGACAGCTGCAGTGTGGAGTGGCCCTCAGTAACCAGCAGGTACCAGCCTGGTTTGGTCCTGGTTCTGGACCCATATGGCTGGATGAGGTGGAGTGTGAGGGGAATGAGACGTCCCTGTGGAGCTACTCTTCTCCAGACTGGGGAAAACATGACTGTCAACACAAGGAGGATGTAGGAGTCGTGTGTTCAGGTAAATAGTACATTAGTGTGAATGTTTATCAAAGATGTAGTTTTTTTTTTTCACAAAATATAATGTAATCATTAAACTCCAGTGTGATGAGGAGTGAAGGTGTCTGTAGGGGTTTGAATTGCAATAATGACTAATGCTTCTTTCCGACTGTAAGTTCATCTACTTACCAAATAAATAAATACATGCTTTCCTTAGGTACTTTATTTAGGCAAGATCATTTTACTCAGACTTATAGACTTACTTAGATGGCTAACATTTTCATTAGATTTTTGTCATCATTTTACTAAACTTTTGATTAAGATTGTGGTGAACATTTTTCTTACGTTTCTAAATTTAATACTTATATTTTGGACTTTGATATTTCACAGATATTTGAAGTTGGTTTTTAATTGTTTGTGATATTACAGTATTGTTGAAGTTCTCTAAATTAAGCATTACACATATGCATAAAGCATAATTTAATAACATATTATGATGCTGTTTTTAATAATGTTATGCTTATCTGTTTTTAGATGCAATCAGGACTTGCAGCATGTATTATCCTTGTATTAAAGAGTTATTTTGGTGTGTTTTTGTTGTTTTTTGTAGCTTTAGCATAACCTGAATTTCAGTTGTTTTAATGCACATCCTTCTCTATTTAGAGTTTAAAGAGATCAGGTTAACTGAGGGCTGTGAAGGGAATGTGGAGGTTTTCTACAATGGATCCTGGGGAAATGTGTGCTGGAACCAGATGGACAGAGACACAGTGAGTCTGATCTGTCAAGAGCTGAACTGTGGAAGATCTGGTGTTTTGTCTGATTCTACACCAAGACTGAAATCCGCTCCAAACTGGTTGGATAAAGTAACATGTCGACTACATGATTCAAATCTGTGGCAGTGTCCATCTTCACCTTGGGGACAGAATTACTGTGATAATGAAGTGGCCAAAATCACCTGCTCAGTTAGATGATATTTACAGTAAATCATTTAATATGGTCTCAGTAATCATGTTTCTGTACACATATTTATGTCTAATGTGATATAAGTAAACTAAAGTTTACTTATCCCATCTCAGAGGAGCAGAATCCTGAATCTCCTCGGAGTCATCTGACATGTTCTACCTCACCATCTCCTCACCAGAGACAGTGTTCAAGTAAGATTATTCACAACAAAATTGTTGAATGTTTGTTAATGGAAGCCACTGTAAAAAAAAAAAAAAAAAAAAGGCCCATACAATTTATGGTAAAAAAAAAAAAAAAGCTGTGGTTGCCAGAACTTTACGTAAAAAATATGGTAGCAACATTTTAGGTTTTACGGGACAGCACTTAGTTTCTATTTTACAGTTCAAAGCCATAAAATTCAAAGGTTAATATTCTAATAATTATGGTTCATAACTTTATTTTACACAGTGTAAATTTTTTTTGGTCAAATTTATGGTAAAAATCCAAATTTAGAGAACACTACTAATTCTATACTAATATACCCCACGATGCGACCGCAAAGGGCACTTTAAAGTCCCCGTGAACCGGAAGTTGCCAACGACTTTTCTCCAGTGTTGTGACGTATTTCAAAGTGAAATGGAATATTGAATAGAGGGCAGAGTTTTACTTTAGCGCTCCTCCTCTCCATCTCTCGCTAATAGCAGACTAACCGTTGCAGGGGAGTGGTTTAAGTGGTTTCAACCCAAGCCCTCAAACTGATGTCATCAGAGAAGGGGCACCATTGCAGAGGGGAGGAGCATTTTCAGATTTTGATTAAATATTATGAAGCCAAACTATTTTTTTGTGTGGATTGACTTGCACGGATTAATTGTTCAGCACAAAACTAACAATTTGAGATAAAAAAATAAATAAGGTCAATTTTGATTTCATGTGTACTTTAACTTTCGCTATCAACCCACCCCCCATGCACGCCACCGTTCAAAATACTGACATTTTCAAAGATATGTATCATGTCTTTTACATTTAAAATTGATAATAAATGACTGCTATACACAGAGTGCAAAAAAACTTCTTAGGCCTAACTTACCTAATGCAGAGGAAGCCGCCTCTTTTCTGAACTTCCGAAAGGTTTTCCGAAAACCTATTGTTTCAGTGTGTTTTGTTGTAAAATGTGTGCTGAATCTGGTCAGTGATGTTGATGTCTGTAATTTAGATCATGTTCCTCTCAGACTGAGTGGAGGGGAGGGCCGGTGCTCTGGGAGGCTGGAGGTGTATCATAACGCTGTGTGGGGCTCAGTCTGTGATGATCTGTGGGACATCAGCGATGCTCAGGTGGTCTGCAGACAGCTGGGTTGTGGAGCAGCACTGAGGGCTGATGGGAATTCAGTCTTTGGTGCTGGTGAAGGTGTTGTGTGGCTGAACAGAGTCGAGTGCAGAGGGAATGAGATTCACCTGTGGGACTGTCCTCTCTCCCTGAAGAACCACACTGACTGCTCCAACAAAGATCACGCTGGACTCACCTGTGCAGGTCACAGCAACACAAAGTATTCATTAATTGCTAATAATATGTGTATTTGCATGATATAGAATATGGTTTTGTCTGTTTTGACAGATTTGTCAGTGTCCACCACTCCTGCCACAACATCAGGTTCTCCAGTTTCTCAGACAGTGAGCTCAAAATCAAAATCAGTCACTCGTCCACAAACTCGTCCAGCAGCGTCTCTCTCTGTGCTTGTGATTGTACTGGGAGTTGTGCTCTTCCTGCTCTTAGTGCCACTGCTTATACTGATTCAGCAGAACAGAGTGATGAGGAGAGGTAGGAGAGATCCAGAGACTGTCATATTGTGTCTTATTCAGTGTGTGATCAGTCATGTGTTGTGAACTGACAGCAGGTTTGTCTCTCTACACTCACAGCTCTCTCTAAGAGGAGACACAGGAGCACGACTGAGGCCGTTTATGAGGAGATTCATCACAGACACAATCACTTCACTCAGAGGGGTGAGACATGAGCCGTGAACCTTATTTAATATGATGAATTAATAAGAGAGTCTGTCAGACACTTGATGTTCATTTATTATTAGTCCTGTTAAACCTCCTGCAGAAAACCACAGAGCTGCAGGTGCATGTGTGTGTGTGTGTGTGTGTGTGTGTGTGTGTTTGTCTCTTCCTGTGTGTATTTCTGGAAGGCAGTGAGGAATGGGTTAATGTGAAGATACATGTGTGTTTACTAATAGGCCTCTAAAACATGAGATTTCTGCCTATAATGCTTTTAAAATGTAAGTAATTAATATTTGTGGTGTTTTGTCAGTAAAATAATGCTGTATGATCCAAAGGAAATGAGGATTCAGTCTGTTTGTAATGATGAACATGTTTCTGACTGTTCTGCTCCTTTAACAGGGAGTCTCATCTCTGAAGAACTGCATTCTGGGTATGAAGATGCTGATGAGCTTCTCTCAGGTTAGAGAGCTGAAGAATATTCATTCCATATTCCACTCAAAAAGGTTTCTTTGAATTCAACCTAAATAAATAAATGTAATTAACAAATTGTATTAATTATTTGACTATTGACTAAAGCACTATTTAAATACCTATGTTTACTTCTATATTAACATGCTGTTCTCCTTTTTAGAAAAAGAGTTCAAGAATGCATATTATGATGATGTCACCAACAGCAGTGGCCTGAAAGGTCAGTGACCTTTTGAAACTGATCATGTGATTCATTACCAAATTATTAATATGACCTGCAACAAGAACATATTTTTGGCTTTTGTATCCAAACATATTCGGTGTTGTGCAGAAGAGATGAAGGAAATCACACCAGGAGAATATGATGATGTCATCACTGATGGACTGAAACCAGATCTTGAGACAGGTGTCGCTCTAATATTATATAATAGTAATAAATAAATAAATATATATATATTATATATATTAAAGGGTACATAACACACACAGTTTCCACCAATCTCAAGTTAACCTTGAGTATCTATAGAGTAATATTGCATCCTTCATATCTCAGAAAAGTCTTTAGTTTTATCATATTTATAAGATAGATAAGCTCTACCGACTCTTTAAGAAAAAGAAAATGAGCTCCTGGAGGCATGCTGTGGACAGAGCTAAAGAGTCACGAGCACACGCAGTGATTGTCTGCAAGCTGTGACATCATTATAAATAAAAAGGGAACAAAAACACAGACATTTGATGCAGTTTTACTCACCGCCCCCGATCTGCAAATCCAGCGCCAAACTGGGACTTGTTTACAAAATATTTGTCACTGAAATTCCGGGAAAAAACAAACATGTGCACAACTCTGCAATCCAAACTGCATCCACGCGTTGATGGGCGTGCTCTTGCTCTGGGTGATGTGCGCACGCTTATCAGGGATCAGTGCCCATACAAGGAATTCTGCCCTTTAGTATGTAATACAGGGCCATACTTGAAAAAACTTATAACTTTCAACCCTTTAACAGTGTAAATAAGGTTTAGAAATGGCATTAGATAATGCCATCAAGATTTTACATAATCATCTGCTCAAGCTTGTCACAGATACTATGTTAAATTTCTGTTTTGATGTTATATTTGTCTTATATTTTCATGTGTAGTGGAGGCACCAGAGAGTTATGATGATGTCATCATTATTGGACAGAGCTCTCAAGGGGTAACAGGTGAGTTGCACAAGACATGTTTTTCAAGTTTCTTGTTATTTATTTCTATTATTTATTTATTTATTTATTTATTGTATGTTTAATTTCTATTGCTTTAGATGTTTTGTGAATTACTTTTTCTTTTTAGTAGACTGTTTACTGTATCTTGTTTGAAAATGTACTTGCTGTTTTCTTAAGTGTTTTATTTTTGTGATATATGTGTTCCCTGTAATCTTTGTTCAATAGAAAAGGTGAGTTGCATTAAGAACTACATTTCATTATCACCTTAACATATATGATTACATGAGAGTTTGACATATGTGTATTTATTTTAAATAATCCAAAAAGTGATCCAATAAATAAGAAAAAGTGTTTTATAAACTAGTGTGACATTTTTATGTAATTTCTGTTGATCAGAAGGAGTTCAGGAGGAGTATGATGATGTGATGAGTGTCACTGAAGATATGAGAAACCTGTCAGGTAAGTTATTGTAACATTTTTGTTCTCTATATTCTAACACTTTATTTATTTATTTTTTAATATTCTCATATTATATATGTTTATAACTCAATTTTAAATATTCATCACTTAACTTTTTTTAAGATGTTAAATAATTTAATGTTTTGTTTAAAAAAAAAACAGATTATGATGATGTGGGGGAGGAGTCAATCAAAGGGGGAGGGGCTGAATGACTGAATGACCACACCCACTGCCTCTGCTCAACACATTTGAACATTCAAGAGTCAAGAGTGATAATTCTGTGTGAAACCTCAGGTTTTATGTTATTTGGAATCTTTCTGTAATGAAACAGCTAAATGCTTTTTTTTTTTTTTTTTACTTTTTGACTTTTGTTACACACACACACACACACACACACACACACACACACACACACACACACACACACACACACACACACACACACACACACACATACATATATATATATATAATAATGTTTTTCAGGTGGCTCCATAACTATAGTCCTATGCCACAACATTGATGCAGTGAAATTATTGACAGTCAGAGCGCTCCCTCTATAGGACAAGTGTGGTAATAGCTATTTCAATTTATCAGACATCTTCTCCAGCAGACCCTCCCAATTTTTCTTTTGAATTTAGTCATTTTTCTAATGTTTTCAATCCATCCTGTCTCCACCATAGCCCACCCAGGAATTACCTTCCCACCTACCAATAATAAAACCTTTGCTTTTTGACCAATTAACTCTAGCAGAAGAGGCTTTTTCATATATTCCAACAGTTTGATTTAAGGTTGTAATATCTTCTTGACTTGTAATAAAACAGTTATTTTGTCTGCATATGCTGATAAAAATAATTTAAAATTATCATTTGAATTAATTACAATTTCTTTAAGATTCCTCCTCAATCTGCACAACAAAGGTTCAATAACCAAACTATTGCCTGCAAAGTGGACAACCCTGCACAATGCCTCTCGACACAGGTTTTGGTTCAATTAATCAACCACCTGCCTTGACCATAACAGAAACATTACAATATAATAACGGAATGTAAGATATAAATCTGTCACAAAACCCAAAATACCTTCACACATTAAAAAGATATTCATGATTAACTTGATCAAATGCTTTTTCCTGATCAGTGACAGAACTCCAAAATTAACATGATTAAACTGATTAATATTAATTATATCCTGTAATAAAAAAGATCATCCATTATAGATCTTTCAGGTATGCAATATGTTTGATCATTATGAACATTAATGTGTTCTGATAAACATTTTGGAAAATATTTTATAGTCAGTAGATGCTGGTCTCTAGTTTTTGTCCTTTTTTTTTGGAAGCAGAGACGAGACTACAACTTATGGGAAGAGTTTTGCTTCTAATGCAGTCTAACAATGCTTCATAAAAAAAATTGTCCTATTATATCTGAGAATTGTTGATAAAAGTCTACAGGTAATCTATCAATACCTGGAGAAGCCAATATGTAACTGATGAATTGCTTCTGTAAGTTCTTTAATGAAAGTGTCCAGTGCCTTTTTTGTTCATCCCCAAGCTGAGGTCATTCCTTAAGCAAATCATCACAGCTCTCAGCACTGTTTATAAAAGTCTCACGTTATCTTTCTCATTTCATCTGGATTTGATGTTACTGATCCATCCTGACGACGAAAATGACACATCTGTTTCTTAAAAGAAAATAAAGTCAAATGTGTCTTGTTGTACCCCGGTATATTTAGCCCCATTGTACTCTATTTCTTCTCTGTAAAGATAATTTTATAATGATTTTAATCAACATATGATTAAATATATATATGAAATACAATGCTATTCATCATTAAAAACGACTTGACTGAACAACCTGGAAGTGCAGTCGCCATTTTGTGAATATGCATGAGGTTTGATTATCATAATAAGGTAGTACTGAAGACAATTTACAATTAGTCTATGTTTTTACTAAAAATGCAATTACAGAGCTCTACAACTGCATTTTTACTATTAAAAATTCCAATTAAAGAGCTCTGTAATTCAATTCTTAGTAACAATTGAATTAGAGAGCTCTCTAGTTCTATAGCCTCATTTGAATAAATTAAATCTAACCTATTTTCTATTTTTCCATTTTTTTTTTGTCTTGTAATTTGCGCCGTGGGCTGTACCATTAGCACGGGGTTGTGGCCGCGGACTAGGCTATCATCTCATTGATGTAACTGTTTTGTTTACACTAGCCTACATGAATGCTGAGGAGTAGTTTTAAAAAAAGCTCGCGTGCAGCAGCGCTTGTCAAGATCCTTCGATATGGCAATATACGCTAAGTTTCTTCATGCTAGCGTGTGTGGAAGTTTTTAAACCACGTGTGTTACAACTAACCCCGCGATTAATATTAATCATATCATAATCAAATATAATTTATTGTTACTAGCTTGCTGTAAATCTATATTAATATTATGGAATATCCTTCAATGCTTTCAGAATCTATACTTTTTAAAGTAATTTTGTTTCTATATTTTTAAAATAGATTTTTATATTAACATAGGCCTATTTTAATGACAGTATATTTATTGAACAATAATTATTTTATCAAAATAAACAGAAAATAGTACAAATTTTGCTAAAGTGATTCTTTTCAACAAGTATTAACCTAGACATTATTAAAAACATATTATTTTAGCTAAAGTATTTGTATGAATACTGTGCCTTTTACCCCATCTCTCATGTAGTGACACAAGGACAAGACTCTTGTCTGCTCTTCCTTACAATAAGAAGTGTTTTTCTGCCATCTGCTGGATTAATTACTCATTTCAGTATTGAACACATCTACACTACAAATTTACTAATATGATGCTAAAACCATATCTTTGGAATATAAACCAATTTATATTTACAAATCTTGTCTTGAGTCCTGTTAATTTTATAACGTATTAACATACTGTTAATTGTGCACTTGGTTAGAACATCATAATAGTGTAGTAAAATCCACTTAATATTATGCACTTTTGTCCCAAAAAATAACTTTAAAATGTTCAATTTAGTATAATTTAGAAAAATAGAGTGTCAGTAAGTGATCAGTCAGTCATCAGTGTTGTATGTTGTGTGTGCAGATCCAGGCTTTGATGCTGAATATAACCTGCAGTGTTTCTCTCTCAATCTCTTTAAGTTTAGTATGACTTTATCTCCACGCTGACGTATGACTGACACGAGTCTGTCCTCAGTGAAGTGTCTCTTCACGCTGGAGGAGGAGTCCCACTCATCAGCGCTCACACTTTATTGATATATATGGAGAAAATAAAAATGCTGCTTTCTGATTTGTCACTGATTGTGTTTGATGATTTCCTCTGTTGTGTCTAATAAGGTAACAGTGAGTGTCATTGGCAGCTGTGAGAGTCTCTCTCTCTTTAGGGGACTGACAGGAGCCAGTTTCTTCAGTGTGTTTGAGGGAGCAGAAGGAGAAACAGAGTCAAACAAACAGTGTGACGAGCAGAAGAAGATGGAGGGATGTCTGACACTCATTTTACTCTCCTCTATAGTCACTCTAACAACATCTGGTAAGTACAAAATAGACTAAATATATAAAGTTTTACTTGTTTAAATAAGCAGTTATGTTTTCATTAGACCACTAAAGAACAGAAGCCTTTGTAATATCTAGAAACTTAAGATCTTGCAACACTAGTTTAATTATTAACTATTAATTATCATTTATATTTAATAAATGATTTGAGCTTTTGGCAACAGGTTTGTTATACTCATGCTCAGCTTTAGTTTCCGTTTCAAAATATTTTTAAATATTTCTGTTTACCCACTTTTTTTTTTACATCTTCTGTTTTTCAACTTTGCATAATTATAGAAGATTGTAGGATGTTCTACTACTGCTGTGGTTAAATCTCTCTCTCTCTTTCATGTATAGATTTTGAGACTGTTAGGTTAGTTAATGGTAACAGTCCCTGCAGTGGGAGAGTGGAGGTTCATCATGCTGGTCAGTGGGGAACAGTGTGTCATTATAGCTGGGATAAGACTGATGCTGCAGTGGTGTGTAGAGAGATAGGATGTGGAGAGGCTGTAGAGGCTGTGCGTAATGCTCACTTTGGAGAAGGATCAGGACCAATCTGGATGGATAATGTGGGCTGTAGTGGATCAGAGTCTACACTGAAGAACTGTACATCATTAGGATGGGGTGTTACTAATTACTGTGGTCATTATTATGATGCTGGAGTCAGATGTTCAGGTGAGCTGCTCCATACATCATCATGTTAATGCATCACTGATCAGTGTAATTTACAACCCCAATTCCAGAAAAGTTGTATTATTTTTGTAAAATGCATTTCCAATGTTTTCATTGAACAACTTTATTGTATTTTGTAAGTATAAGCAAATTTTTATTTTGATGATGTAACACTCCAAACAAACTTGGGACAGACAGAGGCATGTTTACCGCTGTGTCACATCACCTTTCCTTTCAATTACAGTTTTAATCATTTGGGAATTGAGGATACTAATTGTTCCAGTTTTGCAAGTGTCATTTTTACCAAATCTGCTTATCTGCTCAACAGTTTGTGATCGTCGTTGTCTGATTTTCCTTTTCATGATGCTGTACATTTTCAATAAGAGACAGATCTGGACTGCAGTCAGTCAAACACATCAGAATGAGGCCTGGTGTTGTCTTGCTTCCCAGGAAAGATGTGATCTTGATGGCAGTTTATGTCTCTGTACAATCCCAATATTCTCCATGTCAATGATTCCTTCACACATATGAAGTCACTCATGCCGTTTGCACTGATGCTCCTCCATACCATGACAGATGTTTGATTTTGCACCTGTCGCTGATGAAAGTCTGGATGGGACTTTCGTCTTTGGGACTGAGAACCTGATTTTTTCAAAATACCATCCCTTTTTTTCCAAAAACAAGCTTAAACATGGACTCATCTGACCACATGTAACACATTGTCTTTTAGATCATCAGAGATGAATTCGGGCCCAGAGAACTCACCGCCATCTCTGCATTGAACAGATTTCTACAAGCTTTCTCCTCGTGTAACAGAGATTCAAGATGCTTTTCTTGATGCAGCAGCAGACTGTGTTAAGTGACAAAGGTTTTCCAAAGTATTCCTGAGCCCATGTGGCTACATTTAACAAAGTAGAATGATGATTTCTAATGCAATGCTGTCTGAGGGGTCAAAGGTCACGCACATTCAACTGAGGTGTCCTATACCTTGCCCTAGATTTCTCTGGATAGATACCCTGAATCTTTTTACAATATTATATATGCTAGATGGTGAAAGACATAAATACTTTGCAATCTTGCATTAAGAAATGTGATTTTTGAATTATTTGACAATTCTCTCATGAAATTTGGTACAAAGTGGAGAGCCGTGACCCATCTTTGCTTGCAAAGACAGAGAAGCTCTTTTACACCCAAATATGATCCCCTCACCTGTTACCAATTCACCTGCTCATTGTGAACTGTTTCAAAAACAGTGTAACTTGGATATTATATAATCTTTTCACTTTTATTTTGCCTCTGTCCCAATGTTTTTTAAGTGTGTTGCGGCATCAAAATAAAATTTGTTATATTTACGAAATACAATTATGTTGGTCAGCAGAAACATCAGAAATCTTTTCTTTGTACTTTTGTCAGTTAAAAAAGATTCAAGAGAATTAACAAATTACAGATTTTGGTTTTTATTGAATTTTACAAAATGTCCCAACTTTGGAGCTGTATATTCAGAGCAATTCATAAGCAATTATTTGATGATTAGCATTTACTTTCATCTATTACAAAAATCCATTATTAATTAAAGGACTTACTGTTGTTTTATGTCCATATCATAATCATAATGACAGATAGTTTTCTCTGTTGTATAAATATTATCAGAAACCATAAACTACGGAAGGTCAAGACTTGTGGACGGATCTCACCTGTGCTCTGGGAGAGTGGAGATGCTTCTTGTTGGCGGCTGGGGTTCAGTGTGTGACGCTGCCTTTGACCAGCAGGATGCAGAGGTTGTGTGTCGAGAGCTGGACTGTGGGGCTCCTGTACAGGTGCTGGGAGAAGATGCTTTTGGAAAAGGAAAGGGTCAGATTGGATCAAAAGAGATTCAGTGCAGAGGAAATGAATCACACATTCGACGCTGTAAATCATCAACCTCAAATAATATAAACTGCACCCATGACAACGACGTGGGACTGATTTGTACTGGTAAAATGTCAATGTTCAGCCTTTCTATAGAGAGAACTAATTGATAAACTAAAATGTAATTATGTAATCAGTTTTTTTTTTTTATCAGTTTCTGTAACCTCTGTGTTCTTTGCACAGGTTACACTGACCTCAGACTGGTCAATGGTCCTGACATCTGTTCTGGTCGAGTTGAGCGTCAGTACTTCAGTAAATGGGGCACAGTGTGTGATGCATGCTGGGATATGAGAGCTGCCAGTGTCCTCTGTAGACAGCTGAATTGTGGGATTGCTGTGTCTGTTGTGGGATCAGACTGGTTTGGAGAGGGAAGTGGTGAAATCTGGGCTGATGTGTTTGATTGTGACGGGAATGAAACAAAACTCTCAGAATGTTCCATCTCTTCATGGAGTCGAGCTGAATGTTCTCATAGACGAGATGTTGGAGTCATCTGCTCTAGTGAGGGGATTTTATTTTAAAAAATATTATAAATTATCTAGAAATATCTTAATAAAGTGTCACATCTTTCACTCAGATTCCTCTCTCGCTGTTCATGATGGTCTGGTGCGGTTGTCTGGAGAGAGACAGTGTGAGGGGGAGGTGGAAGTTTCCATCCATCAGGTCTGGAGGAGAGTTCTGCTGGACTCCTGGAGTCTCACTGAATCCTCTGTGGTCTGCAGACAGCTGGGCTGTAGCTCTGTGCTGAACTTCTCCGGCTCCTCTTCATCCAGTCCTGAACACAGTCATGAGTGTGTGACGGGCTTCCAGTGCTCTGGGAGTGAAGCTCATCTGGGGAACTGCAGCTCTCCACAAACTCTCAACTGCAGCTCCACACAACAGCTGTCAATCACCTGCCTTGGTGAGAAGAGCAACATCTGGGCAGATTCTTCAGTTGTTAGTGATCACTAATGTGTTTCTCTTTCTCTGAATATCAGGTCGCGGGTCCATCAGGCTGGTGGGTTCTGGGGGAGACTGTGCAGGGAGGCTGGAGGTTTTTCACAGCGGCTCATGGGGGACAGTGTGTGATGACTCCTGGGATATTAAAGATGCCCATGTGGTGTGCAGACAGCTGCAGTGTGGAGTGGCCCTCAGTAACCAGCAGGTACCAGCCTGGTTTGGTCCTGGTTCTGGACCCATATGGCTGGATGAGGTGGAGTGTGAGGGGAATGAGACGTCCCTGTGGAGCTGCTCTTCTCCAGGCTGGGGAAAACATGACTGTCAACACAAGGAGGATGTAGGAGTCGTGTGCTCAGGTAAACGATAAAGTAATGTAAATGATTTTTAAAGATACATTTAATTGTTTTTCACAAAATATTCTATGTAAATGATCATGTACAGCTGGTAAGTTTTAGAAAATAAACTCCAGGATGATCAGGAGCTGATGGGTCTTGTATCATCTTAAAGGAGTTTATTTTTCAATAATGACTATATGACTGCAATGTCTGTCTGATACAGCGTTGCCATGGATGACAATTTAAATATTTTTATTGACCAAGCAGAATCAAGAATATTTTGTACAATATATTATGCACCTGTAAATATACACTGTGTACATGCTATCAGTGTTTGCAGCATGCATTAGACTTGTATTAACCAGTTATTTAAGGTGATATTTTTGGTTTAGCAAAACATGGATTGCAGTGGTTTTAATACACAAACCTTTCCATATTATTTGTATATGTAGCATTTTTGTTTAATTTTTTTTTTTTTTTTTACAATTCTCATCAATAATTTATTTAGTTGAGGTTGATTCTCATCCTTCTCCATCTAGAGTTTAGAGAGATCAGGTTAACTGAGGGCTGTGAAGGGAATGTGGAGGTTTTCTACAATGGATCCTGGGGTAATGTGTGCTGGAACCAGATGGAAACAGACACAGTGAGTCTGATCTGTCAAGAGCTGAACTGTGGAAGATCTGGTGTTTTGTCTGATTCTACACCAAGACTGGAATCAGCTCTGAACTGGCTGGATGAAGTGAAATGTCGACCACATGATTCAAATCTGTGGCAGTGTCCATCTTCACCCTGGGGACAGAATGACTGTAATGAAGATGAAGTGGCCAAAATCTCCTGCTCAAGTGAGATTATATTTAAATGATGATCTCAATAGTCAGGTTTCTTTAAAAACAATGCTTATAATGTCGTGAGTGAACTCTTTCTGAAAAACTAAACTGAGCTGATGAAAAGAGCCTAAAATTTATGAGATTTAAATTGTTTTCACATTGATGATTGGGAAGAAACTATTCTAGTGATCTGAGGTGCCATCAGGACTAATGACTCTGTATCCTAATGTTCAGTTTAATTAATTTTTAATCTCAGAGGAGGAAAATCCTGAATCTCCTCAGAGTCGTCTGACATGTTCTACCTCACCATCTCCTCACCAGAGACAGTGTTCAAGTAAGGTTTTTTTGACAATACTTTTACATTTTTATTATAAGCCTGTATTTTCCTAATAAATTATTAATATATGTACATTTAAACAAGAATTTATTTGCATTTAAAATCGTAATCAAATTCATAAAATTAATTGTACATTTAAAGCCATCTTGGTTCAGTTTCAGTGTGTTTTGTTGTAAATGTGCTGAATCTGGTCAGTGATGTTGATGTGTGTGATTTAGATCATGTTCCTCTCAGACTGAGTGGAGGGGAGGGCCGGTGCTCTGGGAGGCTGGAGGTGTATCATAACGCTGTGTGGGGCTCAGTCTGTGATGATCTGTGGGACATCAGCGATGCTCAGGTGGTCTGCAGACAGCTGGGTTGTGGAGCAGCACTGAGGGCTGATGGGAATTCAGTCTTTGGTGCTGGTGAAGGTGTTGTGTGGCTGAACAGAGTCGAGTGCAGAGGGAATGAGCTTCACCTGTGGGACTGTCCTCTCTCCCTGAAGAACCACACTGACTGCTCCAACAAAGATCACGCTGGACTCACCTGCGCAGGTCATAGAAAAACATTAAGGAATGTTAAATCAGTTATTTGCTTTGATTTTGAATGTGTTTGTGTCTTTTTCAACAGATTTGTCAGTGTCCACTACTCCTGCCACAACAACATCATCTTCTCCTCCAGTTTCTCAGACAGTGAGCTCAACATCAGTCTCTCGTCCACAAACTCCTCCGTCTCTCTCTGTGCTTGTGATTGTACTGGGAGTTGTGCTCTTCCTGCTCTTAGTGCCTCTGCTTATACTGATTCAGCAGAACAGAGTGATGAGGAGAGGTAGGAGAGATCCAGAGACTGTCATATTGTGTCTTATTCAGTGTGTGATCAGTCATGTGTTGTGAACTGACAGCAGGTTTGTCTCTCTACACTCACAGCTCTCTCTAAGAGGAGACACAGGAGCACGACTGAGGCCGTTTATGAGGAGATTCATCACAGACACAATCGCTTCACTCAGAGGGGTGAGACATGAGCCGTGAATCTTATTCAATATGATGAATTAATAAGAGAGTCTGTCAGACACTTGATGTTCATCTATTATTAGTCCTGTTAAACCTCCTGCAGAAAACCACAGAGCTGCAGGTGTGTGTGTGTATTTTAGAGAGTAATATGGAGCAGTTCATGTTTGTAAGTAGGTGCAGGTGTCTCTCTGTATGTGCTTCTTCCTGTATGTATTTTTAGGGGGTAATAAGGAGGAGTCTGTATGTTTGTGTGTGTGTGTCTTTTCCTGTGTGTATTTCTGGAAGGCAGTGAGGAATGGGTTCATGTGAGGATACATGTGTGTTTACTAATAGGCCTCTAAAACATGAGATTTCTGCCTCTAATGCTTTTAAAATGTAAGTAATTAATATTTGTGTTGTGTTTTCAGTAACAAAATGCTTTATGATCCAAAGAAAGGAAATGAGGATTCAGTCTCTTTGTAATGATGAACATGTTTCTGACTGTTCTGCTCCTTTAACAGGGAGTCTCATCTCTGAAGAACTGCATTCTGGGTATGAAGATGCTGATGAGCTTCTCTCAGGTTAGAGAGCTGAAGTATTTTCAAAACAACACCTAAAATAAATAATTTGATTTACAAACTCTAAAAAATAGATCAAACGTATTTCACATATTTTACCACTAAATGAAATGTGTTTGAATGTTTCAATTGTTCACAACACTAAAACTTTTCTCTAATTAGAAAAAGAGTTCAAGACTGAATATTATGATGATGTCACCAGTGGCCTGAAAGGTCAGTAATTGATCACATGATTCATTCATTACCAGATGATTAAAAAAGCTGAATGGTCTCAAAACCTGCAACAGCATTTAAATTTTGTTTCCCAAAATATTAAAAACACTCAAAATATAAACACATGTTTTGATGCAGAAGAGATGATGAAAGAAATCACACCGGGATACTATGATGATGTCATCACTGATGGACTGAAGCCAGATCGTGAGACAGGTGTCGCTCTGTTATTCTATAATAAGATATGAAATGTTTAAAATGTATTAAAAATATATATATAAAATATATATAAATTATATTTTGTATGTGTTTCTCATGTTCAATTTGTAGAAGACACACCTGAGAGTTATGATGATGTCATGACGAGTGGACAGAGCTTTAATATTAAAAAAGGTGTTTTTAGTTTTTATTCTTTTGTTTGTGTGTGTTTAACATAATACCTCTGAAGTGATGCTCAGTTCTGATATGATGATGTATCATTTGTTCTGTTTATATCTTCATGTTTATGTAGTGAACACACCGGAGCATTATGATGTCATCATTAATGGACAGAGCATTCCAGGTGTAACAGGTGAGTCACACAGAACTGTATTTTATCATCATCCACTAATATTGAACATGTTTCTACCATTAATGAATCATCATGACTTCATCAGGAGTAAATCTAACTGTTGGAGAGACTTTTGACTGTCAGGATCTGATTTCATTATAATTATATGAGTGAAGCCGGTCAGAGCACAACTTTATATAAGGAAGAGGAGAAGGTCATCAGGTTTAGAGGATGTATTGATAAAAAATAAGCCGCAGAGTTACAGGTATTTCACAGGTAGAGATCAGTTACAGGCAGTAGAGGCATTAGTCTGGAGCACAAGAAATACAATAAAGGATAATGAAAATAGTTCGGCATATATACAATAATAAACGTCCATTGGTACATAAAGACAGTCAAAGTATATTAAATCCTCATCAATAACATTTCTCCATGAAATATACAATCCAAGGGAGGAAAATACGGCATCATGTTGAACATTATAAGCCATAAGCGATCATCTGACATGATAAACTTAACTCCATATATGGATATAATGGATATAATTAGAGTGCAATCGCTCGTCTGATATAAACAGCTTCAATATCAAATCACGTCGCAAACTGATCATTGTAAACCAGAACAGTGAAACACAAACAGAAGAAATAATCACATAAACAGCGTCATTCAGCTGGACTAACAGAAACAACAGCTGCAGACATGATTAAACACAAATAACTCAATACCGATCTCAATAAACACACAAATAAGACAAACAGGATTACTTGCAGGTCAATGGCGAACCCCTTGAGGTGATTCTGCAGCAAATATCACAAATAAACAGCAATAAATGTCCTTTCAGCGATCGGCTCTACAGAGCATAACAGTTCAGCAGCAACAGCAGCTTGAGTCACGTGACTGCTCAGCTGGAAGAGACGTGATGTCAAAATAAAAGCCCTCTCGTAAAGGAGCCTTTAAAACACTAATATTCTCAGACAGTCATGAGGAGAAAGAGATCAAGCTTTTCTTCTTTTTTTACTTATTTCAGTCACAGACAAGTACAATGCAAAAAGTGATCTCATGTTTGAAAGGGTTTCAAAGTATATTGTGAGATCAGTATTACAAATGGTAATATATGAGAGTTTCTTTTGAGTTATTTTTGTCTTATAAATACAAAACTTTGCCAAAATAATTAAAAGGTTAATTGTGTAATTTTGTTTTTTAAAAAAATATGAGGTTTGAAAACAAAGTAAAATGTAATAAGGTTCTAAATTGAGAGTTTTGTTCAATTTTTTGTCATTTCTATTTTAAAGTCAATCCAAAAAATAGGGCAATAAAAAAAATAAATGATCAAATGATAAGTACATTTATCACAAACAGTATGAATATATCTACTAATGGAAGCATTTACAGGATAACATCATATGAATAATTTTTTTCTTTATTAGAAATAACATATTTATATGTTAAAGTCCAAATGATGTGACAAGATATACAATGAGGTTAAAGACATTTTGATTCAGAGGATTGGATCTGACATTAAAGGAATTATATAAAATTTATAAAATTGTTATTAAAATGTGTATCAAAAAAGGGGATTTACAAAGTTGAGGATTTTGTAAGGTTGTATAATTAATATCTACATCTGATAATTTGTTTAAAGTTATTACACCATTGAGGATAGCCTTAATTACTTTAAATTATTTTACATTAAAAAATAAACAATAAAATTAGGGTTTGTGTAGGAAAGAGATCAGTGACATCATCAGTGACACAAGCTGTATTAAAATCACAATGTGAGGTTTTATTTCACATGTGTATCAGAGGGAGATCAGGAGGAGTATGATGATGTGAAGAACAGCGATGAAGATGAGAGAAACCTGTTGGGTCGGTTATTCTCACATTTCTATAGCCTATAACTATTTTTATTTGTTATGTTGCTCATTTAAAGTAAAACTTGATGCATTTATAACAATAAAAATATGAATTTGCTTTTGTTTTTAAAAACAGACTATGATGATGTGGGGGAGGAGTCAAATAAAGAGGGAAGGGCCATATGACTCACTGACCACACCCACTACCTCTGATCATCAAATCATATTACAGTTACTGGAGATACTGTTTTTTTGCTATACAAGATTCAATGTTTTATGTTTTTATGTTATTTTAAATGTTTTTAAATGAAAGGTTACATGCTGTGCAAAATTCAGTAACAAATTTTAGTATTTGTATTTTAGTATTTGAGCTATTTTTTTATTTTGATAACATGCTTTTCACCTAATAAAAAAATAACATTCATTCATCATGTCACAAAAATATTTTTTAGAAGAGTGATTAGAGGAAAGGAGAAAATTATGCAAAATACTATAAATGTTAAATGATTAAATAGTTTTACCACTTAATAGATATTATAAGTTATCTTGTTTTCCATAAATTTACTACCAGCATTAGTTCTTGTGTATGTCAGCTTGAATCAACTTAAATAGAGCACAATTTAGGGGGGGGGGGGGGGGGGGGACATTTACTTAAACTGCACAGTTTATTGTGTGATGTTCATATACTTTAAAATGCTTTAAACAACTTTAAATAGTTTTTAAGTCTGAATTATTTGCTCTGATCTTGAATCTTCTGCAGCAATAGCGCCATCTGCAGGTTGAGGTTTGTTTGACCCTTCTTGGTTTTTCTCTTCAACAGCTGATGTTGTCATTTTCTTTTCCTCAGTTAACTATAAGCTTCACTGGACATTGATAAAACAGCATTAGAGAATTACATTACGCCTCTAAACAGGGATTATTCACAAGTAACATTTGGGAAATTAAAAAAAAACAAAGCAGATTATTTCCTCTTAAACATCGGTGACTTTAGATGCACTTCTCTATAAATTCACTCTCTTCATGTTTCATACAGCAGTGTTTCTCGACCTTTATTCAGTCACGACAAACCTTGAAAATGTTCAGTAATGTGTGTCCCCTACACTAGTGTTGTCACGATACTGGAGTTTCTACCTTGTAAAGTATCGATATTCAATATTATTTTCGATATCATGGTGAAGAACCGCCGTATATTAATATTATCTTTATGTCTGTCTAAAACTGATTGAATTCTCACTATAGGCTCACTATTGGATGTGGGGGATCAAGTATTTAATATTTTTATTTAAAATTAACTTTTACATGATTGACAGACAGATAAATGTTGACAAATCCTGATATTATTTACCTCCTCAATGTTTAACAATAAATAAGAGTTGAATGCCAGAGCTCTGTGTAATTTGTGACATTAAACTGAATACATGATGAAATACTTAAGTCTCAAACTAAACTTACATGCGAACCAGTGGCGTAGCCCGAATTTTATTTTTGGGGGGGCCCCATCTAAAAATGAGGGGGCCGCTACTATATTATATATATATATATATATATATATATATATATATATATATGACACTAATAATGACTACAATGACACTAATAATTCTTAACTTCTAAAAGAAATGCAAAATCAATCGGTAGTTATTAATAGAATAACGAGACACAAACCTTTACATTCAATCGCATTTGGTCCCTTTTATATTTGATCACAGTGCATACTACATATACTTTTACTCTCAAAGTGCGCACATTTGTAGAAATACACGTTTACCTCAGATTTCATTAGATAGATTAGACAGCTTTAATCGCATGTTTGGCAATTTCATTTTCAAACGACGGTCATTGCTCGTAGTTTCTATTGCGCTTTTTTAAAGCTATAATAAAGTAATTATGCAGCGCGCGCCGGCGCATTTGCGCATGCAATTCTTGAGTGCGCGCCACGAGCACAGTAGCCTATAACGGCTGATTGGACAGTCGTGTCATTTTTTCTGAGTTTTACCGACATAGGCTGACATCATCTCATCTGACCTCTTCTAGCAACATTAAATCCAGGAGAGAAGACAATTCTAGAGAAAAAGCATGTTTGATTTACATGGAACAAAGTTTGAGCACGCACAGCCGCACTCGCAATATCTGAACGAGAGCAAATAACGCCACGGAAACTGTCTCAAATTAACTATAATGACGAGAAGAAAGCTGTGTGCGCTGCAGTCAGAGGTTCTTGATTCTCTAACGACTTTTTATTGGTTAAAATGAATGGAGAGTATCTGAGCTCGAACATCCACCGGATTTCACTGCATTGAGATGCGCGTCCTGGAAACGGGAAGCCTCGAGTGCGGCTTCACATTGCCACTCACCGCATAATAACGAAGTCTCACGCGCAAAGATAATAACAGCAGAGACTATGCGCAACACGTGAAATAATCAAACCAACAAGTCTAAAAACAGCTGTTGCATTTTACCGCGCAGCATATGCATCAGTGTAAATCAACATAAAAAATAAAAATCGCTCAGAAATCTGGGGGGGGCCCTGCATGTTAATGAGGGGGCCAGGCCCCCTCAGGCCCCCCCGTGGCTACGCCACTGATGCGAACTATGAAATTATCACAGTTTAGAGAGAAATTATTATAATTAAAGAATTAGAATTACAGAATTACAGCTCTAACCTGAACAATAAAACATTTTACTCTTCCAGGTCTATTTCTACAAAAAAAAAAAAAAAAAAATAGTTTGTGGCGAGCGACTGTTACTCTGGTTTAAATGCTCTGCTGTTGGGATGGTTGTTGTTGCAGCACGGACTGTATTCAGTGTGACACCAGTCGTCTTATGTTGTTTATTATGGAAGGCCATTTCAGCATAAAAACGTTCCAGCGTTACTCGTCGTAATTATATTTTTACTAGTAACAATTAAATTAAAGAGCTCAATAATTTAATTTGTACTAGTAACAATTACAATTACAGAGCTCTATAATTCAATTTTTACTAGTAACAATTATAATTGTAGAGCTCTCTAATTGAATTCTTACTAGTAACAATTACAATTATAGAGCTCTATAATTCAATTTTTACTAGTAACAATTATGATTATAGAGCTCTATAATTCAATTTTTACTAGTAACAATTATGATTATAGAGCTCTCTAATTCAATTGTTACTAGTAACAATTACAATTAGAGAGCTCTACAATTCATTTATTACTAGTCATATGTCTCCATTGACTTCCATTCATTTTTAATTATAGAGCTCTGTAATTCAATTGTTACTAGTAACAATTGGGATTATAGAGCTCTCTAATTGAATTCTTACTAGTAACAATTACAATTATAGAGCTCTCTAATTCAATTTTTACTAGTAACAATTACAATTATAGAGCTCTCTAATTGAATTCTTACTAGTAACAATTACAATTATAGAGCTCTCTAATTGAATTCTTACTAGTAACAATTACAATTATAGAGCTCTCTAATTGAATTCTTACTAGTAACAATTACAATTATAGAGCTCTCTAATTGAATTCTTACTAGTAACAATTGAATTACAGAGCTCTCTAATTGATTTATTACTAGTAAAAATACACATTAAAGATATGTGTAATTGCAGAGCTCTATAATTGAATTACAGAGCTCTCTAATTCAATTGTTACTGGTAACAATTGAATTAGAGAGCTCTCTAATCGTAATTGTTACTAGTAACAATTGAATTACAGAGCTCTCTAATCATAATTGTTACTAGTAACAATTGAATAAGAGAGCTCTGTAATTGAATTATAGAGCTCTATAATTATGGCAAGCCGTTTTGACTTTTATTCATTCTCAGGATATGAATTCTTGATATCAACAATTCAGTTTTCACTAGTTAAAATGCTAATTCTTGATATCAGGAATTACATTTCCACTAGTAACAATGGCAATTTTTGATATCAAGAATTACATTTCCACTAGTAACAAGGTTAATTTTTGATATCAACAATTCAATTTTCACTAGTTAAAAGGCTAATTTTTGATATCAAGAATTATTTTCCACTAGTAAAAACTAGAATTCTTGATATCAGCAATTTATATCCTGGGAAAGGCAATAGGCAAGCCGTTTTGACTTTTAATCATTCCCAGGATATGAAATTTTGATATCAACAATTCAGTTTTCACTAGTTAAAATGTTAATTCTTGATATCTGGAATTACATTTCTACTAGTAACAATGACAATTGTTGATATCAACATTTGAATTTCCACTAGTAACAATGTTAACTCTTGATATCAACAATGATGTCATCACTCGCAGAAATATGTATTCTTGATATCAACATTTGAATTTCCACTAGTAAAAACTAGAATTCTTGATATCTGTAATTGTATTTTCACTAGTGAAATGTCACCATAGGCTGCCATTCAAATTAAATTGTTGATATCAAGAATTGAGTTCTTACTAGTTGAAATTCCAATTTCACATATAAGAAATACAATTCTTACTAGTAAAAATGCGAATTTTTGATATCAATAATTCATTTGTCACTAGTTGAAATGTCAGTTCTTGATATCAACAATTGAATTGCTACTAGTAACAATGTTCATTTTTGATATCAATAATTTGATTGTCACTAGTGACAATGTTAGTTTCTGATATCATGAATGTGATTGTTACTAGTAAGAAAGCCATTTTACATATCTGAAATTATGTTGATATCAGAAATGCATTTTCAGATATCAAAAATGAACATTTTTACTAGTAGAAATTAAATTGTTGATATCAAGAACTGACATTTCAACTAGTGACAATTGAATTCTTGATATCAAAAATTTGCATTTTTACTAGTAACAATGTAATTATTGATATCAACAAAGAGAGTTGATATCTGAAATTGCTCTTGCAACTAGTGAAAATTCAATTACTGATATCTAGAAACACAATTTTTACAGGTAAGAATAGCTATGGTAATGAGCTAATGAATATTAATGAGATGTGGTTTTCGCATAATCCTCTGTAAGCCAAAGATGGAGGAAGAACATCCGTCCAGAGAAATGGCTCCTTTATTTTTTCGTTTAGTTAATGAAACATAAAAATTATATTATGGCTTGATTTTTTTTTTTTTTTTTGTTTGTTTTTTTGTTAAAAAAAGTAGTTTCATCCTGTTTGTTTTTATTGGCCACGGGGTCCTTCTGAGAATTAAGGGAAAAAAATGAACAAGGCATTCATGTATCATTTATTTTACCATTGACATGAACATAAGAAAAATAACCTCGTGTCGTTTTTCATGTTTATTTTTGTTTTCATTACACTTTTTAATGCATCAATGGACTATTTTTTTATTGTTCCATCCATGACATTTACATATGGCTCTAATACAGAATGTGTCGTCATCGTGCCCAAATTCGTGCCGGTGTTTCTCTTTGATTAAAGGCCTGTGCATTGTAAAACAGTGTAATGAAACGTTATTGGCTACTGAACATTTTTAGTGTACATTTTGATGTATTATGTACACCGACACCTTCTCATATGGGATAGCCTAATAATGAGCCGAAATATTTGCACTCTCTGTCCAATGGATACGTAAATATGGCATGATAGCTACACTGTAATGTGCTAATAACTTGTATTATTTTTATTTATAGTAATATGTTGTCCATTAACTTGAAGTATAGGGCCACATTGGACAAGATGAATGATAAAGTCTTTTTGAACCTCTTTCTTATTCCCGTCTTCCATTTTAATATCACATTAAATATGACACTGGATAACTCGTCTGATAGTCCAGTTGCATAATATATTTGAATGAAATATGCATCTGGAATGTCTCTCAATTGTAGTGGGTTCGGAGTGGAAGAGACAATGATTTAATAAGAATGTAATCTTGCCCATCGGGTTGTCAGCCTGTTATTATTATTGTTGTTGTCGTTGTTATTGTCGTTTTACTTTATAACTATAACGTTTACTTAAAACCTAAAATAACTAATGAATGCTTTATTCGTAAACTTTTTTTTCTGTTTTGGTAAAGTGCCTCTACTGTTCCATTACATTGTTATCATGAAGTGTTGTTTTGGTGATTGTAGTTTACAGAGCTTTTGCCTGCAAAACAATACGGAATAGAACGGAATCGTGTATGTTATGTTAAAAGAGATGAATAAAATGGTCTCTTCATTTTAAATGTAGGCCTACAGCAATCATGTCTGGAAACTTGACAAATAATATTTTATTGGGGCATGTAAAAGTGAAAAAACAAAGAAAAAAATGATAGAGAAAAGATTAAGGTTAAAAGATTCCTTATCGTATGGATCCCTCTAGTGGCCAACATTAATATCACAGCCTTAATCTTCCAGGTGAAATGGCTGTTTTGAATTTGATTTTACACTCACCACCAGCATCATAAATTCATAAAACTCAGCATGTGTGGTCATTTATTGTTCTCCATGTTTACAAAGTTTTTATAAGTTTGATATACATGTGTTGGTAATGGGCTGTTCGTGCTCATACAGTAATGAAATGACCAAATATTAATTTAGCGCATTCCCAGTGTCAGTAGCTGTATCCCTTCTTGACCTTACCCTAAAATCTGTGTCTTCTGAGTTAGAAAAAAAGTGCTTCAGAGAATTATTTTAAGCATGCAGTTAAGACAATTTGATGCATTCCACATAGGCCTACACAAAAAGTAATTGGCCTAAGATTCATTCTATTTGCCCTATATAAAAATATCATTATTTTATTTGCGATAACCCGGAAGCCTGTTCTCTTCTTGGATGAGTACAGTTTAAATCCGTGGGAACAGACTACGAAATGTGAAAATAGCTTCAAGTGAAAATAGCAACAGAATCTATTTACACTAAGTGAAAATGGCACCATTTCTTATATGCTACTTACACTAAGTGAAAAAAGCTAAATATTCTATTTGCCCTATAAAAAAGTATTCGCTTTGCAATAAGTGCACATAGTAGTTAGATGCTATATTTACAGGCTACATATAAATGGTGTCAGATAATATTTGTACATTAGTGTTGTTGTATATTAAACGGTGCAATAATAACAGACAGGGACATGCAGAGAGTTCCTCAGGGGCAGGGGCTCAAATGTAAAAAAAGGGGCAATGTAAAACATATATATATATATATATATATATATATATATATGTTATGTTTTTGCAAGAAGGCTGCATTTATTTGATCAAAAATACAGAAAAAACAGTAATATTGTGAAATATTATTACAGTTAAAATAATGGTTTTCTGTTTTAATATACTTCAAAATATATTGATTTATGTGAAGCAAAACTGAATTTTTTAGCATCATTACTTCAGTCTTCAGTGTCATATGGTCCTTCGGAAATCATTCTAATATGATGATTTATTATCAATGTTACAAACAGTTGTGCTGCTTAATATTTTTTATAACCTGTGATACTTTTTTTCCAAGATTCTTTGATGAATAAAATGTTAGAAAAGAACAGCATAAATTATAGGAATAAATTATTGTTTAAAAGTATATTAAAATAGAAAACCATCACTGTAAATTGTAATCATCTTTTACTATATTGCTGTTTTTGATCAAATAAATGCAGGAGGAGTTTATTAAGAGACTTTTTTCATAATGCTGCATAATTATCAAAAATGGTAACATCATAAAGTCCTTTCTTTTCATGTCACCATTTCACCAGCCTACACTAATAGGCCTGTAGGTGGCACTTGGGCTTCATTAATTATGATAGTTTCATAAAAGAGTAAACGGTGTATCAATATACATAAATACACTAAATGAATTGAGCGGTATACTTCCATTATTGCGAATTTTGGTGCTGCATGGTGCAGTGCGTTGTAGTCAATTTACATCCATTTTGTCAACGATGCAGTTTGACTTATAAAATGCACAAACCGCAGAAATAGGAAGTCTTTTTAATTTCTTAAGTTCGTAAGTTCGACACTTTTCGAATATCTTTATTTTTATATCTTCATTTTTATTGAAGATAAATGCCTTTCCAATCTGATGGATGAGAAAAGGAAGTAGAGCGAGTTCGGCAAAAGGCGGATTCGAACCTCTGTCAGTTTGCGTCAAAACTATTTTTAACGCGCCTTACCTACACTTCGACAAGCCGTTTTGACTTTTATTCATTCCCAGGATATCAATTGTTGATATCAAGAACTGAATTGTTGATATCAGGAATTACATTTCCACTAGTAAAAACTTCATTCTTACTAGTAAGAATGAAGTTTTTACTAGTAAGAATGAAGTTTTTACTAGTAAGAATGAAGTTGTTACTAGTAAGAATGAAGTTTTTACTAGTAAGAATGAAGTTTGTACTAGTAAGAATGAAGTTTTTACTAGTAAGAATTAAGTTTTTACTAGTAAGAATTGTATTTCTGATATGTGAAATTGCAATCATGTCATGTTCACTGTGGTTTCACAGGAGACCTGCAGGTGACAGGTGATTGCCTTAAAAAACATTGCAAACAAGTGAAATGTAAAATTTAATTAAGTGAAATTTAAATAATCTTAATTTTTACAATTCTTATGCACCCCATGCACTTATTACTATATAGATTCATACACAATATATTCAATTCTAAAACAAAACATGATCATACACACACATTGACTTTTGCACTGGTTTAATGCAATGGATTTATACATTTCTAATAAACTGCATGTCAAGCATTTTGTCTGTCCTTTCCTACATGTTCTTGTAGTCTCCGCTATGGTTTGCAGTGCTGCACGAGGATGATCCAGTTGATCAGAGAAAGGAGTATGAATGCATGGTTTCCCCACTTACACGGAAAAGAGGAAATATGTTCTAGTCAGCAGGAGCAATCTAAAGAACTAAAGATTGTGTGCCAAGTTGTGTGTTAATCATATACAGGTGTATCTGCCCTTTTTCACAAAAAAACAACACTGGGAACTTTTATGTTTATTGAAGGTTTATTAAAAATAAGGAGCAAGGAAAAGCTTGCAAAATCCAAGGAGCAGAGACTGGCGGTGAGGGTACAGTGAGATTGCATGGAGTCTTCAGGATCGGAATCCCCTTTGTGCTTGTATTGAAAGCAAGATAAAAGGAGACAAAACAGGACAAATTAAATATAGTAGTAGTATATAATACAGTTTTGGTATTTAGTATGATTTCCCATTTAGCCTAGTGTAATATATATATATATATATATATATATATATATATATATATATATATATATATATATAGTGCTGCTTTTAAGCATTGTTTTTTTTTTATAAACTTCCCTCTCCCCATCAATCCAAAAATCAGCCGAGCTGACACATATAGACAGTCAACAGAATCACAATGTAGTAAAAAACGAAAGTATACTACAGTATTTATTACAGTATCAGTTCACTATACTGCAGTATGCTGTAGCATTCATTAACAAAGTGTTGTAAATACTATAGGCTAATACAGACAGTAGTCTACAATTTACTATAGTATGGTTCAAAAACACAATAGGCTACTATTTACTATAGTATTTTTTTTTTTTCACCTGGGTTGTACATTTAATAAGGAATAAGGATATTCTCATTTTACCACTTTCACCCACCACAAGCCCCAAAGTTATATAATCCCGTTGAGAAGACTTTTTCTCTAATTACACGACGATGAATAAAGCTGTTTTAATCTATTATCTAATCTACTATCATATAACTTCCCCTGAAACTATTTATTTAGTGAGCAATATCAGCTATCAGGCTTTAATACACAAGTTAATTTGATTCAGATGTACTGATGATATAAAATCTTATAATTTAAACGGCTTACCTTTTAAAAGTGCATCACAAACGGTCTGTTCTGCTGTAACTCTATGGCGCGGCTGCTACCGATGATGTAGGCCTAACCGTAAAACAAGGAAAATGAACGCCTGGTTTCAATTTTTTGGTTTTGCATTTGCATTGTATGGTCTGAAAACTGAATTGTGAAGCGTTAAATTTGCCTAAAAACCTCCTTTGCCATTGCCAGTTTGTCCACAGTTCACCACAGTTCTGAGCACGTAAAAACATCACGCTCTTATTTGAATATTAACAAGCAGTCGTCATTACTATGCACATATCCTAAGAGGAATTCATTATTATGCACATATCCTAAACGGAATTCATGATATCTGCAATAAGAATTTTTACTAGTGAAAATTAAATTTTAACATGTAAGAATTAAGTTACAGATAACAAGAAGTATGTTTTTTACTAGTTGTGATTTCATTTTTGATATCATAAATGTATTTCTGCGAGTGATGACGTCATTGTTGATATCAAGAAGCGTAATTCCTGATATCAACAATCAGCATTTCCACTAGTGAAAATTGCATTTCTGATATCAAGAATTGAATTGTTGATATCAACAATTCATATTTTTAAATGTTAAAAGGGCGACTAAACCATTACAGATATCAAGAATTGAGTTCTTACTAGTTGAAATTCCAATTTCACATATCAGAAATAAATTCTTACTAGTAAAAATGCTAATTTTTGATATCATTAATTACTTTGTTACTAGTGCAAAATCTATTCTTGATATCAACAATTGAATTGCTACTAGTAACAATGTTCATTTTTGATATCAATAATTTGATTGTCACTAGTGACAATGTTAGTTTCTGATATCATGAATGTGATTGTTACTAGTAAGAAAGCCATTTTACATATCTGAAATTATGTTGATATCAGAAATACATTTTCAGATATCAAAAATGAAAATTTTTACTAGTAGCAATTCAATTGTTGATATCAAGAACTGACATTTCAACTAGTGACAATTGAGTTCTTGATATCAAAAATTTGCATTTTACTAGTAGCAATGTAATTATTGATATCAAAAATTACTATTTTTACTAGTAAGAATTGTATTTCTGATATGTGAAATTGGAATTTCAACTAGTAAGAACTCAATTTTTGATATCAACAATTGAATTTGAATGGCAGCCTATGGTGACATTTCACTAGTGAAAATACAATTACAGATATCAAGAATTCTAGTTTTTACTAGTGGAAATTCAAAAGTTGATATCAAGAATGAATATTGTTACTAGTAGAAATGTAATTCCTGATATCAACAACTGAATTGTTGATATCAAGAATTAAATTGTTGATATCAAGAAGTAACATTGTTACTAGTGGAAATGTAATTCCTGATATCAAGAACTGAATTGTTGATATCAAGAATTCATATCCTGATATGTGAATAAAAGTCAAAACGGCTTGCCATATATAATCAAATTGTTACTAGTAAGAATTCAATTGTAGAGCTCTCTAATTGCAATTCTTACTAGTAATAATTAAATTATAGAGCTCTCTAATTCAATTGTTACTAGTAACAATTTGATTATAGAGCTCTCTAATTGAATTACAGAGCTCTCTAATTGAATTGTTACTAGTAAGAATTAAGTTACAGAGCTCCATAATTCAGTTCTTACTAGTAACAATTAGAATTAGAGAGCTCTGTAATTGCAATCTTACTAGTACAAATTGAATTACAGAGCTCTACAATAGCAATTCTTACTAGTAACAATTGCATTACAGAGCTCTGTATTCGGCGACATATTATTATGCTAATCGTGCCTTATGCATATTCAACTGGGGTCAGTGGCGTAACTTTGTTTTACAAAGTGGGTGGGACAAGAATGTGTATGGGGGGGGGGTATGTTGTATTATTATTACAATAATAATAATAATATGATATTAAAATGATAAATGTGTTCAAATATGATAGTTTTCCTACATCTGCTATAATACAATGTCGTTAGTCTCGAGAGTATGTACATTAGTTAATAAATACGACGATCCGCCTTTGATAATTGAATGTCCTGATGGACTAGTGGCAGTTTCTCCGTTTAAGGTGCAAGAGGTTCCCGGTTCTAATCCAACCATGTGTAATTTTTTTTTTTTTCTCATTAAAACCAAATATTTTCATCAGTGATTGTATATCAAGAGCAGAGACACGTTTATATGTATTTTGTTTTTTGTGATTTCAACGTATCGAATAGAGAGTCTCCGCAACAGCGATAGATTGAAGTGCTAATCCGTGTGCACGAGCGCTGTGAACCCTGTTGCACGCGCCTCTGATAACAGTGACAACGAGCACTCAACAACATAATTTCAAAAACAACACATCCCAGCGCCAAATCGCCTATTATTAACACAAATTGATAATCAACTAGAGGTGTTTATTTTGTATTAGATATCCGCGATAATCATTCTATTATTGCATAACAATACTAAACACTGTAAATATTTAAAATGAATTTATACTCCTTAATATCAAGTTTGTCAAAACACTTTGGGTGGCTTAGGGCATTTCACCCTATATTATGTCCAGTGACATGGAGTGTTCTTGGCTCTTAGCTTTACCAATATACAAAGGTGAATGAATATAACGACTAAATATAGGCTTTCATCAGGCATCATCTTAATTTTGCTTTAATGTGAACATGATTAATATGTTACCTAAGTCTGTAAAATATTTCAGGATACTTTAGAACCACAGGGCTTTTATTTTGAAACGCACTTTTGTAGGCGGGAAATCTGCAATCTGTTTTGCATCTCATGAATAGGAGTTTTTACTAGTAATAATACAATTATAGAGCTCTGTAATTAGAATTGTTATTAGTAAGAATTGAATTAAAGAGCTCTCTAATTCAGTTTTTACTAGTAACAATTACAATTAGAGAGCTCTCTAATTCAGTTTTTACTAGTAACAATTGAATTAGAGAGCTCTCTAGTGGAATTGTAGAGCTCTGCAATTGGATTATTACTAGTAACAATTGAATTACAGAGCTCTGCAATTGAATTCTTACTAGTAATAAATGAATTGTAGAGCTCTCTAATTGGAATTGTTACTAGTAAAAACTGAATTATAGAGCTCTACAATTCAGTTGTTACTAGTAAGAATACAATTGCAGAGCTCTATAATTCAATTAGAGAGCTCTACAATCATAATTGTTACTAGTAAAAATTGAATTATAGAGCTCTATAATTGTAATTGTTACTAGTACAAATTAAATTATAGAGCTCTTTAATTTAATTGTTACTAATATAATTACGACGAGTAATGCTGGAACGTTTTTATGCTGAAACGGCCTTCCATAGTTTATGACTGTTTCTCAATTCCAAGAACGCAGAGAACGGACTTGCGTTCTCGTGGAGTCCGGTCTTGCCAGGCGACCTTGAAAGAACGATCTCGGAAGGACGCGAGGACAGAGAACGCATCATTTGAGAATTGAGATGTGCTGCGATCTTGTTGCTCAACTGACCGTCCCAGCATATTATAAGTGGCTAATGCACAATAAATACAACATAACATCACAAACAATTGTCATAACCTGTTAAAAAAATTATTTCATATTATTATAGACATTGTTTTCATATAATTTTATAGGCTATCCTTTTATTTCACTGCGTGTATTTATGAAAATGAGTAGCCTTTGGCTGTTATGCTTTGTCAATGTTGAGATTATTTTTTATATGCCAATAAAAATACTGCAGGCTTTCTTCAGGTTATCACTTTATTAAAATTAAGCAAAACAAATGATTTACTTTCACGAGCCGTCACGTATTTGCGAGCTAGTAGCTGGAATCTCACGAGAACTTTAAAGCTTACAGGCTTCCGTACGTCGACCGCCGCAGCGTCTTCTGGGATTTTTAACGGTTCGATTTCCTCAAGTTTGCATTCGATGCATCCTCGATATCAAGAACACATCCGGGTACTTTCATGCGTCCTCCGTTCTTGCGTTCTTGAGTATTGGAATGAACTTCGACGGTTGATGATGACATAAAGCAAGAACATAAGGACGCAAGATCGCTGAAGAACGCATATTGAGAAACAGCCTGTATCTGATAGTACAGACCGGGTTTGTTGTGTTTAATAAAGTTAAATGTACGTAACTAGATTGGCGTTAACCGTCTATTCTATTTATAATAATAGAGGATAGAGTGGGAAATTGTGGAAAGAAGAGTTCACGCTGTATATGGATCTTACTTTGGCGGACGCTGGAGAAGCTGAAAGTTTTCAGAGCTGTGCGAGACCCTGATCCCAACCTCGACACCAGATTAACAAGTGCACTGGATGACCACTGCAGTCCAAAAGTGAACGAGACATATGAAAGGTGCCGTTTTTTTTTGTCAGAAATCAGCTCTGATAAGAACATTGACAAAATATGAAACGGACTTCATAAGATTGTTCGCCAGATCAAAGACTCTCTGATCCGCGATAGAAATGTTTGCGGCATATCCAGCTGTTTTGAGAGAGAGACTTTTTAGGGAGCAGGATTTGACTTTGGAAAAGTGTGCAAATCTGCAGGACAACAGAGCGATTGAAGGACGAGTGACAGAGGACGCTGTGAGAAAAGATAAAAGAGCTGTAAACTGCAAGAGAAGGATCCCTGTGGCGATGATGGCGCCATTTAAAGCAGAGCTGAATGATCTTCAATGAAGAGAGATCATCACACCAGTAGACTGCAGCACAGAGTGGATTAACAGTCTTGATATTGTCATCAGGAAACCTCAGGATATGAATAGACCCAAGACCACTCAACAGAGCTCTGAGAAGATGCCACTTTCCTCTGCTGACAATAGAGGAAATACTGCCAGATTTGTCAAGGGCAAAAGTTTTCACTGTGTGTGACGTCAAAAATGGATTTTGGTATGTGACCCTGGATGAGGAATCGAGTTACATGACCACATTTGTCACACCGTATGGCAGATACAGATGGCTGAGGATGCCGATGGGCATCAGCCCCGCTCCAGAGGTGTTTCAAAGAAAACTCAGTCAAGCTCTGGAAGGATTGAGAGGTTTATATGTCATAGCTGATGACATCCTCATCACAGGAGAGGGTGAGACATTAGAATTAGCAAACCAAGACCATGAGGACAATCTGAGAGCACTGCTGAATAGATGTAGAGAAAAGAACATCAAACTGAATGCAGAGAAGTTTCAACTGAGGAAAAGCGAGGTTTCATACATCGGACATTAATTTACCGCAGACGGGCTCAGAGTCACTCAGAGGTGTCATTGTTCAGCGCATTCACTCACATTTGATCATAGAGGGATTCCTAAGAAGGACAAGAGAATGTGTTTATTGGTTGGGGATGAATGATCAGATAAAGACATTCATAGAGGAATGTGACATCTGCAGATCTATGGATGTGAAACAGCAGGAGGAGACTCTGTGGTCTCACAAACTACCCAGTAACCCATGGTCTAAGGTGTGGACAGATATATTCACTTTAAACAACAGAAACTACCTGATCACCGTAGATTACCTCTCTAATTTCCAAACCTCACCATGCTTGATCAGAGAAACACACCATCACAGCGGATCAAAGCAAGTCCAGCACAGCGATTGTTCAGTAGGAGAACCAGATCTCTGATGCTCATGATAACCTGCTACAATCAAAGGTCATTCACACTCGACAAGGACGGATTGAAAACAAGAACCGTCAGGCTGCATATTATAACAGACATGCAACAGATCTAGATCCTCTAAAACAAGGAGACAAGAGTCCATGTCCAGCCAGAGGAACAAAACATGGAGAAAAGCGACAGTTGTGAAACCTGTGGACTACAGGTCTAATGACGTCCAGCTCGACTCATTCTGAGGAGAAACCGCCGACACCTCAGGAGGGACAGAAACACAGTAGAGGAAAAAACAGACTTGTTGATTAGACCTCACTACTTTAAAGACTAGGTTCAGTAACACACTATTACTCACCTCCATGCTCCAGGAAATTTAGTTGGTATATTTGTTCACCTGCAGTTACAGTTTGTATTCATATGTGCCAACTGAAAAAAAAGAAAAAGGGGAGAAAGATAAACAGTAAAGACAACACTTTATTTTGTTATAAGAGTTTATTAATTGAAGGGAATATGTATAGAATGCATTAAGGGGACTTTACAAATACAGTCTTACTGAAATTGCAATGTTAATACAGTAAGAATTTTATCTTGTGTAATTTAAGCTACTTGGAAGAGAAAAAAAAAGAAAGAATTTTGGGATTGTTGTTGTTGCAGCACGGACTGTATTCAGTGTGTATTCGTCTTATGTTGTTTATATCTGATAGTTCAGGCCGGGTTTGTTGTGTTTAATAAAGTTAAATGTACACAACTAGATTGGCGTTAACCGTCTATTTTATTTATAATAGAGGATAGAATGAAACAGAAGCTGCGTCTCATACGGTGCATACGTCATCGACGTGATCTCATTTAAGAAAAGTAACCGTTAGATTGCAAAGTTAGAAAGAAATTGCAGTGTTTAACACCTCACGAGGAATAACATTAATATTTTATTACGGTTACTTTTCTTAAATAAGACATTCTTGATGACGTATGCAGCCTTCAAATGCGACCTCCGGAGGACGCAGCCTCCGAAACAAGGCACAGCAAGAGAGCGCGCGAGCAGAGGAGGAGGAGCTTGTTCAGCTCGCAGTCAGAACATGATGTTTCTATGGTGACAGACGCTGCGCGTCCCTCTGTGCATAGACTATAGTCTGTTACAACAGCAGATAAAGTGTTAATTAATGTGCAGTGAAAATGAGCTCTACATGAAACAAGTTACTTATAAATGTTGCTGTAAGAGAAGAAAAACCATTGATTTCTGTCCTGAAACATGTTCACACTCCTTCATGCTCAACACAGGGACAGGCCCTTGTAGTCTTCAATAAGACGTGTTTTACTGCCATCTGCTGGACAAATACAGCATTGCAGCATTAAACATGTTTATTGATGTTGTTTATTATTCTCTAAGGTTTACTTATTTATGTAGATAATATTTAATTTATTCAATAAAAACACATCTGAATTGCTTAGCAAAAAATCTAGTTTATACTAAAGTGTAATCAATTTTATTTTTTAAAATAATAGAACAAAGCAGTAAAATAGTAATATGCATAATTTATCCAGTAACAGTAAGATTTCTTAAAATAATTCCTAAAAATAGTTCTACTTCTACTAAGTTACAAGAGTTTGACGTGATCAGACTTACAGAAACAGTCATCAGTGTTGTATGTTGTGTGTGCAGATCCAGGCTTTGATGCTGAATATAACCTGCAGTGTTTCTCTCTCAATCTCTTTAAGTTTAGTGTGACTTTATCTCCACGCTGACATATGACTGACACGAGTCTGTCCTCAGTGAAGTGTCTCTTCACGCTGGAGGAGGAGTCCCGCTCATCAGCGCTCACACTTTATTGATATATATGGAGAAAATAAAAATGCTGCTTTCTGATTTGTCAGTGATTGTGTTTGATGATTTCCTCTGTTGTGTCTAATAAGGTAACAGTGAGTGTCATTGGCAGCTGTGAGAGTCTCTCTCTCTTTAGGGGACTGACAGGAGCCAGTTTCTTCAGTGTGTTTGAGGGAGCAGAAGGAGAAACAGAGTCAAACAAACAGTGTGACGAGCAGAAGAAGATGGAGGGATGTCTGACACTCATTTTACTCTCCTCTATAGTCACTCTAGCAGCATCTGGTAAGTACAAAATAGACATAAGGAGATGAAATTATAAATGTTTAAATGAGCATTTTATCTGTTATGCCCTCATACCACTAAAAAGAAAAAAAGACATGTAATCTAGAAACTACGATCTTGTGACACCACCAGATCATTAATTATGATTTATGAATAAAATGTTATAAATGATTTGAGCTTTTAGATTATTTATAATTTTTTACTTGTCCAGATTGAATTTACTTACTTCTTTACATCTTATGTTTCTCAACTTTACATTATTCTACAGATGATTGTAGGCTGTTCTACTACTACTGTGGTTAAATTTCTTTCTCTCTCTTTCATGTACAGATTTTGAGACTATTAGATTAGTTGATGGTAACAGTCCCTGCAGTGGTCGAGTGGAGGTTCTTCATGCTGGTCAGTGGGGAACAGTGTGTAGTAGGAACTGGGATATGACTGATGCTGCAGTGGTGTGTAGAGAGATAGGATGTGGAGAGGCTGTAGAGGCTGTGAGAACGGCTCGATTTGGACCAGGATCAGGACCAATCTGGATGGATAATGTGGACTGTAGTGGATCAGAGTCAACACTGAAGAACTGTACATCATATGGTTGGGGTGTTCATGGCTGTCGTCATCAACATGATGCTGGAGTCAGATGCTCAGGTGAGCTGCTCCATACATCACCCTGTTAATTCATCACTGATCAGACTTCCATATGCAGCGTACATGCAATTTAAAATTATTCAGTTTAATTTACAACCCCAATTCCAGAAAAGTTGGGACATTTTGTAAAATGCAATACAATTAAGAATCTGTGATTTGTTGATTCTCTTTAACCTTTATTTAACTGACAAAGAAAATATTTCCAATGTTTTCACTGAACAACTTTATTGTATTTTGTAAGTACAAACTAATTTTGATTTTGATGCTGCAACACACTCCAAAAAACTTGGGAAAGAAACATGTTTACCACGGTGTCACATCACCTTTCTTTTCAATTACAATATTTAATCATTTGGGAATTGAGGATACTAATTGTTCCAGTATTGCAAGTGTCGTTTTTACCAAATCTCACCTGATGCAAGACATCTGCTCGACAGTCTGTGGTTGTCATTGTCTGATTCTCCTTTTCATGATGCTGTACACTTTCAGTAAGAGACAGATCTGGACTGCAGTCAGTCAAACACATCAGAATGAGGCCTGGTGTTGTCTTGCTTCCCAGGAAAGATGTGATCTTAATGGCAGTTTATGTGTCTGTACAATCCCAATATTCTCCACGTCAATGATTCCTGCACACATATGAAGTCACTCATGCCGTTTGCACTGATGCTCCTCCATACCATGACAGATGTTTGATTTTGCACCTGTCGCTGATGAAAGTCTGGATGGTCCCTTTCATCTTTAGGATTGACTACTCGATGTCTGTTTTTTTTCCCCAAAAACAAGCTTAAACACAGACTGTGACCGCAGCACACATTTCCACTGTCTTTTGGATCATCTGAGATGAACTCGGGCCCAGAGAACTCACCGCCATCTCTGCATTGAACAGATGTATAGCTCTCTCTCCATGTAACAGAGATTCAAGTTGCATTTGCTGATGCAGCAGCAGACTCCGTTCAGTGACAAAGTACTCCCGAGTCCATGTGGCTGCATTTAACACAGCAGCATGATGTTTTCTATTCTAATGCAATGCTGTCTGAAGGGGTCAAAGGTCACGCCCTATACCGACTGACATTTCTCTGTATTCCCTGAATCTTTTTACAATATTATGTATGCTAGATGCTAAATTCTTTGCAATCCTGCACTGAGAAATGTGATTTTTGAATTGTTCGACAATTTTCTCATGTCATTTGGTACAAAGCGGTGAGCCATGACCCATCTTTTCTTGCAAATATGATCCCCTCACCTATTACCAATTCACCTGCTTATTGTGGACCGTTTAAAAAAAAAAACAGTATAACTTGGATATTATATAATCTTTTCACTTTTATTTTGCCTCTGTCCCAACTTTTTTTTAAGTGTGTTGCAGCCATCAAAATAAAAATATATATATATATATATTTACTAAATAAAATTATGTTTCTCAGCGGAAAGATCAGAAATCTTTTCTTTGTCAGTTAAAAAAAGTTTCAAGAGAATTTACAAATTACAGATTGTTGTTTTTATTGCATTTTACAAAATGTCCCAACTTTTCTGAAACTGGGGTTGTATTTTCAGAGCAATTTATAAACAATTATTTGATAATAAGCATATTTTATGGTCTAAAATATTTACTTTCATCTATTACAAAAATCCATTATTAATTAAAAGACTTACTGTTGTTTTATGTCCATATCATAATCATAATGACAGATGGTTTTCTCTGTTGTATGAATATTATCAGACACCATAAACTACGGAATGTCAAGACTTGTGGACGGATCTCACCTGTGCTCTGGGAGAGTGGAGATGTATTTTGGAGGACGATGGGGTTCAGTGTGTGACGCTGCCTTTGACCAGCAGGATGCAGAGGTTGTGTGTAGAGAGCTGGACTGTGGGGCTCCTGTACAGGTGCTGGGAGAAGATGCTTTTGGAAAAGGAAATGGTCAGATTGGATCAAAAGAGATTCAGTGCAGAGGAAATGAATCACACATTCAACGCTGTCCATCATCAGCCTCACATAATATAAACTGCACCCATGACAATGACGTGGGACTGATTTGTTCTGGTAAAGTGTCAATATTCAGCCTTTATATAGAGAAATCTAATTGTTCAACTAAAATGTAATTATTTAATCAGTTTCTTTGGTTTGATCAGTTTCATTAAGCTCTGTTCTTTATCCAGGTTACACTGACCTCAGACTGGTCAATGGTCCTGACATCTGTTCTGGTCGAGTTAAGCGTCAGTACTTCAGTAAATGGGGCACAGTGTGTGATGCATGCTGGGATATGAGAGCTGCCAGTGTCCTCTGTAGACAGCTGAATTGTGGGATTGCTGTGTCTGTTGTGGGATCAGACTGGTTTGGAGAGGGAAGTGGTGAAATCTGGGCTGATGTGTTTGATTGTGACGGGAATGAAACAAAACTCTCAGAATGTTCCATCTCTTCATGGAGTCGAGCTGAATGTTCTCATAGACGAGATGTTGGAGTCATCTGCTCTAGTGAGGGGATTTTATTTTAAAAAATATTATAAATTATCTAGAAATATCTTAATAAAGTGTCACATCTTTCACTCAGATTCCTCTCTCGCTGTTCATGATGGTCTGGTGCGGTTGTCTGGAGAGAGACAGTGTGAGGGGGAGGTGGAAGTTTCCATCCATCAGGTCTGGAGGAGAGTTCTGCTGGACTCCTGGAGTCTCACTGAATCCTCTGTGGTCTGCAGACAGCTGGGCTGTGGCTCTGTGCTGAACTTCTCCAGCTCCTCTTCATCCAGTCCTGAAAACAGTCATGAGTGTGTGACGGGCTTCCAGTGCTCTGGGAGTGAAGCTCATCTGGGGAACTGCAGCTCTCCACGAACTCTCAAGTGCAGCTCCACACAACAGCTGTCAATCACCTGCCTTGGTGAGAAGAGCAACATCTGGGCAGATTCTTCAGTTGTTAGTGATCACTAATGTGTTTCTCTTTCTCTGAATATCAGGTCGCGGGTCCATCAGGCTGGTGGGTTCTGGGGGAGACTGTGCAGGGAGGCTGGAGGTTTTTCACAGCGGCTCATGGGGGACAGTGTGTGATGACTCCTGGGATATTAAAGATGCCCATGTGGTGTGCAGACAGCTGCAGTGTGGAGTGGCCCTCAGTAACCAGCAGGTACCAGCCTGGTTTGGTCCTGGTTCTGGACCCATATGGCTGGATGAGGTGGAGTGTGAGGGGAATGAGACGTCCCTGTGGAGCTGCTCTTCTCCAGGCTGGGGAAAACATGACTGTCAACACAAGCAGGATGTAGGAGTCGTGTGTTCAGGTAAACAGCGAACAATAATTTCAATAATAACATTTCAATAGCTTACATATAGGACTGATGGTTAGTGCATCCAGTGTATTTGCATTGCACATTGACAGCAGTGTTAATCAACTGTTATGATGGTTATTAACTGTTAATCAACATTCTTATTCAGATGTAGTTTCAGCATTCATAAAAAAAAATAAATAAATAAAAAAAACCCATTCTTTTAACGGTTCTTGCACGTCATATTTCCTGGTGTGGATTGAATACCGTACTACTTACTCATTGCTACTGCAGCACAGCACTGCTGAACACAGCATGACCAATAGTCAGATTCCTGAATGACTCGAATTCTTTTAGTGATGTAAACAGTGCCTGATTAAACATGTTTTTACAGTTTTTGTTTGTCTGGCAGAAAAACATTCAAATTGCATCTATAAAGCCTGTGAATATCACAAAAAAAGTTGGAATTGTTTTACTTTTTTATTATTGACATTATCTCATCATTTGGTAATGGAATTGCATTTATTTTTTTCCAAATTAAACACAGACACAGGTTTGTTTTGCTATCAAAGTGAGGACATTCCAAAGGCGTAATGGTTTTTAAACTACATTCAATCCCCCTACACTACCCCTAAACCTACTCATCACAGAAAACTGTCTGCATTTTTGCACTTTTAATAAAACATTGTTTAGTATGTTTTTAAAACTATTTTAAATATTAGGACTCGTGAAATGTCCTCATAAAACATGTTTATGTCATAATACCAGTGTAATACTCATGTTATTATACAAATTTATGTCATCACAAATCGCACACACACACACACACTCACAGGTTTGTTTTTGTGAATTGTGGGGACATTCCATAGGCGTAATGGTTTTTATACTGTATAAACCGTATTTTCTATCCCCCTGCACTACCCCTACACCTGAACCTACCCATCACAGGAAACTGTGCAGATTTTTACTTTCTCTAGAAAACTGATTCTGTATGATTTATAAGCCTTTTGAAAAGTGGGGACATGGGGTAATGTCCTCATAAATCTCCTCTTTTTGTAATACCTATGTCATACCCATGTCATTATACACATTTGTGTCCTGATATGTCACAAAAACGCGCACACAGACACACACACACAATGTTAATGGAGGAATTATTCCCATTCTAACAGACTGGATTTAAATGCGAGTTGAAGTTGATTATCCTCCTTTTCCATCTAGAGTTTAAAGAGATCAGGTTAACTGAGGGCTGTGAAGGGAATGTGGAGGTTTTCTACAATGGATCCTGGGGAAATGTGTGTTACAATAAGATGGACAGAGACACAGTGAGTCTGATCTGTCAAGAGCTGAACTGTGGAAGATCTGGCAGTGAACCCAGTATTTCAGTGGGGCTGAAGTCTCATAATCGGCTTGATGATTTTAAATGTCGACGTCATGATTCCACTATATGGCAGTGTCCATCTTCACCCTGGGGACTGAATGACTGTAATAATGAAGTGGCCAAAATCACCTGCTCAGGTAAGATGATATTTAACTGATTTAAGATATTTTGAAGTATGCAATTCACACATTCTAACACTAAATGATATGAGCAATGACTCAACTTTTCAAAATACTAAAAGTTTTATCTCACTAGAAAAATATTAATAGACTGCATATTAAGATGATGTCACCAACTGAAGTGGCCTAGAAGATTAACTGATCACCTGATTCATTACCAGATGTTACAAAAAGCTGAATGGCAAATAAATGCAACAGAATATTTTACATTTTGTTTCCAAAAATATTCCAAAACACTCAAAATACTTTATACAACATGCATACTACAGTTTCTTCAGTGTGTTTGAGGGAGCAGAAAAGAAACTTTGGTACTGAATTTATTAGTCTTTTATGAGAACAATGGGAATGGAGAGCTGTCTGACACTTATTTTACTGTCTTCAGTGGTTACTCTTATTACAGCTAGTAAGTACACTCAGTGTCAGATAAATAAAAAACAAAACAAAGCATGCTCTTTTGATTAGATGAAATGAAATTTATTTTAAATTGATTTACATGTGATTTTACATTTACATGTTAACTTCTGTATGGTTATTATTGTATTGATGTATGCTCATTTAATGACGTTTCTCTCATGGACAGAACGTGTGAATGTGAGGCTTGTGAATGGTGACAGTCGCTGTGCTGGTCGAGTGGAGGTTCTTTATGATGGTCAGTGGGGAACAGTGTGTCATAGGAGCTGGGATATGACTGATGCTGCAGTGGTGTGTAGAGAGATGGACTGTGGGGAGGCTTTACAAGCACCAGGATATTCTTACTTTGGACGAGGATCAGGAAAAATCTGGATGGATGGAGTGCAGTGTAGAGGATCAGAGTCAACACTGAAGTACTGTAGATCATTAGGATGAGGTGTTCATGACAGCTCATGTGGCGATCATAACTCTGATGCTGGAGTCATGTGCTCACGTAAGCAGTTTCATACACCTCATTGTTTGTTACATCGACTATTAACACAATATGCAAAATAATAAAATAAATAAATAAAATACAATAATTTGATACATTTTGTTTTCAAAGCTATTTCTAAACAATGAACTTATGATTAATTGTTAAATTGTCATTTGAGATGACACAGTTTGTTATTTTCATTATTAATTAAATTGAAGGAAAGGTTTAATCACTCACAGGTATTGTTTGTTCGTAACAGTCACAGTAAGGCAGGTTCACTCAATATTATTCTAATTAAAGTGTTTTTATGTGTTATGCTAATAATCAGAAACCATAAACTATGGACGATTTACAAGACTTGCTGATGGACCTCACCTGTGCTCTGGGAGATTAGAGGTTCTTCAGGGGAACACATGGTACACAGTGTGTGCTGCTGCCTTTGACCAGCAGGATGCAGAGGTTGTGTGTCGAGAGCTGGACTGTGGGGCTCCTGTACAGGTGCTGGGAGAAGATGCTTTTGGAAAAGGAGACGCTCAGATGTGGACACAAGAGATTCAGTGCAGAGGAAATGAGTCACTTGTTCGGTTGTGTCCAACTTCACAAGACATTCAGTGCTCTCAAGAAAACAATGTGGGACTGATTTGTTCTGGTAAAATGTCAATATTTATCCTGTCAGTGGAGAAACCTGAACCCAGTTGTTAAATACTAAAATGTAATTATTGGATCCGTTTCATTAAGCTTTCACCAAGTTTTACTTTTACTTTGTCCAGGTTACACTGACCTCAGACTGGTCAATGGTCCTGACATCTGTTCTGGTCGAGTTGAGCGTCAGTACTTCAGTAAATGGGGCACAGTGTGTGATGCATGCTGGGATATGAGAGCTGCCAGTGTCCTCTGTAGACAGCTGAATTGTGGGATTGCTGTGTCTGTTGTGGGATCAGACTGGTTTGGAGAGGGAAGTGGTGAAATCTGGGCTGATGTGTTTGATTGTGACGGGAATGAAACAAAACTCTCAGAATGTTCCATCTCTTCATGGAGTCGAGCTGAATGTTCTCATAGACGAGATGTTGGAGTCATCTGCTCTAGTGAGGGGATTTTATTGAAAAAATATTAAATGCATAAATTACCCTGCAATATCTTAATAAAGTGTCACATCTTTCACTCAGATTCCTCTCTGGCTGTTCATGATGGTCTGGTGCGGTTGTCTGGAGAGAGACAGTGTGAGGGGGAGGTGGAAGTTTCCATCCATCAGGTCTGGAGGAGAGTTCTGCTGGACTCCTGGAGTCTCACTGAATCCTCTGTGGTCTGCAGACAGCTGGGCTGTGGCTCTGTGCTGAACTTCTCCGGCTCCTCTTCATCCAGTCCTGAACACAGTCATGAGTGTGTGACGGGCTTCCAGTGCTCTGGGAGTGAAGCTCATCTGGGGAACTGCAGCTCTCCACAAACTCTCAACTGCAGCTCCACACAACAGCTGTCAATCACCTGCCTTGGTGAGAAGAGCAACATCTGGGCAGATTCTTCAGTTGTTAGTGATCACTAATGTGTTTCTCTTTCTCTGAATATCAGGTCGCGGGTCCATCAGGCTGGTGGGTTCTGGGGGAGACTGTGCAGGGAGGCTGGAGGTTTTTCACAGCGGCTCATGGGGGACAGTGTGTGATGACTCCTGGGATATTAAAGATGCCCATGTGGTGTGCAGACAGCTGCAGTGTGGAGTGGCCCTCAGTAACCAGCAGGTACCAGCCTGGTTTGGTCCTGGTTCTGGACCCATATGGTTGGATGAGGTGGAGTGTGAGGGGAATGAGACGTCCCTGTGGAGCTGCTCTTCTCCAGGCTGGGGAAAACATGACTGTCAACACAAGGAGGATGTAGGAGTCGTGTGTTCAGGTAAACTGTTAAAAATAATTTAAATAATACCATTTCAATAACCTATGTATGTGGGGACTGAATAAATGTGATAATGAAGTGGCTAATATCACCTGCTCAGGTAACATGATATTTGACTGATTTAGGATGGTTTGAAATGGGTTTTTTTTTTCTATTCAGTATTGAATGAAATTGTACCATGTTTTAATATTAGAAGAACAGACTCATGAATCTCCTCAGAGTCATCTGACATGTTCAAACTCATCATCTCCTCACCAGAGACAGTGTTCAAGTAAGTTTATTATAATATAATATAATATAATATAATATAATATAATATAATATAATATAATATAATATAATATAATATAATATAATATAATATAATATATGTACTTGAACAATAATAATTTATAATAATTTAAATAGTTATAAAATGCATTGTAAATGTATTACTGTAAATGTTGTGCTGAAGCTGGTCAGTGATGTTGATGTGTGTGATTTAGATCATGTTCCTCTCAGACTGAGTGGAGGGGAGGGCCGGTGCTCTGGGAGGCTGGAGGTGTATCATAACGCTGTGTGGGGCTCAGTCTGTGATGATCTGTGGGACATCAGCGATGCTCAGGTGGTCTGCAGACAGCTGGGTTGTGGAGCAGCACTGAGGGCTGATGGGAATTCAGTCTTTGGTGCTGGTGAAGGTGTTGTGTGGCTGAACGGAGTCGAGTGCAGAGGGAATGAGATTCACCTGTGGGACTGTCCTCTCTCCCTGAAGAACCACACTGACTGCTCCAACAAAGAGCACGCTGGACTCACCTGTGCAGGTCACAGAAAACACTGATGAAATTTATTCATTCATTGCTGATAATATTTGTGTATTTGCCTGATTTTGAATGTGTTTGTGTCTGTTTTGCCAGATTTGTCAGTGTCCACTACTCCTGCCACAACATCATCATCTTCTCCTCCAGTTTCTCAGACAGTGAGCTCAACATCAGTCTCTCGTTCACAAACTCCTCCGTCTCTCTCTGTGCTTGTGATTGTACTGGGAGTTGTGCTCTTCCTGCTCTTAGTGCCACTGCTTATACTGATTCAGCAGAACAGAGTGATGAGGAGAGGTAGGAGAGATCCAGAGACTGTCATATTGTGTCTTATTCAGTGTGTGATCAGTCATGTGTTGTGAACTGACAGCAGGTTTGTCTCTCTACACTCACAGCTCTCTCTAAGAGGAGACACAGGAGCATGACTGAGGCCGTTTATGAGGAGATTCATCACAGACACAATCACTTCACTCAGAGGGGTGAGACATGAGCCCTGAATCTTGTTTAATAAGATGAATTAATAAGAGAGTCTGTCAGACACTTGATGTTCATCTATTATTAGTCCTGTTAAACCTCCTGCAGAAAACCACAGAGCTGCAGGTGTGTGTGTGTGTGTGTGTGTGTGTGTGTGTGTGTTTGTCTCTTCCTGTGTGTATTTCTGGAAGGCAGTGAGGAATGGGTTCATGTGAGGATACATGTGTGTTTACTAATAGGCCTCTAAAACATGAGATTTCTGCCTCTAATGCTTAAAAATTGTAAGTTATTAATATTTGTGTTGTGTTTTCAGTAACAAAATGCTTTATGATCCAAAGGAAATGAGGATTCAGTCTGTTTGCAATGATGAACATGTTTCTGGCTGTTCTGCTCCTTTAACAGGGAGTCTCATCTCTGAAGAACTGCATTCTGGGTATGAAGATGCTGATGAGCTTCTCTCAGGTTAGAGAGCTGAAGAATATTCAAAACAACACCTAAAATAAATTATATGATTTACAAACTCTAAAAAATAGATCAAATGTATTTCACATATTTTACCACTAAATGAAATGTTTGAATGTTTCAATTGTTCACAATACTAAAACTTTTCTTTTATCAGAAAAAGAGTTCAAGACTTTATATTATGATGATGTCACCAGTGGCCTGAAAGGTCAGTAATTGATCACATGATTCATTCATTACCAGATGATTAAATGAGCTGAATGGTCTCAAGAACTGCAACAGCATTTAAATCCCAAATATTGCTCCCGCTATAAATATTAAAAACACTCAAAATATAAACATGTTTTGATGCAGAAGAGATGATGAAGGAAATCACACCGGGATACTATGATGATGTCATCACTGATGGACTGAAACCAGATCGTGAGACAGGTGTCACTCTGATATTATATAATAAGGATGAAATGTTTAAAATATATAAAATCTGTGTATATATATTAAAGATATATATAAATTATATTTTGTATGTGTTTCTCATGTTCAATTTGTAGAAGACACACCTGAGAGTTATGATGATGTCATGATGAGTGGACAGAGCTTTAATATTAAAAAAGGTGTTTTTACTTTTTATTCATTTTTTGTGTGTTTAACATAATACCTCTGAAGTGATGCTCAGTTCTGATATGATGATGTATCATTTGTTCTGTTTATATCTTCATGTTTATGTAGTGGACACACCGGAGCATTATGATGATGTCATCATTAATGGACAGAACATTCCAGGTGTAACAGGTGAGTCACACAGAACTGTATTTTATCATCATCCACTAATATTGAACATGTTTCTACCATTAATGAATCATCATGACTTCATCAGGAGTGAATATAATAGTTTCAGACAGTCATGAGGAGAAAGAGATCAATGACATCATCAATGACACAAGCTGTATTAAAATCACAATGTGAGGTTTTATTTCACATGTGTATCAGAGGGAGATCAGGAGGAGTATGATGATGTGAAGAACAGCGATGAAGATGAGAGAAACCTGTTGGGTCGGTGATTGTCACATTTTTACATAACTATATACTTTAATCATTATGTTGCTCATTTTTTGAAAATATCAATGTTCTTTTGTTTTTAAAAACAGACTATGATGATGTAGGGGAGGGGTCAAATAAAGAGGGAGGGGCCATATGACTTACTGACCACACCCACTGCCTCTGATCATCAAATCATATTACAGTTACTGGAGATACTGGGAGTTTCTTGTGTTGCTACTAATGCATCAATGCCTTATGATTTTATGATATTTCAAATCTTTTTGAATGAAATGTTACATGCTTTACAAAATTTGGTAACAAAAAATAATCTGTTTTCAGTATTTGGTGTATTATTTTTACATTGATATCAGTGCATACTCAAAATATATGTGTTTTTAATCAATAAATTAATTTTTATTATCTTCATGAATTAATTAATTTTTTAAAAAGCATTTGGAGGAAAGTGGACAAAAGAAAATGTGGAAAAATTATTCTTAGGTGATTTTAGGCAGTACCTAATAATGACAAAATTTAAAATACATGTGGAGCATAACAATTCCCAATGCAGTTTTAAGAAACTTTAGTGATAATAACAAAAGGTTTGCAAAGATTATTGTATGCATAATTTTCTTCACAAAAAAAAAAAAAAAAATCACACATTTAAACACCTGCACAGTTTATTGTGTGATGGTCCCTTTTAAATTTAAAATACATAAAAAACTTTTTTTTATTTTTATTTTGTGGATGGTAAGTTTCCTCGCAGTGGATAGACTACACTGTGTTTCAGTCGTGGTTGTGTATTGAGTTGACCGCTGTATCAACGGTTTGATACTAGAGCAGTGTTGTGAGTGTTACTCGTGTTAGTACAGTGTCACTGGTCTAATGTACTAAAATGTTCTACTGTAGCGGGAATAAAGTCCAGAAGGAACGGAGAGCGGGAGCGATAAATGGACGATACTCTTCTAGAATAAAATCAGTGTCCAGCTCACACTGAACGCATAATTTGATGTTCTGTTGTTCTAGAGGGAGATATTAACAAGAAGATCCAACTAAAGTTTAATTTTATCATTTAAAAAATGGGCCCCTTTCTTTTATGGCTTCATTTGACAGTTTCATTTGATTTTTAATAAACACTCAGGCCTACCTTTAGAAACGATTATTATGAACCTGCTGAAAATTAAATAAATAGGCCTATCTCTCTCACTTCTACAGTGAATTTACATCATTCTGACACTGTTTTACAACCTCAAATCAAGAAAAAAGTTGGGACATTTTGTAAAATGCAATAAAATCATGAATCTGTGATTTGTTAATTCTTTTGAAACTTTAACTGACAAAAGTACAAAGAAAAGATTTTCAGTGTTTTCACTGACCAAATTAATTATATTTTGTAAAACAAATTTTGATGGCTGCAACTCCAAAAAAGTTGGATCATGTTTCCCACTGTGTCACATCCCCATCACCTTTCCTTTTAATTACACTTTTTAATCATTTGGGAATTGAGGATATTAATTGTTCCAGTTTTGCAAGTGTAATTTTTACCAAATCTCGCCTGATTCAAGACATCTGCTCAACAGTCTGTGGTCGTCGTTGTCTGATTCCCCTCTTCATGATGGCCATACATTTTCAATAAGAGACAGATCTGGACTGCAGTCAGTCAAACACATCAGAATGAGGCCTGGTGTTGTCTTGCTTCCCAGGAAACATGTGATGTTAATGGCAGGTTATGTCTCTCCCAATATACTCCTCCACGTCAATGATTCCTGCACACATATGAAGTCACTCATGCCGTTTGCACTGATGCTCCTCCATACCATGACAGATGTTTGATTTTGCATCTGTCGCTGATGAAAGTCTGGATGGGACTTTTGTCTTTGGGACTGAGAATTCGATGTCCGTTTGAAACATGGACTCATCTGATCACAGCACACATTTCTACAGTGTTTTAGATCATCTGAGATGAACTCGGGCCCAGAGAACTCACCGCCATCTCTGCACTGAACAGATGTGTAGCTTTCTCCACGTGTAACGATTCAAGTTGTATTTTTTTGATGCAGCAGCAGACTGTGTTAAGTAACAGTTTTCTAAAGTAGTCCTGAGCCCATGTGGCTACATTTAACACAGCAGCATGATGGTTTGTCATGTAATGCCATCTGAGGGGTCAAAGGTCACATACATCACACATACATTCAACAGAAGTTTCCTGCTTTTCCCTACATGGACTGAGATTTCTCTGGATTCCCTGTATATTTTCACCATATTATCAATGCTGGATGGTTAAAGACCTAAATACTTTGCAATCTTGCATGGAGAAATGTGATTTTTGAATTGTTCGACAATTCTCTCATGAAATTTAGCACAAAGTGGAGAGCCATGACCCATCTTTGGATGTCCCTCACCTATTACCAATTCACGATACCCTCACCTATTACCAATTCACCTGCTCATTGTGGACTGTTTCAAAACTGTTTGGATATTTCGCATATATCTTGGATATTCTGTAATCTTTTCAATATTATTTGGCCTCTGTCTCAACTTTTTTGGAGTGTGTTGCAGCATCAAAATCATAATTTGTTCATATTTACAAATTACAATTAATTTGGCCAGTGAAATTTTATTTCTCCTTTTGTCAGTTAAATACACGTTCAAGAGAATTAAAAAATCACAGATTCTTGATTTTATTGCATTTTATAAAATGTCCCAACTTTTCTTGATTTGGGGTTGTTCAATCTTATAACAGCAGACGAAGAGTAAAATGAATGTGCTGTGAAGAGAGCTATATGTTAAATAAATTACAATTGTAGCTATAAACAAAGTAGCTGTAAACAAACAAATTTACATTTTCTGTCTATAAAAATGCATAAGAAGCTCCATCATGAACAAGACTCTCTTCTGCTTCTCTTTATAATACGTATTTTGCTGCCACCTGCTGGATGAATTACACATTGCAATATTAAACACATCTACAGCTACAAATGTCTTAGATATAATGCCAGATGAATATATGTGGAACAGAAACCAATATTTATTTACAAATATGGTCTGAAATTTGTCTTTTTGTTGTACACAACCAGTCCAGTTCATTTCATAATATATTAATTTCAAAATTTATTAACATAATTAAATTAAATTTATTCAGTTCATTTCAAAATTTATTAACATAATAAACATAATATAATTTTTGACATTGTAGTAAAATATACCAAATATTATACACATTTGTCCAAAAAATGACTTTAAATGTTCAGTTTATTATCATTTCTATATTTAAAGCAAAGATCAAGTATTTTTGAGTGTGAAATAAAGTGTCAGTAAGTGATCAGTCAGTCATCAGTGTTGTATGTTGTGTGTGCAGATCCAGGCTGGTCATATATATATATATATATATATATATATATATATATATATATATATATATATATATATATATATATATATATTAGGGGTGTAACGATACGCTCAGCTCACGATACGGTACGTATCTCGATACGGAGTTCACGATACGATACGTATCACGATATTTTGAAGAAAATGAAACTGAAATTCAAACAAGATTTATTCAAAAAACATTAACAAATTTCAATAATTTTCCTTGTTGTACATACAAGATCACATTTCAAGGTTTAATAAAAACCTTCTGTATTCAGATCAACAGCTGAATAGGTCTGTCTGTCACTGAAAAAGAATGTTAAATTTAACATGAACTTAGAATTATGAATAGGGGCTGTTCACATATCGCGTCTAAAAACGCGTGGAAGGTGCGGCCGCACCGCTTCTCTTTCTTTCCAAAGCACTTGCGCTCCAGTGGTGTCGGTCGTTGCTATGCAACCATGAACTGCGCTCTCGAAGAGGATCAGGAAGTTTCTGCAAAGGATAAATGATTTCTAGCCCTTGCATTAGCTTTACTACTAGATATATTTATGGAGATATATAAAAACCACCCTGTACAGCTATGATCAGCTGTTCGGCTGAGCTTTTGATGTTTTGTTACGGAAAGGCCATAGCTGATCGGTTGGTTCTTGTCACACGACCTGCGGTGCGCTTGCGGCATTCTGAAAAGTTGAGAATTGTTCATCTCGATGCGCCTGGAAAACGCACCGGATGCGCGTCGCGACCGCGTTGATCCCATTATGAGCGCGCCTGCCGCGCGGCTACATTTGAAATAACTGACTTGCACGCGGAAAAGACGCAATATGTGAACGGCCCCGCGGAACTTCTTAAAGCAAAGCATCGCAAGCATCTTTTGCTTTTCCTGTGAGCACAGCTGTTGCTGTGGCACTGCGGTAAAGGAAAGCCACGACTTTTCTCACGCGACTAAGCAAGAGACTGACGCGAGAAACGTTTAAACCTGCTTGCAAGATTCAATGTGTGCCCGAAACACTTACTGAACTAGAGAGCTGATTGAGACAGACCATTTATATGCGGCGACAACCGGCTTCTCTCACTCCCACCTTGCAGAGTAGGTCACGTTGGCAGCTCAACCAATAAGATTAGACTGCCGTCATATCGTAAAAGCATCGCCATCATTCTACGATGCATATCGTAACATTTTTGCATCGCGATATATCGTACTGCGATAAATCGTTACACCCCTAATATATATATATATATATATGCACTGTTTTAAAATCCCAAATTTTTATACATTTAATGGATGCATTTTATTTTTTTTTATTTTCACACTTGTCTATTTTCTCTATTCCAGAAAACTATGATGATGTCATCATTGTACGACAATTCTCCAATGATAAAGCAGGTGTGGGTTTGAAATTGCTCTCAAATTTATATTAGATGGTGTTAAGGAGGATTATGATGATGTGAAGAATGTCAAGGAGTATATGAGTGATGTGATTGGTATGTTACTGACACCTTTTTACCTTACACTGAATTTTTGTTAAGTTTTTATAAATGCTTTATACCAATAACATCAGTTTCTGTGATCATGATAGCTCATTTAACTTGACTTCCAATATTGATGTTCATTTATAATACTTTTTAAAGCATATATTGATAAATTAATTTGCTCTTGTTTTCTAATAACAGGCTATGATGATGTGGGGGAGGAGCCATAAAAACAGGGAGGGACTGTGTAAAATCCTTTTAAAGATTTTAAGTGATCTGAAACATTTCTATGATGTAGATTTGGCAATTTGAGGGGAAAAAAATCCTAACATTTAATCAATTTGTATATAATTATCTCATTGCTTCACCATTTACCTGCCACTGTCCCAGTCTTTAACATTTTACAGCAACTTAAAAATATCATTCTTAAAAAATATCAAAATATATTTCTTTTGAATGTGTAGAACCACTGATGGTGTACACAATATTTTGCTAAAGAATGTACTTTGGGAAATAAGTTTACAGACAGCAGCTGTGGTCAAGGATCTTTACCTCAGAAGAATGTAAAGACCATAGACTGTAAAAAAATATGGACGTAGCGTCCGTGACGTCACCCATAGAGTTCTGAACAGCAGTTTTGAAGCGAAAATGAGGCCGCGGCCATCTTAGCTGCGCGTCACCGCACGTCACTCCCGGATAACTGAAAATGGGCAAAGAGGCGGGGAGGTGGTTTGAGCTGATGTGATTGGTTGCTGAAACCACGCCCGCCTAGCTCGACGTGACCACGTTAGCAAGCAAAGGAGCTATCTATCTAGATACTATCTAAATTATTAATAAAGATAAGTTTTAACATCAGAAAGTTCTAAAGGTTTACTGTCAATTTACGGTGTTTTTTTAAGATATAGATGCTCCAACACCAGTAATTTGTGTTGGGTGTGCAAATAACAACATGGAACATCAAATGGGACTTCATACCTTTATAATAGAGATCGCGAGATGAATCCAATCTGTGGCACTTGGGTAAAATATAAATGTCCATTGCAAAACAAAAAAAAACATTTCACATTTCTTCTGAATGATCTGCTCTCTGTCATCGTTCTTCAAGAAAGGATGCAATCTGAGCAGCGATCGTATCTAACAAACAAATGAGCCTGTGTCCAAAGTATATTTTTTTCAAAATAGTGCAGCAGTTTTAGTTCCAACAACGTGTGTTCTGTGTCTCTTCCCCATGCATGCACACAGACACACATCAGTCTCGAATATTATGCAGCAAGCCATATTTTATAATTGTATAAAATAATCGAGAAAAAAAGCACAAAAACGGCTGAGATGCCAAATTCAGCGGCAGCTGAGGTATCATGACGCCTCACAGACAGCAGCGCAATCTACCTGTCACTCAAGTGACCACGCCCTTAATTATGCAGAACTTTAAGGCTTAATATAATTTAAACGGATAAGTTATAAAAAAATTCACCCCCCTCAGAGTTGTCATGAAGGGCAAAAATAGCAGTATAGACCAAAACCACAATTTGAACCAACTTGTAAACATGTTTTTTTTGCTATAAACTTGGCCAATTTAACATGGGACTCTATGAGATTCTGCTCATTTTTGGAGCCTGTCCCTAGCGGCCAGTCGATGAATCGCAGTTTAAGTTACTTCCGTATTGGCTTCACGAGAGAAAGGGGGAGGTTGCCGCTTGGTAAAGACTCTTTGAACTGAACTTGTTGTTCACTTTATGTCCTGCAGAGGGTTTTTTTTCAGACAAACACAGCATGCATATGTTTGATTTATGTAACTGTTTTATGTATGTTTTATATTTGTGTCCAATTTTATTGCTGGTTTGAATTGATTTTAATGTTTTCTGTTCAGCATTTAAAATCAGACTGACTATGTTCATAGATTTTATGTCATTATTATTATCATTATTGTGAAACTGGGGAATGTTGCAACACATTTTGTTTCAACAAAAACTTTTTTTTTTTGCACACAAAATTCAATAAAAGTATATGAAATATTGTATACTGTTATTCAGGAGTAGTTTCATATTTTCTTTTGAATTTTCTGAAAAACCTACTTTTTCGAACTCCTCCTAGGCCGTTACTCCGATTTTCACGAAAATTGAACCAGATCATCTTCAGACCATGCTGACAAAAAGTTATGGAATTCAAGTCGATTCCTCAAACCGTTTTCGAAAAACATGCGAATTAATTGTACGTAGTGCTTGCGGAAATAGAAGCGAGGCTGTATCTCCGCAACGCTTTATCGTATTCAGACCAAGCGGCAACCTCCCCCTTTCTCTCGTGAAGCCAATACGGAAGTAACTTAAACTGCGATTCATCGACTGGCCGCTAGGGACAGGCTGCAAAAGAGAGCAGAATCCCATGATAGAGTCCCATGTTAAATTGGCCAAGTTTATAGCAGAAAAAAAACATGTTTACAAGTTGGTTCAAATTGTGGTTTTGGTCTATACTGCTATTTTTGCCCTTCATGACAACTCTGAGGGGGGTGAATTTTTTTATAACTTATCCGTTTAAATTATATTAAGCCTTAAAGTTCTGCATAATTAAGGGCGTGGTCACTTGAGTGACAGGTGGATTGCGCTGCTGTCTGTGAGCCGTCATGTTACCTCAGCTGCCGCTGAATTTGGCATCTCAGCCGTTTTTGTGCTTTTTTTTCTCGATTGTTTTATACAATTATAAAATATGGCTTGCTGCATAATATTCGAGACTGATGTGTGTCTGTGTAGATGTGCATGCATGCGGAAGAGACACAGAACACGTTGTTGGATCGTGGCATTGGCTGAAAGTTTTGATTGTGAGATTCAATGAGAATGGCGGGAGGATATCAAAATCCGACAGCACTGCTTGGATATTATAACTAAAACTGCTGCACTATTTTGAAAAAAATATACTTTGGACACAGGCTCATTTGTTTGTTAGATACGATCGTATACAGTTTTACAAGATAAAGGCTGTTCAGATTGCATCCTTTCTTGAAGAACGATGACAGAGAGCAGATCATTCAGAAGAAATGTGACATGTTTTTTTGTTTTGCAATGGACACTCATATTTTATCCAAGTGCCACAGATTGGATTCATCTCGCGATCTCTATTTCATTATAAAGGTATGAAGTCCCATTTGATTTTCCATGTTGTTATTTGCACACCCAACACTACTGGTCAGTGGCGAGGCTACAGAAGGGCCAGGGCGGCACTGGCCCACCCAGATTGATGGCTGGCCCACCCAATCAAAGGTGCCAGAATATTTCATTTTATTTCCAGACACTACTTTGGTCTGGAAATAGTCATATCTGTTGTGAAAGCCTATATATAATTTGAAAAATGTATTATTAAAAATACATAATGTGTTTTTATTTTGCGCCGGTAAACTCAGCTTTCCAGAGTCGCGACCGCAGCTGTTCCATCACCATCACCGTCACCGTGTTGCGTCACCGTCCATGACTTGCGCTTATAATAGACTATGTGTGCCCACTGTGCCGGTTTGTTTCGTTTCATTTCTACTGTGATTAGCCTATTTATTCTACAGTAACAATTTATTCTATGGTAACATAGTCACCTATGTGTAAAAAAAATTAAAAATTGAAGTGATGACAATGAAATTAAATCGAGCTTTGGTTCAGTATTGTGTCCTAGCTTCCCCCACACCATTATGACGGTAACTCTCCAAACAAGCAAATGCCCCCCATATTTTTCCTGACGTGATCCGTCAGCTCCAGTCCACTAATTTGGAGCGGTTAAGGCCCGGGTATGCTTCATTTCCCACGTTCCCCTCCGTCTCGCGCACAGTTAAGAGCGCAATTCTTGCCCATAAGCGCGGAAAGACGCGTTCGGCGCATGAACCGTCCATGGTCATAAAAATTAGTCTGCGCAGAGAGTCAAAGCTAGTCCACACTCTAGTAAATGTTTCTTGCTTGCGCCGACTGAAAACACATGAGAAACATAATGAGAAACATCATGGGACAGGAGAGACTCGGCATGTGGATTTGGGTAAAAAAGTTAGGCTAATCGATTTGATGCCGTGCCCGAACCTCGCGTTAATCCTTTCACAGTGGCATATAGCGGACGGTGATGCGGGGCTATTAAATTATTTTTTCTTATTATCATGCTACTTTTATTATTAAATTAATATTGCAATTCTTTTGGCCAGGTATATCATAGCGCATCACCGCATAACCGACGCGCTTCGAGGACAATAAAATATTAGTAAGATAGCTTACTACTCAACAACTTGTTTAACACGAAATACTAATCAGTTCACGAAAAATACTATTTTTCTCACTATTATTTCTACAAGAGAAATAATAAGAAAATAAACTAGATTCATCTGTCATTGTCTCTAAGAGATTTGCGGCGTTATTGCAGCGGCAGATGCATATTGTCCACGTCATTTCCCGTGATAATAAAATTAAGTGAATTATTATATATATATATATATATATATATATATATATATATATATATATATATTAGACAAAAAATAGAGGTCCACCCTATTTCATCAAGGTCCACCCACTTTAAGATTTCTGCTTCTCGCCACTGCTACTGGTGTTGGAGGATCTATATCTTAAAAACACCGTAGATTGACAGTAAACCTTTAGAACGTTCTGATGATAAAACTTATCTTCATTATTATTTTAGATCGTATCTAAGATAGATAGATAGCTCCTTTGCCTAATTACATGGTCACGTCGAGCTAGACGGGCGTGGTTTCAGCAACCAGTAATATCAACTCAAACCACCTCCCCGCCTCTTTGCCCATTTTCAGTTATCCAGGAGTGACGTGCGGTGACGCGCAGCTAAGATGGCCGCGGCCTCATTTAGGCGTCAAAACTGCTGTTCAGAACTCTATGGGTGACGTCACGGACGCTACGTCCATATTTTTTTACAGTCTATGATTCAGACCAAACTTGGTACATGGCATCACAAGCATGACCTGAGGTACCATGCAGTGTTTCGGCGTAGCGCCATCTACTGGTGCGGAGATATGAAAAATGGTCATTTTTGCTTATAACTTCTGACAGGTTTGTCCAAAAATCATAAATCATTTGGTCTCGTTGGATTCAGGGAATCATTCCGAGTCGAATGATATCCAATTTTCCCATATTGGCCATTTTAGCCGTCGGCCATTTTGAATTTTGTGCTAAAATGCTGTATTTTACGAACGCATTAGCGTATCGTTACGAAACTTGGTATGAGTCATCAGGACAATGCCCTGAAGGAGCCTGAGAAGTTTCGGACCAGCGCCACCTTGTCAAATATCAAATTTGCCATAGTCGGATGAACTTCCTGTCCGCCATATTGTTTTCCTTTAAAAACCTACTTTTTCGAACTCCTCCTAGACCGTTACTCCGATTTTCACTAAAATTGAACCGTATCATCTTCAGACCATGCCGACAAAAAGTTAAGGATTTCAAGTCGATAAGTCGAACCGTTTTTGTATACCGGAGCAAAGAATTTGAGATGTGATGCAAAAATTACCCTTGAAGCTGTATCTCTAAAATGCTTTGACATATTCAGACCAAACTTGGTACGTGTCATCACAAGCATGACCTGAGGCATTATACAGTGTTTCGGCGCAGCGCCACCTACTGGAGTGGAGATATAAAAAATTGTTATTTTTGCTTATAACTTCTGATGGGTTTGACCAAAATTCATAAATTTGGTATGGGTCATCAGGACAATGCCCTGAAGGAGCCTGAGAAGTTTCGGACCAGCGCCACCTTGTGGTCAAAAGTTATAACAAAATTGACAAAAATGCTAATAACTTTTTTTCTAATTGCTCACTGCTGCTGTTGGTCTGATGCTCCCAGCCATGTTGGCTGGCTTCTTGTGCCGTTTTTGTGCTTGGCCCCGTAATTGCTGCTTGCAGCTATATTTATTATTATTATTATTATTATTATTAATAATGACAAAACATTTTATACTGCAGGTGTGAATAGTCAAAGTGATGAAAGTATTTGTTAATTTTATTTTATTTTACCATGCTGACATGTTTAATGATTCTACAGGTCTTTTTGACCATTAAAGTGAAGAAATGTTAATCTTGTTAGGCTTCCTGCTTTTAACCACAGAATTCAGCAGTGAAAACCACAGCGCTGTGTTTGTGCTGCAGTCAGTGAGAGAGCACACAGGTGTTAGTGTGAGAGGAGGTTTGACGAAGGGTAGACATCCATGTCAGCGTTTCTGAACTCATTTATTAATGCAGTTCATCATTTGAACAACATTTTGGTTGTCATACTGGTTTTACACTGTAAAAAAAAAGTAGAAAAATGGAAAAGTTGCTGGTAATTTTCTGCCAGGAAAGTATCTGTTATTTTTACAGAAAATTCCATAATATTAACACAATACATTGTGCCCTGTTTTAACCAGTGTTGGGGGTAACGCATTACAAGTAACTTGAGTTACGTAATCAGATTACTTTTTCAAGTAACTAGTAAAGTAACGCATTACTTTTTCAATTTACAACAAAATATCTAAGTTACTTTTTCAAATAAGTAACACAAGTTACTTTTCACATTTATTGACTGACAGCTCTCCTGTCCCCATGTTGAGAGAAATAAAGTGCAGAGGGTGTTGTGTGCGCTGTGTGAACATGATGGTTGTTGTAGTTTTAGACTAAATGTGAAAATGCATTTACTTATCTCACTTGCATGAAAACATTCAGTATTCCTCAAAATGAATAAAAACAGTGAAATGCAATCTCAGAATTTTTGCAAACCTGTAATAATTAACTATATTAAATTACACAAATATACTTTATGTATTTAATCTCAATTATTAACCAATGTCTTTGCTGCTGATCTTCAATATACCTAATTCAACCATACTAATAAGCAAAAAATACTTTAGATTAGAAAGGTTTGTTTGAGCTGCGCCCTCTACTGTACAGGTGTAAATATGCTTTTCCTATAGCCTGAGGCTTATTCATTTCACTTTTGGTGTGAAAGGGCCTTTTTGCCAAAAATAGAACTTTTTTGTTGTTATTAAAAACAAACAAGCCCAGCCCCAGTGAGAAAAAGTAACGCAAAAGTAATGTAACGCATTACTTTTCATAAAAAGTAACGAAGTAACGCAATTAGTTACTTTTTTAGGGAGTAACGTAATATTGTAATGCATTACTTTTAAAAGTAACTTTCCCCAACACTGGTTTTAACTGACTTTTATAAGAGCATATGCTTTATTTGTATGCTTTATTTTCATTGATGCAGACAAAATGGATAAAGACGCTCCAGAGGAGTATCATGTCATCACTGATATACTCGACTGTGAGAATTTTCCATACTAAAATTATTACTTCAACATACATAAATAGGAGAGCAGAAATCACTTAGTGCTTGTTTAGAGACAGTGATGATATCTCTGTATTTTGACACAGATCGCATGAGACCTGATGATGCCACAACCATGAGAGGAGGTGATTTTTACAGTCTTGTTTTTCACTGTTCGTTTAAGCATGACACAGATTTATATAATATCTGCTGTACATCTTTAGAAAACTGAGGAATTATAATGATGTCATCTCTTGTGAATGAAATGTTGGAGCTGTAAAGGGAGTCTGAGGGGGTTTCAATCAGACGTGTCTTATTATGTTCACCTCTGGCAACCAATCTCATCTGAAACAAATCATTTGTTCATCATCTTACTTATTTTCATTTACTCTCAGCTCAAGTAGTCACCAGCTGGTGGCGCATATCTAAATTCTGATTATATTGCAAAATTTACAAAGATTATTATTTTTTTTAATTGACAGAGAACTGGGAAGAGGAGCCAAATGAACAGGGAGAGAGTGTGTGAACTGCCTACAATTACAGCTATTAATATATATATATATAAAGAAATACAGATTAATATTGCCTAAACCTTTTCATTCAACCAGGAGAAATGCAGAGGACTCTTTGTCTCCTTGTTCTGATTTCATGTCTCATTACCTTAATAGAGAAAGTTAAACAAATATTATTTTAGTAATTGTCGTATTTCGAGCACCTTCTAATGGCGAGAGGGGTTCGGTTCATTCCTCCCGGAAGTCGCTTCCACTGGTGCTGAATTGTACCGGTCGCTGTCCATGGTGCTGGAGGAGTGTCCGCTCTGCATTTGTCATGGAAACAAGTGACCAATCAGACGAAACAAAAAAAATATAATCATAACGATGGGCTATTGCTTAGGCCTAATCCTTAAATAAGTATATTAAATATTAAATATTATTTTTACGCAAATATGAAAATATGAAATGTAAGAGCTTTAACTGTATTGAGCTTCTACTGTGTAATTAATACCTCTGATCATGTTCTGTCATTTGTAATTAATTTCAGTGAAGTAAATGGTAAAGTGTGCTAATTACAGTATACACATCAACACGTGTTTTGAGGTCTATGCATAATTTCCTAAGGAATGGCGACCCCCTTTAATAAAAAACAAACAAACAAACAAACAAACAAAAACTCAAATAAAGAGAGTGCCCATCATCATCATCTTTTATCTTCTGGAAATATAGTCCAACGATATTGCAGTGCTTCATGTATTCCTCCAGTTGTAATATTTAAAATGTAATGATAATTTATTAAAAACTTTTTTTGCGTGTGTCCATGATTGAGTTTCCATGATCATTTTTCATGATGATAACATTTCCATGCAAGTTTCAAAAATTGACTTGATCATTGCAGGGGACAAAACCCCTGAATCTGAAGTAGGAATATCATACTAGCAATATAGATACGGCAAACTCTCAATAGAATTTATTTGAACTAAAAAAAAAAAAAATTATTAACGAGTGTATTGTTTTGATGAAAATTATTGCGGTCCCTTTAATTGCTAGTACGCAGGTGATGTGATGTGACGTATTTGATTGGTTGAGTTAAGTTTGCAGACTACGATGACGGAAAGCTGTAGCTGTTTAGCGAAATAAAAATATTCGTGGGATTTATAACATGTATGCTCATTACAAGAAAATGTAAGTTATATCCTGTCTAAACACAAAACATTTTAAGAGTTGACCATTTGAAGATATGACCTATGACCACACAGTTGTTGTTTTTTTAACTAACCTACCCAATAGATTAAACAAGAATGAGGGAAGTACTAAGATTTGAGAGTTTCTGTTTATCATGCTAAATATGGCGGGCCGGAAGGTCCAAAAATATGGCTACCGACTTGTCGCGGGAATTCACTATTCAACTGCCAGTAGCCACTGAATTTACCACTGATAGGCCGGCGGTGCATCTGTATACACACTCTCCTCACGCAGCGAACGACTCACTTTCCTCACGCAGCTGACCACTGACTCTCCTCAGCTGGCGACTCACTTTCGTCACGCAGCGAACGACTCACTTTCCTCACGCAGCCGGCGACTCACTTTCCTCACGCAGCCGGCGACTCACTTTCCGCAGCCGGTGACTCACTTTCCGCAGCCGGCGAGTCACTTTCCGCAGCCGGCGAGTCACTTTCCGCAGCCGGCGACTCACTTTCCTCACGCAGCAATTGACTCTCCTCACGTTTCTTTTCAAATACTGTGATGGTGCAATAATAACTAACTACATCTAGTAAAGTTTATAATTTTTTGTGTTGTAATTGTAATTTATTCTGAAGCAATATTCCCATCAGTGTTCTGTAAACTGTTGTTAAGATGTAAACTGTTAATCATCAGATTTGTATATGCTCCCTTAAAGGGAAAGGTCAATCAAAAATAAAAATTCTGCCATCCTTGCCTTACCTTCTAGTTGTTCCGAACCTGTATGAGTTTCTTTCTTCTGTTGAAATAAAAATATATTTTGAATGTCAGTAAACAGACAGCTGACTGTAGCGTCAACGATCTTCAAAATATCCTTTTTAGTTCAACAGAAGAAAGAAACTCATAGGTTTGGAACAACTAGAGTGTAAGTCAATGATGACAGAATTATCATTTAGGTTTAACTATCCCTTGAAATTGATTGTCGTGGCATTTTTTTTTTTTTTTTTTTTTTTTTTTTTACCTTTATAAAAAAGGTAATTTCCCCTAACCTTGGCTATCTCATGTTAATTAGAATAACTCATTGTAGGGCTTTTACCATTATTTTTAGATACAAGATACATTTTTGATTTGCAGTTGTCACGCTTAAACACTGGTTCTGCAGATTTTTTGACATTTCACAATTGCATTGTTTTTGTAACACATTAGTTTAATGTATCTTTAGTTAAAGTTATATATTTTAACATAACATAACATTTGAACTTTGCAAAAAGGGAAATGTCACTTTTTCAGAATATTGTATATTAAAGATAATTTGTAAAATCCACAAAAGCTTTTTAGATCTTTATTGTAAAATTGTTAAACTGTGTTATTCATGCTTGTTTTGCACATTCATATTCAATTTTATACATGCATCTAAATGCCACTTCTGATGCATATTTCCTCTGCCATGGAAAAAATAATGGTAAAAGCCCTACAGTGAGTTATTCTAATTAGCCTAACATGAAATTGATAGCCAAGGTTAGGGGAAAATTACCTTTTTTATAAAGGTAAAAAAATAAATAAAAAATGAAATGACAATCAATTTCAAGGGATAGTTAAACCTATAATTCTGTCATGATTGACTTAACTTGTTCCAAACCTATATGAGTTTCTTTCTTCTGTTGAACTAAAAATGATAATATTTTGAAGAATGTCAGTAACCAGACAGTTGATGGTAACCAGTGACTTAGTATTTGTTTTCCTACTATGAAAGTCACTCGCTACAGTCAGCTGTCTGTTTACTGACATTCAAAATATATTTTTAGTTGAACAGAAGAAACTCATACAGGTTCGGAACAACTAGACTAGACTTTTTATTTTTGATTGACCTATCCCTTTAAGGGAGCGTATACAAATCTGATGATTTACAGTTTACATCTTAACAGTAGCCTAACAGTTTACAGAACACTGATGGGAATATTGCTTCAGAATAAATTACAATTACAACACAAAAAATGATAAACTTTTATTTGTAAAAAATGAATACTTTAATTCATCATACATTAAAGTGATGAAAAGTGAGTGAAGACATTTGAAATGTTACAAAATATTTATTGCACCATCACAGTATTTGAAAAGAAACGTGAGGAGAGTCAATTGGCTGTGGAAAGCGAGTCGCCGGCTGCGTGAGGAAAGTGAGTCGTTCACTGTGTGAGGAAAGTGAGTCGTTCGCTGCGTGAGGAAAGTGAGTCGTTCACTGTGTGAGGAAAGTGAGTCGCCGGCTGAGGAGAGTCAGTGGTCAGCTGCGTGAGGAAAGTGAGTCGTTCGCTGCGTGAGGAAAGTGAGTCGCCGGCTGAGGAGAGTCAGTGGTCAGCTGCGTGAGGAAAGTGAGTCGCCGGCTGCGTGAGGAGAGTGTGTATACTGTACAGATGCACCGCCGGCCTATCAGTGGTAAATTCATTGGCTACTGGCAATTGTATAGTGAATTCCCGCGACAAGTCGGTAGCCATATTTTTGGACCTTCCGGCCCGCCATAGTAAAATTATGTTTGTGTTTTGGGAACACTATTGTTATAATTGCCTTTGTTGCTCTGTTTCAGCGCAAATACTGCTCCAGATATGAACGAGGTTCTTACAGGTTTGAGAACTTTTTATTTATTTATTTTTAAGTCATTACTGTCATAGGTTTGTTAAAGCAAATTTGATGCTTGATGCTTCACTATGATTTCAGTTTCAAGCTGTTCAAACCACCTGCAACATTAGAGTTCACATAGCCTAGGCATATAGATAGACAAAATATCCATGGTGGTAGTCTGTATAATGACAGTTCAGACTCATCCAGCATCTACCACTTTCAGTCATAAATTCAGTCATATTTTACTGCCATCGTGTGGATACAGGTGAATTGCCGCAATTTAAGTTTCTAAAACAGGTTCGTAGGCTGCTAATTAAAGCCAACCATTGCGAACGCTTGTTAGTGTGTGTGTGTGTGTGTGTGTGTGTGTGTGTGTGTGGTTCAGATAAACCACGTTATGGGGCCAAAATGTATGAAGGTAAATCAGTAGCAAAACTCGATTTGAATTTGAGAATTTGTGATAATAATATTCGTATCTGTAAGTTGAAGTTTACATTCACATCTCTGATTGTCAAAGACAATCAAAACACATGTTTTAAATTCGAAGTTGCAGATAAATAGTTACAAATGTGTAAAATTATGTTCACATAAACAAAATGAGTATTTTGTATTGTGTAGCCTACGACATATTTGCTTTTGCACTTTACTTCAGTTTCGCTGTACAACCACAAGTCGGCACTTAGAGCTTCTCAGAGCAGTACAACTTAAAATCTTAGCGCTTTGACTTTTGCTCTCGCAATACCCACTTGTGCACTGTTGTAAATGCAGATCAGATGCAAGTGAGTAGAGAAGGGGTGGGGCTGGGCTGGGAATGAAGCCATTCTATTGGATGATGCCTGACCAATAAAACTGGATGGTTTCTTGAGATGAATTTTATGAATTTTGTATGAATGTTCAACATAACCTATACAATAATAATAATTAATAAATAAATAAATTAAAAAAATAGGCCTATTTATATATTATTTATATTTCGGAACTGCAAAACACTGCAGAAGCTGACCTCCACTGATGAGAAACCATGGTGGTCAGGATACAGCAGACGATTCACTGTCCTTCCTGCTCCCGCATCGGACTACACACTCTGATGGAATGTAACGGTAATACAGTAATGCCCATTCTATGCAATTCCTTTTTTATCAGCAAATGGTCTGCATCAATACTTCTTATGACAAAAAAAGAAAAAGATAGAATCAGTGAATAAATGTCTTTGTATTTTTATTAACATTAATAATATTACAATGTGAAATACTAAGATTATTAAATGTGGTGGCACTGCTTAATGCTTTCACTAAAAACTGTTTGCCTGGAACCAAAGTTGCCATTCGTGTGTTGTCATGATTTAGAGACTACAGCATGCTTACAACACATGAACTAAACTGTACAAATGTATCTGTGGCCTAGTAAAGCAATAAGCCCCAAGAAGCCGTGGTTTACAGTGAATTTATAACCGCTAAGGCGCGTTGTTAAAACCCCCTTAAATTCACTGTAAACCACGGCTTCACGAGGCTTATTGCTTTTATAAAATGGTTACCACACAATACAAACATTAAAGCCAAAAAATATGTATCAATGCAACTTTCATGAAGTAAAAGCAACAATAGCCTTCCTTCCACTGGAAGAAATAGTCCCTGACAGTGAACAGCAAAATAAGTTACATTATTATGCCAGATGGCGGCAAAGATTGTCTTTGAGTGAGTCACTCAGTCGCGAAGACTTTTATATTAAAACTTGTTGTGAACATGGAACAAGACACAAAAGACAAATGCTTTGACTAGCACTGTCAGTGTCAGCAGCGCACGGGAAAACGTCTCAGGTTATGTACGTAACCATGGTTCCCTGAGAGGGAACGAGATGCTGCGTCAAACGCTGTGGGAACGCCTCTGCATGATTGCGTCGTGAAGCACATGTGAAATCAGTCCAATGGCATGATGGAAAGTCATAGGTGTGTGACGTCATGACCAGGAAACTATAAAGCACACTTGAACCAAACAGCATTAGCTTCTAATAGGTCGAAGCAAGTCAGTCACAGGCAGCAGGGAGTATGGTAAAATAACGAAGCGTCTTGTTCCCTCTCAATGAACCATGGTTGCGTACATAACCTGAGATGATCCCTTACAAGGGAAATCGCACTGCGTCTTATCCCGTGCGAATTGGCCATTAATATTACAGATGTCCTGTGGTAAAATTACATTACTCCACCTCCCCATGTAAAACTAATCCCATCTGAATAGGGCTAATCTTTTGTAATGCAGTCAGCTATGTTTTCGGGAATTTTACAACGGCTTTAGAATCAGAATTTAGGATCAAAACTATCAGAATCAAAATTGTTTATAATAACATTTTTATAACCGATGCTGTTGTGATAAATCTGTCATTTGTTGTGTAAATAAATTACAAAGGTAGACAAACTCGATAGTATATAGTTGCAAGTTTAGTTTCAGTTGATTGTAGGTAAGTATCCACTTCATCTAGCGCTTACTTTGTTCTCTGTGTTATAAAATATCTTGTTACTGTTTTACTGAATGAGAACCCCGATCCAATGATGAGTCCGTGAGTTTGAATCATTCGAATTATTCGACTCATGGTTGTGCTAACCTGTTTGAATAATTAAGTGTAAAGAACCGATTCAAAAGATTCATTAGAGAATCTGAATTTTCGAAACATGACAAAATTCCTGGAATTATTGCCAGGAAAATGTTTATCTAGTCATTTATCAGTAAAATTGTACTGGAACAGACAACAGTATAGGCTATTTTTACTGTGGATCGTGTCAAAGTCAGATTAGTCTGGCGCCTAGTCACCAGAAGTTTGTCATCTCATAGTCTTTTACTGACACCCACAGGAATAGATCGGTATTGCAGTAATAAACAGTGCAACTGCAAGCTTGGTCCAGCTCCTGTATCATGATGAACTGTGTATGTAGTCACAGGAATACTTTGATGTCTCTAATTTTTAAAGAAAATGCTCTTTTCTGACACTCTTTTGTGTAATAATGTTTAGGCCTGTGCAATTGTAGAAAATGACAAGCACTGTACATTTCTGAATATATTACAGTAATTAAAATGAATATTTAAAACAGTACAATCTTTAAAACAGTACATTTGATTTATGTACTAATATTTCTAAACATGAACTCAAAGCATGAAACATTAAGTCATGAAGCAGTCGGTTATCAGTGTTTGTATTTTTATATCTGCAGGTGCTGTGCTTTGATGCTGTAAATAAACTTGATTCCTGTCCCTGAAATCAGTTTCCTGTATGACTTTGTCTCCCTTCTATCTTGTATGTTTTTCCCCAGTTAAGTGTCTCTATAAGGTGGCGGAGGAGTCCTGTTCATCAGTGCTGACGTGCTTTTAATAAATATGGTGAGAACCATAAATACGTCTTCTGATTTGTCACTGAAGCTTTTTGATGATTTCCTTTCTTCTGTCTAATAAGGTAAAAGTGACTGTGATTGGCTTGTTGTTTGGCGGTTGTGCAGCCTTCTGCCTCTGTCTCTCTCTAACCTTTCACTTCTGAGTTGATGTGTGTGTGTGTGTGTGATCAGTGCATAAAATGGAGAGTTATCTAACATTCATTTTTTTGTCATCTGTGCTCAGACTCACCACAGCTTGTATGTACACACTCAGGATCATTATGTGTGAGTTAATGTTGTAGTGATGAACTCTGTGTTAGTGTTATGAAATGGCCATAATAAAAGTTCCACTTTTGTATGTGTAATATTTGAATTAATGTAAACATGAATTTACTTCTTTCATAGTCATTTTTTCTGTTTAATAGTTTAGAATAAGCTGTAGATTTCAAAACAGCTTTTAATTAGTAACAAATTTAATTTTGACACAAAAAAATCTGACTTACAAACATTTAAGCAAAACGATACAACACTCCATGGTCTCCCCAACAATAATATAATTTTTATGTTTTATTTTTTGATATCTTAAATGATTTGTTGTCATAATCATTTCAGGCATCAGGCTGGTTGGAGGTTCACGCTGTTCTGGACGACTAGAGGTTCCTCATGGGAACACATGGTACACAGTGTGTGCTGCTGCCTTTGACCAGCAGGATGCAGAGGTTGTGTGTAGAGAGCTGGACTGTGGGGCTCCTGTACAGGTGCTGGGAGAAGATGCTTTTGGAAAAGGAGACACTCAGATGTGGACTCAAGAGATTCAGTGTGGGGGAGACGAGTATCAGTTTGCTCTCTGTCCAATGTCACCTTCACACAATTGTTCCCATGACAAAGATGCGAGCGTTATATGTGCTGGTAGGAGAACGACATATGAACTATACTAGTATTAACATAAAATCATTGAATAATATTGTACAACTATTATTTTTCTTTTTCTCTATCTTTCCTGTGCCTTTTTTACCTTTAGAAACAGTGAGATTAGTAGGTGGTAAGAGTTCCTGTGCTGGTCGAGTGGAGGTTCTTCATGATGGTCAGTGGGGAACAGTGCAAGATCTTGGCTGGGATATACATGATGCTGCAGTGGTGTGTAGAGAGATGGGCTGTGGAGAAGCTTTAAGTGCACCAAAGAGAGCTCACTTTGGAGAAGGATCAGGAGACATCTGGATATCTGATGTACAGTGTACTGGATCAGAGTCTACATTGATGAACTGTAGATTCTTTGGATGGGGAGTAAAAGCTTATCATACTGAAGATGCTGGAGTCATCTGCTCTGGTAAGCTCATCTATGATTGTTCCATAATTATTATTATTCTTTTCTACCACAGAATTCCAGGATGAATACAATTTTTCTCTCCACATTCAATGTTAAGTCAGTTGGTTGCTTGGTTGCCTGAGTGGGGTGAAGTAATGTATCGTGTTATGTTGAATTACTAGATGGAATGTACAAAAAGCATTTTGTGGGCAACAGGGTTTTTTTTTGTTCCAGACAAATACTTTTGTGAAGGAAACACATATATATCATTAATAGGTTGAGCATTTCATAGACTACATGCATCTTAATAACACTTCGGATGCATTTAGTCATTTTTTTCTTCTTGTTATTAAATAAAAATGCATTCACTCTTACACAAAATGTACACAAAATGCAAGGAACTTGTGTGAATTTTATGCATGAAACAAACAAAATGTAACTGGTCAAACTATTAACTAATAAACTGTTAAGATTTATAAAGTAATAGGGCAAGAATCAAAGCAAATATCATTACAATTGTCCCTTATTTATTGAAGGAGTCAGGCTGGTTGGAGGTTCTCGCTGTTCCGGCAGAGTAGAAGTGACTCATGATCAGTCATGGATGTCAGTGTGTGCTGCTGCCTTTGACTAGCAGGATGCAGAGGTTGTGTGTAGAGAGCTGGGGTCTCATTTATAAAACTGTGCGTAGGATCCCTACTAAAAGTGTGCGTACGCGCAAAAGCTAGATTCTGCGTACGCACAAAAAAAATCAGATTTATAAAACCATGTGTACGCCAGAACCTGCGCACAAATCCCTTTATAAATCCCAGTCAGCGGAAGATTGTGCGTACGTGCATCTCCACCCTGTCTCCTCCCTGAAATCACCATATATGGAGCTTACGACGCCTAGTTTTACTATGCATAACCTCATCTGCATATCATTTCCATACACGTTCCCATCCACGTGACATCCACGGTTAACACCGTCAAAGGTACAAGACATTGGAAAATATTAGATATGGACTATAAATGCAATTTGTGCCACACATTATATTTTTAAAGATCATCCAATATCCTCCTTATGTTTTAGAATAAATATATCAAATTATCCATTAAAACAAAATTGTATAAAATACTTAAGATAAAGGTTTTAGAATAGAGTTGATTCATTCATTTCCACTAGCCAGATAGTATTTTAATAGTTTTAAACAATTCAAATGAAATTTATGCAGTTTTGCTGATGAGGTGAACATATCTTTTAGGAAGTTTATAGCCTATTTTTAGTGGAAACAGATCGGACTACTTATTTATTGCAGTGTAAATACAATTGTCCGAAACGGCGTCACTGACAAAGTATTTTAAAAAGAAAACATGCAAATCTTACCGTTTTCCTCAAACGATATCCTTCAAATGGTAATTGTTTGAAGATCCTTCGCACGACATCAACACCTCCTGCAGCTGTGGTTGTACAGCAAGATATTATTGGACCTATTCAAACTGGACAACGGACCGTTCGACCACTGAATCCAGCAGCGTCTTCCATAATATCGAAGTTAAGTGTGCATCACTGATCGTCATTCTCGAAAAAATATTTTGTCATAACATCTGCAGTTTAGTTTAAAGAGGAATTATTGTGCTTCCAGTGCTCCTCGCTGTCATTAAAGCAGCGTGTCACTGGGAAAGTGATCGAAAGTAGTACATCTACTATCTCAATTCATATCGCTTTTGTCTCCAGAATGTGCGTACGCACAGCTCAAAGTTTGCTTAAAGGTGCGCACATTCTCCCGTCAAGTTTGTTTTTATAGATCACAACCTTTGCGTGGGAACTGGCGTACGCACGTTTCCATCCCCGTTTTGTGCGTACGCACGCTTTATAAATGAGACCCCTGGACTGTGGGGCTCCTGTACAGGTGCTGGGAGAAGATGCTTTTGGCAAAGGAGACGCTCAGATGTGGACACAAGAGATTCAGTGCAGAGGAGATGAGTCTTATATATCTTTGTGTCCAACATCACCTCTTAAATACAACTGTACACATGAGAATGGCATTGGACTGTTATGTTCTGGTAATGGAGCAGTTTTCAACTTATCAATATAATCACAAACAAGTGTTTTTTTATTTTTAAATCTTTTGCATGTTTCATACTGTTTAACTAAACTCTGTTCTTTGTCCAGGTTACACTGACCTCAGACTGGTCAATGGTCCTGACATCTGTTCTGGTCGAGTTGAGCGTCAGTACTTCAGTAAATGGGGCACAGTGTGTGATGCATGCTGGGATATGAGAGCTGCCAGTGTCCTCTGTAGACAGCTGAATTGTGGGATTGCTGTGTCTGTTGTGGGATCAGACTGGTTTGGAGAGGGAAGTGGTGAAATCTGGGCTGATGTGTTTGATTGTGACGGGAATGAAACAAAACTCTCAGAATGTTCCATCTCTTCATGGAGTCGAGCTGAATGTTCTCATAGACGAGATGTTGGAGTCATCTGCTCTAGTGAGTTCATATTGCTGAAAGATTCACTGATATGGTGCTGCTGAAGGATTAAAATAAGTATAAATTCAGTATTTCATCTCACTATACATGTGTAATTTCAATTTAAACTGAAAGAAAACATTCTTGTCATTTATTTCTGTTTTGTATACGTATTATTTATTTTAATACGGAACAGGATTAGGACCAAGCAATACAACATTATAGAATATTATCGTAATAATAACTTAAATTCGAAATAAAATGTCGGGAATAAACACGCATTTGATTGTTCATTGCACACTGATAACATGACAGAGTTTAGTCAAGCATTTATTCAAGCTATATTTTAGGCTTTCTTTCAATAACAAAGATAGGCTATATCAGCTTTAGCTAATTATATCCGAATAATAAGTATGCCTACAAACTTTAAAGAGAACAATTTCGCAGTTCTCGATTCCAACTTTTGCCAAACTTTTATGGGAATTTGTCCCTAAAGCACAATAAATCATGTGCGCGTTATGGATGAAGCTTCACACCAGACGCGTCGCGTTCTCAAGTTCTCAAAGCGGCAGTGCAAAACAATGAATAATATAATCACCATACAGGCAAAAAGTTCACTTCAAGAATAAAAAAAAAAAGCGGCGTTGATGCGTTTTACTGTAAATGTGCAAACGGAAACACAAAGGACATCTCTACATAAACACAGACTTATTAAATACAAGAAAAATACTGAAAAATGTCTATACACATTCTTCCAACCTGTGGTGAACTCTTAGACCTATGCTTATCTGCACAAATCCTTTATCAATAAGGTTTGTACAAAATGTGATCTTTCAATATTAGCGTACTCTTAATGCACGTTAAGCTTTTTCGTTATAGTGGAGGAAAACGCTTAATCTGCTTATGTGCACATATATGCTTTATTTGTAGTGTTTACTGAGTCTTTTAATTCCACTTTCTACATTTAAACCACGTTAAAAGTTTTTCACGTAATTTACCGTTTATTTTTATTTATTTGTTTATTTACTATTTATTTAAGTAGCCTAAGCTACATCTTCTAAAAAGACCCAGCCGCTTGCAAATTCTGTTTCAAGTTCGTAGGTTATTCGGTTATATTAATCAGCTAAAGCTGATAGTATTTCTTTCTTATTAAAATAAAGCCTAAAGCTTGATTAAATGATCCAGCTCTGTCATGCCATCAGTATGCAATGAACATGACACTGATCGAATGTTTTATTTCCACTTTTTTTTCCTCGAAACACGACTCTGTTAATGATTTTATTCTCAACATTGTATTTAGACTTTTTTCTCGAAATTTAACGAGTTTAATCTCGCATTATGACTTTAATCTCGAGATGTTTTTATTTATTTTTTATTGCTTGACCCTATCCTCTTCCATAATTTAAAGTATATTCACAAACTTGAAATATTTTAGTAAAACATAAGATATTCACTCAGATTCCTCTCTGGCTGTTCATGATGGTCTGGTGCGGTTGTCTGGAGAGAGACAGTGTGAGGGGGAGGTGGAAGTTTCCATCCATCAGGTCTGGAGGAGAGTTCTGCTGGACTCCTGGAGTCTCACTGAATCCTCTGTGGTCTGCAGACAGCTGGGCTGTGGCTCTGTGCTGAACTTCTCCGGCTCCTCTTCATCCAGTCCTGAACACAGTCATGAGTGTGTGACGGGCTTCCAGTGCTCTGGGAGTGAAGCTCATCTGGGGAACTGCAGCTCTCCACAAACTCTCAACTGCAGCTCCACACAACAGCTGTCAATCACCTGCCTTGGTGAGAAGAGCAACATCTGGGCAGATTCTTCAGTTGTTAGTGATCACTAATGTGTTTCTCTTTCTCTGAATATCAGGTCGTGGGTCCATCAGGCTGGTGGGTTCTGGGGGAGACTGTGCAGGGAGGCTGGAGGTTTTTCACAGCGGCTCATGGGGGACAGTGTGTGATGACTCCTGGGATATTAAAGATGCCCATGTGGTGTGCAGACAGCTGCAGTGTGGAGTGGCCCTCAGTAACCAGCAGGTTCCAGCCTGGTTTGGTCCTGGTTCTGGACCCATATGGCTGGATGAGGTGGAGTGTGAGGGGAATGAGACGTCCCTGTGGAGCTGCTCTTCTCCAGGCTGGGGAAAACATGACTGTCAACACAAGCAGGATGTAGGAGTCGTGTGTTCAGGTAAACAGTGAACAATAATTTCAATAACATTTCAATAGCTTACATATGGGACTGATGGTTAGAGGTATGATCCAGTGTATTTGCACTGCACATTAACAGCAGTGTTAATCAACTGATATGTGATTCTCATTTAGATGTAGTTTCAGCATTCATTATGAAAAAAAACCCATTCTGTTAAAAAAATTATGTTAACGGTTCTTGCACATTAAATTTCCTAGTGTGGACTGAATACCGTATACTTACTCATTGTTACTGCAGCACAGCACTGCTGAACATAGCATGACCCATTGTCAGATTCCCGAATGACTCAAATTAGTTACTTCTTTTAGTGACGTAAACAGTGCCTGATTAAACATGTTTTTACAGTTTTTGTTTGTCTAGCATGAAAACATTCAAATTGCATCTATAAAGCCTGTGAACATCACTAAAAAGTTGGAATTGTTTTACTTTTTATTATTGACATTATTTCATCATTTGGTAATGGCATTGCATTTATTTTTTTTCCAAATTAAACACACACACAAACACAGGTTTGTTTTGCTATCAAAGTGAGGACATTCCATAGGCATAATGGTTTTTATATTGTACAAACTGTACATTCAATTCCCCTACACTACACCTACCCAGCACAGAAAACATTCTGCATTTTTACATTTTTAATAAAACATTGTTTATTATATTTTTAAAACTATTTTAAATATGAGGACTCATGAAATGTCCTCATAAAACATGTTTACGTCATAATAACAGTGTAATACTCATGTCATTATACAAATTTGTGTCCTTACAAATCACACACACGCACACGCACGCACACACACACACACACACACACAATTTTAATGGAGGAATTATTCCCATTCTAACAGACTGGATTTAAATGAGAATTGATGTTGATTCTCCTCCTCCTCCATCTAGAGTTTAAAGAGATCAGGTTAACTGAGGGCTGTGAAGGGAATGTGGAGGTTTTCTACAATGGATCCTGGGGCAATGTGTGTTACAATAAGATGGACAGAGACACAGCGAGTCTGATCTGTCAAGAGCTGAACTGTGGAAGATCTGCCAGTGAACCCAGTTATTCAGAGGGACTGAAGTCTCATAATTGGCTTGATAAACTTAATTGTCGACGTCATGATTCCACTCTATGGCAGTGTCCATCTTCACCCTGGGGACTGAATGACTGTGATAATAAAGTGGCCAAAATCACCTGCTCAGGTAAGATGATATTTAACTGATTTAAAGCTGCTGTCCGTGATTTTTGGCCCTCTAGCGGTTAATAAACAGAACTGCACGAATCTTGCGGATGAACATTCTAGCTGGAGCTACTTTTCTCCGTGTATGTCTATGGTGAGTCACGCAGTTACTGTGATACTCTGCGGCGAGTCCTACCAGTCCGGTCTGAAATAGTCCGTATATAAACACTTATTATAAGTGTACCCTAATGATTCAGGATAAGACAAAAACACGGTTTGGAAAATGGATTCATGTTGTATATTCTCATTATATAATTTTTGTAAATTTTTAACACAAAAAAAGTTGTGGACTGCAGCTTTGAGATAGTTTGAAGTATGCAATTCACACATTCTAACACTAAATGAAATATGACCAATGACTCAACTTTTCACAATACAAAAACTTTTATCTCATTAGAAAAATATTAAATAGACTGCATATTAAGATGATGTCACCAACTGAAGTGGCCTAGAAGATTAACTGATCACCTGATTCATTACCAGATTTTACAAAAAGCTGAATGGCAAATAAATGCAACAGAATATTTTACATTTTGTTTCCAAAAATTTTCCAAAACGCTCAAAATACTTTATACAACATGTATACTACAGTTTCTTCAGTGTGTTTGAGGGAGCAGAGAAGAAACTTTGGTACTGAATTTATTAGTCTTTTATGAGAACAATGGGAATGGAGAGCTGTCTGACACTTATTTTACTGTCTTCAGTGGTTACTCTTATTACAGCTAGTAAGTACACTCAGTGTCAGATAAATAAAAAAACAAGTATGCTATATTGATTGAATGAATTGAAATTTATTTACATGTGATTTTGCATTTACATGTTAACTTCTGTATGATAATTATTGTATTGTTGTGTGTTTATTTATTGATGTTTCTCTCATGGACAGATCGTGTGAATGTGAGGCTTGTGAATGGTGACAGTCGCTGTGCTGGTTGAGTGGAGGTTCTTCATGATGGTCAGTGGGGAACAGTGTGTCATTGGAGCTGGGATATGACTGATGCTGCAGTGGTGTGTAGAGAGATGAACTGTGGGGAGGCTTTAGAAGCTACAAGATATTCTTACTTTGGACGAGGATCAGGAAAAATCTGGATGGATAGAGTGCAGTGTAGAGGATCAGAGTCAACACTGAAGGACTGTGAATCAAGAGGATGGGGTGAACATAACAGCTATTGTGGCGATCATAACTCTGATGTTGGAGTCGTGCTCACGTAAGCAGTTTCATACACCTCATCGTTTGTTACATCACCTATCACCATTTCTTCTAATAACACAATATGCAAAATAATTAAATAAATAAATAAAATATACAATAATTTTATACATTTTGTTTTCAAAGCTATTTATAAACAATGAACTTATGATTAATTGTTAAATTGTCATTTGAGACGTCAGTTCATTATTTTCATTATTAATTAAATTGAAGGATTTAATCACTCACAGTTATTGTTTGTTCGTAACAGTCACAGTAAGACAGGTTCACTCACTATGATTCTAATTAAAGTGTTTTTATGTGTTATGCAAATAATCAGAAACCATAAACTATGGACGATTTACAAGACTTGCTGATGGACCTCACCTGTGCTCTGGGAGATTAGAGGTTCTTCAGGGGAACACATGGTACACAGTGTGTGCTGCTGCCTTTGACCAGCAGGATGCAGAGGTTGTGTGTAGAGAGCTGGACTGTGGGGCTCCTGTACAGGTGCTGGGAGAAGATGCTTTTGGAAAAGGAGACGCTCAGATGTGGACAAAAAAGATTCAGTGTAGAGGAGAAGAATCACTTGTTCGATTGTGTCCAACTTCACATGACATTCAGTGCTCTCAAAAAAACAATGTGGGACTGATATGCTCTGGTAAAACTTCAATATTTATCCTGTCAGTGGAGAAATCTGAACCCAGTTATTAAAAAATAAAATGTAATTATTGGATCCATTTCATTGAGCTTTGACTGTCTTTTTCTTTGTCCAGGTTACACTGACCTCAGACTGGTCAATGGTCCTGACATCTGTTCTGGTCGAGTTGAGCGTCAGTACTTCAGTAAATGGGGCACAGTGTGTGATGCATGCTGGGATATGAGAGCTGCCAGTGTCCTCTGTAGACAGCTGAATTGTGGGATTGCTGTGTCTGTTGTGGGATCAGACTGGTTTGGAGAGGGAAGTGGTGAAATCTGGGCTGATGTGTTTGATTGTGACGGGAATGAAACAAAACTCTCAGAATGTTCCATCTCTTCATGGAGTCGAGCTGAATGTTCTCATAGACGAGATGTTGGAGTCATCTGCTCTGGTGAGGGGATTTTATTGAAATAAATGTTATAAATTATCTAGAAATATCTTAATAAAGTGTCACATCTTTCACTCAGATTCCTCTCTGGCTGTTCATGATGGTCTGGTGCGGTTGTCTGGAGAGAGACAGTGTGAGGGGGAGGTGGAAGTTTCCATCCATCAGGTCTGGAGGAGAGTTCTGCTGGACTCCTGGAGTCTCACTGAATCCTCTGTGGTCTGCAGACAGCTGGGCTGTGGCTCTGTGCTGAACTTCTCCGGCTCCTCTTCATCCAGTCCTGAACACAGTCATGAGTGTGTGACGGGCTTCCAGTGCTCTGGGAGTGAAGCTCATCTGGGGAACTGCAGCTCTCCACAAACTCTCAACTGCAGCTCCACACAACAGCTGTCAATCACCTGCCTTGGTGAGAAGAGCAACATCTGGGCAGATTCTTCAGTTGTTAGTGATCACTAATGTGTTTCTCTTTCTCTGAATATCAGGTCGTGGGTCCATCAGGCTGGTGGGTTCTGGGGGAGACTGTGCAGGGAGGCTGGAGGTTTTTCACAGCGGCTCATGGGGGACAGTGTGTGATGACTCCTGGGATATTAAAGATGCCCATGTGGTGTGCAGACAGCTGCAGTGTGGAGCGGCCCTCAGTAACCAGCAGGTACCAGCCTGGTTTGGTCCTGGTTCTGGACCCATATGGCTGGATGAGGTGGAGTGTGAGGGGAATGAGACGTCCCTGTGGAGCTGCTCTTCTCCAGGCTGGGGAAAACATGACTGCCAACACAAGGAGGATGTAGGAGTCGTGTGCTCAGGTAAACAGTGAACAATAATTTCAATAATAACATTTCAATAATGTATGTGACTGATAATATCCAGTATACTTGCATTTGCACATTTACAGCAGTGTTGGGAACAGAGAATAGGTCCTTATTCAGAAAATATTTAGAAAATATTAGAACCAATTAGAACCAAATAACAGTTCTTTCATGTGCACTTTTCGGTGTGGATGGAGTACTGGACTAAAATACCCTGACAGACTTTTCTGAAGTACTTACTTATCAGTACCACAATACAACATTACTGAATTTACAGCTTGACACGTAGTGCAGCTAATGTAGTCCAATTGCCTAATGAATGACTTTAGTGAGTCGGTTCTTTTAGTGAATTAAAAGCATATAGCATAACTAGTGTAGTGATTCCTGAACAAATGGGTCAATTCTGTCCAGTAAATCAAAAACATAAAGTTTAGAACCAGCTTTGAGACTGAAATCAGTGTAGTTACTGACTGGACGCTCATACAACAAAATGTAGCTAAATACTGTACATATTGTGCATTTGGTCAGTAGCATTTTATAAATATGAATAAAATAATTTTTTTTCACATTTTTGTTTGTTTAAAAATTGTGTAACACTCTTTGCATGAATTGTTTTAAATGTTTTAAATATATTTATTATTAAAATTATCTCATCCTTTGGAAATGGATATGTATTTTGTTTTTCCAAGTATTTATTCCTTAAAAGCACTAAAAGAATCATCGATTTATTTAATCATCGAATTCTTTTATTTCCATCCCAAATGAACAGATTTACAGTATCTCACAGAAGTGAGTACTCACATTTTTGTAAATATTTTATTATATCTTTTCATGTGACAACACTGAAGAAATGACACTTTTCTACAATGTAAAGTAGTGAGTGTACAGCTCACTATTTACATTTTAGCAAAGTGTCATTTCTTCAGTGTTGAAGAAAAGATATAAAATGAAAAGATATAAAATATTTACAAAAATGTGAGGGGTGTACTCACTTCTGTGAGATACTGTAAGTCACATGAGAGTTGAAGTTGATTCTCATCCTTGTCTTTCTAGAGTTTAAAGAGATCAGGTTAACTGAGGGCTGTGAAGGGAATGTGGAGGTTTTCTACAATGGATCCTGGGGTAATGTGTGTTACAATCAGATGGACAGAGACACAGTGAGTCTGATCTGTCAAGAGCTGAACTGTGGAAGATCTGCCAGTGAACCCAGTAATTCAGAGGGACTGAAGTCTCATAATTGGCTTGATAATTTTAAATGTCGACGTCATGATTCCACTCTATGGCAGTGTCCATCTTCACCCTGGGGACAAAATGACTGTAAGGAAGATGAAGTGGCCAAAATCACCTGCTCAAGTGAGATTATATTTTACTGATTTAAAATAATGACATTTTTTTTTAAATTGTTCTTTTCAGTATTGAATGAAATTTTAATGTTTTAATCTCAGAGGAACAGACTCATGAATCTCCTCTGAGTCTTCTGACATGTTCAAACTCATCATCTCCTCACCAGAGACAGTGTTCAGGTAAGTTTATTTTGAGTTAATTATTACTTAATAACTTAATAGTTATAAATTTAGGATGCATTTTTTTCTATATATATGCATTAAAATCTATGCACTTGAACACTAATAATTTATAATAACTTTAAATAGTTATAAAATGCATTGTAAATGTGTTTTTGTAAATGTTGTGCTGAAGCTGGTCAGTGACGTTGATGTGTGTGATTTAGATCATGTTCCTCTCAGACTGAGTGGAGGGGAGGGCCGGTGCTCTGGGAAGCTGGAGGTGTATCATAACTCTGAGTGGGGCTCAGTCTGTGAGGATCTGTGGGACATCAGCGATGCTCAGGTGGTCTGCAGACAGCTGGGTTGTGGAGCAGCACTGAGGGCTGATGGGAATTCAACCTTTGGTGCTGGTGAAGGTGTTGTGTGGCTGAACAGAGTCGAGTGCAGAGGGAATGAGATTCACCTGTGGGACTGTCCTCTCTCCCTGAAGAACCACACTGACTGCTCCAAAAAATATCACGCTGGACTCACCTGTGCAGGTCACAGAAAATCACTGACCAATATTAGTAATTTTAGTGCTAATAATATTTGTGTATTTAAACCATCATTTGCATTTATTTGATTTTGAATGTGTTTGTGTCTTTTTTGACAGATTTGTCAGTGTCCACTACTCCTGCCACAACATCATCTTCTCCTCCAGTTTCTCAGACAGTGAGCTCAACATCAGTCTCTCGTCCACAAACTCCTCCGTCTCTCTCTGTGCTTGTGATTGTACTGGGAGTTGTGCTCTTACTGCTCTTAGTGCCACTGCTTATACTGATTCAGCAGAACAGAGTGATGAGGAGAGGTAGGAGAGATCCAGAGACTGTCATATTGTGTCTTATTCAGTGTGTGATCAGTCATGTGTTGTGAACTGACAGCAGGTTTGTCTCTCTACACTCACAGCTCTCTCTAAGAGGAGACACAGGAGCACGACTGAGGCCGTTTATGAGGAGATTCATCACAGACACGATCACTTCACTCAGAGGGGTGAGACATGAGCCCTGAATCTTATTTAATATGATGAATTAATAAGAGAGTCTGTCAGACACTTGATGTTCATCTATTATTAGTCCTGTTAAACCTCCTGCAGAAAACCACAGAGCTGCAGGTGTGTGTGTGTGTGTGTGTGTGTGTGTCAGTGAGTGTTTCTTCCTGTGTGTATTTTTAGGAGTAATAAGGAGGTTCTTATGTTTGTACATGTAAGTGCAGGTGTGTGTGAGTGTGAGTGTGTGTGTGTGTGTGTGTGTGTGTGTGTGTGTTTGTCTCTTCCTGTGTGTATTTCTGGAAGGCAGTGAGGAATGGGTTCATGTGAGGATACATGTGTGTTTACTAATAGGCCTCTAAAACATGAGATTTCTGCCTCTAATGCTTTTAAAATGCAAGTAATTAATATTTGTGTTTTCAGTAACAAAATGCTTTCTGATCCAAAGGAAATGAGGATTCAGTCTGTTTGTAATGATGAACATGTTTCTGACTGTTCTGCTCCTTTAACAGGGAGTCTCATCTCTGAAGAACTGCATTCTGGGTATGAAGATGCTGATGAGCTTCTCTCAGGTTAGAGAGCTGAAGAATATTCAAAACAACACCTAAAATAAATTATTTGATTTACAAACTCTAAAAAATAGATCAAACGTATTTCACATATTTTACCACTAAATGAAATGTGTTTGAATGTTTCAATTGTTCACAATACTAAAAGTTTTCTCTTATTAGAAAAAGAGTTCAAGACTGTATATTATGATGATGTCACCAGTGGCCTGAAAGGTCAGTAATTGATCACATGATTCATTTATTACCAGATGATTAAAAAAAACTGAATGGTCTCAAGAAGTGCAACAGTATATTTTGCATTTATGTTGTTTCCCAAAATATTAAAAACACCCAAAATATAAACATGTTTTGATGCAGAAGAGATGAAGAAGGAAATCACACCGGGATACTATGATGATGTCATCACTGATGGACTGAACCCAGATCGTGAGACAGGTGTCGCTCTGTTATTATAATAGGATATGAAATATATAAAATATATTCAAAATATATATAAATGATATTTTGTATGGGTGTCTCATGTTCAATTTGTAGAAGACACACCTGAGAGTTATGATGATGTCATGACGAGTGGACAGAACTTTAATATTAAAAAAGGTGTTTTTACTTTTTATTCATTTTTTGTTTGTGAATGTTTAACATAATACCTCTGAAGTGATGCTCAGTTCTGATATGATGATGTATCATTTGTTCTGTTCATATCTTCATGTTTATGTAGTGGACACACCGGAGCATTATGATGATGTCATCATTAATGGACAGAACATTCCAGGTGCAACAGGTGAGTCACACAGAACTGTATTTTATCATCATCCACTAATATTGAACATGTTTCTACCTTTAATGAATCATCATGACTTCATCAGGAGTAAATCTAATGGTCTCAGACAGTCATGAAGAGAAAGAGATCAATGACATCATCAATGACACAAGCTGTATTAAAATCACAATGTGAGGTTTTATTTCACATGTGTATCAGAGGGAGATCAGGAGGAGTATGATGATGTGAAGAACAGCAATGAAGATGAGAGAAACCTGTTGGGTCAGTTATTGTCACATTTCTATATTTTTATTAGTTATGTTGCTCATTTAAACTAAATCTTGATGCATTTACAACAATGAAAATATGAATTTGCTTTTGTTTTTAAAAACAGACTATGATGATGTGGGGGAGGAGTCAAATAAAGAGGGAGGGGCCATATGACTCACTGACCACACCCACTGCCTCTGATCATCAAATCATATTACAGTTACTGCAGATACTGGGTTTCTTATGTTGCTACTAATGCATCAATGCCTTATGATTTTATGATATTTCAAATCTTTTTGAATGAAATGTGACGTAATAAATGAATTTTTATTATCTTCATGAATGAATGAATTTTTTAAAAAAGTATTTGGAGGAAAGTGGTCAAATGAAAATGTGGAAAAATTATTCTTTGGTGATTTTAGGCTAATAATGACAAAATTTAAAATAAATTGGAGCATAATAATTTCCAATGCAGTTTTAAGAAACTTTAGTGATAACAACAAAAAGGTTTGCAAAGATTATTGTACGCATAATTTTGTTCATAAAAAAATCACACTTTTAAACACCTGCACGGTTTATTGTGTGATGGTCCAGTTTAAATTTAAAATACTTAAAAGAACTTTAAACTTTTCTTTATTTTTATTTTTTGGTTGATACTGAATTATTTGCACTGGAATATTTTAGATTAGCTCCATCTGCAGGTTGAGTTTGGACTGATTATTCTTGGTTTTTCTTTTCAACCACTTTTCAACTATCAAGAACACAGACTATAATAAAACAGGCATCAAACATTTGCCAAATAATTTAAAGGGTGCTGAATATGTTTACATGACATTAGACTAAATACCGTACATTCCTTAAGACAAGGTAAACTTATAAATATATTCATATATCTTCTTTTCTAATTGTGCAAGAAAGTAAAAATTCAGTTAGTGTATAGTTATTCAGTTAGTTACCTCAACATGAAAGTAACATAATCTGATATTTTTTGTTACTTTTATTTATTATTATTATATTTTAATTCAAGACCATACATGCAAATAAATATGAACAGTATATCAAGTTTGCTTTGACTCGTCCAGTATAGCCATGTGGACGTGCCCGGTGTAAACACGGTAAGTTTCTGATTATTATTATTATTATTAACCTTTATTTAACCAGGTGAGTCAATTGAGAACCAGTTCTCATTTACAATGACGACCTGGCCAAGAGGCAGCATAAAAAACCAGTACAATACAAAAACATAAAAGATACAGGTAACACAACTACACAGTGACATAAAAGTAAACAATAAACTAAAAACAAGTACAATGATCCTGAATTATTGACTGAACTGAATTTTTAAAGGAAGCAAGCGATATGAATGAGCTAAGTTTTAGAGTCGATTGGATACGATTGGAATCGTCTGCAGCAGAAAACTGAAAAGAACAATGACCAAAGGAGGTGCGGACTTTGAGTATACAGAGAGTAAAGAAACTGCTAGGGCGCAGATTACGACTTGTATTATGAGCAGTTAAAAGGGACTGTAAGTATAATGGAGTTTTACCAATAAGAGTTTTATAAATAAACAGAAGCCAATGAATTTGTCTGCACGAATGTAGAGAAGACCAATTCAGTAAAGAATACAGATGGCAATGGTGAGTGTTAAATGAGGATCTGAGCATTGGACTACACTGTATTTCAGTTGTGTATTCACTGTATTTCAGTCGTGGTTGCATGGACGTTACTCTTCTAGAATTGTATTTACAATAAAATCAGTGACCAGCTCAATGAATGCACAATTTGATGTTCTGTTGTTCTAGGAGGAGATATTAACAGTTAAAAAGATCCAACTAAAGTTTTAATTTTCTCATTTAAAAATTTGGGAAAATAAATAATAATTAAAAATGTCATCATTTGACAGTTTCATTTGATTTTTAATAAACACTTAGGCCTACCTTGTCACAGTCACATGGACTTTCAGTTTGTTTGTTGTCATCTGTCACATGTTCCTTTGTTCTAGTTTCCCGCCACAATCAGTATCCATGGACACTAATCTATTCATCACAGCTGTTTGTCATTTGAGTTCATCAGTCTGTCTATTTAAGTTCCTGTATCTGTTCAGTTAGTTGTTGGGTGTCGGTCGGGTGTCGTTTGTGTGTACCTTGGTGTTTGTTCCTGTATGTTCCAGTTGGATTATCTAATAAAAGACTTGTTTTGATCTCATCTCCTCGTCGTGTGCTTTATACACCCTAGGTACTGTAACATACCTTTAGAAACGATTATTATAAGAACCTGCTGAAAATGCAATAAGTAAGCCTATCTCTTGGACATGGACTCATCTGATCACAGCACACATTTCCATGAACTCGGGCCCAGAGAACTCGCTGCGATCTCTGCATTGAACAGATGTATAACTTTTCCTCGTGTAACAGAGATTCAAGTTGTATTTTTTTTTGATGCAGCAGCAGACTGTGTTAAGTAAGTTTTCTAAAGTACTCCTGAGCCCATGTGGCTACATTTAAAACAGCAGCATGATGGTTTGTCATGTAATGCCATCTGAGGGGTCAAAGGTCACACACATTCAACAGAGGTTTGCTATGTTGCCCTACACTGACTGAGATTTCTCTGGATTCCCTGAATCTTTTCACAATATTTGCTAGATGGTGAAAGACTTAAAGTGTTAGTTCACCCAAAAATGAGAATTCTGTCATTTATTACTCACCCTCATGTCGTTCTACACCCGTAAGGCCTTCATTCATCTTATGAACACAAATTAAGATATTTTAATTAAATCCGATGACTCAGTGAGGCCTGCGTTCAAAGCAATGACATTTCCTCTCTCAAGATCCATAATACTAAAAACATATTTAAAACAGTTCATGTGAGTTCAGTGGTTCTACCTTAATATTCTAAAGCGACAAGAATATTTTTTTGTACGCCAAAAAAAAAAAATAATTCAAAACACTGCTTCGGAGCTTTACGAATCGAATCAGTGATTCGGAGCGCCAAAGTCACGTGATTTCAGCAGTTTAGCCGTTTGATTGGAGATCCGCTTTGAATGCAGGCCTCACTGACCCATCGATTTAATCAAAATATCTTAATTTGTGTTCTGAAGATGAATGAAGGCCTTACGAGTGTAGAACGACATGAGGGTGAGTAATTAATTACATTATTTTTATTTTTGGGTGAACTAACCCTTTAAATTCTTTGCAATCTTGCATGGAGAAATGTGATTTTTGAATTGTTTGACAATTCTCTCATGAAATTTGGCACAAAGTAGAGACCCATCTTTGCTTGCAAAACCGAGTCTTTGGTGGATGTTCCTTTTCCTTTACACAAACATGATCCCCTCACCTGTTAACAATTCACCTGCTCATTGTGGACTGTTTCAAAACTGTTTAACTCAGATATTCTGTAATCTTTTCACTATTATTTCGCCTCTGTCACTATTTTTAAGTGTGTTGCAGCATCAAAATTTGTTTATATTTACAAAATACAATTAATTTGGCCAGTGAAAACATTTATTTTATTTTTACTTTTGTCAGTTAAATAAAGGTTCAAGAGAATTAAGAAATCACAGATTCTTGATTTTATTGCATTTTACAAAATGTCTTTTTACAAAACTTTTCTTGATTTGGGGCTGTACAATTGCCTATCTTATAACAGCAGACAAAGAGTAAAATGAATGTGCTGTGAAGAGAGCTATATGTTAAATAAATTACAATTGTAGCTATAAACAAAGTAGCTGTACTCAAACAAATATACATTTTCTGGCCATAAAAATGTACGGAAGCCCTAAACGGCCATGGATTATTATTATTTTTCTGTCTTGTTTTCTCGTGATCACGACTTATTTTCTCGTGATCTCGAGATAACAAAAGTTGTTTTCTCGTGATCACGACTTAATATTTTCTCGTGATCTCGAGATAACAAAAGTTGTTTTCTCGTGATCACGACTTATTTTTCTCGTGATCTCGAGAAAACAAAAGTTGTTTTCTCGTGATCATGACTTAATCTCTGCTCTAAATTACACAAATGTGCCAACAGGTGGCAGTATATTACCAAATATAACTGGTGATGCGCTGTAAATCCACTTTACTGTATTAGTTCATATTGGCTCAGATTGTACGAGTTTCGGACAGAGAGAGTTTTCGTGATCGCTTTATTTTGTGCAGTATTGTGTGCCTTAAACGATTAACTTAACTGTTAAATGACTGATTATAATTATTTTGCTTGAAAGTGTATCTGTTATCGTAGTTGCCTCACCACAGTTTCACGACTGCAATATTAAATTGGATCAACGTTGATCCAACCATGGTACCTGACGTTGTTTCAACGTTGAAATGCCAGCTGGGATGTGATCAATCAAATCAAACAGTCAATCAAAATCAATCAGTTTGAACAGCTAAAACCAGCCAGTCTGACCAGCTAAGACCAGCCTGGACAGCTAAAATCAGCCTGACCAGCTAAAACCAGCTAAGACCAGCTAAGACCAGCCTGACCAGCTAAGACCAGCTAAAACCAGCCTGACCAGCTAAAACCAGCTAAGACCAGCTAAAACCAGCTAAGACCAGCCATCCTGACCAGCTAAAACCAGCTAAGACCAGCTAAGACCAGCCTGACCAGCTAAAACCAGCCTGACCAGCTAAAACCAGCTAAGACCAGCTAAAACCAGCTAAGACCAGCCTGACCAGCTAAGACCAGCTAAAACCAGCTAAGACCAGCTAAAACCAGCTAAAAAAGTGGTCAAAACCCCTCTTAAACCAGCATGAGAAACCAGCTATGACCAGGCTGGGAGACCAGCTAAAACCAGCTTGACCAGCTTAAGCTGGTTTTAGCTGGTTTTTTCAGCAGGGTAGTTCGATGTGATACTAAACTTATTGCTTATTAAAACTAATTTTGATGTCACTGTATAGTATTCTGTTTGAACCTTATTGTGTATCTTTAAGACGCTATTTTAATCATTGCAGTTTCAGTGTTCGTTTACCTCACTATGTCACTCAATGTATATAAGAAATATGATTTATAGCCTATGTCATTTAATTCAGTGATAGTGTGTAACCTATTGTATTTTCTACATTTCTTTGTAGGTAACACACATACACATAAACATACGGAAGCCCTAAACGGCCATGGATTATTATTTTTTTTCTATCTTGTTTTCTCGTGATCACAACTTATTTTCTCGTGATCTCGAGATAACAAAAGTTGTTTTCTCGTGATCACGACTTATTTTTCTCGTGATCTCGAGATAACAAAAGTTGTTTTCTCGAGATCACGACTTATTTTTCTCGTGATCTCGAGATAACAAAAGTTGTTTTCTCGTGATCACGACTTAATTTTTTCGTGATCTCGAGATAACAAAAGTTGTTTTGTCGTGATCATGACATAAAAGTTATTTTTTACAGTGATTGATTCTGAAACACTGTACCCGGATTCTACTGTTGCTATAGTAACGAACACAACTTTGACGCGCATCTGATCAACGGATAAATCATGCGCTCTTATATCTTGCGGATATTTCAGCTAAATGTTTACTTCACTTAATAATAAAGTTTACAATAAATAAATACATATAGGCTAATCAATCACTGTTCAATAAATGTACGCTTAACATTTTGTTTGTGTAATTAACATAATATTTAATAGAGCATCTCAAGCGCAGGCAGAGTGCAATTCGGAAAGATGCCAGATTCTATAATTCTAAAACCTTTTAGATTAAACCAACTTTATTTTCCATACTCATTTAATATATATATATATATATATATATATATATATATATATATATATATATATATATATATATATATATATATGTTACATAATGTGTTTGTTATTTTTATTCGTCATGTAGGATAGGCTGTGATGTGCGTTAACTGTCTTCCTCCTCTTCCATTAAAAAGAGGTGCAGTACTCCAGATTTCCAAGGATTTTATACTTTAATCCAGTTGATATAGGCTAAAACAATTTTGGGATGCTGTTTGAGAAGCGTGTTTATGTGTATGTGTGTTGTTTCCTACAAAGAAATGTAGAAAATACAATAGGTTACACACTATCACTGAATTAAATGACATAGACTATAAATCATATTTCTTATATACATTGAGTGACATTAAACGAACACTGAAACTGCGATGATTAAAATAGCGTCTTAAAGATACACAATAAGGTTCAAACAGAATACTATACAGTGACATCAAAATTAGTTTTAATAGGCTAAGTTTAGTATCACATCGAACTATTGCAGTCGTGAAACTGTGGTGAGGCAACTACGATAACAGATACACTTTCAAGCAAAATAATTATAATCAGTCATTTAACAGTTAAGTTAATCGCTTAAGGCACACAATACTGCACAAAATAAAGCGATCACGAAAACTATCTCTGTCCGAAACTCGTACAATCTGAGCCAATATGAACTAATACAGTAAAGTGGATATTTACAGCGCATCACCAGTTATATTTGGTAATATACTGCCACCTGTTGGCACATTTGTTTAATTTAGAGCAGAGATTAAGTCGTGATCACGACAAAACAACTTTTGTTTTCTCGAGATCACGAGAAAATTAAGTCGTGATCACGAGAAAACAACTTTTGTTATCTCGAGATAACGAGAAAATTAAGTCGTGATCACGAGAAAACAACTTTTGTTATCTCGAGATCACGAGAAAAATAAGTCGTGATCACGAGAAAACAACTTTTGTTATCTCGAGATCAGGAGAAAATTAAGTCGTGATCACGAGAAAACAACTTTTGTTATCTCGAGATCACGAGAAAATAAGTCGTGATCACGAGAAAACAACTTTTGTTATCTCGAGATCACGAGAAAATAAGTCGTGATCACGAGAAAACGAGATAGAAAAAAAATAATAATCCATGGCCGTTTAGGGCTTCCGTAATAATGGACATTGTATATAAAAATGTATGAGAATCATGAACAAGACTCTTTTCTGCTTCTTTACAATAAGTGTTTGCTGCCATCTGCTGGATGAATTACACATTTGCAATATTAAACACATATAATGCCACAAGAATATATGTGGAACAGAAACCAATGTTTATTTATTAATGTTGTCTGAAATTTGTCTGTTTGTTGTACACAACCAGTCCAGTTCATTTCATAATTTATTAACATAATGTTAACTGTTTTCTTGGATTGAATATCATGATATTGTAGTAAAATACAATTAATATTATAAACATTTGTTCCAAAAATAACTTTAAATTTTCATTTCGTTTATTATCATTTCTATATTTAAAGCAAAGATTAAGTATTTTTGTGTGTGAAATCAAGTGTCAGTAAGTGATCAGTCAGTCATCAGTGTTGTATGTTGTGTGTGCAGATCCAGGCTTTGATGCTGAATATAACCTGCAGTGTTTCTCTATCAATCTCTTTAAGTTTAGTGTGACTTTATCTCCACGCTGACATATGACTGACACGAGTCTGTCCTCAGTGAAGTGTCTCTTCACGCTGGAGGAGGAGTCCCGCTCATCAGCGCTCACACTTTATTGATATATATGGAGAAAATAAAAATGCTGCTTTCTGATTTGTCACTGATTGTGTTTGATGATTTCCTCTGTTGTGTCTAATAAGGTAACAGTGAGTGTCATTGGCAGCTGTGAGAGTCTCTCTCTCTTTAGGGGACTGACAGGAGCCAGTTTCTTCAGTGTGTTTGAGGGAGCAGAAGGAGAAACAGAGTCAAACAAACAGTGTGACGAGCAGAAGAAGATGGAGGGATGTCTGACACTCGTTTTACTCTCCTCTATAGTCACTCTAACAACATCTGGTAAGTACAAAATAGACTGTAAAGATGTGAAATTTTATTTGTTTGAATAAGCAGTTTATCTATGATGGCATTAGACCATGAAGCCAAATTGAGGCCTAAAATATGTAAATTGAGATTTTGAGATATACTATTAATTATTAGTAATATTTTATCAATTATTAAAGCATTTACAGTCAAGCAGTGTAATGACAACAAGATGATCTGTCAAATCCTCTTGTCAGAAAAGCGATCAGTTTATTCTCCAGCTTTAGTTGTCTAGAATACTATGCACCATGATATGGAAATGTTCCTCAACTTCACAATATTCAACAAATGATTGTAGGCTACTGGCTAAATTTCTCTCTCTTTCATCTACAGATACTGAGACTGTGAGGTTAGTTGGTGGTCCCAGTCGCTGTGCTGGTCGAGTGGAGGTACTTCATGATGGTCAGTGGGGAACAGTGTGTGGTGATTTCTGGGATATGAATGATGCTGCAGTGGTGTGTAGAGAGCTGGACTGTGGAAAGGCTCTAGAGGCTGTGAGTAAGGCTCACTTTGGATCAGGATCAGGACCAATCTGGATGGATGTTGTGGCCTGTAATGGATCAGAGTCTACACTGAAGAACTGTACATCATTAGGATGGGGTGTTCATGCCTGTGGTCATCAACAAGATGCTGGAGTCATCTGCTCAGGTGATTCTGTTCAATCTTGTTAATTGTTTTGTTAGAAAAATAAGTAAATAGAATTTATCTCAATAATGAAAAAAGTAGCATATCACACATTTCTTTTACATTGATTTTTGGTAACACTTTAGAATACTGTTCCGTCTATAATGCATAACTACACAGAAACAAATGAGTAACGCATTATTAACACTCTACTAACTAATATTATCTATAAGAAACTCTGATTCATGAATTAGTAAGTAATAGTTCTCAGTTGAGTGTGGTAGTTCACTATATAGCTAATCAGTAACTACTATTGTTTTCATACCTCATGGAGAACTACTGTATACAGGTTCATAATTAACATGAATAATGCATAATGTACAATTAATTCTAAAGTGAAGATCATGGTAACCCTCTAGTAATGACTGAGGTAATTATCAAATCCTTCAGAAGGAATGACTAATTATTTGGATCAGTATTCTAAAGTGAGAAACATGATAACTCTAGTAACTGCTGAAGTTATTGTAAACTTTTGAGGGTTTTTGTACAGTACAGTAATTCCTTTTGATGGATTTGGTAACACCTACATAATTACTAGTTACCATGATCTTCACTTTAGAATACTGATCCAAATAATTAGTAGTTCCTTTAAAATTATGTAGTAACAATTTATAGTAGGGCTGTCAAAATAACGCGTTAATTTTGATTAATTAATCTGATAAAAAATAACGCGTTAAAAAAAATAACGCAGATTAATCCATTCCGTATTGACCTTTGAACCTGGAACGCGACTGTAAAATGAAGGAGGGAGATGACTGCTACGCTGACGGACAGAACGAGCAGAGCTCCTCCCTCGTGCGCGCGAGCTCTCTTTGTCTTCAGTAAGCACCGTCTTTGCACTCTCTCTACCTCGAACATAATAATCTAAATCAACTGACACAATGCTAAATGTTCGTAAAACCGAATCCATGTTTCACGAGGCGCATTCGGAGAATGTTTTTCCTGAATAACCATTGGGTGTGAATAGTGCTCAAAAGAACGTCACCTCATCTTCTCTGACAGGCGCCCTGCACGTGCAGCTGACATAAACCACACTTTCAGTAAACAAAAAGAAAATCCTATCCAGTGGTGAAGTGTTTTCTGTGTTGACAAATCTTTTGCGATGTCCTAATGTATGAGGGGTGACTTCAACAAAATGTGATGATTGCTAAGCAAACTGAGAGGAGAACTAACGTGTATACGCACGCCAGCCGTCTGGCCAAAATCCCATAGTATTCAGGCGTCAGACGTCAGATATGAGACGTTAAACGTCACGGTCACGTGTTGGAGCTGCGCTCAAAGTGCGCGGCGGCGATGGCGGCGACGTAGTTGAGAAAGTATATTTTTTACTTTGCGTCTGGATAACGTACGTGTGGATAAACTATGGAAGGCCAAATGGGTCAAAATACGCCAGTAACCAAACGCCTGGTGCCCAGAAAACGCCGTTATTTGCGGCGTTTTAGATGAAAAGACGGCGCAAAATACGGCGTTATGTAGTACGAGCGCCGTAAATGACGGCGTTTTCACCGCAGAAACGCCGTTAATATCGGCGGTTTTGATCCGACCCCAAACGCCGTTCATTTCGCCGTTTGGCGTTCCATATTACGCCGTCAGTTACGGCGCTTCAGTCTGTCAAAGACGGCGTAAAAAGCGGCATTTTCTATAATATTCAAACCAGCCCCTCCTTTTACTACACAGCCCAGCCCCATTAAAAGACGGTAAGACCTGTGTAGTAGAATGTCGATCCACCTCAAGAGTCCTGTCTTTTAACGCTATTGCAACTGATATTTGGACTTTCATCGTGTGATATTTGTATTTTTTCATTGGGCATGTGTGTATGTGCCTTTTCCTTAATCATATATGCCTAAGTAAAACTATTTTGTAATCTTTTGTGTACGTTATTGTTTGTGAAAACCACAGAGCTATCGTTTGTTCACGAGTCAGTAGTCTACTCTTTATTTCGTGACAGGAGTTCGAGGTCTCTCTCTCTCTCTCTCCTTTTCGGTTTTTGTATTATTCTGTTTGGTCTTTTAAATATCTACAACTGCATGTTGCTGACAACTTACTGTAACCGACAGGAAATGCTTTATTCATAATGCTTTTTAACAGGCGAACTGGCACATGCTTTAATAGCCTACACGCAACAGCTAAATATAGGCTTCTTATTGTTGTGTGCAATGGCTTTGGGTCGGGTTTATTGTTGATTAAAAAATATTTCCTACACAAGCGAGTTTGTTTTCGCCCACTTGATGCAAACCTTGAGCATAATACCTATAGGTTTCTGACGAACAAAACGGTAATGTAGGCTACATATACATTTCCTTGCTTTGTTCTTAACCTGATGAATTAATTTATCTCTTACATCGAGCAATGCTGCTGAATAAATAAACACATTATTGCGGTTACAGCAAATACACAAGGATTGTCTCCGTCCTGTTGCATATTTCCCGACATTATAGCTGTTCTTTGTGTGCTCGTAATTACAATTTCTAGCAGCGCGGTGAGCATTTTTCAGTTCAATCATAGAATAATCAATTCTGTCAAACTTCCAATAGACAATTCCTAGACCTACAGACAGTTTTGTAATAACTACTGGCACTAGGCCTATATCTTTTTTTACCAGTAGCCTATATATTCTTCTTTTTTTATTGGCCTATGCACTTTAATAGATTCAATTAAAAAAATAAAGCCTTTCTTTCGGTTTGGAAAAATGATATCTTAATATTGATCAATGTTTCATCAACACACACACACACACACACACACACACACACACACACATAAATATATATATATATATATATATATATATATATATATTTTTTTTTTTTTTTTTCTTCCGATCCAGCATGTCACAAAGGGCTATTCTGAGTTGAACGAGCGGACTGAGCGAGAATCTTCAGAGAGGCGCTCTCACTATGGAGGGAATATATCCGCTCCGCTCACATGCTCTGCACTGGAACATCATCGGCTATAGCTACTAAGACTGTAATAGGCCTATATTATTCACATATAAATGATTATTTATTATCACGCATTGTCTTAAATGGACATTGATATCGCTTAGCCTACAGTGAATACTATATTGTGCACTACCTTAGCCTGTTCATTCTGATGTCAAATAGCCTAACGATATATTAAGTAATTCATTTTAATTTTAGCTGGATACTATTTGCACCTCAGTATTTTGTACATTATAAAACAGTAGGCTATGCAATAATAACATATTGAGTGTAAATGATTATATTTATTAAATAATGATTGCCACCTTATGGGACAATAAAGCTTTCCCTACACCTACCAATAAACCTGATTGATAAACACTTTACTATATATATATATATATATATATATATATATATATATATATTAGGACTGTCAAACGATTAAAAATGTTAATCTAATTAATTACTCTGTGATTAATCTAAATTAATCGCATACATAATTTTTGCTGTGAAAGTATTAAATATTTCAATTCAAATGAATCAATGAATAATCAGCATTAGTGACATTAAAGTACAAAAACTCTTTTATTATTATTTTCACTGTTCAAATAATGGCCATAACAATCAACAATCTGACCTAATATGCTAAGGAAATAAATTCATAAGTGCTTCAGGAAGAAGATGATGTGTGCCGTAACACCAGAGGTTGCATTAGACTGTAACTTTGTCCGTCATTTTGACGGACAGGTTCGTAAAAAATCCGTCATAATCCATTATTACCCATCATTTTAAATTTCATCTTTTAATTTTAATAACACATTTAATTGCTTTTATTTTTTTTTTCACATTTGAATTGGTAATTCACACGTGAAATTTCTCTGTACTGTACTATAAGCTACGTGTTAGCCATTAAAGAAAACGTAGTTTCATATTTATGTTGAAATAGTCCTATGTTATGTTTTAAATTAATCTATTTGATTATTAAAAGTGAATATATCGGGAGTCATGGAATGTGTCAGACATGATTTTGAGTACTTCATGAAGTTATATTTGGTAGAAAGCATTTCTTTAAAGTGAATTTCGTTTTGTAAAAATTGTATCTTAATTTTAATCAATGTTTCATCAACCAATTACCTGGATGTAATAAATAAGAAGCAAATATAGCAGAAAATATAATCATGATATGGAGGCGCGGGCGCGATCACTGGCGCGTGAACTGGAACGCGTCTTACACTAATGAACCGAAACTCAGCGTATAGGCTGCTTGCCTCAGAGACATGAGAAATATTTCTATAGAAAGCATGAAATATCTACTTTAACGACATAGCTCCGGATTAACGTTATCTCCTGGATGCTTTGCATTGATGTGGTAGCCTACTTTAGAGTGGACGACTCCGGTGATATGCAAATTCCTTGCTGCAGACAGACTTTATTTTTATCAACACTTCCATCAGGCCGTTTTTTATAAGTAAATGTTCCAGTCAATGATCCAGGCAGCGCCACCGCGTTCTCGTCTCGTCTTCATTTTACAGTCGAATTGTGGCTAGAACGGCTCCAGGTTCAAAGGTCAATACGGAATGGATTAATCTGCGTTATTTTTTTAACGCGTTATTTTTTCTCAGATTAATTAATCGAAATTAACGCGTTATTTTGACAGCCCTAATATATATATATATATATATATATATGTATATATATATATATATATATATAATTTTTATAGAAAATAAATGCCTTTCCAATTTGATATGCGATGGGAAAAGGGAGAAGAACAAGCTTGGCAAAAGGTGGATTCGAACCGTTTCGCGATGGCGTCAAAACTATCTGCAACAGGACTTACTTCCTACACCACTACTACTGACAAGCTTTAGCAAGTTTTGCAATTTTGTCTGGACAAACCAGACACTGGTGGGCTTTATTTATTCAGCAGCATTGATCGATGTAAGAGATAAATTAATTCATCAGGTTAAGAACAAAGCAAGGAAATGTATGTAGCCTACATTACCGTTTTGTTCGTCAGAAACCTATAGGTATTATGCTCAAGGTTTGCATCAAGTGGGCGAAAACAAACTCGCTTGTGTAGGAAATATTTTTAAATCAACAATAAACCCGACCCAAAGCCATTGCACACAACAATAAGAAGCCTATATTTAGCTGTTGCGTGTAGGCTATTAAAGCATGTGCCAGGTCGCCTGTTAAAAAGCATTATGAATAAAGCATTTCCTGTTGGTTAAGTTGTCAGCAACATGCAGTTGTAGATATTTAAAAGACCAAACAGAATAATACAAAAACCGAAAAGGAGAGAGAGAGAGAGAGAGAGAGAGAGAGAGAGACCTCGAACTCCTGTCACGAAATAAAGAGTAGACTACTGACTCGTGAACAAACGATAGCTCTGTGGTTTTCACAAACAATAACGTACACAAAAGATTATAAAATAGTTTTACTTAGGTATATATGATTAAGGAAAAGGCACATACACACATGCCCAATGAAAAAATACAAATATCACACGATGAAAGTCCAAATATCAGTTGCAATAGCGTTAAAGGGACAGGACTCTTGAGGTGGATCGACATTCTACTGCAGGTCTTACCGTCTTTTAATGGGGCTGGGCTGTGTAGTAAAAGGAGGGGCTGGTTTGAATATTATAGAAAACGCCGCTTTTTACGCCGTCTTTGACAGACTGAAGCGCATGGAACGCCAAACGGCGAAATGAACGGCGTTTTGGGTCGGATCAAAAACCGCCGATATTAACGGCGTTTCTGCGGTGAAAACGCCGTCATTTACGGCACTTGTACTAAATAACGCCGTATTTTGCGCCGTCTTTTCGTCTAAAACGCCGCAAATAACGGCGTTTTCTGGGCACCAGGCGTTTGGTACCTGGCGTATTTTGACCCATTTGGCGTTCCATAATAAACGTCTGGATAACTTACGTGTGGATAAACGTCTGGATAACGTACGTGTGGATAAACGCCTGGATAACGTACGTGTGGATAAACGTCTGGATAACGTACGTGTGGACTAGCATCTGGATAATGTATGTGTGGATAACATTGATAATAATATTTTAGCTTTATTCTTATTTTGTCCAAAGGAAGCTTTAATTAAGGTGTAAATGTTCATAAATGTAGGAAGCATTACAAATCTGTCTCTCTGAATGAAGCTTGGCCATTCCTCCGGCCACCTCTGTTGCGCAAGCACCGCATTTGCTGACTTTTCTCCGTTTAAAGGACACACCGGCCATTCCAGCTGAACTATAGGCTTTCACCTCTTAATATGGAAAATAATAATAATAATAATAATAATAATAATAATAGGCTAATAATAATAATAATAACAAGCCCAAAAATGCATATAAGTGGCCATGGTAACACTGCAAGTGCGCGCTTGGCTTGAAGCAGCTAAACAAATAAAACAGCAGAGACGAACTCAACGGTCAAACAGGTTTTTGTTTTTTTGTTTTTTAAGCGCATGTTTACGTAGAAAAATAATGTAAAAGTGCTGCAATGGCATAAAAAACATTAAGGTTAGCACAACGAAATAAACAAATATATTGCATGGTTATACACGCTCGTTTGAGATGTGTTGCATTAATTATTATTAGTAGGCCTAGACTTATTTATTTGTTCTCATGTGCTTGCATTCGATTTGTCTAATGCAATAAATTGAATTATTATATTTAAGCTTTAGTTATATTTTAGGTGATGTTGCTGGGTAAGTGAATTAAGAACAGTGCTCAGTCATAAAAAAATTAATAATGTTGTGTGTGAGTGAGGCGCCGACGCGATCACTTACATTTTCTTATAAAAGCGGGAAAAAAATAAAATACTCAGACATTTATGGTCACATTTATGTAACATTTCGAATCTGTGAAGGGTTAAATAGGCCTATTATTTCACAAGAAAAAAAAAATGCCTGTAAAATAAAGAAAGCAAAAAGAATTTCCTTTCTGTGGACTTCTCAAAAATGAACCGAAACTCAAATAACTTACTTGTCGCAGTTTGTTCCTTTCATTTTGTTAATATGTTTATTATTTAGGTGAAATAAATTTCGCGCAGAGGTTATTTATTCCTTTTATAGGATTTCTCCATTCAGAAGTGCTGCTGCCCGATGATGATGATGAATCCTCATGTTCTGTTGTTTATTCTGCTATTTGTTCATATAGGCTAAAACTAATTAAACCCCTGGGATTTTATTAATGGGTCACAGACACGTATTCATTGTAATTTCGTTTAATTCTAATTTTATTTTACCTTGTCGGTTAATGAAAAGATAATGATCTCGTCGGTTGAAAGTCAGGGGAGGAAACGAAATGGCATCGACAAGGCAACATTTAGTTTTCGTTTAGTTTAAGTTTTTTTTAACTAATATTTTTTTTTTCTTATATTCAGGTTTATTTCGATTAGCATAAATGTTTAATAGCTAGTTTTATTTTTTCTTAGTTAACTATAATAACCCTGCCTGGGAAAAACATCCACAACTGCAGTACAGTCAATTTTCCAGCTGTTTAAGCCATGAATATTTACAAATTCACGAACTATTTATTGCCATCTGGGACACAATCTCAGGCCGGGAGTCTCAGACTCATCGAAGCCAAATACAGTTATTGATGCTCGGGAAGCTAACAGCAATTTCTTAACGATCAGCATTTCATCTGAAAGAGGTTCGCCTGAAAATGTTGTCCAATAGAGGGAGCCACAGGATAAGGAATATTTTAAGCTTATTTTCCTTATTTTTAAGCTTATCTGTTTCCATACTTATACTTTTGAACTATAACCATTAAATTTCTTTAACCATGTTCTGACAATATAGTTTTACTGTACATTGACATATGAGAAATGCTTATCCCAAGAATAATTATTTTTATATGCTGTCTTAACTAATAGCCTATGACAGTTTGTTCTGCATGTGCATTTCTTTTTTCCGGTATATAGGCTATAGCTTACAATATTATAATTTCTATTAAAATACATGATTAAAGCGTTTGATAATAGGCCATAGCTTGCACTCTGAATTAATCTTTTAATTTCGAATTTGGTCTTTTAATTTAACTGTCTTTAATGCATCATGCATTTTTTTTTGTTTTTTGTTTTTTTTGTTTGTTTGTTTGTTTGTTTTGTTTTGTTTTATAAAGGATTTCTATGGGGGACAAAACTCTGTAACAATATGTTTTACTTGGATAATGCTGTCATTATCTTAGCAGTAGTGTTTATGACAGGAGAAATGTGTTGATTAGTTGTCTCTGGTTGTCATTTTAGGACATTAAGCCCAGGCATTTTCAAGTTAAGCAATAGCACATCTTTTAATGTCAGTTGATTGGCTAATAGTGTACGTTAGGTCATGTTTTCGTCAACATATTTAAACAAAATTAGGAATGGAGAAATATTCAGCGATTTTTAGCATCGTAAATAGAGAAACGACACCTCATATATGGGAAGCCAAACACACCAAAAGTGGTACGAGGCTATGAGGTGTCGTTTCTCTATTTACGATGCTAACTAAGCAATCAGTCGTGTCGATCGTCGCGTACCTTGCCGTGAGCAGAAGCCGTGACCAATGACGTGTGATAAGAAGCGTGACACTTTCGTCGCCCCTCTTCTCGCCTGAGAAACCGTGTGAGAAGCTACGTGAGAAGCTACGTGACGTCTGCGCCGTGACGTCTGAAGTAAGTTTTGCCAGTTGTTATTTTGTAAATTGTCTGAAGTTCTGTAAATTGATGTTTTTGCTTTGTTTTGAGCAAAAAGAAAACACATTTAACGCACCTCAAAATCGCTGAATATTTCTCCATTCCTAATTTTGTTTAAATATGTTGACGAAAACATGACCTAACGTACACTATTAGCCAATCAACTGACATTAAAAGATGTGCTATTGCTTAACTTGAAAATGCCTGGGCTTAATGTCCTAAAATGACAACCAGAGACAACTAATCAACACATTTCTCCTGTCATAAACACTACTGCTAAGATAATGACAGCATTATCCAAGTAAAACATATTGTTACAGAGTTTTGTCCCCCATAGAAATCCTTTATAAAACAAAACAAAACAAACAAACAAACAAAAAAATGCATGATGCATTAAAGACAGTTAAATTAAAAGACCAAATTCGAAATTAAAAGATTAATTCAGAGTGCAAGCTATGGCCTATTATCAAACACTTTAATCATGTATTTTAATAGAAATTATAATATTGTAAGCTATATACCGGAAAAAAGAAATGCACATGCAGAACAAACTGTCATAGGCTATTAGTTAAGACAGCATATAAAAATAATTATTCTTGGGATAAGCATTTCTCATATGTCAATGTACAGTAAAACTATATTGTCAGAACATGGTTAAAGAAATTTAATGGTTATAGTTCAAAAGTATGGAAACAGATAAGCTTAAAAATAAGGAAAATAAGCTTAAAATATTCCTTATCCTGTGGCTCCCTCTATTGGACAACATTTTCAGGCGAAGATGAAGATGAAGATTTCAGATGAAATGCTGATCGTTAAGAAATTGCTGTTAGCTTCCCGAGCATCAATAACTGTATTTGGCTTCGATGAGTCTGAGACTCCCGGCCTGAGATTGTGTCCCAGACGGCAATAATTAGTTCATGAATTTGTAAATATTCATGGCTTAAACAGCTGGAAAATTGACTGTACTGCAGTTGTGGATGTTTTTCCCAGGCAGGGTTATTATAGTTAACTAAGAAAAAATAAAACTAGCTATTAAACATTTATGCTAATCGAAATAAACCTGAATATAAGAAAAAATATATTAGTTAAAAAAAAACTTAAACTAAACGAAAACTAAATGTTGCCTTTGTCATTTCGTTTCCTCCCCTGACTTTCAACCGACGAGATCATTATCTTTTCATTAACCGACAAGGTAAAATAAAATTAGAATTAAACGAAATTACAATGAATACGTGTCTGTGACCCATTAATAAAATCCCAGGGGTTTAATTAGTTTTAGCCTACATGAACAAATAGCAGAATAAACAACAGAACATGAGGATTCATCATCATCATTGGGCAGCAGCGCTTCTGAATGGAGAAATCCTATAAAAGGAATAAATAACCTATGCGCGAAATTTATTTCACCTAAATAATAAACATATTAACAAAATGAAAGGAACAAACTGCGACAAGTAAGTTATTTGAGTTTCGGTTCATTTTTGAGAAGTCCACAGAAAGGAAATTCTTTTTGCTTTCTTTATTTTACAGGCATTTTTTTTTCTTGTGAAATAATAGGCCTATTTAACCCTTCACAGATTCGAAATGTTACATAAATGTGACCATAAATGTCTGAGTATTTTATTTTTTTCCCGCTTTTATAAGAAAATGTAAGTGATCGCGTCGGCGCCTCACGCACACACATTATTATTTATTTTACATTATTTATTTTTTTATGACTGAGCACTGTTCTTAATTCACTTACCCAGCAACATCACCTAAAATATAACTAAAGCTTAAATATAATAATTCAATTTATTGCATTAGACAAATCGAATGCAAGCACATGAGAACAAATAAATAAGTCTAGGCCTACTAATAATAATTAATGCAACACATCTTAAACGAGCGTGTATAACCATGCAATATATTTGTTTATTTCGTTGTGCTAACCTTAATGTTTTTTATGCCATTGCAGCACTTTTACATTATTTTTCTAAGTAAACATGCGCTTAAAAAACAAAAAAACAAAAACCTGTTTGACCGTTGAGTTCGTCTCTGCTGTTTTATTTGTTTAGCTGCTTCAAGCCAAGCGCGCACTTGCAGTGTTACCATGGCCACTTATATGCATTTTTGGGCTTGTTATTTTATTATTATTATTATTATTATCCTATTATTATTATTATTATTTTCCATATTAAGAGGTGAAAGCTTTAGTTCAGCTGGAATGGCCGGTGTGTCCTTTAAACGGAGAAAAGTCAGCAAATGCGGTGCTTGCGCAACAGAGGTGGCCGGAGGAATGGCCAAGCTTCATTCAGGGAGACAGATTTGTAATGCTTCCTACAATTATGAACATTTACACCTTAATTAAAGCTTCCTTTGGACAAAATAAGAATAAAGCTAAAATATTATTATCAGTGTTATCCACACATACATTATCCAGACGCTAGTCCACACGTACGTTATCCAGGCGTTTATCCACACGTACGTTATCCAGACGCAAAGTAAAAAATATACTTTCTCAACTACGTCGCTATGGCGCTCCAAATGTTCCATTCGGCGACGAGACTGACAAGCACGACGGATAACACACGTGTATACGTGCGTGTACGTCTCCATTTGTTTTATATGGAGACGTACACGCAAACATCACGTCACGTAGACACGTCAATAACGTGTAGCTGTTGATCTTTACAGACGTGACGGCGGCGTCACGTTAGTATGGCAAGCCAAAGTACTCACAAACGCCTGGTCGGACGTCTGATTGCACACTGACGCGTCAAAAGCGCGCGTTTTGGCAGCAAAACGCGCGTCCTCGACGTGTGATTTGCGTTAAGAACGCGCGTTCTTAACGCGCGCTTTGGTATCATGGAAAACGCGCGTCAAGAACGCGCGTTTTTGTGTACCTAAACGCGCGTTCTCGACGTGTGATTTGCTATTAAAACGCGCGTTCTTGACGTGCGCTTTGGAGTGACAAAAAACGCGCGTTTTTGACGTGCGTTTATCATAACGAAAATGGGCGTCGAATACGTGCGTTTTGAGTCAGACAAAACGCTCGTTATGAACGTGTAAACAGGTAAACCAAACAGACAGTGCAAACGTGTGTTTGAAGTGTCCATCAGGCGAAGAGAACGCGTTCTTTCCTTAGTGTTCTCAAAAGTGCACGTCGAAAGCGTGTGCTCTCTCTTTAGGGCTTTGAGTCTGTTATAGGTTTAGGACAGCATTATCATTAAACTCAACCAAAACAACATGGAATTATCAAGGATAAATTTGGCAGATGATTATAATTGTTGAGTTATAATCCAGTAAAATTAATATGAAATATGCATATGAACACGTAAAACTATTATTTAAAATAGCCGTGGGGGGATGACAGGATAAATATACCTTCGATCAAGGCCAAAACTTTGTAAGTTTGTAAGGAGCCAATAAAATACTACACCATATGTATGATCATCTTGGCTATATATTACGGTGGCGTATTGCCTCATACATAATATTTTTTCCACTCAATTATGTCGTTAAGACATCTTTTTCTCATAATAACGAGATGTTATGTCGTTAAAACGACATATTTTGTAGGCATATATGACGTGAACATATAGGCTACCTTTATCTGATCTATAATAGAGAATTTATCCTAGATCAGTGCCTTTATCACACTTCCGCACTCGAAAAGCATAAGCAAATATAGTGTAAAATACATTTCGATGCCTGTATCGATGGCAATGCCCATAGAATAATGAACACAATATTATAGCCTATGCAGTTTCTAGCCTAATAAAAGAGAAAAAAATGATCATTGGTGTTTCAGTCGCATTTTATTATAGGCCTATTCAAAAATAATATAGCTAAAATACCGGTAAACAGGCCTGACACTACGGATACAACAATAATGCTATATTGTCATTGACCTATTTATCAAAATAAAACTGATAAATGAAAGTGGAGACAATAGCCTACCTCCAAAAATATGTACATTACTTTTCCAACATTTGTGTCATTATTCTTAAAAGGTTTATTGGCCTCGATGAGTCTGAGACTCCCGGTCAGAGATTGTGTCTCAGACGGCATTAAATAATTCGTGAATATTTGTACATATTCGTGGCTCAAACAGCTGGAAAAATGACTGTGGCTATACTGCAGTTCTGTGGGTGTTTTGTCTAGGCAAGGATATTAGCCTATAGTTAACTAAAAAAAAAAACTATTTAAAACATTTATGCTAATCGAAATAAACTGAAATTTAAGAAAATATAGCCTAAATATTAGTTGAAAATTTTAATATAATTTCCTTTCTCCCCCCTGAGGCGATCCTTTCATTAACCGACAAGATTATGTTAAATTAGAATTAAACGAAATTAGAATGAGGAAAAAATCCCAGGGGTTCAGTTTTAGCCTAGGCTATATAGAAGAAACAACAAAACAGGAGGATTCATTGCATCGCATGCAGCGCTTCTGTGAACGGAGAAGAAACGAGATAAAATCTTATAAAAGGAATAAATAGCTTCTTCCTATATAGCTAGGCATACACAAAATATATTAAACCTAAATAATTAACATATTAAGAAAATGAAAGAAAAAAAGTACAAGTACAAAGTTTCGACAAGTAGACCATCTAATATGCTGAGTTTCCATTCATTTTTGAGAAGTTCACGGAAAGGCATTGCTTGTCTTTATTTTTCAAACAATGTTTTATTGTGTGAGTACAAATAATAGTTACAATAATAGTTATACCTACACAGATTGGAATGATATTACTCTTATGACCATAAATGTCTGAGTATTTTAACCCTTGTGCATTGTTCAAATTCACTACCCTTTCGTTATGTTCGTGGCTGAAAACATCCACTAAATTAAACTGCTGTAAAAATGTATCAGATAAATATTTTTTTCAAATTTTTTTGCAAAAATCTGTTAATCAACCTCTGTCCTGATCAAAACTACTAAATGTTTAAAAAAAATTCAAGATTTTTACTTTTTTATTGCCAAGTTTATAAATGATGTCACTGATTTGGGGAAAAAACACACACAAAATGACTTATTTTCAATATAAAAAGTGATTGTGGACTGGATTTTTTTTTACCTTTTATCACAGTCTTAGACATGTCAAAGATTAGTAACAACATTGGTTTTGATGCATTGTTAATTTTTGTGCAGCATCAGATTTAAATTTTTTCTCCCTCATTTATTGTTCGTGGCTGTTTTTGCCCCATTGACTTCCATTATAACGACATTTTTTGATTGCAAAGCCATGACACCATAAAATCATGCATTCTTGATTGATGGTGGTTTTCCCTGTTGGGAAGAGGTAAAATTTCTCATTTTTACAGTTGATCACCAGGTGGTGCCATTAACCCTTTAGATAGGCTTGTGCAAAAAAAAGCTTAGTTACTGGCTTTTATATGGAATTATATGGAGTATAACAGCATATTATAGTGTGTGTGTGTGTGTGTGTGTGTGTGTGTGTGAGAGAGAGTAAGACCTTTGCGCACTTACCTTGAAAATATGACTCAAAATATGCACCTCAGCTCTCAGAACTACATGGAGTAAACAAAAACAAAGTAAGTGTATTTATGCACCTGCTGCCTTTTGATGGTGAGAAGTACAGACTAAACAAAAACAAGGTAAGTGGATTTAAACACTTGCATGCCATCCTGCTGCGTGACTCCAGGGCCAACGCATTAAGGCAGGAACACACCAAGCCGACACCGACGAACTAGTGGCGACGAAAGCAGACTGCGAGGTTGGCTCACGTCGGCAAGGTCTGGGTCCAAAGTTGCCCTGACACACCAAACCGACGCTCGACAGCTGACGGCCAAGTAGCACGTCCATTTAGCGCCTGCATAAGATGAAATGCCTTTCCGTACCAGCAGGTGGCAGTAGCTAAACAGCCAATCAGAATGACCAGATGACCCCACGGATGATGAGCTCCGATGCCGATTCAACATGTCGAATCGGCCGAAAAAAAGCTGACAGGGACCAACTTCAGCCGACAGTGAGGAACACACTGAGAAAACTTAGTCGGCTGAGGAACAAAATCTGCCCAACGGCTGACCGTCGGCTTGGTGTGGTCCTGCCTTTATGCCATCGCAAGGGTCCAGAACGTGGATTCTGTGTTCAATCTGGTTTTTTTTTTGTTTTTTTTACAGAGGAGATGATTGACCTCCATGGGCGCCTCACAATGAGAAACTGGAGTTGTTCCACTTTGTTCATAATAAATTATGTTCATAAATTTGATGCAGAGTAGATTTTTTACAGAAAAAAATGGAAAAGTGTATCACTGAAGGATTTTTTTATGGTTTTAAACTGGCTTTACCATCAAGAAAAGACAAAGCATTTCACACATTCTCACCATCAAAAGGCAACAGGTGTATAAATACACTTACTTTGTTTTTGTTTACTCCATGTAGTTCTGAGAGCTGAGGTGCATTTTGAGTCATATTTTCAAGTTAAGTGCGCAAAGGTCTTACTCTCTCACACACACACACACACACACACACACACTATAATATGCTGTTATACTCCATATAATTCCATATAAAAGCCAGTAACTAAGCTTTTTTTTGCACAAGCCTATCTAAAGGGTTAATGGCGCCACCTGGTGATCAACTGTAAAAATGAGAAATTTTACCTCTTCCCAACAGGGAAAACCACCATCAATCAAGAATGCATGATTTTATGGTGTCATGGCTTTGCAATCAAAAAATGTCGTTATAATGGAAGTCAATGGGGCAAAAACAGCCACGAACAATAAATGAGGGAGAAAAAATTAAAATCTGATGCTGCACAAAAACTAACAATGCATCAAAACCAATGTTGTTACAAATCTTTGACATGTCCAAGACTGTGATAAAAGGTAAAAAAATCCAGTCCACAATCACTTTTTATATTGAAAATAAGTCATTTTTTGTGTTTTTTTCACCCAAATCAGTGACATCATTTATAAACTTGGCAATAAAAAAGTAAAAATCTTGGATTTTTTTTAAACATTTAGTAGTTTTGATCAGGACTGAGGTTGATTAACAGATTTATGCAAAAAAAATTGAAAAAAATATTTATCTGATACATTTTTACAGCAGTTTAATTTAGTGGATGTTTTCAGCCACGAACATAACGAAAGGGTAGTGAATTTGCCCACAGTGTATTTTTGAGGTTTTGAAAATTTTCAAAGCATTTTCCCAAAATATATATCAAAATAAGATTTGTCACCAAAAATCATTCCATTTGCTGAAACACAGAGAAAGCTGTGGCCAAATTAAGACTCAAAATCACCCCATAGTGGATGAAAACATCCCCAACAACACATAAGGGTTAAGTTGTTTACGCTTTTATAAAAAAAAAAATCAAGTGAACGCGCCGGCGCCATAGACTATCAGTTTTAGTAGCTAGCCTACTATAACTTGACTTCACAGCCTGTTTATTGTCAAAACAAAATACAGTCAACCAAATACAGAAAAAGTTCCACTGCTCATTTTAAATATCTGTGTACAATGAGTTTAAATAATAAATAGGCTATAGCATCTAAATACTAGTGCATATGGAAAATATATATTATATTTTTCATTATTGTTCTGTTTTTCTGAATACCATTAAATTGAAAAGATTTGTAGGGGAACTAAAAATACCTAAGTAGTGGTGCCCCCCTATGGGATTAAATGCCCCTATGCCAACCTGAAGCCGGGATAGCCGGTAAAAACGAAATTTTTACAAAAAAATACGATAAACATGTATTTTAAGCTATTTTCACAACAAATCCTTTAAATTGTTCTATACAAAATATAAGTATTAAATAAACATAAATTATATTGTCATTCGTTACCTACAAACAATATTTTAAAGCCTAAACGACTAAATTTTGTTATACATCCAAGTTAATTTGCACAAAGGCAGAGTTTAAAAAATAATAATAGTGTTTAAAAGATTACATGTATTGGAAAAAAATATTAAAAAGAAAATAATAGCCACATATTGCCAATCTAGACAAATACAAAATAGCCTAAAGTTTGTCGATATTTTTATTGAATATTCATGAATAATACCAGGGCTGGGTTTCCCGAAACCTTCTTAACTCTACGTCGTTCTTAAATTATACCTTAAGCTGTACCTTAACGTTAATACGTGTTTCCCGAAACGTTCTTAGTTAAGTATACCTTCTGTAAGTCATACTTTCGTAAGGTTGGTCTGGACCACTCTTAGCTATACCTTATCACTGTTTATAGTCAATACGAATATAATTCTGAAGCTGAAATACACCCAGTGTTCGATTAGGATTATGGCAAAGAATAAAATGCAAAAAAAATTCACTGCTAAATTCAAATGTGCTTTAGCGCTGATCCAGAGACAGACGCGCGCTCTGCGCTTGTCATGTAACTTTATCACAACTATTCGGTGTTTTTAACCTCATCGCGCTTTATTTTAGGTTTCAGACATTTAAATACACATTTGAATTAAGTAGGCTACTGCATAAAAAAAGACATTTATAGTTTGTTAAATTCAAATTACACTGATGTCTACGGAAGCTGCAACAATAACCCTTTTTTCATATTTGATATGTTTTATTCATATCAGATACACATTGTTTATGAAACAATAAAGTTTACTCCATTCTTCTCCCAGTTCACCGGCCACATACTTTTATGTATTTCGGGGAAGATTTCGTATAGGCTATCCGACAGCTCTAACTGCCGTGCAAACTCATCGCGTGACAAAACACATTCACTTCCACATATTTTACAATCGTAAATTCATGATATAGTTAACAAGTTTGTGAATATTTAAAAAAAAAAAAAAAAAAAAAAAAAAAAAAAAAACGATATAAACGAGATACCTACATGTCTGTCATGGCTGCATGACGCGTCTCCAAGGAATTAAAACTTTATTCTAAATAAAGGTCGCCTTAAACTCACGCTGATGGGAGCTCCGCGCCCCCAGAATATATAAATTACAATATAGATTTAGTTTGCAATTTAGATTACTTTTATAACATACCATGAGTCCTGATAAATGCAATTTCTACTTCTGAAGTGCTTATTTTTATAAAGAACACTGATTTCTCACATAACGCAGTGAAGCAGCGACTGAGTGAATTATCGATTCTCGAGCCATCGATATCAACCAATTCAGCACCGCCACCATGGACAGCACCTGGTAACGTGGCACTTAAGAAGATATACCTTAAGCAACCTCCTAAGGGATAGTTCGGGGAACACGCCTAGAAACGGTACATCTTCAGTTAAGGTCTACCTTTAGAGTCTTCGTAGCGCGCTAAGAGACAACGTTATCGGGAAACCCAGCCCAGGTTATTTAGAATGATTATAATTCATATTTCATTCCCCTAATATTGAAATAATCGGCCCTGTTCCAAACATGTTTTTGCGCATCTGAAGGGTGTGGTTTTGGGACATGAAAGCATTGTTTAACAACATAATAGGCGTAAATATATTTTAACGTCCAAGTGCTAAAAAACAATTGGATTTGTGCCGAATGAGAGCCCAACAGTTTCGATTTAAATAATATTTTAGGCTTTAAAATAAATATTGTTTGTAATGAATGCTATAATTTGTTTATGATTATTTTATACTTTTTATAACTATTTTCATTATGAATACCATTATGGATTTGTTGTGGAAATAGCCTAAAATACATGTTTAAAGCTTAATGCTTGTGTAATGTGTGACATAGAAGACCAAACTCAGTAAACACCATACTAAACCATACTATGTACAGCAAAGATATGAACGCAGTTCGTTTAATTAAGTGTTTTTCTCTTATAGAAAACCGTTATAAAGAAAAAGCTTAAGGTCTCTTAATGTAGCCTACTAAGTGATAGGCTATTAAAATATCAAATTCTGCACGAATACATTTTTCTGTGTAGTACCTATGCTTTCTTAGTAGGCTACAGCGTTTAATATAAGCTATGTCTACACATTTTTCTGGACATCGCTCATTGTTTCTACCTTAATAGGCTACATTGTTTAAATTAATGTTAGCTAACTACATATAGCCTATGTATGTAGGCTATGTCTGAAATTAGGCCATAACTTGTACAGTCACCTTTGATAACAGATTATGTACTCCAAATTGTAATGTTAAAGCATTTCCTATAAAGCTGCTTAAAAAACTATAGGACTGAGTATTGTGAAAAGCGCTAAACAAAATAAATGTAAATTGAACTGATATAGGCTATGAGCTCTATAGATCAGATAAAGGTATAAAGGTATTTTTCGTACACGTACAAAATATGTCGTTTTAACGACATAACATCTCGTTATTATGAGAAAAAGATGTAAAGATGTCTTAACGACATAATTGAGTGGAAAACATATTATGTATGAGGCAATACGCCACCGTAATATATAGCCAAGATGATCATACATGTGGTGTAGTATTTTATTGGCTCCTTACAAACTTACAAAGTTTTGGCCTTGATCGAAGGTATATTTATCCTGTCATCCCCCACGGCTATTTTAAATAATAGTTTTACGTGTTCATATGCATATTTCATATTAATTATACTGGATTATAACTCAACAATTATAATCATCTGCCAAATTTATCCTTGATAATTCCATGTTGTTTTGGTTGAGTTTAATGATAATGCTGTCCTAAACCTATAACAGACTCAAAGCCCTAAAGAGAGAGCACACGCTTTCGACGTGCACTTTTGAGAACACTAAGGAAAGAGCGCGTTCTCTTCGCCTGATGGACACTTCAAACACACGTTTGCACTGTCTGTTTGGTTTACCTGTTTACACGTTCATAACGAGCGTTTTGTCTGACTCAAAACGCACGTATTCGACGCCCATTTTCGTTATGATAAACGCACGTCAAAAACGCGCGTTTTTTGTCACTCCAAAGCGCACGTCAAGAACGCGCGTTTTAATAGCAAATCACACGTCGAGAACGCGCGTTTAGGTACAAAAAAACGCGCGTTCTTGACGCGCGTTTTCCATGATACCAAAGCGCGCGTTAAGAACGCGCGTTCTTAACGCAAATCACACGTCGAGGACGCGCGTTTTGCTGCCAAAACGCGCGCTTTTGACGCGTCAGTGTGCAATCAGACGTCCGACCAGGCGTTTGTGAGTACTTTGGCTTGCCATACGTTAGAAGTTAACGTGTGGATTACGTGTGAACGTGTGAACGTCTGCACGTCTTAACGTCTGCACGTCTTAACGTCTGCCCGTCTGAACGTCTGCACGTCTTAACGTCTGCACGTCTGCCCGTCTGAACGTCTGCACGTCTGAACGTCTGCACGTCTTAACGTCTGCACGTCTGCCCGCCTAATTTTCCTTATTTTCTCATACATTTACTGTTATAGACATTATCATAATCTTATTTTGGCAGTTTACTCAGGGTCATATCATTATTTGTTTGTTTAAGATTTGTTAAAGCCCTGCAGCAGCCGGTCTGCATGCCTCAAGTTAATTTATAGATACTGCATTTATTATTAATTAACCATTCAGAAACCACTTTAAAGCTTATTAGATTTTAAACTAAAATAATTAGCATACTTCTGATTGCCGGTTACTCCTATTCTTATAATTAAAATTGTTTAACATAAACGTTCCATTTAATAGAGCTACGCTAAAGTTTTTATAAAGCCGGGCACTCTATGAAATGTAGCCCATGCAGTCATAGCCTATACTCCATGATCAAAAAGGATGTTGATTCAAACAAGATTCAAAATGATTAGTCATGCTGTCAATATAACAGTGTTCAGTATTTTCAAATTTAAACTATGGCTATAATTTATATTTATATTCTTTATATCACAATGACATATATATATATATATATATATATATATATATATATATATATATATATATATATATACACAGGGTAAGATTTGTAGGGGGGACGGGGGGGATTTCCCCCCTTCTGGTCTATGTATCCCTGCCTCTGCTAAATTATTTTTTCTGAATTATATAAAAAAATATCCCCCCTGGGTGATGCTACTCCACAAACCACCAACAGAGCATATAAAATACCAAAAATAAAAATCTTTTTTTTTTTTAAAAAACATCGCCAAATAAAACGCTGCGTTTATATAGAACTGTCTCTTTACGACCACAACAAACGGGACACTTTTTAGACGCGCATTATCCGACTTCGCCTCAGCGCCAGGCGCAAGTCAAACAAGCGCGGAAAAGGTGCAGGTGACAACGAGTGAGCTTCAGTTGAACAACAGTGAACTGCGGTCAGATGATGTTAGTAAAACTCAGAAAAATGAACATGACTGTCCAATCAGCCGTTATACTATGCTCGTGGCGCGCACTCAAGAACTGCATGCGCCGTCGCGCGCTGCATGATTACTTTATTATAGCTTAAACAAAGCGCAAAAGAAACTACGAGCAATGGCCGTCGGTGTTCTGTTAAGTCATGAAATTACCAAACATGCGATTAAAGCTGCCTCAAAACTGTGCATGCATGTATTTGTTGACATGGTTTTAAAGCTATTGTTATCCAATTTGTTGGCCGTAAAACGTCCTAAAAATGCACATAAGTACACCAGGGAAATCTAAATTTTCTCGGGGGAGCATGCCCCCGTACCCCCCTACTAAACTACATTGTCTGACCCTGGTAATTATGAAACCCTGTGTACAGCACAGTTTATATTCTATCTAATGAAATCTGAGGTAAACGTGTATAAATAAATGGGACCAAACGCGATTGATTTTGCATTTCTATCAGAAATTAAGAATTATTAGTGTCATTGTAGTGCTGCAAATATCTAAGCTATATCTAATACTTGAAATCTCAAAGTTAAATCAGAATTTTTTTGTAAAAATGTTTCTGTAACAGCTGCCAAAAATAGTATATAGCTCTCTCTAGGCAATTGGTTTCATCAACCAATTGCCTGGATGTAATAAATAAGAAGCAAATATAGTAGACAATATAATCATGACATGGAGGCGCGGGCGCGATCACTGGCGCGTGAACTGGAACGCGTCTTACATGAATAAACCGAAACTCAGCGGCTGCTTGCCTCAGAGACATGAGAAATATCTCTATAGAAAGCATGAAATATCTACTTTAACGAAAACGAAATAATTCAAAACGAAAAGAAATAGGCTACTCTTGTAGAATAAACCGAATGAAATGTGCATTCTCTCTCTAAGCGCATCCACTATGAGGAGATGATGAGAGTCAATGTCAGCTTCATCTTTGCAGTCGACACTGATTCAGAAAACATTACTTTATTAATAAACAATTAAAATGTCTCCTTGCTGTTTTGGTCACATTCATAAGACCAATATCGATTCCCCGGCTATAATCTTAACTCTTCCACTCTTTTGCCACCGTACCCTTCCACCACACATTATTACTCCTCTTCTTCACGGCTGTTGACACTGTTGGTTTCTGTGTTGTTCTTCCATTATCTAAATGTGTGACACTGAGTTGTGCTCTGTCAATATATGCTTGTCAAATGAAGCTTCATGAGATGCACCTCTGAGCTATTTCAGAGACCTGGGGTGCGTTTCCCGAAAGCATCGTTGGTGAACTATGGTCGTAAGTCCCATTGAACTCTATTGGTAACGACGGAACTTACGACCATAGTTCGCTTTGGGAAACGCACCCCTGGTTGATTCAATGCTTTACATTCTCCTTTATTAGTGAAATGAAAAATTAAAACGTTAAAATAGCATGTCATAGGAACCAACAACAGCACATACATTTAGGCTATACCCATTTTCTATTTGTATCGCAGCCACTTTAAATTCACATAATGTTTCACTTCTGAGTAACAGAAATATGTGTGTATATATATATATATATATTTAAATATAATGAAAATTAATTGCCAACTGAGACAAGTTGAGGAAAAATACCAAGTAAAACACAAATTTATACATATGTGTTTGAATGTTTCTGTAATGAACAGTTTTTAGAAAACCAGAATGCCTGTAAATAAACAATATATTAATGACTGGCATTTCACACAATGAAAATACAGTTCCAAACAGCGCCACAGCAGAACAACTGCAATTGTCTGAAAGAAGTAGTTGTGTGGGTGTTAAATATATATTTGTGTTTTTGAAAGAATAGGTTGAACATCAACCAGTATTCTCAATAGAACAGGGCCTTGGCGCCATCTACTGGCAATTTTATATTGATATTTAGTATAATATTTATTTAGCCTCCTTTCATTTCAGCATTTACAACTCGGTTTAAATGAGGTTACTAGAAGTTCATAGAACGATTTTTATAACATATAAATTCAGAATATAATTAAGTAATGCATCCACTCTACTAGCTTTTTTTAAATTATTATTGGAGCCTATATAGCCTATTTCCTATTCCCATGCAAGCTCGTGCATAATTGATATTTCAAAATACATTCAAAGCTTTTTACTGTTGAGATTAGTTTTTTTCAATGTATCCAAACCTAAATAGTATTTTCTTAATATCCTTTGAGGATGTTAAAAGCTAGGCCTATGTAGCCTATCTATCAATGTGATTTTCTCTGCTGAAAATTACTTAATCTAATTTAATAATAGCTTAAATTACTGTTCGAACAGTGTCTCAAGTAAGACAAGTCCGTTCAATTCAGTTAAATTCAAATTTAGTTGTAGGCTGTAGCGCTTTTCACAATACATATTGTTTCAAAGCAGCTTTACAGAAAATGCATTTCAGAAATGTAGCCTACATATAAAAATACAGTTAGTTAGTTAGTTAGTTAGTCATTTATTAATCCATCATACAAGCATAAAAGTAGGAGCGCTATTTTTAAATTAGCCAAGGCACGTTAAGTATTGCGTTCAGACGGGCAGACGTTCAGACGTGCAGACGGGCAGACGTGCAGACGTTCAGACGGGCAGACGTTCAGACGTGCAGACGGGCAGACGGGCAGACGGGCAGACGTGCAGACGTTCTCCACACGCGCGTTAACACGTCTTTTAGCTTGGTTAGGAAAGAAATGACACAAAGGGAGCGCCATAGGTTAGGAAAGAAATGACACAAAGGGAGCGCCATACGTCGCCGCTATCGCCGCCGCGCACTTTGAGCGCAGCTCCAACACGTGACCGTGACGTTTAACGTCTCATATCTGACGTCTGACGCCTGAATACTATGGGATTTTGGCCAGACGGCTGGCGTGCGTATACACGTTAGTTCTCCTCTCAGTTTGCTTAGCAATCATCACATTTTGTTGAAGTCACCCCTCATATCCCATACCTCAAACTGCGTGCTCAAACGTGTCCTGCGCGCTCAAACTGCACATGTGCGCTTACGAATCTCTCCGTGCTCTTGCAGAAATGAATTTGCTTTTGGATTAAACGCTGTCAAAAGTTATCAACCAATCAGAAGAGACGACTGATCCATGTAAATGATACGTGGAATCTTATTGGCTGAGAGTGAACTGCGCCTGGAATTCTTTCTACAAAAATGGATATTTCATAATATTTATCAAATGTAACCTAGTCTAACTGCATCACATTACAGGTCAAACCCCAATTTATCTAAACAAACAAACAAAAAATGTTTCTTAAAGTTATTGTGGTCATACGTTTTGTGTTGAAATTTATATAAAAAATAGGTAACATTTTACAATAAGGTTTTTATTTGTTAACATTAGTTAAATGTATTATCTAACATAAACTAACAATGTGCAATACATTACTGTAATTATTAATCTTTGTTAAGGTTAAAAATACAGCTGTTTGTTGGTTGTTTACTTCACAGTGCATTTACTAATGTTAACAAATACAACTTTTGATTTTAATAATGTATTAGTAAATGTTGAAATTAACATTAACAAATATTAATAAATGCTGTAGAAGTGCAGTTCATTATTAGTTAATGTTAACTAATGCAGTTAAATAATGTTAATGAAACCTTATTGTAAAGTATTACCAACAAATATCTTCTGATTTAAGACCGAACAAGATCAGGTCAGATCATCATTCCCTTAATACTTAAAATGTGGAGATCACATATACCACCATAGTCAATTTCTTTTGAGGTCGGGTATAAAACATGACATACAAAAATACTTAAGCTCTTATGTATGCATGATTAATCAAAATAACACGATCTTATTCCTAAATGACAACGATTCGGTTATGTCTATTAAACCTTTGAAATTACGAACATACTGGAATATTTAAACCTGGTTTTGCATTGCCGCTGAAAGCAGTGGTCATAAACTATATGTTTTAAACAGCTTCACAAAGCGTTTTCAACAACACACTATTGCTACTTCTGTGTTGCAAACATTAAATAATAATGCAAGTATTGCAATAACAATTTATAGTCCGAATATACACTGATTTTAGCAATAAATGACCTTTGAAACTAATGTTATTACACTGTTCTGCCAGTAGGTGGTGACCAGTGACTGTTAAAATGTATTTGATGATCAGAATCATTAATTCAAGAAATTCATTTAAAAACACTGGACGAATCATATCTTCATTAATTTCAAACGATATTGTAATGAATTCATTTAAATTAATAGCCTACATATTTTTAAATAGGCTTTATAACATTTTACACATTTCTAAATAGACTGATTTATAACATTATTAGTTGTTTAATCTTTTGTTTTTAATTAATGTTTAATTTAATGTTTTGGTCCATGATATTGGCTAATATGATGGTTTTGGATAAATCGTTCAGTGGGGTTTGACCTGTAATGTGATGCAGTTAGACAAACAAGCTTATTAATATAGAAAACATCCAAGCGCCCCATTCCAAGCCATTTCTAAGATATGTCCTGCATTTTGATTAATATTATTAAATATTATTAAATTGTAAAGAAATGAAATATCCATTTTTGTAGAAAGAATTCCAGGCGCAGTTCACTCTCAGCCAATAAGATTCCACGTATCATTTTCATGGATCAGTCGTCTCTTCTGATTGGTTGATAACGTTTAACAGCGTTTAATCCAAAAGCAAATCAATTTCTGCAAGAGCACGGAGAGATTCGTGAGCGCACATGTGCAGTTTGAGCACGCAGGAAACAGTTTGAGTGTGCACACGCATCTGAGCGAGAGGAGATTCAGTTCATAAGAGAGCACTGTATATTTAAGAGCGCGCGTCCAGTTTTGCTCGAGAGCATAGGAAATCCGCGCGCGAGCGGACAGATTTGCGCGAGAGCAGAGGAAATCCGCGCGCGAGCGGACAGATTTGCGCAAGAGCAAAGGAAATCCGCGCGCGAGCGGACAGATTTGCGCAAGAGCAAAGGAAATCCGCGCGCGAGCGGACAGATTTGCGCTCGCGCATTACATTGATATGCTCTCGCGTCACAATAATGTGCTCTCGACATTTGATAGTAAAATAACGCTATAGGAGGAGTCAATCAAAGAGGGAGGAGCTGAATGACCACACCCACTGCCTCTGTCCAGCACATTTGAACATTCAACAGTGATATTTCTCTCTGAAATCCCAAGTTTTATGTTATTTGAAATATTTCTGCAATGAAACAACAAAAAGCTTTTGTGAATTTTTTTGTATTGGTTTTTGGCCTATTGTATTTATACTAATAAAAATAAAACAAACAATAATGCTTTTTTGTGAAATTACAAAATTAAATCACTGTTTATATAATAGATTTATATATAGTATATGCACAATGCTTTGAATAATGTGTATTACTGCCATCTTGTGGACGAATTATGCAATACAACCATTTAATAGTTCTGTCTAAATCTAAATATACAACTATTCTAATAATTAGGCTATTTAAATTTTCATTGTTTATTTTAAATCTAATAGCTATTAAACTTTTAAGCATCATTACATTTATCCAGAACACTCCTAGTGTACAAATGTCTCCAATAAGACAAAAACACCCTGATATTTGAATGTGTCCCAGTGGAGGATGAAGATTTCTGAGCCGTTTATGAGGAAGCATCTTTTGTGTCTTATACATAAACAGTATATATCAATGGTTCTGATGAATCTTATTAAAGGTGGGGTATGTGTTTTTGGACATTGTTGATATTTGAAATCAACCCATACAAACCCACCCCTCTCTTCATTGCTCTGCCTCTAAAACTCACCCTCCAATCCTAACCACCCTGCTCCGAGCCCAGAACATTTAAACAAACCAATAAAGAAATATATTATTACAATAATATGTCTCTAATGCAAAATAAAACAAAATATTTAATACTAAGCTACTACTACTACTACTACTAATAATAATAATTCATGTTAATAATATTCATATCAATTATATTATTATTAATAATAAAATGTTCATTTAAATATTTTAAGTCATCCTGAAGCACCCTATGGACGTTTGCTGAGACCCCCTAGTGGGCCCTGATCCCCTAATCAAGAGCCTCTGATCCTGGGTAAGGTAAAAACACTTCAAAAGGAATCCAACTAATGCTTTTTGTAGTTTCATTTAACTGTTAATGTCAGACTTTTATTAAATGCATAATTTAGAAATGATTATTATAAAAACCTAATGAAAATACAAGAAATATCACTTAGTGTACAGACAAGGAGTAAAATATATGTGCAGTAAAATGAACTCTGTGTTAAAGAAAAAAAAAGATTTGTGGCTGTTAAAAAATGATCAATTTCTGTCCAAATTTCTGTCGGTTTTTGATAATATTTTGTCCACAAAGTCAAGATTCTTGCTCTCCGTTTTGCCGCCATCTGCTGGATGAATTACTCATTGCAGTATTAAACACAACTACATCAACAAATGTTTAATATAATGGCAAATTAATACCTTTGGAACAGAAACCAATGATTGTTTACAAATAATGTCTTGATAGACCTTATTAACATACTGTTTATTGTGCTCTTGGCTACAACATCATAAAAGATGTAGCATTTAATACTTAATATTATGCATATTTGTCCCGAAAAATAACTAGTATATATATATTTATATATATATATATAAATTATAACTATTATAATTTATTTATAGCAAAGACCAACTATTTTTTGTGTATGAAATAAAGTGTTTCTGTATCAATCTCTTTAAAGGTGCCCTAGATTCAAAAATTGAATTTACCTCGGCATAGTTAAATAACGAGTTCAGTACATGGAAAAGACATACAGTGAGTCTCAAACTCCATTGTTTCCTCCTTCTTATATAAATCTCATTTGTTTAAAAGACCTCAGAGGAACAGGCGAATCTCAACATAACACCGACTGTTACGTAATAGTCGGGGTGTACGCCCCCAATATTTGCATATGCCAGCCCATGTTCCCAACATTATGAAAGGCATTAGACAAGGGCAGGCAGTATTAACGTCTTGATCTGTGCAGAGCTGAATCAACAGACTAGGTAAGCAAGCAAGAACAATAGCAAAAAATGGCAGATGGAGCGATAATAACTGACATGATCCATGATATCATAATATTTTTAGTGATATTTGTTAACTGTCTTTCTAAATGTTTCGTTAGCATGTTGCTAATGTACTGTTAAATGTGGTTAAAGTTACCATCGGTTATTACTGTATTCACGGAGACAAGAGCCGTCACTATTTTCATTTTTAAACACTTGCAGTCTGTATAATGCATAAACACAACTTCATTCTTTATAAATCTCTCCAACAGTGTAGCATTAGCCGTTAGCCACGGAGCATAGCCTCAAACTCATTCAGAATCAATGTAAACATCAAAATAAACACTGTACTTACGCGATTAGACATGCTGCATGACGAACACTTTGTAAAGATCCATTTTGAGGGTTATATTAGCTGTTTGAACTTTTTTTATGTTGTTTAAGGCAAGCGCGAGCTCTTGGGGCGTGGAGCACCAGATTTAAAGGGCCACACACCCTGAATCGGCTCATTTCTAATTATGCCCCAAAATAGGCAGTTAAAAAAATGAATTAAAAAAAAATCTATGGGGTATTTTGAGCTGAAACTTCACAGACACATTCAGGGGACACCTTAGACTTATATTACATCTTTTAAAAAAAAAGTTCTAGGGCACCTTTAAGTTTAGTGTGACTTTATCTCCACGCTGACATATGACTGACACGAGTCTGTCCTCAGTGAAGTGTCTCTTCACGCTGGAGGAGGAGTCCCGCTCATCAGCGCTCACACTTTATTGATATATATGGAGAAAATAAAAATGCTGCTTTCTGATTTGTCAGTGATTGTGTTTGATGATTTCCTCTGTTGTGTCTAATAAGGTAACAGCTGTGAGAGTCTCTTTCACTTTCTCTCTTCTTTAAAGGGGGCTGACAGTACCCAGTTTTTCAGTGCCTTTGATGGAGCAGAAAGGAAACGTTTGCTACATTTTGAACATTGTGTACTAGAGTATAAGGTGATGGAGAGCAATCTGATGTGTATTTTTCTATCCTCATTGATATCACCCATTACAGCTTGTAAGTATACACTTTAAAAAAAAATCTTTAAAACAATTCTGTAATTTTCACTTTCTGAATTCGGTGCCTGGTCTCTCTCTCTCTTTCATGTATAGATTTTGAGACTGTTAGGTTAGTTGATGGTCACAGTCCTTGTGCTGGTCGAGTGGAGGTTCATCATGCTGGTCAGTGGGGAACAGTGTGTGGTGATGACTGGGATATGACTGACGCTGCAGTGGTGTGTAAAGAGATAGGATGTGTAGAGGCTGTAGAGGCTCTGAATAGAGCTCAATTTGGAGCAGGATCAGGACCAGTCTGGATGGATAATGTGGGCTGTAGTGGATCAGAGTTTACACTGAAGGACTGTAGATCAAGAGGATGGGGTGTTCATAACTGTGATCATAGTGAAGATGCTGGAGTCAGATGCTCAGGTGAGCTGCTCCATACATCACCCTGTTAATGCATCACTGATCTGACTTTCATCCATAACATCATACATGCAATTAAAAATAATTTTGTGCTATTTGTTGTTACAGCAATTCATAAGCACTCAATTGATAATTAGCTTATTTTGTTGTCTAAACAACTGACTTTCATCCATTAAAACAATCCATTATTAATTACAGGACTTTCAGTTGTTTTACATCCATATCATAATCATAGTGAGATGGTTTTGTCACAGATCCCTTATCCACAATTTGCAATGGGGATTTTTCTGTTTCCTGAGCACCCTGAACCTCTCAAGGCGGACGAAAGACTTTGCCGTTTGCGGCAGGGTGGCAGGCCGTTGGAGAGGTATGTGGAGGAGTTTTTGGAGGTTTCCAATTTGGTGAGCTGGACTGATGCCTGTATTAACGTTGTGTTTCTGATGGGACTGGACAGGGACGTGATTCGTTATAACGAACCAGCCTGTAATTTCTCCTTAGTCGATTCTCTAAATTTAATTCTCTCTTTAAATGGTTCTAACTTTGAAGTCGATAAAATTCAAAGGAACCAGAGTCCTTGTCCAGCCCCATCAGCAGCTTATCGGGCATCACCAGCTCACCTCACTCCAGAACCCTGCACATACCGCTTCAACGGTCCTGCCTACTCCTGGCCGCCAGTCGCCTCCGCCGAGCCCTCTGCTCCAGCCGCCGCCGCCGAGCAAGCCTCTCCAATCTCCACTGAGCCCTCTCCAGTACCAGTGGGGATTTTAATCGCATTTGAGGGGATGGACTGGACCCCTTTTCCAGCCCTCTCAGCTCCAGTAGCTGCCAACGAGTCCGCTCCAGTAGCTGCCAACGAGCCAGTGTCTCCAGTCTCCGCCGCCGAGCCAGTGTCTCCAGTCTCCGCCGCCGAGCCAGTGTCTCCAGTCTCCGCCGCCGAGACAGCCGCTCCTGCCTGTCACGAGCCTGCTCCTGCTCTCTCCGAGCCCACTCAAACCCACAACTCCACTCCTCTCCGTGGTCTTCCCAAGACTTCCCTAAACCTCCCTAAGTATTTTTATGGGGGGGGCCAGGTACATGTGGGCGCCACACATGTGGGTGGGCATCCAACACCGCCATGGCAGCCCACGGCTCCTGACCCGCCATGGCTGCCCGCTGCACGTGACCCGCCATGGCGGCCCGCTGCTCCTGACCCGCCGAGGCGGCCCACGTCTCCTGACCCGCCTTGGCTCATGGACCTCTCCCTGCACCGGCATGAGGTCTCCAGGGCGCCCACCCCCCCTCCCCGTTGTTACGTCTACGGTGTGAGGCCACGCCTACCGGGAGGGGGGGGGGGGGTAATGTCACAGATCCCTTGTCTCCTGGACTCCAATTCCCATCATCCTCCTGTTCTCCTCACCTGCACTCACTTCCCTCGTCATCTCCCCATCATCACTCATCATCATCACCTGGACTTCCTCGTTTGCACTCCCTATATATATGGACTCACTCCCTTCACTCCTTGTCTCTTCTTAATGTTATTTTATGTGAGGATATGCTTCGGCTCCGTGTTTTTCATTAAATACCCTTATTTGTGGATATCCGTTTAAGCTTCATCTCTATTGCATACATGTCACGTAACAGGTTTTCTCTTTTTTGTAAATATTATCAGAAACCATAAACTATGGAAGATCAAGACTTGTGTACGGATCTCACCTGTGCTCTGGGCGAGTGGAGATGTTTCTTTTAGGCGGCTGGGTTTCAGTGTGTGACGCTGCCTTTGACCAGCAGGATGCAGAGGTTGTGTGTAGAGAGCTGGACTGTGGGGCTCCTGTACAGGTGCTGGGAGAAGATGCTTTTGGAAAAGGAAATGGTCAGATTGGATCAAAAGAGATTCAGTGCAGAGGAAATGAATCACACATTCAACACTGTCCATCATCAACCTCAAATAATATAAACTGCACCCATGACAACAATGTGGGACTGATTTGTTCTGGTAAAATGTCAATGTTCAGCCTCTATAGAGAAATCTACACTGTAAACGATTTCCATTGTTTTCACAGTATTATACTGTGTTCTCAACAGTTCCCTACTGTAGAATCTGAGTACAGCATATTACTGTAGATTTTGTCATTTTCACAGCTTGTTACTGTATTATTAACAGTTTCCAACTGTATAAGCTGTGTACAGTATGTTACTGTAGATTTTCAATGCATTCTGGGAAAATATTAGCCTACTGTATATCTAAATACAGTAGGCTACTAAATGACCGCGAAAAACAACCAAACACCTCCTCACGCATGACAGACTCATCATGAAGATGAAAGCCCACAACAGTATGGTAGGTTAACTTTTCTCTTTTTTCACTTTGTTTTATTCTGATGTTAGATATAAAGCTACGTTTTAGTTAATACATTTCCATAAAAATACATGAGTAAGCGTTCATTTTCTGGCATTTTCCTCCTGCAGCGTGGTGAAGATTAAAGTCCGAGGACGGAGTAGCCTACGTGAAATTGGTAGGTGGGTATACTTTAAAACACATGTAATTGCCTTATCTGTTTTATACAAATGTTATTTGCAAAGTATAAATACGTTTTAGTTAATAAATATATGTATGAACATCGGACCGGGTGAGCATTTCCCATTTAAGCGGCACTAATTTTCCTCCCGCAGCGGCGCTGGCAGACCGGCTGGACCATCGCGAGACAGGCCGGAAGAGCCGTTGTGAAGACAAAAAGCCTACTACCTGAAATTGGTAGGTCAGTTTTAAAACGCATGTAATCGCCTTTTTTGTTTTGTACCAATATTGTTTGCAAGGTATAAATATGTTTTAGTTTATAAATATCCGTAAGAACATCGAAGCGGGTGCTCATTTCCCTGTCAAGCCGCACTAAGTAGCTCTTTCCTCCCGCAGCGGCGCTGGCAGAGACCGGCTGAACTAACGTGAGACAAGCGGGAAGAGTCGTTGTGAAGACGAAAAGCATTCGTGAAAATGGTAGGTCAACTTTAAAACGCATGTAATCACTTTTTTTGTTTTGTACCAATGTTGTTTGCAACTTCAAGGTATAAATACTTTTGGTGCAGGCGCTCATTTCCCAGTTAAGCCGTGCTGACAGCATTTTTTTCCTGCAGCGGCGCTGGCAGACGGGCTGAGCCATCGTGAGACGGGGGGAAGAGTCGTCGCAATAAAGAACACCATTTTCTTTATGGCATGTGGTTTTAAGATGTAAGATGATATGTATTCACTGGTTATTGTTGTATACTGCTACTAATTAAGTACTTTAACTCTTCAAACTTTATTTTTACATTTCCAACATTTATTTTCCACTGGCACAATGTGTTAATGTGATTTTAGTGGTATGAATTTAATTGTATTTTGTTAATTGATGAAATTAATATGCTGGTAAATTTCTGTATTGAATTTCAGAAATGTAAAAGATGAAACCTAAATAAAGTTGATCTGAAGCAATAATTTGTGTTATTGAATATATAACAGTTAACTTAAAATAAATAAAAATTAAAAAATTAAAATAAAGTACAGTATAATGATGTACTTTATTTTACAGTATGATTAAAACTACTGTAGTTATTTTTGCGGTAATTTTACTGTTGTATTAAATACAGCAACTACTGGATAATTGTTGCCAGTAAGTTACTGTTAATTTGACAATAAACATTTTACAGTGTAATTGTTAAACTAAAATGTAATTATCTGATCGGTTTCTTTTTTGGTTTGAACATTTTCAGTGAGCTTTGTGTTCTTTGTCCAGGTTACACTGGCCTCAGACTGGTCAATGGTCCTGACATCTGTTCTGGTCGAGTTGAGCGTCAGTACTTCAGTAAATGGGGCACAGTGTGCGATGCATGCTGGGATATGAGAGCTGCTAGTGTCCTCTGTAGACAGCTGAATTGTGGGATTGCTGTGTCTGTTGTGGGATCAGACTGGTTTGGAGAGGGAAGTGGTGAAATCTGGGCTGATGTGTTTGATTGTGACGGGAATGAAACAAAACTCTCAGAATGTTCCATCTCTTCATGGAGTCGAGCTGAATGTTCTCATAGACGAGATGTTGGAGTCATCTGCTCTAGTGAGGGTTTTTTTTTTTAAATAAATGTTATAAATGACCTATATAAATGAGCTTTAAATATTTTTATAAAGTGTCACATCTTTCACTCAGATTCCTCCAGGCTGGGGAAAACATGACTGTCAACACAAGGAGGATGTAGGAGTTGTGTGCTCAGGTAAACAGTGAACAAATAATAAAGACAATAAAATTCCAATAACCTATCTATGTGATGGATAATTAACAATATCCAATGTACTTGCATCATATACAGAAACAGCAGGGTTTGGGAACTGAGAACTAAGGCTTTTTTTTTTTTCCTTTTTTTTTTTTTAAATAATCAAAACATTTAACAGTTCTTATATGCCATTTTTTTACCATACTAATACACTCAGAGAAAATGCTCTGAGTTACTTATCTGCGACACAAGACAACACTACAGAACCTACAGCATAAAACATCCTGCGTAGTCTAATTCCCAAATTAATGATTTTGACTTGGGTATCTTTGAGACTTAAATAAATATTACAATGTTAAATCAATGTTATATATAGTTTGGACCACTTATTTGAATTGCATTTACATTAAGGAGTTTGTGTAAACACACCTTTTGCAAAAACATTTTTTGATTATTTCATCATTTGCCAATCAAATTTTCCAAACATTTGCTCTAAAAGAAATATTAAAGGGTTTATTCTCCATAGAGTTTAAAGAGATCAGATTAACTGAGGGCTGTCAAGGGAAGGAATGTGGAGGTTTTCTACAATGGATCCTGGGGAAATGTGTGTTACAATAAGATGAACAGAGACACAGCGAGTTTGATCTGTTAAGAGTTGAACTGTGGAAGATCTGCCAGTGAACCCAGTAATTCAGAGGGACTGAAGTCTCATAATTGGCTTGAATATTTTAAATGTCGACGACATGATTCCACTTTTTGGCAGTGTCCATCTTCACCCTGGGGACTGAATGACTGTGATAATGAAGTGGCCAAGATCACCTGCTCAAGTGAGATGATATTTTACTGATTTAAGGTAGTTTGTAGTGGTCATGTATGTTTAAATATGATTATTTTATGTGTTTTTTTTTTATGATGTCTAATATTCTGATCTGAAAGTCATGAATCTCCTCAGAGACGGCTTACATGTTCAAACTCACCATCTCCTCACCAGAGACAGTGTTCAAGTAAGTTATTATGTGACGGGTGCGTAGCCCACCTCACATGTTTAGCCTTACCATTGTGTTTGATTTGATGATTGATTTGATGTTTAATTTAGTTTAATTTAATATGGTTTGTTACTTTTATTTTAATCCCCTTATTACAAGAAAAACACAGGACAAGTTTAATAAGTTAACAGTTTATTAAAATCTTGAATGTATAGAAGGGTGCACACTTCTTATATTCTTTGCTGATTAATTTTACCTGAGTCCTAGATTACCTGAGTCCATGGAGTGACGGCCGCATTCCATGTGGCAGCAGACAAAGGGAGAGGCGGTGTTTCAATTCCCTCTTTTGTCCTGTGCTAGAGGAAAGTTGGACTGTACCATCATGTTCTGAGTTAGAGGGGATCTTTTGTGTCATGTTATTTTGTTATGTCATTTAATCTTTTGTTGGTTTGAGTATTTTCTTTTCTTGTATTTTAGGTAAATGATTGTATTATGTTATGTATGATAGTGTATATTTTGTAATTTTGTTTGTTTATTTGGTAGGGTTGTTATTTGATATTCACCTTTATTTGGGTTGGTATGTGCTAAATGGGTATTTATAGCAATGAAAAGATGAGCAGAGTTAGTCAGGGGTTGTCCAGCCACAGTAACATCATGGGCAGTTGATTGTAGTAGTTTTGTTATTTTGGTTAACAGGGGAGGGTTATTTTTTTTTCCCCTTTGTTTAAATTGATTTTTTTTTTTTTTTTTTGCATATACGTTGGAAATGATTTTCAACCTCCTTGTTAAGTTTATTTAATTTTTTTTTGTTGGGAAAAATAAACCCTTCTTATTTTGCCTACTCCTGTCCAGCTTGTTCTTGGCCACACCACCACAATTGGTGGCAGCGGTGGGATTGGCCAGTAAAGGACAGTGAGTAGTGGCAATATGGCTCCGAAGAAAGTGGCAAAGTTCAAACAACAAGATGAAGCAGATTCGGTGGAGTTGTTGGAGGATGAGCCTGCAGCAGTTGGAGGAGTTCCTCAGGTGGCTGATGACCCGGCACAACTCACTTTGCAGGACCTGGCAGATATGTTTCGCAAAAACATGGAGGTTCAGCAACGACAAGAAGTCAAGATGGAGCGGGAGGCAGCTCGGCAAGAGCAACGTTGGAAATCAATGCAACATCAATTCAACCTTCTGAGGGAGGAAGTTGATTTTCGTACCACCCCTGATCCTGGAGGTTTGTCAAGACCTGATCAACCTGCTGAAATGCCTGATAATCTGTCCAATGCCTCTGTGTCCCCTGTTCCAGATCCAGCTCGAGGTATGATTGAGCCCAAGTTGCAGAAATTGCAAGATTCAGATGACATTGAACATTTTCTCACCACTTTTGAAAGAATGGCTTTGGCCTGTAAGTGGGCAAAAAGTGATTGGGCCCTTAGGTTAGTTCCCTTATTGACTGGTAAGGCTAGGAGTGCCTATGTGCACATGGACATTGAGGAGTCCTTAGACTATGAAAAGGTTAAATCTGCGATTTTAAGCAAGTATGCCATTAATCCCGAAATTTACCGTCAACGATTTCGCTCATTAGAGATTGAGCCTGCTGAGACTCCAAAAGAACTCTATGTACGACTTCGAGAACTTTGTGAAAAATGGGTGCAACCCAAGGGAAAGACTGTAGAGGCTGTGGGGGAAGTGATTATTTTAGAGCAGTATTTGAGGATGCTTTCACCAGAATTGCAGGTATGGGTAAGAGAACACAACCCTAGCACAGCTTGTCAGGCTGCTTCCTTGGCTGATGTTTTTGTAGCCGCCCGATCTCGTTCACACTCTTGGGGTGCTACTCATAAGAGAATTGGGGAAGATAGGAGTTCATCAACCTATAGTCGAGAAGACTTAAAATTTTCCTCCTCTAGTAAGAAGCCCAGAAGGGAAAATCAGGCCTCTAGGCCTTTACATCAGGCTAGTCAGGTGCCCATTTGTTATTATTGTGGACAGGAAGGGCATAAAAAGCCAATGTGTCCAAAGTTAATGGCTAAAATGTCCCAAATATGTTCTGTACCAAAAACAGGGGTAGGAAAGTTGTTGCCTCCGCCGCAAGGCCTTACCATTCCTGTAGAAGTGAATGGGGAAACTGTAACTGCATTGATAGACACTGGTAGTATGCAGACATTGGTAGAAAGTCGTTTGGTCCCAGAGCACGTAGGAAGGATTGAAGGGAAGGTGATCATTAAATGTGTCCATGGTGAGGAGCAGACTTACCCTACAGTTAAAGTGCAGGTAGTAGTACATGAGCTACCCTATTTATTGAGAGTAGGAGTAGTAGAAAAATTACCTCATCCTGTTATTCTAGGTCAAGATTTTCCTTCATTGCTAAACTTGTTGCCTTTTAACTCTGTTTCTAGTATGGTGATGACCCGGGCTCAGGTTAAGCAGATTGCTGATGAATCTGAAACTCTTAAAGGTTTCCCATTCTTTGACTCTGAATTGGAGGCTGGACCAATTAAGGTAAGGAAATCTAGAAGGCAGAGAAGGCAAGATAAGTATAGATACCTTGAAGCTGATGTTAAGGAAGAGGGTGGTAAGCTGGATGAAGTGATTGGGTTTAAGATTCCCAGTAATATGGCTGAAATGCAGAGAGAAGATCCGGTTGTGTCTTTGTTGTACCAGCAAGCTATTATAAGTCAGGGAGAAGGTGAGAAGTCAGTGGGAGGAAGAGTAGGTGAGAGGTTTGTCCTTGAGGAGGAGGTGTTATATCAGCAACAGGGAGATAGTTTGCAGATGGTGGTGCCTAAGGCAGTTCAGAATATAGTCCTATCTTTGGGTCATTCCATTCCCTGGGCAGGCCACCTGGGTAGGCAGAAATCTTTGGCCCGAATTAGGAAACATTTTTATTGGCCTGGCATTAGAAGAGATGTGATAAAATACTGTAGAACTTGCCCAGAGTGTCAGTTGACCTCCAATAGACTACCTGCTAAAGCTCCCCTGCAACCTCTTCCAGTTATTGGAGTTCCATTCGAACGACTTGCTATGGATATTGTCGGTCCAGTTGAGAACAGTAGAGCAGGCCACAGGTTTATGTTAGTGGTGAGTGATTAGGCTACCAAGTATCCAGAGGTGTTTCCATTGAGGGCGATTGGAGCTAAGCAAGTAGCATCCTGTTTGATTCAGCTGTTCTCTAGAGTAGGATTTCCTAGGGAGATTCTTACAGATTGTGGGACCAATTTTACTTCAAAGCTTTTAAAGCAAGTTTATCAGTTGTTGAGCATTAAGGGCTTAAAGTCTACACCGTTCCATCCTCAAACGGATGGATTAGTTGAAAGATTTAATCAAACCCTTAAAAATATGCTTAGGAAATTCATAAATGAGACTGGCTCAGACTGGCATCAGTGGTTGCCCTATTTGCTCTTTGCATATCGTGAAGTCCCCCAGGCCTCAACAGGTTTTTCCCCTTTTGAATTGTTGTATGGCCATGATGTGAGAGGACCATTGTCACTGTTAAAAGAGACATGGGCCGGCCAGAAGGGAATGGGGGAAGAAAAAGATGTTGCTTTCTTCGTAGTTGCCATGCATGAGAAATTGCAGAAAATGACAAATTTGGCTCAAGAGCATATGGCAGAAGCTCAACAGAGACAAAAGTATTGGTATGATAAATCGTCTAGAACTCGTACTTTTGTACCAGGTCAACAAGTGCTTGTAATGTTACCCACAGCATCCAGTAAGCTTTTAGTCAAATGGCAAGGGCCTTTTATGGTACAAAGGAAAGTGGGACCAACAACATATGAAATTTTAACCCCAGGACAAGGCCGTTCAAGCAGAATGCTGCATGTAAACCTGTTGAAAGAGTGGTCCCCTCGGAAGGAATGTCTGCTGATTCGGTCTGTGAAAGATGAGGAAGAGGTGGAAGAGCAGTATTTTCCTATTCAGAATTCTGCAGTGCTCAATTTGGATCATCTCACTGAGACCCAGCAACAGCAACTTCAGTCTCTTTGCCATTCTGAACTGTTCCAAGAGAAGCCTGGTTGAACAGAGCTGGTAGAGCATGACATTGTGTTAAAAGCTGATGCTGTGCCAAAGAGACTAAGTTATCTTATACCTGAAAGACTACTTCCAGCTCTAAAGAAGGAATTGGATTTGATGATTTCCTTGGGGGTGATTGAACCTTCTAAAAGTGAATGGTGCAGTCCTGTGGTCTTAGTACCTAAAAAAGATGGGACTACAAGATTTTGCATTGATTTTCGATATTTGAATTCAGTTTCAAAATTTGACTCCTATCCAATGCCTCGTATTGAGGACCTGATTGAACGCTTGGGTAATGCAAAATATCTTAGCACTGTTGATCTATGTAAAGGTTATTGGCAAGTGCCTTTGAGTTCCATATCTAAAGAGTTCACAGCTTTTCGGACTCCTTGGGGCCTACATCATTTTAAGACTATGCCTTTTGGCCTGCATGGGGCTCCGCCCACTTTTCAAAGACTGATGGATCAGGTATTGCATGGCTTGTCTGATTTTACTGCAGCATACCTTGATGACATTGTGATATTTAGTACAACTTGGGAAGAGCATCTGAGGCATTTGCAGGTGGTTTTAAGACATATTCAAGAAGCAGGACTGACAATCAATCCTGGTAAATGTGCCCTGGCAAAGAAAGAGACTGAATACCTTGGTTATGTCCTGGGAAACGGGGTCATTCGGCCTCAAGTGGGGAAGGTGCAAGCTATTGAGTCCTGTTCTCTACCAAAGACAAAGAAACAGGTGAGGTCTTTTCTCGGATTAGTTGGGTGGTATCGCCGTTTTATGCCCAATTTTTCTTCTAGAGCTGCTGCCCTAACAGATCTGATTAAAAAGAAGGCCCCAAACCAGATTCAGTGGACTGAGCCAGCCCAGAGAGCTTTCCAGGATATTCAAGGGGCTCTACAGGAAAGCCCAGTGTTGTACAGTCCCAGGTTTGATCAACCATTTGTTTTACAGACTGATGCATCAGGAGTTGGACTTGGAGCAGTATTACTCCAGGGAGAAGTGGGGAATCGTCACCCTGTGGCCTACATTAGCCGTAAATTGTTTCCTAGAGAAATGCGTTATTCAACTATTGAGAAGGAATGCTTGGCGGTGAAGTGGGCCTTGGACTCTTAAATACTATCTTTTGGGCAGGCATTTCACTTTGGAGACTGACCATAGAGCTCTCCTATGGGTGAATAAAATGAAAGACTCTAATGCCAGGATAACTCGCTGGTACTTGTCTCTACAACCTTATCAGTTTACGGTCCTCCACCGACCAGGCAAAGAGAATCTTGCTGCGGATTTCCTCTCCCGTCACGTGAGCGAGGAACCAGAGGTGGGGGAGACTGTGACGGGTGCGTAGCCCACCTCACATGTTTAGCCTTACCATTGTGTTTGATTTGATGTTTAATTTAGTTTAATTTAATATGGTTTGTTACTTTTATTTTAATCCCCTTATTACAAGAAAAACACAGGACAAGTTTAATAAGTTAAGTTTATTAAAATCTTGAATGTATAGAAGGGTGCACACTTCTTATTCTTTGCTGATTAATTTTACCTGAGTCCTAGATTACCTGAGTCCATGGAGTGACGGCCGCATTCCATGTGGCAGCAGACAAAGGGAGAGGCGGTGTTTCAATTCCCTCTTTTGTCCTGTGCTAGAGGAAGTTGGACTGTACCATCATGTTCTGAGTTAGAGGGGATCTTTTGTGTCATGTTATTTTGTTATGTCATTTAATCTTTTTTTTTTTTTTTTTTTTTTTTTTTTTTTTTTTGCATATACGTTGGAAATGATTTTCAACCTCCTTGTTAAATTTATTTAATTTTTTTTGTTGGGAAAAATAAACCCTTCTTATTTTGCCTACTCCTGTCCAGCTTGTTCTTGGCCACACCACCACATATTATATTCTTATATTTTCTTTATTATTACTTTTATCATTTGCTTACTCTCATGTTGTTCCAATCCCATAAGACTTTGGTTCATCTTTGCAAAACATATTAAGATATTTTTAATAAAACCTGAGATTGTACATCATCTTTTGAAGAGATACAATTACTTTATATGATGAACAGATTTCATTTAGGCTTTTATTTACATCTAAACAATAAGCGACACGCATATATAGCACATCACTTTTGGTAAACACAGAAGCTCAAACATGCATGTGTGACGTACAAGAACAAATGAGGTTTCTTCTAGCGCATGACGCTCATACAAGCTTACGTATTTACCAAATATGATGTTCCTTGTGTATGTGTGCCGATCATTGTTTAAAAGTAAATAAAAGCCTAAATTAAATCTTTTCAATTTTATAATGTCTTCATATCCTTTTGGATCTTTTACGTTTTTGTTACTTGGACTTTCAATGGAGGGATAGAAACATTTCAAAGATAGTTTCAATAAAACATCTTAATTTGTCTTTCAAAATGTCTTTTGAGTTTAGAACAACTTGAGGGTGACAAAATTATGACAGAATTTTCATTTTTGGGTGAACTATTTTTGTATTTGTAAATGCTGTACTGAATCTGCTCAGTGATGTTGATGTGTGTGTTTTAGATCATGTTCCTCTCAGACTGAGTGGAGGGGAGGGCCGGTGCTCTGGGAGGCTGGAGGTGTATCATAACACTGTGTGGGGCTCAGTCTGTGATGATCTGTGGGACATCAGCGATGCTCAGGTGGTCTGCAGACAGCTGGGTTGTGGAGCAGCACTGAGGGCTGATGGGAATTCAGTCTTTGGTGCTGGTGAAGGTGTTGTGTGGCTGAACAGAGTCGAGTGCAGAGGGAATGAGATTCACCTGTGGGACTGTCCTCTCTCCCTGAAGAACCACACTGACTGCTCCAACAAAGATCACGCTGGACTCACCTGTGCAGGTCACAGAAAATCAATTTTAGATAATTGTAGAGTAAATAATATTTCTGTATTTGCATGATATTGAATGTGTTTGTGCCTGTTTTGACAGATTTGTCAGTGTCCACTAGTCCTGCCACAACAACATCATCTTTGTTCACTAATCACAGGATTTCACATACAAAAAAAAAAAACAGTTTCTATTTATTCTCTAAATAATTTAGAAGCGCAACAAATCAGAGCAGAGAATTATGATCATATAATCATATAATGATTGTTAGACTAAGGCATCTTGCTACAGTTTTATTTTTAATTATTAATATTATTTGCATATGCATGTATATTTTGTGTGTTTTGATTACATATGTGTAATTTTCAAAATCCAAAATTGACATTCATAGATGCATTTAATTTAGTGTTATATAAATTAACTTAATCATTATTACATTATAATTATTATATATAATAGTGTACTTTAAAGTGTTGTGTGAGATTTTGTCTATGTAATTAATGATTGACACATTTTCAGAGGGAGTGTGATGATGTGAGGAATGTCATTGAAGATGTGAGAGAGCTGCTGATTGGTAAGTTATTGTGACCTGCTTTACCTCACATTGAATAGGTCCTGTTTTACTTTATATTGATACATTAACTTGTTCTTGTTTTCTAACCGCAGATTATGATTATTTGGGGGAGGAGCCATTAAAACAGGGGGCTGTTTAAGTCAATGGCCACACCCACCACCTCACATTGTTTTACAGCTTTTAAATGCAAAATGCTGCATTTTATTAAGTTTGAGTTGCAATCTATTAAAATTTTAAGTTACATTTAGTATTGAAATGTGCCAGATCAATAACATTTAGCTAATTTTCTACATTTAAACAGAAAGAGAATATGCTTTGCTTTCATTTTGTTGTTTATTAACTTCATGTGTGTATTTACTTTCCATTTGCCATTTTCTTTGTAATTCATTTGCCATATTATTAGTAATTAAAAGTGATATTAGTGATATTATCATTATGCAACTGAACCGTTATTGAACCTCTACCAGTTCAGAAACATCACTATTAAACAGCACAACCCATATTAACAGTTCACTGCACCTTCAACTTAGTTAAACTAATATATAGATAAACATGTGGAAAATGGATTAAAATTTTAAGAAGGCAAGGGAGTTTTTCACATTTTGTTTTATCTTTTATTTTTGGTGCTTTGTTATAAATGTTGAAACGTCTCGGTTACAAAGGTAACCCTCGTTCCCTGAAGGAGGGAACGGAGACGTACGTCGGACAGACCAACGAATAGGAATCTCGCTAGAGAGGCCAATCTACTTCGAGTGTAACTAAAACGAGCCAATGCACATTGGCATGCAATCATATGCATCAGCTGCTCACCTCGCAGCGCAGGTATATAATGAGCAGCAGGTGCGTTGCATCTTCAGGTTTTCGCTGAGGAGCCGAACCGGATAGGCGGCAGCATCAGCGGGGTACAGCGACTGTGGCGACGGGACGTACGTCTCCGTTCCCTCCTTCAGGGAACGAGGGTTACCTTTGTAACCGAGACGTTCCCATTCAGTCGGTCACGTTCGACGTACGTCGGACAGACCGACGAATAGGAATCCCTACCAAAGCGCCACAGGAGCTGCCCCCTTCCAGCGCTCTGTTGTAAGCCACCTGAACCCCCTTGCCTGAGGATGGTGGGACAGGGCTAACACAGAGAGAGTCGATCACTGCTGTTCCCCAAAACCCATTCAGTGAGACTATTGGATAACGCTGGGAAAGCGTACCCTTTCGCTGGGAAAGGAACGCTGCGGAAGCCACATCCTTCCCCGAAGGAGTTATGTGGAGAAGTACATATGGACTAACCCTGTAGGGCTGTGCTACATATGGAAGAGCTGGGGTGACTCCAACCCGATGAAGGGTAGGTTCTCCCAGAGGGAAAGACACGGGCTTCGTTTAGGAGCAACCGTGGAACCAACCATATGGGATCCCCGTAGGGTCACACATATGGAACCCAGCCTAAACCCGGTTCTCAAGGATACAACGGAGTATAGGCCTGGCACCAGACGCTCCGCCACGTCGGCTGCCGAAGGGATATCGGAGGACTCGACAGGGTCTGCCTTGTAGGGACTCTCTGGAGAAAAGAAGCGCATGTAGCGCAGCAAGCCGTCACTAAGCCGGGGCCTCTCCGTGCCTCTGACCTGTGGCGAGAACACGGGAGGAGACCGGCTCGACACGAAGGCTATAGTATCTAGCGAACGTGTTAGGTGTCGCCCAGCCCGCAGCTCTACAAATGTCTGTCAGCGAGGCGCCACGAGCCAGCGCCCAGGAGGATGCGACACCTCTCGTGGAGTGAGCATGCAACCTGAGGGGGCAGGGCACGCCCTGAGCTTGGTAAGCCAGGGCGATGGCATCCACTATCCAGTGGGCCATTCTCTGCTTGGAGACAGCCTTTCCCTTCTGCTGGCCTCCATAACAGACAAAGAGCTGGTCTGAGGTCCTGAGGCTTTGGGTTCTGTCTATGTACTGTCGCAAAGCGCGAACTGGACAGAGCAAAGCCAGGGCTGGGTCTGCCTCCTCCGAGCAGCACTTGCAGGCTCACTACCTGGTCCCTGAAGGGAGTGGTAGGAACCTTGGGCACATAGCCAGGCCGGGGTCTTAGTACCACGTGGCTATCACCCGGCCCGAACTCCAGGCACGATTCGTCGACTGAAAATGACTGCAGGTCCCCTACCCTCTTGATGGAGGCCAATGCAACCAGCAGCAAAGTCTTCATAGACAGAATCTTTAAGTCTGCCGATTGCAAAGGCTCAAAGGGAGCAATCTGAAGTGCTCTTAGCACCAGAGCGAGGTCCCAAGAGGGTATGGAGGGGGGACGAGGAGGATTTAACCGTCTCGCCCCCCTAAGGAACCTGACGACCAGGTCGTGCTGACCAACAGATTTGCCATCTATGTGGTCGTGGTAAGCGGAGATAGCAGCAGTATGGACTTTGAGAGTGGAGGGGGACAGCCTACGCTCCAACCCTTGCTGCAAGAAGGAAAGCACGACTCCGATCGAGCATCTTCGGGGGTCTTCTCGGCGAGAAGAGCACCACTCGACGAACAGGTTCCACTTCGAGGCGTAAGCACGTCTCGTAGACAGTGCACGTGCCGAAGTGATGGTGTTAAGTACCTCAGGGGGTAAGTCACCTAGAACCTCCGCGTCCCGTCCAGGGACCAGACATGGAGTTTCCAGAGGTCTGGACGCGGGTGCCAAAGAGTGCCCCATCTCTGAGAAGAAGGTCCTTCCTCAGAGGAATGGGCCAGGGAGGGCTGTCGCAAGGAGTGAAAGTTCTGGGAACCAGGTCTGGTTGGGCCAATAGGGCGCAACTAAGAGGACCTGCTTCTCGTCCTCCCTGACTTTGCACAGGGTCTGTGCAAGTAGGCTCACTGGGGGAAACGCATATTTGCGAAGGCCCCGGGGCCAGCTGAGTGCCAGTGCGTCTGTCCCGAGTGTTCCCTCGGACAGGGGGTAAAACAACTGACAGTGGGAGGTTTCCGGTGAGGCAAACAGGTCTACCTGAGCCTCTCCGAACTCTCTCCAGATCAGCTGGACCACCTGGGGGTGGAGTCGCCACTCTCCTGGCAGCTCAGCTCATGATAGCTCGTCGGCCACATGGCTCAGCACACCAGGGACAAGAATGGCACGAAGCGACCTCAGACGCTTCTGACTCCAGAGGAGGAGATGGCGGGCGAGTTGCGACATGCGACGGGAGCGTAGACCACCTTGATGGTTGATGTACGCAACGGTCGCAGTGTTGTCCGTACAGATCAGTACATGCTTGCCCCGTAGCGGCCCTTTGAGGCGGCTCAGAGCAAGACGTACTGCTAGCAACTCGAGGCAATTGATGTGCCAATGCAGATGGGGTCCCGTCCAAACCCCTGACACTGCATGCCCGTTGTACGTGGCACCCCAGCCGGTGGCAGGAGCATCTGTGAATACCACAGCATGCCGGGACACTTGTTCTAGGGGCACTCCTGCCCGGAGAAACAAAGGGTCCGACCATGGACTGAAGGCTTGGCGGCACTCCTGAGTGATTGGCACCCGGAACGTGCCGCGTTGCCACGCCCATCTCGGGACTCGGCCGTGAAGCCAGTGTTGAAGCAGTCTCATATGAAGCAGACCAAGCGGGGTTACTGCCGCCGTGGCCGCCATATGCCCCAGGAGCCTCTGAAAGAATGTCAGTGGGACCGCTGTCCTGCCATTGAACGTATTCAGGCAGTTCAACACCGACTGAGCACGTTCCTCTGTGAGGCGTGCTATCTGTTCGACCGAATCCAGCTCCATACCGAGAAAAGAGATCCTCTGCACAGGGGGAGAGTTTGCTCTTTTCCCAGTTGACCTGAAGACCCAACTGGCTGAGGTGTCTGAGCACCAAATCCTTGTGTTTGCACAACTAACCCCGGGACTGTGCTAGAATGAGCCAGTCGTCGAGGTAGTTGAGAATGCGAACACCCTGTTCTCTCATGGGAACAAGGGCTCCCTCTACGACTTTCGTAAAGACGCGGGGAGACAGGGCCAGCCCGAAGGGTAGGACTCTGTACTGATATGCTCGACCTTCGAACGCAAAGCGCAGGAATGGCCTGTGTCGCGGAAGAAACGAGACATGGAAGTACATGTCCTTCAGGTCGATCGCTGCAAACCAATCTCGGGGACGGATGCACTCAAAAATGCGCTTCTGCGTCAGCATTTTGAACGGTAGCTTGTACAGGCTCCGATTCAAAACTCGCAGGTCCAAGATCGGTCGTAACCCACTGCTCTTTTTGGGTACAATGAAGTAGGGACTGTAGAATCCTGACCTCATATCGGCTTGAGGGGCCGGCTCTATCGCGTCCTCCGCCAGTAGGACTGCAATCTCCGCACGCAAGACAGGGGCAACGACATCTTTCACTGTAGTGAAGAGGACGTCCCTGAACTTGGGGGGGATGCCGGGCGAACTGAATCGCATAGCCGAGCCTGATGGTCCGAATGAGCCAGCGAGACGGACTGGGGAGTGCTAACCAGGCTCGCAAAGACCGTACAAGCGGGACCAAAGGGACCACCGGCGTACCCGCAGCGGGGCAGCGAGGTGGAACACAGGGACGCGGCTCGGGGGGCTCTCTTTGTGAGGCGGCCCAAAGTGGCGTCACAGTGTGCTAGGCAACACTTACCTGGTTCCACGGATGGACAGAGGGAGCAGTCGAGGCTTTGGCTGCCCGCTGCTTGCTGCTGTCCGCTGGCGACAGAAGAGGGGGATGAGAGTGGTGAGGTTTTTCTCCTCCCACTGCTCTCCAAACCCTCTTCAGACCTGGAAATGGAGGAACTGCTCTTTTAATTTTGGGTACCGCTGCCTCTTGGGTCAGTGGCGGAACAGAAACAAACCCGATAAAAGGATTTACCTCCCGGCCCTCCTCCAGGGGTGGAAGAGCAGCCCCACCCATCTCTGGGTCGCCCGTCTCAGGGGTGATTCTCACCAACCACTTAACAGCTGCAGAGACGGGAGGCGTCATCTCCCCGCAATGGACACAGCAGAGCCTGCTGGGCCGGACTTTTTTTTTTTTTTTTTTTGCAGGGGACGACACCCTTGGCGACGAGCAGACCGACGGGCGGCCCAAGAGGAACTCAATGGTTTGTCATGGGAAGCTCCCCGATCCGCTACTAACTGAGGAGAACCGCTGGGCTCAGTCCTCGACAGTGTCACCGAAAAGGCCACCTCGTAAGATGGGAGCATTGAGAAAGCATTTAGCTTGACAACCTCTCGCACCTCACAAGGTAAGCCAGGGGGCACTTCTGGACCACTGAGGTGGACATCGTCTGGCTGAGGGCCTGCGCCGTGACTTTGATCACGGTTAGTCAACAAGCGCAGCTCAACCCCAGCACAGAACTACCCTCATGCAAAAAGAGTGCCTTGGCCTCACATGCAGGGTGGGTGTGGTCTGTGTACAGCCACCCCATCCAAGAGGGTAGTGAGAGAGGAAAAACTTATGCAGATTTTGGCACTTTTGGCATTCCATATTTATGGCACCAACATACCCCCATACTGCCAAGTTTTCCATGCACATCTGGAAGACCCAGGAAAGCATGGCTGTAAACCCCGAATCTGAGTCAGCATAAGCACACACCATTACAGTGGGCAGCGTCACCCTCATTTCCAGAGCATAACAGCACTCTCTCCGATGCTGCAATCGACGTCTGTCCCTCAGCTGGAGCTCTGAATGAAATGCTAGATTCCCCTATGAGAAGGACCAGCAATCCAATCCAGAAACTGCACAGCTTGCAATGCGCTAGAGAGGGAGGGGCCCTAGGGGGTTGGTTCCCCGAAGGAACCCCTCAACCTCATGTCACCCAAGCCATATCAGCAAAGTAGACCTCTTCTGGTGCACCAGAGAGGGCGCTACAATGGAGATTATGCAAGGGAACCGCGCATCTAGAGCGCCGAGCGAGCGCTGGGTTGCCGTGACAACTCGCGCTGCAGCCCGGCAGCTCGACGGCACACGACACGCAGAGGAGCGAGAGGTTTGCTCTCGCTGACCTCAACAGAGGGGACTCAAGCTTCCCGGAGAAAGAAGAGTCACGACCGGCGTGTCGACGTGATCATGTTCTCATATGAAAACATGAAACACCCACGAACATCGTTTCAACACGCGCCCAGACATGCGAAACAGTGATCGTGGCCGTCAGTGAGGACAGGAACGACCGCATCCAGAAACACAAGTAGGATGTCATCTTTAAAAAGACGCAAATCTACTTGAGTAAGCTCTTTCAGGGACTTTACTCTTTTAAAAGTGCTGAAGCACGCAGGGGAACGGCCGCCGCAACACAGACAGGGATTGTGTGCAGCCTGTCGTGTGCTCTCTCTCTCTCTTTGAAGGCGCTTACTCTTACCAGCCGTAAAGACGGCTTTTCAGCGCTCAAAAGCGCACCGTACCGGCCGTGAGAACAGCCTTCTGACGCTGTCAAAACAGCTATTTGCTCAAAAACGGCAAACAAAAAAAAAACAGAAAAAGAGAGGACTTCAACCCCACTGCTGTGCTGTTCGCCCGCACTCGGAAAAAAAGAGAAGTTCAACCAAAAAGCTTGACTCGTCTTCTAGCAGACACTTGCTTGCAGAGAACAGGAACAAACACCGTTCGGCTCCGAAGCGAAAAGCTGAAGATGCAACGCACCTTTTTTTTTTAAATCCAAGACATTTTATAGTTTCATTTAACTGTTAACATCAGACTAAACTCTTAATTTAGAAATTATTATTATAATCACCTAACTAAGAAATATCACTAACTACAGAGTACAGACAAGTAGTAAAATAAATGTACAGAGAAATGAGCCCTACATTAAATAATAATAATAATAAAAAATTGTAGCTGCAAAAAAAGAGAAACATTTCTTTCTAATTTTCTGTCAATTTCTGAACAAAATTCTGTCCACAAGGTCAAGACTCTTGTCTGCTTCTGCTTCTCCTTTAGTGTTTTGCTGCCATCTGCTGGATAAATTACCCATTGCAATATTAAACGCGTACAAAATCAATCTATGATACAAATGCTTGATATGATGCCAAATTAATACCGACACCAATATTTATTTACAGATATGATTAGAATAGGCCTCTGTTTGTTGTACACAAAATAGTCCAGTTCATTTTATAATTTATGAACATACTGTTTATTGTGCTCTTGTTTAGATTATGACACCAGTGTGGTAAAATCCTCTTAATATTAAAGAACTTATTGTAATTTCTATATTTAAAGCAAAGATCAACTATGTTTGTGTTTGAAATCAAGTGTTAGTAAGTGATCAGTCAGTCATCAGTGTTGTATGTTGTGTGTGCAGATCCAGGCTTTGATGCTGAATATAACCTGCAGTGTTTCTCTCTCAATCTCTTTAAGTTTAGTGTGACTTTATCTCCACGCTGACATATGACTGACACGAGTCTGTCCTCAGTGAAGTGTCTCTTCACGCTGGAGGAGGAGTCCCGCTCATCAGCGCTCACACTTTATTGATATATATGGAGAAAATAAAAATGCTGCTTTCTGATTTGTCAGTGATTGTGTTTGATGATTTCCTCTGTTGTGTCTAATAAGGTAACAGTGAGTGTCATTGGCAGCTGTGAGAGTCTCTCTCTCTTTAGGGGACTGACAGGAGCCAGTTTCTCCAGTGTGTTTGAGGGAGCAGAAGGAGAAAGAGTCAAACAAACAGTGTGACGATCAGAAGAAGATGGAGGGATGTCTGACACTCGTTTTACTCTCCTCTATAGTCACTCTAACAACATCTGGTAAGTACAAATAGACTTTAAAAAGTACAAAATAGACTGTGATTTGAGCTTTTTACAGGCAACCAGTTTAATAATGACAAAATTATTTGTACTATACTCATCCAGCTTTGGTTATCCAGTTAAAAATAATTAGAAATATTTGTATTTACCAACTTTAACTTTGTATGATTCTACAGATGATTGTATGATGTTCTACTACTATTTTTAAATCCCTTTCTTGCACAGATTTGGAGACTGTTAGGTTAGTTGGTGGTGACAGTCGCTGTGCTGGTAGAGTGGAGGTTCTTCATGATGGTCAGTGGGGAACAGTGTGTCATAATTACTGGGATATGAATGATGCTGCAGTGGTGTGTAGAGAGGTTAACTGTAGAGAGGCTCTAGAGGCTGTGTATAATTCTTACTTTGGACGAGGATCAGGACCAATCTGGATGGATGAAGTGGCCTGTAGTGGATCAGAGTCAACACTGAAGAACTGTAGATCAAGAGGATGGGGTGTTCATAGCTGTGGTCATCATGAAGATGCTGGAGTCAGATGCTCAGGTGAGCTGCTCCATACATCATCAGGGTTAATGCATCACTGATCTGACTTTCATCTATAAACATCATGTATTAAGTTTTAAATAGTTTTCAGGACAATTCATAATTAGTTATTGAATAATAATAAATATAACATTTTAATGTTCATACTATTAATTTTCATAATTTTAAACACAATTAAGTGATCTCATGTGCTAATCTAATTGTTAAATACTAAAATGTAATTATTTGATCAGTTCTTTACAAAGATCTCAGACTGGTCAATGGTCCTGACATCTGTTCTGGTCGAGTTGAACGTCAGCACAACAGTAAATGGGGCACAGTGTGTGATGCATGCTGGGATATGAGAGCTGCCAGTGTCCTCTGTAGACAGCTGAATTGTGGGATTGCTGTGTCTGTTGTGGGATCAGACTGGTTTGGAGAGGGAAGTGATGAAATCTGGGCTGATGTGTTTATTTGTGACGGGAATGAAACAAAACTCTCAGAATGTTCCATCTCTTCATGGAGTCGAGCCGAATGTTCTCATAGACGAGATGTTGGAGTCATCTGCTCTAGTGAGGGGATTTTTTAAAATAAATGTTATAAATGACCTATATAAATGAGCTTTAAATATTTTTATAAAGTGTCACATCTTTCACTCAGATTCCTCTCTGGCTGTTCATGACGGTCTGGTGCGGTTGTCTGGAGAGAGACAGTGTGAGGGGGAGGTGGAAGTTTCCATCCATCAGGTCTGGAGGAGAGTTCTGCTGGACTCCTGGAGTCTCACTGAATCCTCTGTGGTCTGCAGACAGCTGGGCTGTGGCTCTGTGCTGAACTTCTCCAGCTCCTCTTCATCCAGTCCTGAACACAGTCATGAGTGTGTGACGGGCTTCCAGTGCTCTGGGAGTGAAGCTCATTTGGGGAACTGCAGCTTTCCACAAACTCTCAACTGCAGCTCCACACAACAGGTGTCAATCACCTGCCTTGGTGAGAAGAGCAACATCTGGGCAGATTCTTCAGTTGTTAGTGATCACTAATGTGTTTTTCTTTCTCTGAATATCAGATAGCGGGTCCATCAGGCTGGTGGGTTCTGGGGGAGACTGTGCAGGGAGGCTGGAGGTTTTTTATAGAGGCTCATGGGGGACAGTGTGTGATGACTCCTGGGATATTAAAGATGCCCATGTGGTGTGCAGACAGCTGCAGTGTGGAGTGGCCCTCAGTAACCAGCAGGTACCAGCCTGGTTTGGTCCTGGTTCTGGACCCATATGGCTGGATGAGGTGGAGTGTGAGGGGAATGAGACGTCCATGTGGAGCTGCTCTTCTCCAGGCTGGGGAAAACATGACTGTCAACACAAGGAGGATGTAGGAGTCGTGTGCTCAGGTAAAAGATAATGTGAATGATTTTTAAAGATACATTTAATTTTTTTTCATGAAAAATCCTATGTAAGGGATCATGTACAGCTAGTAATTTTTACAAAATAAACTCCAGGACGTTTAGGAGTGGATAGGTCTTGTGTCTTATGAAGCCTATTGTTGGAAATCTCAGAAGCGAAGACCTGGAGACTTCGATGTATCTTCAGCAGGATTCTTTGTTGAGAACACGTGCTGTCGGTAGCTGCAGTCATCAAGTCTAACTAAGGCAGTGTACATTGAACTTTATATATGTTTTAGGGCAGTGCTTAGGGATAGAGACAAAGCACCAGGGAGACTTAGGGCTCCATTAACGACAAAAGGTAAGAATCTCAGTAATTGGACTCATTAGACATTCAATAAAGAGAACAGGAACTGACAGAAAAACTCTTGCTGGAAACTTTGCTAAACAGAATCATTCATCTGATGTTGTCATCTTTACCTTAAAATGCTAAATACAATGTACTTCACCTTAGTATTTCATGCAAGGTTATGTCAGGACGTAGGATCATCAGATCTTACACAGATTCTTAAATTTGTAATCCCACACTATGTATAAATATTAAGTGTAACAGAGACATAACTTTACATTTCTTGTGTGTATATATGTCACAGACACGCCAGGCTCCACCGCCGACCAATCACAGCGCACCCAGTCACCGGAGTACTGATCACCAGCACCTGCACCTCATCAGCACGGCAATCACCCACAGTATATTAGACCAACACTCACACACACTCTTCGTCCGGTCTCGTTTTCATCTAGACTTACCTGTATGCTTACCATTCCAGGAGCTTGTGGTCGCTTTGCGCTGAGCACTCACTCCTCGCCTACCTTCACCGGCACCTGCAGTCACTTCCGCAAACACCGTCTTCACTTCTTCACCTTCCGTGCACGCCAGTCCCATGGCCAAACCAGTGCCCTACTCAGGATCGGCGGAGCATTGCAGCGGTTTCCTCCTGCAATGTACGCTGGTCCTGGAGATAGCGTTCATCATTTTTCAACTTCAAGGCAAAGCTCTGCAATGGGCAGACTCCCTCTGGTCACAAAAAGGTCCTGTGGTTCAATCCTATGACTCCTTTGTCACCCGCTTCCGGGAAGTTTTCGGCAAACCAGTCTCAGATTCTTCCATTGGTGAGAAACTCTACTGTTTAAAACAAGGTTCTATGTCTGTCAACGAATATGCTTTGCAATTTAGAACGCTAGCAGAGTCAAATGCCTGGAACGAGCAAGCGCTCATCACCACCTACCGGCAAGGACTGGAGCCCAGGGTGCGGTTGCATCTCGCTGCATACGAGGACTCCATCGGCCTTGAGCGCTTCATTCAACTGTCCATCCGCGTCGGCTCTCGTATGCAGTCGTGTATTGAAGAACACCAGGGCCAGCGACTGTCCACCACCCTTCTCCGTCGATCCGAACCTGTCAGCTCTCCAGAACCAGCCAACGAACCCATGCAAATTGAAAATTCAAGACTCTCATCTACCGAACGTCAAAGAAGGCTGACCCTGAATCTCTGTCTCTACTGTGGTGCTGCTGGGCATGTCATATCTGCATGCCCCATCCGTCCTCCTCATCCCATGGTGAATGCTATCATTCCCTCCATTAAAAAGATGAAACCACTCACTACTATTGTAAACCTTACTGCTGCTGATGTGTCTATGATCTACCTATCTCGTGGAAGACGGGTGAGATCCTGCTTCTCTAACTGTTTCTCTGAGTTTCCTGTTTCCAAGTCTCCTCGTTCCAAGAATATCTCCATCTGTACCACCTCCATTGAAAGCCCTTTAGAGAAACGCTCCATGGACATCCCACCCTGCTACGCCCCCTTCAGCGACGTTTTCTGCTCACAAAGAGCCTCCAAGCTGCCTCCACACTGGCCATGGGACTGTGCCATCGATCTGTTACCGGGTGAGCCAGTGCCCAGGGGAAAGATCTACCCCCTGTCAATACCGGAGGGCCATGGAGGAATACATCAAAGAGGCCCTAGACCAAGGTTACGTCCGCCTGTCTACTTCCCCTGCTGCTTCGAGTTTCTTCTTTGTTGCAAAAAAGGACGGAGGCTTGCGGCCCTGTATAGATTATCGTGCTCTGAATAAAATCACTGTCAAGTTCCGTTATCCCCTTCCTCTCGTCCCAGCAGCTCTGGAACATCTCCGTGGTGCCACTGTGTTCACCAAGCTGGACCTCCGCAGCGCGTATAACCTCATCCGGATGCGCGAGGGGGACGAGTGGAAGACTGCCTTCGTCACACCCACCGGCCACTATGAATACCTGGTAATGCCGTATGGCCTGGTCAACGCCCCCTCCGTATTCCAGGATTTCATCCGTGAGGTGCTCCGGGAGTTTCTCTACGGGAGTTTCTTTTTCTTGTCTACATAGATGACCTCTTAATCTACTCCCGGAGCTTGGCTGAACATCGCCACCACGTTGCGGAGGTCCTTCAACGCCTGAGACAGTTCCATCTCTTCCTGAAAGCAGAAAAATGTTCATTCCACCAACCCTCTGTACACTTCCTGGGATACATCATCGATCACAGTGGCATCCGGATGGACGAGGGGAAGGTGGAAGCTATCAAGTCCTGGCCCACTCCATCATCCATTAAAGAACTCCAACGCTTCCTTGGCTTCGCAAATTTCTACCGCCGCTTCATCAAGAATTACAGCTCCATTGTTCATCCACTCACCAACCTGCTCCGGAACCAGCCCAAGTCTCTGTCCTGGACTCCAACTGCCACCAACGCCTTTGAAGCCCTCAAGGAAGCCTTCACCACCGCTCCCCTCCTCGTCCACCCCAATCCAGACCTGCCCTTCGTAGTAGAGATGGACGCCTCCACCACAGGAGTGGGAGCGGTTTTATCTCAGCAGCAGGGGACACCAAGTAGGCTCCATCCATGTGCCACCTTCTCCCGCAAGCTCAACCCGGCGGAGGTCAACTACGATATTGGCGATCGTGAGCTCCTGGCGGTCAAGTTGGCGCTGGAAGAATGGAGGCATTGGTTGGAGGGAGCCAAACATCCCTTCCTGGTCCTCACTGACCATAAGAACTTGGAATACCTGAGAGCTGCTAAGAGACTGAATCCCCGACAAGCATGCTGGGCAATGTTCTTCTCCTGCTTTGATTTCTCCATCTCCTATCGTCCTGGCTCCAAAAACGTCAAGGCTGATGCCTTATCTCATCTCCACGCCCCAGAAGAAAAGAATGAAGAACCAGAAACTATTCTCCCCAAATCTATCTTCGTGAGCCCCATCTCCTGGTCAGAGAAGACATTACCCTCCTCCAATGCCTCCACAAACGCTCCGCTGGGTTGTCCACCGGGCTTGCAATACATCACTAGGACACGACGCACTCCACTTATCCACTCTGCCCACACGTCACTTGGCACTGGCCACCCGGGGGTCAATGAGACCCTCTCGCTGCTGAAGGAGCGCTTCTGGTGGCTGAACATGGCAACTGACGTCAGAAGGTACGTGCAGGGCTGCAGAGAGTGAGCCATCTCCAAGAGCCCTCGCCATCTTCCAGCCGGCAAGCTCAATCCTCTGCCTGTTCCTGATCGACCCTGGTCACACCTGGGAGTGGACTTCATCAGACTTACCAGCATCCGATGGCCACACCTGTATCTTAGTCGTCGTAGACTGTTTTTCCAAGGCATGTCGTCTGATTCCCCTGAGATGTCTACCTACCACCATGGAAACGGCTGAACTCATGTTTAATCACCTATTCCAATACTATGGTATTCTCGAAGACATTGTCTCAGACAGTGGACCCCAGTTCATCTCTCGGGTATGGAAAGCCTTTCTATCCCTCCTGGGTGTGACCATCAGTCTCTCCTCCGGCTACCATCCTCAGTCGAACGGGCAGACGGAGAGGAAGATCCAGGAGATCGGTAGCTTCCTCCGTACCTTCTGTCACGGCCACCTGGACTCTTGGAACCAGTACCTGGGTTGGGCCGAGTATGCACAGAATTCCCTATGTCAACCATCTACTGGACTCACTCCATTCCAGTGCATGCTTGGCTACCAACCCCCACTGTTCCCCTGGAACGGGGAACCATCGAACGTTCCAGCAGTCGACTACTAGTTCCGAGAGAGCGAGAGGGTCTGGGACTCAGCACACCACCAGCTGCAGCGAGCCCTGCGCAGACGCAGGATGACAGCAGACCTTCGTCGCTCCAACGCTCCCTCCTACCAACCAGGACAGAAGGTCTGGCTGTCAACCCGGGACATCAGACTGCGTCTGCCCTGCAAGAAGCTGAGTCCCAGGTTCATTGGCCCGTTCACCATCACCAAACAGATCAACCCCGTCACGTATCAGCTCCAACTCTCTCCTCAATATCGGATTCACCCTACCTTTCACGTCTCACTTTTAAAGCCTCACCACCCTTCTGTTTCTGTCTCCACAGAGCCTGACGTGGCAGCCGCTGAACCTCCCCCTTCCACTCATCCTGGACGATGGTGCAGCCTACGAGGTTTGTGAGATCTTGGACTCCTGGCGCCATGGTGGTCTACTGGAATATTTGGTGGACTGGGAAGGCTACGGCCCCGAGGAGCTCTCTTGGGTTCCCAGAAATGACATCCTCGATCCCAGTCTTCTTCAAGCATTCCACACCAGCCACCCCGACACACCTGCCCCACGCGGAAGAGGATGACCACCATGACACCGGGGTCCCTCAGGAGCGGACCGTGGGAGGGGGGGTACTGTCACAGACACGCCAGGCTCCACCACCGACCAATCACAGCGCACTCAGTCACCGGAGTACTGATCACCAGCACCTGCACCTCATCAGCATGGCAATCACCCACAGTATATTAGACCAACACTCACACACACTCTTCATCTGGTCTCGTTTGCATCTAGACTTACCTGTATGCTTACCTTAAGGACTCCAAGCGATCTACTTACCTGTCTCCAGCATCTCCTGATCTCCTTGTCTGAATCCCTGTCTGTGTGTGAGTGTTCTCCGTCTCCAGCGTCCTGTTCCTCCAGCGTCTTCCAAGCTCTCCACTTCTGCAACCATCAAAGGACAGTATCACTATTCGTCACTCCATTCATCATCACTGCTTTAAGTTTCACTCACCTGCACTGCCGTGTAACTCAACTGGTGACAATAAACAACCCTGCTTGTGAACTCTTGTCTCCGTCCCTTCTTGTCATATATATGAGCAATATCATACTCGTAGCTGTGCGATATGGCTGTATATCAGCACGGCTGTGATTCGTCTGTAGGTAATCACAGCGTGCTGATATACAGCCATATCGCACGGCTACAGGTGTGATATATATTGCGTTTATACAACAGTTCGACGGCACGAGTGTGTAAATAAATAAGACATAACAAAGGAGTGTCTTTAAAACCCTCTTTTGTGCAGCACTACTTTCTTCCGCCACGATTCAAATCTCAAGTTGACAGTTGGACCAAGTCCACTTTTTTTTAAAATAGGCTCATTTTCCAACTCCCCTAGAGTTAAACAGTTGAGTTTTACCGTTTTCAAATCCATTCAGCCGATCTCCGGGTACCATGGGTGCAGCAGGCGCAATTATATTACGCAGTGTCTCTCACAAATGTCTCCATGGCTGTAAGGCACACTCCCTGTGCAAGCAGGGGGTCACAGGTGCTGCGTAATATCATTGCGCCTGCTGCACCCATGGTACGGCAGCAAAGTTCCTTGATTATTACGCCGGAATGAGAGTATAGTTCCTAGCCATATCGACCTAGAAAATCATAACTTTTCATTTTCCGTCGGTCTTTGTACACAATGTACCTACAGAAGGGTCAAGTTTTAAACAGGAAAAATATTGAAACTCTTGGGTCATTTTTTTAAGCAAGATGCTAATGGTCTCATTAGATTCAATGAACTATACTAAGCTATGCTAAAAGCGGTACCGCCAGACCTGGAGATCAACTGAATGGATTCGAAAATGGTAAAACTCAACTGTTTAACTCTAGGGGAGTTGGAAAATGAGCCTATTTTCAAAAAAGTGGAGTGTTCCTTTAAAGGGACTTTAAAGGGCAGCCAAGGCGAATTTTGACGCTCTCGCCGGCGGTGGTGTAAATGCACCGTAACTGACAACAAGCGAGTGTGACTGTCCGTACTGTAGCTAAGTGTGTGCTTGAGTGGGAGAGAATGTTTATCCATAAATAGGGCTGGGCGATATGAAAATGATCCGACCTCATGATGGCGTCGTTTCATGATGAAACCCCAGAACACATTTTTTGAGCTGTGAAAACACTAAATGTACTCATTAATTTTCTTTAAAAGTTAAAATTAGTTATTTTTGTTTATTATTAGTTTCGATTTCTGTCTTCCAGTTTGAAAAGCAAAGTCGGAGCAACGTCACAAAATCTGATGTCATTGTGTACTGGCAAGATCCGGAGTGCTGGTTGGCTCCAGGTATGGGCTGGTCGAACATGCTGACGTCAACAGTTTCTACATTTATTTATGACTTCTCAATCTAGAGTTTAAAGAGATCCGGTTAACTGAGGGCTGTCAAGGGAATGTGGAGGTTTTCTACAATGGATCCTGGGGTAATGTGTGCTGGAACCAGATGGAAGCAGACACAGTGCGTCTTATCTGTCAAGAGCTGAACTGTGGAAGATCTGGTGTTGTGTCTGATTCTACAACAAGAGTGAAATCAGCTCGTAACTGGCTGGATAAAGTTAAATGTCGACCACATGATTCAAATCTGTGGCAGTGTCCATCTTCACCCTGGGGACAGAATGACTGTAATGAAGATGAAGTGGCCAAAATCACTTGTTCAGGTGAGATGATATTTAAATTATGTAAGATTGTCTCTTAGTCATGCTTCTTTAAAAAACAATGTTTATAATGTGGTGAGTAAACTAAACTGAGCTGATAGGAAGAGCTGATGGGAATGATTTATGAGATTTAAATTATGTTTTCACACTGATATATTTCACTGAGAGATGTTGTGACTCCTAGAGATGTTGTGTATCCTAATGTTCAATTCTCTCCATGTTTTAATCTCAGTGGAGGAAAGTCCTGGATCTCCTCAGAGTCGTCTGACATGTTCTATTTCTCCATCTCCTCACCAGAGACAGTGTTCAAGTAAGTTTTTTGACAATACTTTTAAATTTTTTGTTAAGCCTTTATTTTCCTAATAAATGACTAAAGTATGTGCATTTAAACAAGTGTTGTAAATGTTGTGCTGAATCTGGTCAGTGATGTTGATGTCTGTGATTTAGATCATGTTCCTCTCAGACTGAGTGGAGGGGAGGGACGGTGCTCTGGGAGGCTGGAGGTGTATCATAACGTTGTGTGGGGCTCAGTCTGTGATGATCTGTGGGACATCAGCGATGCTCAGGTGGTCTGCAGACAGCTGGGTTGTGGAGCAGCACTGAGGGCTGATGGGAATTCAGTCTTTGGTGCTGGTGAAGGTGTTGTGTGGCTGAACAGAGTCGAGTGCAGAGGGAATGAGATTCACCTGTGGGACTGTCCTCTCTCCCTGAAGAACCACACTGACTGCTCCAACAAAGATCACGCTGGACTCACCTGTGCAGGTTACAGCAAACACTGACCAATATTAGTCATTTTTACACAGTTTGAGAGATAATATCATTTGTGTATTAAAGACAGTCATGAAGTTTAATGTGTTTGTGTCTGTTTTGTCAGATTTGTCAGCGTCCACTACTCCTGCCACAACAACATCATCTTCTCCTCCAGTTTCTCAGACAGTGAGCTCAACATCAGTCTCTCGTTCACAAACTCCTCCGTCTCTCTCTGTGCTTGTGATTGTACTGGGAGTTGTGCTCTTACTGCTCTTAGTGCCACTGCTTATACTGATTCAGCAGAACAGAGTGATGAGGAGAGGTAGGAGAGATCCAGAGACTGTCATATTGTGTCTTATTCAGTGTGTGATCAGTCATGTGTTGTGAACTGACAGCAGGTTTGTCTCTCTACACTCACAGCTCTCTCTAAGAGGAGACACAGGAGCACGACTGAGGCCGTTTATGAGGAGATTCATCACAGACACAATCACTTCACTCAGAGGGGTGAGACATGAGCCCTGAATCTTATTTAATATGATGAATTAATAAGAGAGTCTGTCAGACACTTGATGTTCATCTATTATTAGTCCTGTTAAACCTCCTGCAGAAAACCACAGAGCTGCAGGTGTGTGTTTGTGTGTGTGTGTGTGTGTGTGTGTGTGTGTTTGTCTCTTCCTGTGTGTATTTCTGGAAGGCAGTGAGGAATGGGTTCATGTGAGGATACATGTGTGTTTACTAATAGGCCTCTAAAACATGAGATTTCTGCCTCTAATGCTTCTAAAATGTAAGTTATTAATATTTGTGTTGTGTTTTCAGTAACAAAAATGCTTTCTGATCCAAAGGAAATGAGGATTCAGTCTGTTTGTAATGATGAACATGTTTCTGACTGTTCTGCTCCTTTAACAGGGAGTCTCATCTCTGAAGAACTGCATTCTGGGTATGAAGATGCTGATGAGCTTCTCTCAGGTTAGAGAGCTGAAGTATATTCAAAACAACACCTGAAATAAATAATGTGATTTACAAACTCTAAAAAATTTATCAAATATAATTCACATATTTTACCACTAAATGAAATGTGTTTGAATGTGAAATATTCCAAAACACTCAAAATATAAACATGTTTTGATGCAGAAGAGATGAAGAAGGAAATCACACCGGGATACTATGATGATGTCATCACTGATGGACTGAAACCAGATCGTGAGACAGGTGTCACTCTGTTATTATATAATAAGATATGTAATATTTTAAATATATAAAATCTGTGTATATATATATATATTTGTATGGGTGTCTCTTGTTCAATTTGTAGAAGACACACCTGAGAGTTATGATGATGTCATGACGAGTGGACAGAACTTTAATATTAAAAAAGGTGTTTTTACTTTTTTATTCATTTTTTGTTTGTGTGTTTAACATAATACCTCTGAAGTGATGCACAGTATTGATATGATGATGTATCATTTGTTCTGTTTATATCTTCATGTTTATGTAGTGAACACACCGGAGCATTATGATGATGTCATCATTAATGGACAGAACATTCCAGGTGTAACAGGTGAGTCACACAGAACTGTATTTTATCATCATCCACTAATATTGAACATGTTTCTACCATTAATGAATCATCATGACTTCATCAGGAGTAAATCTAACTGTTGGAGAGACTTTTGACTGCCAGGATCTGATTTAATTATAATTATATGAGTGAAGCCGGTCAGAGCACAACTTTATATAAGGAAGAGGAGAAGGTCATCAGGTTTAGAGGATGTATTGCCCAGATAGCAAAATTGATATGGCCCAGATCTGGCGCAAATTTGACACTTTCCTTTGGCCCACTTTTGGCAGGAATGATGGCACTTGGGCGGTCCGCTCCTGTTTTCCAGATTTGGACCACAAGCAAGCCACAATAATGCCGCATGTCAGCCATGAACAAAACAAATGAAGCAGAACTGGCCCACATCTGGGCAACAGTTCATTTTGATTCTGGCCCAGATCCAACAACCTTGCTGTTGCCCAGATGTGGGCCAGTTCTGCTATATTCGTTTTGGTTATGGCTGACATGCGGCATTGGTATGGCTTGCTTGTGGCCCAGATCTGGCGCAAGTTTGACACTTTTCTTTTGGCTGACTTTTGGCAGGAATGATGGCACTTGGGCGGTCCGCTCCTGTTTTCCAGATTTGGACCACAAGCAAGCCACAATAATGCCGCATGTCAGCCATAAACAAAACGAATGAAGCAAAACTGGCCCACATCTGGGCAACAGTTCATTTTGATTCTGGCCCAGATCCAACAACCTTGCTGTTGCCCAGATGTGAGCCAGTTCTACTATATTCGTTTTGGTTATGGCTGACATGCAGCATTGGTATGGCTTGCTTGTGGCCCAGATCTGGCGCAAGTTTGACACTTTTCATTTGGCTGACTTTTGGCAGGAATGATGGCACTTGGGCGGTCCGCTCCCGTTTTCCAGATTAGGGCCACAAGCAAGCCACAGTAATGCCGCATGTCAGCCTTAAACAAAACGAATGAAGCAGAACTGGCCCACATCTGGGCAACAGTTCATTTTGATTCTGGCCCAGATCCAACAACCTTGCTGTTGCCCAGATGTGAGCCAGTTCTGCTATATTCGTTTTGGTTATGGCTGACATGCGGCATTGGTATGGCTTGCTTGTGGCCCAGATCTGGTGCAAGTTTGACACTTTTCATTTGGCTGACTTTTGGCAGGAATGATGGCACTTGGGCGGTCCGCTCCCGTTTTCCAGATTAGGGCCACAAGCAAGCCACAGTAATGCCGCATGTCAGCCATAAACAAAACGAATGAAGCAGAACTGGCCCACATCTGGGCAACAGTTCATTTTGATTGTGACCCAGATCCAACAACCTTGCTGTTGCCCAGATGTGGGCCAGTTCTGCTATATTCGTTTTGGTTATGGCTGACATGCGGCATTGGTATGGCTTGCTTGTGGCCCAGATCTGGCGCAAGTTTGACACTTTTCATTTGGCTGACTTTTGGCAGGAATGATGGCACTTGGGCGGTCCGCTCCCGTTTTCCAGATTAGGGCCACAAGCAAGCCACAGTAATGCCGCATGTTAGCCATAAACAAAACGAATGAAGCAGAACTGGCCCACATCTGGGCAACAGTTCATTTGAATTCTGGCCCAGATCCATCACCTTGCTGTTACCCAGATGTGGGCCAATTCTGCTTTATTCGATTAGTTTATGGCTGACAAGCGGCATTGGTATGGATTGCTTGTGGCCCAAATCTGGCCAACAGGAGTGGACTGCCCAAGTGCCATCATTCCATGCGGTATGTGGGCCAGAGCGAGGTTTTGGATCTGGGCCAGAATTAAAATGAACTGTTGCCCAGATGTGCGCCAGTTCTGCTTCATTTGTTTTGTTCATGGCTGACATGCGGCATAACTGTGGCTTGCTTGTGGCCCTAATCTGGCAAACAGGAGCGGACCGCCCAAGTGCCATTATTCCTGCCAAATGTGAGCCACATGAAAGTGTCAAGTGTGCAACAGATCCAACCCCTTTGCTCTGGCCCACATACCACATGGAATGATGGCACTTAGGCGGACCACTCCTGTTGGCCAGATTTGGGCCACAAGCAAGCCATACCAATGCCGCATGTCAGCCATAAGCAATACAAATAAAGCATAACTGGCCCTAATCTGGGCAACAGTTCATTTTAATTCTGGCCCAGATCCAACACCTCGCTCTGGCCCACATACTGCGTTGAATGATGGCATGATGAGCGGTCCACTCCTGTTTGAAAGATCTGGGCCACAATAAAGCCACAATCATACCACACGTAAGCCAATAACAAACCAAATAATAAACCAGAACTGACACTAATGTGGGCCACAGTATATTTTTATTTTAACCCTAGTGGATTAAAATAAAAATCCTCATGTGGCCCACATGCTGCCTAGAATGGTGACATTTTGACAACGCATTACTGTTTACCAGATCAGGCTATTTCAAAAGTCAAGTCACCTTTAATTTAACACTTTATAGACTGTTTCAAAGCAGCTTTACAGGTATAAACAGGAGAATGATTCAATTATTCCAGTTCAATTCTGCTGTAAAGCAGCTCTAAAAGAAACAGTGTCATTGTTCAGCTGAAGTCAGTATGTTTTAATTCAGTTCTGTTCAATAGCTGTATAAAGTTAATCAATTATGAAATCAGTTCAATTTGTTATAAAGCAGCTCTGCAAAATACAGTGATGTCATCGTCCAGCTCAGTTCAGTTCTCATATGATAGTGTCAGTGCAATCAAATCAATATTATTGCTGAATATTAAGTGTCCCAAACTTAGCAAGCCAAAGGCAACAGGGGTAAGGAACCCAAAATCCATCAGGTTACAAAAATGGAGAAGAAAAAAAAACCTTGGGAGAAACCAGGCTCAGTCAGGGACCAGTTCTCCTCTGGCCAATGAACGAATATGGTGTGATGTGATTCAGGCAGCAACACAAGTCAGATTGTGGATTGGTATAATCTAGAATATTTCATATGGTTCCATCAGTTTGAAGATCAAGATACAACACGCCGGCATAGAGTTGAAGCTAGCCGTAGGGGTCTGTGCAGAGGACTTGTCTGGTTCTTGTGGTCTTTGCTGAGGATCTTTGCCGATGGCTGTCAACGAAGTTCTCACAGGGGATCTGTCTGGCTTGTCTAGTTGACATGGTCTTCGTTGACATTTAGGCTTGCGTCGTGGTCATGCCAAGATGCAGGTCCACCATCTGATCTGGATTTGGAGGGGATCCAGCTGACTATGGTAACCTCGGGATAAGGAAGAGACAGACAAAATGTTGACTGAGTTTTGAACTCACACCAAAACTCCCATTATAATCAACAAACCTCTTATTTACATTGTGTTTGCACTGTTAGTTATGATGAACGTATTTGTTAGTGAGCAGAATTCGAGTTTCAATGATGAGATCACTGCTTACATACACTCAACATGACTGTGATCAGCTACAATGCTCATTCAAAGTTGCAACCTTTCATGCCACTATCTAAATATAATGCAATAGATCTAAATGTAATGTTATAGTCAAGTTTTTAATAATACATATTATTATGTAATAATGTCACAGTTAATCTCTAAAATAAAAACAACATAAAGAAACAACATAAAGAGTATATTTTAAATACTTTTTAATGGCATGTTTTTATGAAATAAGGACAGTCTCACTGAAACTAAAGCCACGTTCGTGCACCGTCTGCATGACATAATGTTCGTCATCTGGAGGGCTCACGGACGTCTGCATACCTCGTCCATGTGCAGGCCAAATTTCAAGACTGTGTGGTGGATGGTGGATGCACTATTTTTATTCTCTGATCCTACCCAGCGAAGTCCCGTTGATGGCACGATTCGTGAATTAAATTGTACTGCATGTGTTGAACTCGGTCATCCACGCACATCTGTAGTTGAGTACACTTTGAAAGATGCGCAGACAAGACTGCATGTGAGATGCGTCTGGCCGCGGAAAGTGAAGTATACCCGGGTCTTAATACAGCTACTGATGTCCACTTTCTCACAACTCATTTACTTTTCAATTAAGACTTCATTTCAAGACGTCATAAAATCAAAATTGACCTTACTTACTTTGTTAGTGCATATTACTAGTCTTGTGGTGAACAATTAATCCGTGCAAGTTAATACACCGAAAAAAATTGTTTGTCGTGGTAATCTTTAATCAAAATCTGAAATGTTACTTCTGGTCTGAAATGGTGTTCCTTCTCTGATAAAATAAAACCACTCCCCCCCCAACCCTTAGTCTGCTATGAGCGAGAGACGGAGAGGAGGAGCGTTAAATTAAAACTCTGCCCTCTATTCAATATTCTGTTTCGCTTGGAAATATGTCACAACACTGGAGAAAAGACGTTTGCACTTCCGGTTCACGGGGACTTTAACTCATTTAAGGCTGCTCCATTGGTGATATTTAACAAAACTGACATTTTTGACATTATCGTGTGTGTTATTGTTTCTTCAAGCATGACAGAGAACTCGATACTGGTGGGCCGTCCATGCTCACTATACTGGTGCATGTCTTTCTGTGCGTCGTGTGTGTGACAGGACATTCACAGACAGTGCGTTCTCTTTTTCTCTTTTGGTGCGCTTAAATGGTTTAAAAGCATTCGCAGAAATAAGAGCGTAATCATATATTGTAATGCTAGCCAAAGGATGAAACAAACAAAACAAAAAAAACATATGCTGCATTAACTGTGTTAAATATTTTAATGCGTTAAACTGGAAAAAGCACTAAGTATTTCAGTTGATTTATTCTTTCCAAGCTGATTTGTGGCACATGGAGAGGCAACAGCAATACAGCTATTTGATTTGCGCTCATTTCATTCATAGAGTTTACATTTATTCACTTAACACACTCATTATTGCACAGTGATTTTGGAGGATTAAATATAATATCATTATATCATTATCCAGCAAACACGAGGAGTAACTGTGTGCTGTGTGTAACTGCGGACACCCACGAACCGTACCCGAGTCCGCTTAAAAAGGGTGGTCTGGGGTGCGGTTCAAGTGAACTCAGGTACAGTTCGCTTCTGATATAAATGCAAACGCACCAAGCTGCGGAAGTGAACCGCTATTAATGCCGTATTATTTGATAAAAATGTGTGTTTGTGTGTGTTTCACTCACTTTCCCGACGAGCGTGACTGACGTGCTGCAAACAGAGAGCTGTAGCATAACTTTTCTCATTTCTGCTCGCCTTCAGCATTCTACATTCGTGGGAGATAGATGCAAGTTCCGTTATGAACAAAACCTACGGTTCAAAAACAAAAATGGTGAGGAGAGCAACGTTATGCATTTTGCCGACTTCTCCTGTGCCATCGTTATTAAGCAACGTAGTCAACAGCTGCTGGTTTGATGACGAAAACGAACCGTGGTTCGGACCCAAATAATATAATGTGAACACAGTCCAGTGGCCGCAGGGAGAGGGGAGAGCAATTGAACTCGCGTTCGGTCCAGGCAATCGAACCAAGTGTGAAAGCACCCTTAGATGCATTTTAAAAACCAACCTGTTTAACACGAAATACTATTCTTCTCATTTGTTTTACTATATTTATGGTCCACAAAATAAATAAAGGAATAAATTAAGACAGTTAGGATAGCCTACCGTTATCAGCATGTTATGCTGAAATTTGTCTCTTGAGAATAGTTTGCACTTTGCTTTTTGTGTGATATACATTAGCTCACTTTCTGGCTCACACGGTGTATTTGACCAATTAGACACGCAAACAGAGGCTTCAATGCTTGTCCGTCTTACACTCAGAGTATGCGCATAGAAACATCCTGCCAGTATTTAATTTATTTTTAATATCAACCACGTCCTGCTCTTTACTTTCTCATTCATTCATGTTTCTTTATTAATAATGCCAATAGCCCTGCCCACTGAAAGCTGCGTGGACTGTCACACAAATACGAATATGACACATTTATAGGACATAAAGGTCTATGCAGTAAACGAAAGTAACTGGTGAAATGTTTCGAAATGTCCCTTGGCACAGCAGAGCACCAGTTTTAATAAAAGGATATGTTTAAGTTCAGCCACTATTTTACATACTTTAACATTTTCGCAGATGTTCAAGAAATTCTTTTCGCCGATACTACAAACAAGCCGCAGCCGCATGAATCTGATGAGTTCAGGAGCTCTTGGTTACCATAGAAACGGTGCGGTGATGGCGGTGATGGCCTCAACATCGCGGTAGGCATCTCATTACTGCGGTATTGCGGTTATCGTAGCTCTAATTCAAGCATTCAACATCCTCGTAGTATAATACAAATTAATACACAGCAAAATAGACAGTGTAACTGACTTACAGGTTTCTTAGACAGTCCATCTTCATTCCTCTTTTTCTCTTCTCACTCTGTCTCACATGCAAGTTGAAGTCATCTTTTGATGCAGGATTCTTCTTAATCTGTTGCTGTGAGCCTGATGTTTCTGACAAGTAATAAAACTAGTTAGTGCAGTATAATGTACAATGAATACATAGATGAATGTCCAATTGAATTATAGTCATAATTTTATTTTACTGTTATGCCATAATAAAGCATAAGTAAAAACACTTGTCTACAGTACCGTGCTGAACCGACTGCAGGTTGGGAAACAGTGAGTGAAAGGGAATTCATGCTGGTCAATGCTGGTTTTTACAGCAGGAGGATCTACATTGAGGAGACAGACAATGTATCACTTCAGTATTATTGACCACTGGATTTACAGTTTAACTGGGCTACATGGGACTTAACTGTATATCATGTTACTTAAGTAAAACCAAACTAACGTTAACTGAATGTATGCCGTCACGTGACGTGAATGAACGAAAGAGACTCGGTTCAAAAGACTCGGAGGTGAACTAATCAACGTTATTCACGAGATATTACATAAAATAGTTAAAAACAATGAACTAATCAGTCTTGATCTACTGGCCATATCATAAGAAATATGTAAACAGCGCGAACATAGCAAATTACTATGTCCGGTCACTTAATCATTGTAGCCTACACAAACTACAAATCTTCTACATAAACATTCATATTTTTTTTTAAATAAAATCCTGAAAATCCAGAGATAGCAAAAGTTGAAATGACTAAGTAACTTAAATTCAAATAGCCTTACCTATGTGTTTGCTTGCTAACGATTTAAGTAATCATTAGCTAACTTTAATATCACATAAATACTCCAATCAAATATAACGAAGCAATCGCCAACAACATAAAAACATTGTTTAAATCCATTATTTTTTATGAAGTCTTACCTTGACTTTACTTTGTGCAGTTTTCAACCGTCAATTCTCCAGCCGATCCTCTCTGCTGTTTAGGCGCCTTTTCCGCGCGCCTACTTTTAAATTTAAAGGGCCGGAAATAGGAATTCGAACCAGTTTGAATTCTATTAAATAATGATCTCTAATAAAGTTAGCTGAAGCCTATAACATGATAATAATAATGAAATAAAAATACAAAATGTTTGAAAAGTTAATAGCCTAATATCAAATCAAATAATATCAAAAAACAATGTTCTCATTGCAGTTTTATGCTGTGCTGATTTACCCATTCATAATTTAATTTATCAATTAATAATATGACAGGCTATTTTTACTAATAAAAAAGTCATTTATAAATCTAAATGTCAATATTCAGTTAAAATGTAAGACAAAATAAATATTTTTATTAATGTTTGTTTTGTAATGTTTTATTTATTAGTTTATTCATTCATTCATTTATGTACTTATTACAATATCAGGGTCACTTAAGCAGTTTATAAAATGACACTGCCTGCTTACATTGTTAATCCTGCATTTAATTCAACCAATCATATTTGAGTGACAAGTTTACAGTTTATGTCAAGTTTATGCATACAACCAGGGTTTTGTGCCGGTTATCATTTACTTTAAGGATAATGGGTTGGGTTAGGTTTAGGGTAGCATTAGGACTAACTTGTCCTTGGGATATTGTTACAAGTTCAACAAAACATGGACAGTGGAATATGTTCTGCTTGAAACCATGGCAAAGATTTTAACATACAGCAGCTCAAAATGTCACTCTACTAAATATATGTTCCAAGACCATAGTTCACTAATTTTAACTATGTTGTACACATTTCTCAATCAGACAATTTACTTACAGTACATGTACAGCATAACTGACTGTAAGAGCTGTAATAGTGCACATCTGTGTTTCTGCTCTACAGTACAGACACACATACATGCTGTGTTTTCATGTTTTATGGGGACCATGCAGAGACATAATGGTTTTTATACTGTACAAACTGCATAACCTATCCCTCTACATTAAACCTACCCATCACAGAAAACTTTCTACAATTTACATTTTCCAAAAACATCATTTATTATTACCCCCCTTCCCCATTTATTGTACATCCCCCCTCCCCTAGCCCTAAACCTACCCACCACACACAACTTTCTGCATGTTTTGAATTAAAAAAAGAAAAAAGTTTTGTATGTTTTTAACCCATTTGGTTGTAATGCAAATGTCATTATAGATATTTGTGTCCTCACAAACCACATATACCTGTACACACAAACACACCAATAAAGTTATGTTAAAAAAACCTGAAATATCTGCCTTCTCCAGATTAGCCTGTACAATTAAGTGTTGCATCCTACATCAAATATCCCTGAAAAGTATTAATGATATATTTTCAGCTCCATTTTTAGCTATACATTTAAATTAACCAGTTTTAAAAGGTGCTCCATACAAAGCCAGAAGTAGCCTAGTTTTTTTATGATATTTAGAGCATATTTGCTGTGTCAACTGTACCAAATATTTACCAACATTGGACCTAATTGTTATGAACTATTAACATGCTTACTGTTCCATTTTGAGCTTACACCCTGGTTGGCCAGTGCTGACTGTGCCATACATATGCCAAATATGGTCCAAAGTTGGAGTAATGGAGTACAGTTGGAGTTCACATTCAGAATCGCCAGTGATTACACTCTGTCATCTTTGCCAAAACTGGTCCAGATATGTTTTAAGATATCTGGGCCACATTTGCTGCATTATATGTGGGCCAGTTTAGGCTTACATCCTGGTTAGCCAGTGCTGACTGTGCCGTACATTAGCCAAATGTGGTCCAAAGTTGAAATAATGTATCTGGGCCATATTTGTTATGCCATCTGTGGGCCACTTTAGGTTCACATTCAGAATTGCCAGTGACTACTGTCCCACAATTTTGCCAAAACTGGCCCAGATAAGATTAAAGATAACTGGGCCACATTTGCTGCATTATATGTGGGCCAGTTTAGGCTTACATCCTGGTTAGCCAGTGCTGACTGTGCCGTACATTAGCCAAATGTGGTCCAAAGTTGAAATAATGTATCTGGGCCATATTTATTATGCCATTTGTGGGCCACTTAAGGTTCACATTCAGATTTCCCAGTTATTACTGTCCCACAATTTAGCCAAAACTGGCCCAGATATGTTTTAAGATAACTGGGCCACATTTGCTGCATTATATGTGGGCCAGTTTAGGCTTACATCCTGGTTAGCCAGTGCTGACTGTGCCGTACATTAGCCAAATGTGGTCCAAAGTTGAAATAATGTATCTGGCCCATAGTTGTTATGCCATTTGTGGCCCACTTTAGGTTCACATTCAGAATCGTCAGTGATTACACTCCGTAATCTTTGCCAAAACTGGCCCAGATATGTTTTAAGAATAACTGGGCCACATTTGCTGCATTATATGTGGGCCAGTTTAGGCTTACACTCTGGTTAGCCAGTGCTGACTGTGCCGTACATTAACCAAATGTGGTCCAAAGTTGAAGTAATGTATCTGGCCCATAGTTGTTATGCCATTTGTGGGCCACTTTAGGTTCACATTCAGAATCGCCAGTGATTACACTCCGTCATCTTTGCCAAAACTGGCCCAGATATGTTTTAAGCTAACTGGGCCACATTTGCTGCATTATATGGGGGCCAGTTTAGGCTTACATCCTGGTTAGCCAGTGCTGACTGTGCCGTACATTAGCCAAATGTGGTCCAAAGTTGAAATAATGTATCTGGCCCATAGTTGTTATGCCATTTGTGGGCCACTTTAGGTTCACATTCAGAATCGCCAGTGATTACACTCCGTCATCTTTGCCAAAACTGGCCCAGATAAGTTTAAAGATAACTGGGCCACATTTGCTGCATTATACAGTATGTGGGCCAGTTTAGGCTTACACCCTGCTAGCCAGTGCTGACTGTGCCGTACATTAGCCAAATGTGGTCCAAAGTTGGTGTAATGTATCTGGGCCATATTTGTTATGCCATTTGTGGGCCACTTAAGGTAAACATTCAGATTCGCCAGTTATTACTGTCCCACAATTTAGCCAAAACTGGCCCAGATATGTTTTAAGATAACTGGGCCACATTTGCTGCATTATATGTGAGCCAGTTTAGGCTTACACTCTGGTTAGCCAGTGCTGACTGTGCCGTACATTAACCAAATGTGGTCCAAAGTTGAAGTAATGTATCTGGGCCATATTTGTTATGCCATTTGTGGGCCACTTTAGGTTCACATTCAGAATCGCCAGTGATTACACTCCGTCATCTTTGCCAAAACTGGCCCAGATATGTTTTAAGCTAACTGGGCCACATTTGCTGCATTATATGGGGGCCAGTTTAGGCTTACATCCTGGTTAGCCAGTGCTGACTGTGCCGTACATTAGCCAAATGTGGTCCAAAGTTGAAATAATGTATCTGGCCCATAGTTGTTATGCCATTTGTGGGCCACTTAAGGTTCACATTCAGATTTGCCAGTTATTACTGTCCCACAATTTAGCCAAAACTGGCCCAGATATGTTTTAAGATAACTGGGCCACATTTGCTGCATTATATGTGGGCCAGTTTAGGATTACATCCTGGTTAGCCAGTGCTGACTGTGCCGTACATTAGCCAAATGTGGTCCAAAGTTGGTGTAATGTATCTGGGCCATATTTGTTATGCCATTTGTGGGCCACTTAAGGTTCACATTCAGATTTGCCAGTTATTACTGTCCCACAATTTAGCCAAAACTGGCCCAGATATGTTTTAAGATAACTGGGCCACATTTGCTGCATTATATGTGGGCCAGTTTAGGCTTACATCCTGGTTAGCCAGTGCTGACTGTGCCGTACATTAACCAAATGTGGTCCAAAGTTGAAGTAATGTATCTGGGCCATATTTGTTATGCCATTTGTGGGCCACTTTAGGTTCACATTCAGAATCGCCAATGATTACACTCCATAATCTTTGCCAAAACTGGCCCAGATATGTTTTAAGAATAACTGGGCCACATTTTCTGCATTATATGTGGGCCAGTTTAGGCTTACACCCTGCTAGCCAGTGCTGACTGTGCCGTACATTAACCAAATGTGGTCCAAAGTTGAAGTAATGTATCTGGGCCATATTTGTTATGCCATTTGTGGGCCACTTTAGGTTCACATTCAGAATCGCCAGTGTTTACTTTCCACATCTTTGCCAAAACTGGCCCAGTTGTGTTTTAAGATAACTGGGCCACATTTGCTGCATTATATGTGGGCCAGTTTAGGCTTACACCCTGCTAGCCAGTGCTGACTGTGCCGTACATTAGCCAAATGTGGTCCAAAGTTGAAGTAATGTATCTGGGCCATATTTGTTATGCCATGTCTGGGCCACTTAAGGTTCACATTCAGAATCGCCAGTGTTTACTTTCCACATCTTTGCCAAAACTGGCCCAGTTGTGTTTTAAGATAACTGGGCCACATTTGCTGCAGCATATGTGGGCCATATTTGGTTTAAAGCCAGATTAGCCATTATTGATTGTGCCACATTTTTGCCAAAGATGGCCCACATTTGGTTTGCGATATTTGGCCCATATTCATTATTTATCACACGGGCCACTTCAGGCTCACATTCAGATTACACATTGCCGTAAGTGCCGCATCTTTGCCTAAAAAGGCCCACATGCAATTTGAAATATTTGGGCCATTTTTGCCATGTTACATGTGGGCCACTTAAGGCTCACATACATTTTGTCCGGGCCATAAGAAGGCCTGTAGTGCCACACCATTGCCTAAAGTGGCCCACATCCGTTTGCTATCTGGGTGAGGAGCCTTTACAACACTAATAGTCTCAGACAGTCATGAGGAGAAAGAGATCAAGCTTTTCTTCTTCTTTTACTTATTTCAGTCACAGACAAGTACAATGCAAAAAGTGATCTCATGTTTGAAAGGGTTTCAAAGTATATTGTGAGATCAGTATTACAAAAGGTAATATATGAGAGTTTATTTTGAGTTATTTTTGTCTTATGAATACAAAACTTTGCCAAAATAATTAAAAGGTTAATTGTGTAATTTTATTTTTCAGAAAAATATGAGGTTTGAAAACAAAGTAAAATGTTATAAGGTTCTAAATTAAGAGTTTTGTTCATTTTAAAGTCAATCCAAAAAATAGGGCAATAAAAAAATAAATGGTCAAAATCTTCAAATGATGTATAAGTACATTTATCACAGACAGTATGAATATATCTACTACTGGAAACATTTACAGGATAATATCCTATGATTTTTTTTTTTCTTTATTAGAAATAACATATTTATATGTTAAAGTCCAAATGATGTGACAAGATATACAATGAGGTTAAAGACGTTTTGATTCAGAGGATTGGATCTGACATTAAAGGAATTTCTTATAAAATTGTTATTAAAATGTGTATCAAAAAAGGGGATTTACAAAATTGAGGATTTTGTAAGGTTGTATTATTAATATCTACATCTGATAATTTGGTTAAAGTTATTACATCATTAGGGATAGCCTTAATTATTGTAAATTATTTTACATAAACAAAATTTTTTTTAAAAATAAAATTAGGGTATGTGTAGGAAAGAGATCAATGACATCATCAGTGACACAAGCTGTATTAAAATCACAATGTGAGGTTTTATTTCACATGTGTATCAGGGAGATCAGGAGGAGTATGATGATGTGAAGAACAGCGATGAAGATGAGAGAAACCTGTTGGGTCGGTTATTGTCACATTTCTATAGCCTATTTCTATTTTTATTTGCTTATTTAAAGTAAAACTTGATGCATTTATAACAATAAAAATATGAATTTGCTTTTGTTTTTAAAAACAGACTATGATGATGTGGGGGAGGAGTCAAATAAAGAGGGAGGGGCCATTTGACTCACTGACCACACCCACTGCCTCTGATCATCAAATCATATTACAGTTACTGGAGATAATGTTTTTTTTGCTACTAAAGATTCAGTGTTTTATGTTTTTATGTTATTTTAAATGTTTTTAAATGAAAGGTTACATGCTGTGCAAAATTCAGTAACAAATTTTAGCATTTGTATTTTAGTATTTGAGCTATTTTTTTATTTTGATAACATGCTTTTCACCTAATAAAAAAATAATATTCATTCATCATGTCACAAAAATATTTTTTAGAAGAGCGATTAGAAGAAAGGAGAAAATTATGCAAAATACTATAAATGTTAAATGATGAAAATAGATTTACCGCTTAATAGATATTATACGTTATCGTGTTTTCCATAAACTACCAGCATTAGTTCTTGTGTATGTCAGCTTGAATTAACTTAAATAGAGCTCAATTTAATATTTTATTCACAAAAATGTAATGTTTCTGGGAGAGACAAAGGTATGCAAAGGTGTAGACATCTGTGAGAAAAAAAAAAACATTTACTCAAACTGCACAGTTTGTGTGATGTTCATTTTACTTTAAAATGCTTTAAACAATTTTAATCAGTTTTTAGTCTGAATAATTTGCTCTGATCTTGAATCTTCTGCAGCAATAGCGCCATCTGCAGGTTGAGGTTTGTTTGACCCTTCTTGGTTTTTCTCTTCAACAGCTGATGTTGTCATTTTCTTTTCCTCAGTTAACTATAAGCTTCACTGGACATGGATAAAACAGCATTAGAGAATTACATTACGCCTCTAAACAGGGATTATTCACAAGTAACATATGGGAAATTAAGAAAACAAAGCAGATTATTTCCTCTTAAACATCTGTGAATTTAGATGCACTGCTCTATAAATTCATTCTCTTTTCATGTTTCATACAGCAGCGTTTCTCGACCTTTATTCAGTCACGACAAACCTTGAAAATGTTCAGTAATTTGTGGCCCCTACACTAGTGTTGTCACGATACTGGAGTTTCTATCTTGTCAAGTATCGATATTCAATATTATTTTCGATATCATGAGGAATAACCGCCGTATTTTAATATTATCTTTATATCTGTCTAAAACTGATTGAATTCTCACTATAGGCCTGTTTCACAGAATGTGAGTGAAATTGTTTGGATGAGGGGGATCAAGTATTTAATATTTTTATTTAAAATGAACTTTTACATGATTGACAGGCAGATGAAGGTTGACACATCCTGATATTATTTACCTCCTCCGTGTTTAACAATAAATAAGTGTTGAATGCCAGAGCTCTGTGTAATTTGTGACATTAAACTGAATTCATGATGAAATACTGAAGACTCAAACTACTGTAAACTTACATGCAAACTACATTCTCAGAGTCTACAGAGAAATTGTTATAATTAAAATACAGAATTACAGCTCTTACCTGCGCAATAAAACATTTTACTCTTCCAGGTCTATTCCTTCAAAAATAAATTAATTAATTTAAAAAAAAAGTTGGTATAAACGTTTTTATTTAAATTCAGTAAACGAGTGAAGTTTGTGAAGTTTAAACCGAGATTCATCTGTGGGACTGTCCTCTCTCCCTGAAGAACCACACTGACTGCTCCAACAAAGATCACGCTGGACTCACCTGTGCAGGTCATAGAAAATCAATTTTAGATAATTGTAGATTAAATAATATTTGCGTATTTGCATGATATTGAATGTGTTTGTGTCTGTTTTGCCAGATTTGTCAGTGTCCTCTACTCCTGCCACAACAACATCATCTTCTCCTCCATTTTTTCAGACAGTGAGCTCAACATCAGTCTCTCGTTCACAAACTCCGCCGTCTCTCTCTGTGCTTGTGATTGTACTGGGAGTTGTGCTCTTCCTGCTCTTAGTGCCACTGCTTATACTGATTCAGCAGAACAGAGTGATGAGGAGAGGTAGGAGAGATCCAGAGACTGTCATATTGTGTCTTATTCAGTGTGTGATCAGTCATGTGTTGTGAACTGACAGCAGGTTTGTCTCTCTACACTCACAGCTCTCTCTAAGAGGAGACACAGGAGCACGACTGAGGCCGTTTATGAGGAGATTCATCACAGACACAATCACTTCACTCAGAGGGGTGAGACATGAGCCCTGAATCTTATTTAATATGATGAATTAATAAGAGAGTCTGTCAGACACTTGATGTTCATCTATTATTAGTCCTGTTAAACCTCCTGCAGAAAACCACAGAGCTGCAGGTGTGTGTGTGTGTGTGTGTGTGTGTGTTTGTGTGTGTTTCTTCATGTGTGTATTTTTAGGAGTAATAAGGAGGTTCTTATTTTTGTACATAAAGGTGCAGGTGTGTATGTGTGTGTGTGTGTGTGTGTGTGTGTGTTTGTCTCTTCCTGTGTGTATTTCTGGAAGGCAGTTAGGAATGGGTTCATGTGAGGATACATGTGTGTTTACTAATAGGCCTCTAAAACATGAGATTTCTGCCTCTAATGCTTTTAAAATGTAAGTAATTAATATTTGTGTTGTGTTTTCAGTAACAAAATGCTTTCTGATCCAAAGGAAATGAGGATTCAGTCTGTTTGTAATGATGAACATGTTTCTGACTGTTCTGCTCCTTTAACAGGGAGTCTCATCTCTGAAGAACTGCATTCTGGGTATGAAGATGCTGATGAGCTTCTCTCAGGTTAGAGAGCTGAAGAATATTCAAAACAACACCTAAAATAAATTATTTGATTTACAAACTCTAAAAAAAATTATCAAATGTATTTCACATATTTTACCACTAAATTAAATGTGTTTGAATGTTTCAATTGTTCACAATACTAAAACTTTTCTCTAATTAGAAAAAGAGTTCAAGACTGTATATTATGATGATGTCACCAGTGGCCTGAAAGGTCAGTAATTGATCACATGATTCATTCATTACCAGATGATTAAAAAAGCTGAATGGTCTCAAGACCTGCAACAGTATATTTTGCATTTATGTTGTTTCCCAAAATATTCCAAAACACTCAAAATATAAACATGTTTTGATGCAGAAGAGATGATGAAGGAAATCACACCGGGATACTATGATGATGTCATCACTGATGGACTGAAACCAGACCAAACGAATCGAGTGATGAATGCAGTTGGACATAGTGGTGTATTAGAGGTAAAAAATGATATAAATACTGTTCGGTTTCTCACACAAACCGATCGTTTCGTGTCTTAGGACATCAATGTGTCGTCACGAGCCGCAGCGTTTAATTTGGATTTGTCTATGCAAGTTTTATTTACTCTTATAGTAGAAGTTCCCATCCACTAGCATTATTTGACTGACAGACGGCAACGGTTGATCATTTGTGTTCTACTTAAGAAACAAAGTCACCTACACCTTGGATGCGCTGGGGGTAAGCAGATAAACATCAAATTTTCATTTTTGGGTGAACTATCCCTATAAAGGTGTTTTTACTTTTATTCATATTTTGTTTGTGTGAGTTTAACATAATACCTCTGAAGTGATGCTCAGGTCTGATATGATGATGATCATTTGTTCATGTTTATGTAGTGGACACACCGGAGCATTATGATGATGTCATCATTAATGGACAGAGCATTCCAGGTGTAACAGGTGAGTCACACATCATCCACTAATATTGAACATGTTTCTACATTAATGAATCATCATGACTTCATCAGGAGTAAATCTAATAGTCTCAGACAGTCATGAGGAGAAAGAGATCAATGACATCATCAGTGACACAAGCTGTATTAAAATCACAATGTGAGGTTTTATCAGAGGGAGATCAGGAGGAGGTGTATCAGAGGGAGATCAGGAGGAGTATGATGATGTGAAGAACAGCAATGAAGATGAGAGAAACCTGTTGGGTTGGTTGTTGTCACATTTCTATATTTTTATTTGTCATGTTGCTCATTTAAACTAAATCTTGATGCATTTACAACAATGAAAATATGAATTTGCTTTTGTTTTTAAAAACAGACTATGATGATGTGGGGGAGGAGTCAAATAAAGAGGGAGGGGCCATATGACTCACTGACCACACCCACTGCCTCTGATCATCAAATCATATTACAGTTACTGGAGATACTGGGAGTTTCTTATGTTGCTACTAATGCATCAATGCCTTATGTTTTCATGTTATTTCAAATCTTTTTGAATGAAATGTGATGTAATAAAAAATAATTTTTATAATCTTCATGAATGAATTAATTTTTTAAAAAAGTATTTGGAGGAAAGTGGACAAAAGAAAATGTGGAAAAATTATTCTTAGGTGATTTTAGGCAGTATCTAATAATGACAAAATTTAAAATAAATTGGAGCATAATAATTCCCAATGCAGTTTTAAGAAACTTTAGTGATAACAACAAAGATTCAAAGATTCAAAGATTATTGTACGCATAATTTTGTTCATAAAAAAATCACACACTTTTAAACACCTGCACAGTTTATTGTGTGATGGTCCAGTTTAAATTTAAAATACTTAAAAGAACTTTAAACTTTTCTTTATTTTTATTTTTTGGTTGATACTGAATTATTTGCACTGGAATATTTTAGATTAGCTCCATCTGCAGGTTGAGTTTGGACTGATTATTCTTGGTTTTTCTTTTCAACAACTTTTCAACTATCAAGAACACAGACTATAATAAAACAGGAATCAAACATTTGCCAAATAATTTAAAGGGTGCTGAATATGTTTACATGACATTAGACTAAATACTGTACATTCCTTAAGACAAGGTTAACTTATAAATATATTTTATCTTCTTTTCTAATTGTGCATGAAAGTAAACTAATTCAGTTAGTGTATAGTTATTCAGTTAGTTACCTCAACATGAAAGTAACATAATCTGATCTTTTTTGTTACTTTTATTTATTTTATTTATTATTATTATATTTTAATTCAAGACCATACATGCAAATAAATATGAACAGTATATCAAGTTCGCTTTGACTCGTCCAGTATAGCCATGTGGACGTGCCCGGTGTAAACACGGTAAGTTTCTGCGCATTGGACTACACTGTATTTCAGTCGTGTATTCACTGTATTTCAGTCGTGGTTGCATGAACGTTACTCTTCTAGAATTGTATTTACAATAAAATCAGTGACCAGCTCAATGAACACACTGTTGTTCTAGGGGGAGATATTAATAGTTAAAAAGATCCAACTAAAGTTAATTTTTTTCATTTAAAAAATTGGGAAAATAAATAATAATTAAAAATGTCATCATTTGGCAGTTTCATTTGATTTTTAATAAACACTTAGGCCTACCTTTAGAAACGATTATTATAAGAACCTGCTGAAAATGCAATAAGTAAGCCTATCTCTTGGACATGGACTCATCTGATCACAGCACACATTTCCACTGTGTTTTGGATCATCTGAGATTTGACTTGGGCCCAGAGAACTCGCTGCGATCTCTGCATTGAACAGGTGTATAACTTTCTCCTTGTGTAACAGAGATTCAAGTTGTATTTTAATGAGGCAGCAGCAGACTGTGTTCAGTGACAACAGTTTTCTAAAGTACTCCCGAGTCCATGTGGCTATATTTAACACAGCAGGATGATGGTTTCTCATGTAATGCCATCTGAGGGGTCAAAGGTCACACACATTCAACAGAGGTTTGCTATGTTGCCCTACACTGACTGAGATTTCTCTGGATTTCCTGAATCTTTTCACAATATTGGCTAGATGGTGAAAGACTTAAAGTGTTAGTTCACCCAAAAATTCTGTCATTTATTACTCACCCTCATGTCGTTCTACACCCGTAAGGCCTTCATTCATCTTATGAACGCAAATTAAGATATTTTAATTAAATCCGATGACTCAGTGAGGCCTGCATTCAAAGCAATGACACTTCCTCTCTCAAGATCCATAAAGGTACTAAAAACATATTTAAAACAGTTCATGTGAGTTCAGTGGTTCTACCTTAATATTCTAAAGCGACGAGAATATTTTTTGTACGCCAAAATAAATAAATAAATAAATAATTCAAAACACTGCTTCGGAGCTTTACGAATCGAATCAGTGATTCGGAGCGCCAAAGTCACGTGATTTCAGCAGTTTAGCCGTTTGATTGGAGATCCGCTTTGAATGCAGGCCTCACTGACCCATCGATTTAATCAAAATATCTTAATTTGTGTTCTGAAGATGAATGAAGGCCTTACGGGTGTAGAACAACATGAGGGTGAGTAATTAATTACATTATTTTTATTTTTGGGTGAACTAACCCTTTAAATTCTTTGCAATCTTGCATGGAGAAATGTGATTTTTGAATTGTTTGACAATTCTCTCATGAAATTTGGCAAAAGTAGAGACCCATCTTTGCTTGCAAAACCGAGTCTTTGGTGGATGTTCCTTTTATACACAAACATGATCCCCTCACCTGTTAACAATTCACCTGCTCATTGTGGACTGTTTCAAAACTGTTTAACTCAGATATTCTGTAATCTTTTCACTATTATTTCACCTCTGTCACTATTTTTAAGTGTGTTGCAGCATCAAAAATTGTTTATATTTACAAAATACAATTAATTTGGCCAGTGAAAACATTTATTTTATTTTTACTTTTGTCAGTTAAATAAAGGTTCAAGAGAATTAAGAAATCACAGATTCTTGATTTTATTGCATTTTACAAAATGTCCCAACTTTTCTTGATTTGGGGCTGTACAATTGCCTATCTTATAACAGCAGACAAAGAGTAAAATGAATGTGCTGTGAAGAGAGCTGTATGTTAAATAAATTACAATTGTAGCTATAAACAAAGTAGCTGTACTCAAACAAATATACTTTTTCTGGCCATAAAAATGGACATTGTATATAAAAATGTATGAGAATCATGAACAAGACTCTTTTCTGCTTCTTTACAATAAGTGTTTTGCTGCCATCTGCTGGATGAATTACACATTTGCAATATTAAACACATATAATGCCACATGAATATATGTGGAACAGAAACCAATGTTTATTTATTAATGTTGTCTGAAATTTGTTTGTTGTACACAACCAGTCCAGTTCATTTCATAATTTATTAACATATTGTTAACTGTTTTCTTGGATTGAATATCATGACATTGTAGTAAAATACAATTAATATTATAAACATTTGTTCCAAAAATAACTTTAAATTTTCTGTTTATTATCATTTCTATATTTAAGGCAAACATCAAGTATTTTTGTGTGTGAAATCAAGTGTCAGTAAGTGATCAGTCAGTCATCAGTGTTGTATGTTGTGTGTGCAGATCCAGGCTTTGATGCTGAATATAACCTGCAGTGTTTCTCTCTCAATCTCTTTAAGTTTAGTGTGACTTTATCTCCACGCTGACATATGACTGACACGAGTCTGTCCTCAGTGAAGTGTCTCTTCACGCTGGAGGAGGAGTCCCGCTCATCAGCGCTCACACTTTATTGATATATATGGAGAAAATAAAAATGCTGCTTTCTGATTTGTCAGTGATTGTGTTTGATGATTTCCTCTGTTGTGTCTAATAAGGTAACAGTGAGTGTCATTGGCAGCTGTGAGAGTCTCTCTCTCTTTAGGGGACTGACAGGAGCCAGTTTCTTCAGTGTGTTTGAGGGAGCAGAAGGAGGAACTTGTGCTGCATCTGAACTGATGAATTAGTGTGTGTCGAGCAGAAGGAGAAGATGGAGAGTTGTCTGATGCTGATGTTTCTGTGCTACATAATAAAACTCACCACCTCTGGTAAGTACACACTCAGAGTCAAGAGGTTATCCGTTCTTTAAAATGAGCTGAGAAAAAAAAAAAAAAATTAACAGTAACATTACACTTTACATACCATGTTTGGTGTATTTAATTGTCTCTGTCTCGTGTAGATAGTGTGAATGTGAGGTTGGTGAATGGCAGTAATCCCTGTGCTGGACGAGTGGAGGTTCTTCATGATGGTCAGTGGGGAACAGTGTGTGATTGGTATTGGGATATTCGTGAAGCTGCAGTGGTGTGTAGAGAGCTGGACTGTGGGACGGCTGTACAAGAAACACATGGAGCTCACTTTGGACAAGGATCAGGACCAATTCCAATGGGTTTTTTACTCTGTAGTGGATCAGAGACAGCACTGAAAGACTGCAGTTCAGACAGCAAATATGAACTGCGACAGTACTGTAATCATAATCAAGATGCTGGTGTCGTGTGTTCAGGTGAGCTTCCCTTCATCTTTTTTATCACATCACACTCTTTCATTATTCTCACTTAAGCAATATAATGTTTCTGTATGCTGGTGAGGACAAACTGCATCAGTGTCAGTCTTATGAAGCAGACAATCTGTTTAATTATTTTGTTCGTGATATTATATTTGTCCCTTTATTGTTCTATTGTTTCTTATAATAAACTATGATGCAGAAAATCTCCATTAAATATGTCATGTCTTTTTTATTATTCACAGACAGTCTGATTTGACAATCTTATTTACATTCTTTATTTAATGAAGATTATGAAATTACAGATGAAATATACAATTTCAGATACAACTAGTGCAGATAAAATTAATGAATTAAATACAGAATGTCGAAACTTAATGGAAGTTTTCTCTTGTGCTTCAAGTCAATAGAGATTAATTTATTTGTCCTTTTATTGCAAAAACTCAGAACAAGGACTTCGAATCATGGACGGGTCTCACCGGTGCTCTGGGAGAGTGGAGATGATTTATGGAAACACCTGGGGTTCAGTGTGTGACGCTGCCTTTGACCAGCAGGATGCAGAAGTTGTGTGTCGACAGCTGGACTGTGGGATTCCTGTACAGGTGCTGGGAGAAGCTGCTTTTGGAAAAGGAAAGGGTCGAGTTTGGTCAGAAGAGATTCAGTGCAGAGGAAATGAAGCTCAGATACACGACTGTTCACGAATATCTTCACAGAAGCACAACTGTTCCCATGACAATGATGTTGGAGTGATTTGTTCTGGTTGAGTATAAACATTTAGCATCTTACATAAATTACATACATAATATACTGTATTGCTGAATAATCTTGACTTTAGTCATACTGTTTATATAAGCTGTCAGTTCTCTGCACAGGTTACACAGATCTCAGACTAGTAAACGGCACAGACTTTTGTTCTGGAAGAGTGGAGCTTCAGTTCCTCAATAAGTGGGGCACAGTGTGTGATGCATGCTGGGATATGAGAGCTGCCAGTGTCCTCTGTAGACAGCTGAATTGTGGGATTGCTGTGTCTGTTGTGGGATCAGACTGGTTTGGAGAGGGAAGTGGTGAAATCTGGGCTGATGTGTTTGATTGTGACGGGAATGAAACAAAACTCTCAGAATGTTCCATCTCTTCATGGAGTCGAGCTGAATGTTCTCATAGACGAGATGTTGGAGTCATCTGCTCTAGTGAGAAAATTCACACCATAATGAAGTCATGGGCTTCATATTAAAACCACAAATTTTACTAAATGTAGTATATTTTAAATAAATACTGAATGATTAATAATCTCTACAGAAGCTCATCTGGGGAACTGCAGCTCTTCACAAACTCTCAACTGCAGCTCCACACAACAGCTGTCAATCACAAACTTTGGTGAGAAGAGCAACATCTGGGCAGATTCTTCAGTTGTTAGTGATCACTAATGTGTTTCTCTTTCTCTGAATATCAGGTCGCGGGTCCATCAGGCTGGTGGGTTCTGGGGGAGACTGTGCAGGGAGGCTGGAGGTTTTTCACAGCGGCTCATGGGGGAGAGTGTGTGATAACTCCTGGGATATTAAAGATGCCCATGTGGTGTGCAGACAGCTGCAATGTGGAGTGGCCCTCAGTAACCAGCAGGTACCAGCCTGGTTTGGTCCTGGTCCTGGACCCATATGGCTGGATGAGGTGGAGTGTGAGGGGAATGAGACGTCCCTGTGGAGCTGCTCTTCTCCAGGCTGGGGAACACATGACTGTCAACACAAGGAGGATGTAGGAGTCGTGTGCTCAGGTAAACAGTTAAAGGTGCTAAAGAGGATGTTTTGTTTTATACATTTTTGCAATATTACTTGAAACTGTCTTTACTAACTGATAAAAGGCTATTTATTAGGTGCACTGAAAGGAATAATATTAATATACATCATCTGTGCACGAGGTAGGGCCTTAAAAACATCAGCCAATCGTTTACGCGATCATCGCGTAAACGATTGGACCTCCAGCTTGTCAATCACTGCCGTGACGTTCCTTGTGAGAGACGTGCGCGGATTGGCCCTCTGGCTTGTCAATCACTGCCATGACGTTCCTTGTGAGAGACGAGCGCGGCTGCGTGCTCCAGTAACTTTCCACACTCCACAGGCGCCGCATGCAATGTTTTTGTCAGGAGACGGGAGTAACAACTGCAGTTTATGAGTTACCTGCGGTGAGTCCGACAAAATGAATCCACTAACACGACAGAGCGAATGCCGGTGGTAAACACTCGTGTTCCAATACTCGTGCACGACTTTTGGGAGGCGTTCCCTCTAAATGAGCTGTGAAGGAGGGGGGCTGTTCTTACGCATGCACTCATTTCAAAAACTCAGTAACAGTCTTTGGTTTCTCAGTCGACGAAAAGATCCTCTTTATCACCTTTAAAAAAATTATGTAAATAATAACTTGACAATATTTTTAACATTTCAATTACCTATGTATGTGACTGATCCAGTGTACTTGTACAGGTTTACCTCTTGCACCACAACTGAATCTACAGCACTAAACACAACGCAACCATGTACTCTTATTTCTGAGCAAATAATGATCTGGGGCCGTATTCACAAAACATTTTATCTTACCACTAAGAGTTCTCCTAAATAGCAGTAAAAGTTCTTAGCTAAGAGTTTTCTCTTAAAACCTATTCACAAAGCTGCTGAGACAAACTTTTACTAAGGAATAGACTGAAGTCTTAAGCTAAGAGTAAGGGCGGGATTGACCTCGTTGCTATGGACTATACACACAGTGATTGGCTGATGGGGGAGGAGTCAGCGATTTAATCATAGAAATATTGTAGAATAAGGTCTCATATTTCCATATTAAAATAAAGGTTTAAAACACAAATGTTGCCCTACTCAAATAAATATTTTTAATAAAAATGTTGCCATATTCAAATAAATATTTTTAATAAAAATGTTGCCATATTCTAATAAAGGTTTTAAAATGTAGTCTAAGTGTCACTAATTAAAACTAATTAAAGTATATACAATTAATTGTCCCCCTCTTGGATGTCTGCATCTCAAGAGAATGCAAAATGCAAGCGACAAATTACGTTTTATAAACAAAGTTTGGGAGGAACATATTCAATCGGTCTTTCTAATCAGCTTGAGAGGAGGAATATATACACAGACGAGAGCAGACTCGCCTATAGTTACTTTGACAGTTTTCTGCATCCCTCCACCAACCTGTCCCTCACTCTCGGCTGGGGATAAGGGGAGAACTTTGGGTTTGGGCTAAATTCCAAGCTCGGAGCCCTCGATCCCCTTGGACAGCACACCAAATACGCTTATTAATTTTTTTTTTTTTTTTTTTACTCTATTCAATCATTTGTAAATGTGAACTCATGAAAACCACTGCCACAGGTAATCAGACAAGATTTATTTATTTGTTAAAGATTTATTTTTGGCATCTCAAAATCTATATTCAGGTCTATAAATCAAAATGTATTGCATTTATGAAGAAAAAGTTGAGCACCTAAGGCTCTATCGCTATTGCCTCAATGGTGTACTGTCTTTGGGTGGTTAGGACTGTTTGTCATTTGGTCTTAGTGACTTAGGAGTCCTCTTGACTACTCCTAACGTTTCACAGATTTAGGAGCTAGTTTTGTATGGGATTAATATCCTGCCATGATTCAAAACTGAAAATAAAGTTCTGAAAGGTTGAAACTATGTGTTCGAAAACTCAAAATCTTACAAAAAAAAGTTTTGCAAGATCGAAAAATAAGATTTGCAAGCTTGCAAAATGTAAAAAAATAAAAATATCTCTGCAAACATTATGTTGTTTTTGAGATTTCCTTCTTCAGAACTGCAACATTTTTTTACGATGTTGCGCAAAGAATTTTTCAGAGTTTCAAATTTGTCAGTGTTCTCCCACTGTATAGTTTGTTTTCCAGGTTTGAAACCTTGTAAATAGTGATCTGAAAACTGGTGTGTGAATGTGTGAAAAAAAGTTTTGAAACTCTGAAAACAGAGTTCCCTTTCGATACTTCACTCGTACTGCGTATGGGGAAAAGTCTCCCTTTTTCCCTGTCACTGAAGCCTTTTTCAATAACGCAGTGTAACTGCACCGTCATTGGTTCACTCATAGACAAGTTGTTGAACCAATGACGGCGCGGCATAGCTGCGTGGCCTATGCCGAGAAAGCGCGCAAACTTTCCCGCCGAAATGGGCGGGGTTAAGGGCTATATAAGCAGGCGTTTTGCCATAGGATTTCAGTCCTTTCTCCTTCAGCGACGACTTCTACTTTTCCTCGCTGATCTCCGCCTGAAGCCGAAGAAGCTCGCCGCCTTCGAAGAAGCTCTCGCCGCCATCAGAAGAGGCTCCTGCAGCGGACTCAGCTGGACTCGCCGGTCTGAGACAGCGCCGGCGCCCTCGCTGACTGCAGCCCACAGCGCCGTCTTTGAGCCGCCGCCTCCCGCTTCCCGCTCCGGCCGTTTCCCAGCGTGTCTTCTGCCGCCATCCGGCGCGCCTTTTGAGGGATTCTCCGCAGCTCATTGCCGCTCTAGAAGAGCACAACAGCGGTTTTCACCGCTCTGTAAGAGCTTCCGCGGCCCTCGCCGCTCTAAAAAGAGCCCCCCAATCGCCGTTATCACGGCGGCGCCGTTGATACAAATGCCGCGCCACTCATGTGGCACGTGCAGAGCCCCTCTACACGACGATGATGGACACAGCGAGTGCGTCGCTTGCCTGGGCAAGTCCCACGCTGACGGCGCGCTTGCTGGAGCCTCATGCCCGCACTGCGAGAGCATGAGTCTCGGTTCCCTGCACTCGCGGGTCACCTTCTTCACGGAGGGCGATCTCGCCGCTCGCGCCCTCCCGTCTCCTTCCTCCCGTGAGCTGGCTAGGAAGAGACAGCGGGGTAGAGCGATCCAGCGCCCGGAGTTGAGTGAGCTCACGCCGGCCCAGCCCCCGCGTGCCTCGCCCTCTCCTCCAAGGGAACACTCTCCCGTCCTGTTCTCCCGACCCGAGCAGCGTCCCTCTGCCGATGCAAGTGACCTCGTCTCGTTTGGAGGATCGGACGACGAAGCGGATGACTCCATGTCCCTTGCGGCCTCCGAAGCAGAAGGATGGGCTGGCGAGCCGGAAGATCCCGCTCCCCCACCTCCTTTGGAGCCCATAGAGCACGGCCAAGGCATGGATGCCGAGCTTTTCCGCATCCTGTCTAGAGCTGTGGAAGAGCTGGACCTCGAGTGGGCCCCTCCAGAGGAGCCATCACGCAGCCGCCTGGACAAATGGTTCCTGCCAGGCCGCCGCCAAGCGCCTCACCAGCGCTCAGCTCCATTCTTCCCCGAGGTCCACGAAGAGCTGACGAAGTCGTGGCGCACTCCGTACTCCACCCGCCTCCACACGACGCATCGCTCTGCCCTTACCGCCGTTGACGGCGCCGCAGAGAAGGGATACGAGCACTTGCCGCCCCTGGATGAAGCGGTGGCAGCTCACCTCTGTCCTCCCACGGCTGTGGGATGGAAGACGAAGAGGGCCCTTCCCTCCAAGCCCTGCCGGACCACATCTACCCTGGCTGGACGGGCTTACACCTCGGCGGGCCAGGCTGCCTCCGCGCTCCATACAATGGCCATATTCCAGGTCTTCCAGGCCAAACTCCTCCGCTCGCTGGATGAGTCTGGTATAGATGCACCGGCCTTCAAGGACCTCCGCAGCGCCACCGACCTAGCCCTGCGAGCCACGAAGGCTACGGCCCAAGCCATTGGCCACTCAATGGCTAGCCTGGTTGTTTTGGAGCGCCACCTATGGCTCAACTTAACGGAGATCAAGGACCTGGACAAGACAGCCTTTCTGGACGCTCCGGTCTCACCCTCCGGTCTTTTTGGGCCAGCAGTGGATGGCTTTACTGAGCGCTTCACCGCGGCGCAGAAGTCGTCTCAGGCTATGAGACATTTCCTGCCCAAGCGCTCCAGCTCTGCTTCTGCTTCCAGCCGCCCCAGGACTGCGCCGGCTCAGCAGAACAAGCCAGCTCCACCCGCCTCCCAGGCAGCGCCACCAAAGGAGCACCGCCAGCGCTCGCGCCCTACAAAGCGCCCCTCCTTCCCGAGACGCCAGGGACCCCGGCCCAAAATTGACCCAGTGACTGCGAAGACGTCCTGATTTATCAGAAAGGAAGAGGATGGGGGATTGTCTCGTTGCAGCCGGACCACCCAAAAAGCTCCTGCGTGCAGTTTCCCCTCTGCCTTGTCTAATTCCGGGCGTGGGAGACATGCTTCATGTTGTAACTGGGCCCACACCTGTTGCGCCCACACAAACCGCCGTTTTCATGGCGAACACTATTTTACTTCATCAAAAAGAGAGCAAATTTCCTCTTCCACCTCTCTCGGTGTACAGCCCCCTCACCGGCGGCCTGTCATCCGATGTTATACAACCCCTCGTCACTCGGACCGAGGCTTGGCAAGCCATCCCCGATGTGTCGGACTGGATCCTGGGGATCGTAACTCAGGGCTACTCGCTCCAATTTGCACGACAGCCCCCTCGCTTCGGCGGGGTGCTGCAAACCTCGGTGAACCCGGACGATGCTCACGTCCTCCGAGCCGAAGTTATGACGTTGCTAAGAAAGGGAGCTGTGGAAATAGTTTCCCCTGCGGAGAGCGAGTCAGGCTTTTACAGCCGCTACTTTCTGGTCCCCAAGAAGGATGGCGGTCTCAGACCCATCCTAGATCTCAGACTTTTGAATCGCTCCCTCATGAGACGGAAGTTCAAAATGTTGATGCTGAGGCAGATCCTCGCGCACATTTGCCCCGAGGACTGGTTCTGCTCGCTGGACCTGAAGGATGCGTATTTTCACATCCAGATAGCCCCCCACCACAGGCGATTCTTGAGATTCGCGTTCGAGGATGTGGCTTACCAATACACGGTCCTCCCCTTCGGGCTCTCCCTGGCTCCTCGCACTTTCACGAAGTGCATGAACGCGGCCCTTTCCCCTCTGAGGCAGATGGGAATACGTGTTTTAAACTACCTCGATGACTGGCTCATTTTAGCCAGCTCGCGCACAGAACTAGAGCACCACAGATCCGTGCTTCTCAGCCACTTACAGTGCCTGGGTCTCAGGGTCAACCCAGCCAAGAGCTCGCTGCTTCCCACTCAACGTATCCCGTTCCTGGGCGCAGTTTTCGACTCTGTCCGTATGACGGCAGTAGTCTCGCCAGAGCGCGCTCTGGCCATTCAGCAGCTCGCGGCCTCCGTCAGGAACAAAGCCTACCTCCCTCTGAAGCTGTTCCAGAGATTGCTAGGGCTCATGGCTTCCGCCTCTCCAGTTCTTCAGCTTGGCCTACTTCGCATGCGGCCTCTGCAGTACTGGTTGAAGGTTCGGGTACCTCCCTACGCTTGGCGCCACGGTCGCCTGCGCCTCAAGGTCAATCAGGCCTGTCTGGCAGCCCTGAAGCCTTGGATGAACCCCACTTGGTTCACACTCGGAGTACCCCTTCAGGCGGTATCACGAAGGACGGTACTTTCGACAGACGCATCCAACTCGGGTTGGGGCGCTCTGTGCGAGGGCAGTCCGGCCTTCGGCTCGTGGACACACGAGGAAAGCCACCTACATATCAACTGCCTCGAAATGCTGGCAGTGGCACGAGTCCTCCATGCCTTTCGGGCTCATCTGACGGATCGCCACGTCTTAGTCCAGTCGGACAGTATGACAGTGGTCTCCTATATAAATCGCCAGGGAGGTCTTTGTCCAGCCGCTTATGCGCTCTGGTGAAAAGCCTTCTGGAATGGGCATCCCCAAGGGTTCGGTCGCTCAGAGCGACTCATATACCCGGAAAGAACAATCTGGGAGCAGATATGCTGTCTCGGAACAACGTTCCCTCAGATGGGTGGATGCTCCACCCCCAGATGGTTCTCACTATTTGGGAGCTCTTCGGGAGAGCGGAGGTGGACCTCTTCGCCTCAGAAGACAACTCTCATTGCCCAACCTATTATTCGAAGGAGGACGATGCGTTGGCCCACACATGGCCCAATACCCTTCTTTATGCCTTTCCTCCGATCGCCCTGATCCCTCAGGTTATCAGGCGAATCAAAGAGGACGAGCACAGAGTTCTGCTAGTGGCCCCACTCTGGAGGAGCCAGATTTGGACCTTGGAGCTGTTTCGGCTTTCCACAAAAGCCCCATGGCCAATCCCCCTGAGACGGGACCTCCTCTCTCAGGCGAACAGAACAATCTGGCACCCGCAGCCGGAGCTTTGGGCTCTACATCTGTGGATTCTCAACGGGAATCATCTGACCTTCCGAAGGAAGTGCTAGATACCATTTCACAGGCGAGAGCCCCGTCTACAAGACGCCTCTACGCCCAGAAGTGGTCGGTCTTTGTTAGCTGGTGTTCCACACGCAACATCGACCCGGAAGGATGTGATGTTTCTTCCATCCTGACCTTCCTCCAGGAGCGTTTAGAGTTGGGACGAGCCCCCTCTACGCTTAAGGTCTACGTAGCAGCCATTGCAGCGTTTCACTTGCCCATTGCTGGACAATCAGTAGGGCGGAACGATTTGGTCATTAAGTTCCTGAGGGGCTCTAGGCGATTGCATCCTCCTCGTCCCCTCACTGTTCCCCCCTGGGACCTCTCCGCGGTCCTCAGAGCTCTTAAAGGTCCTCCTTTTGAGCCACTGCGTCTAGCGGGCCTCAGACCCTTAACACTCAAAACGGCCTTACTACTTGCTCTGGCATCAGTAAAGCGAGTTGGCGATCTGCAGGCACTCTCGGTGAGCCCTGCATGCCTTCAGTTCGGTCCAAATGACTCCATGGTCGTTTTGAAACCAAAAATTGGCTACATTCCCAAAGTGCTCTCAACGCCGTTCAGAGCACAAGTGATTTCACTCTCTGCGCTTCCCCGTTCATCGGACGAGCCAGAGCTGGAAACTTTATGCCCCGTTAGGGCTTTACGCGTCTACATTGAGCGATCACAGCCTTTCCGGCAGTCTGATCAGCTATTCGTTTGTTTCGGTGGTCGCACCAAAGGGTCCCCGGTCTCGAAACAACGTCTATCACGATGGATCGTTGACGCTATAGCTCTTTCATACTCCTCTGTGGGCGCTACTTGCCCCATCGGAGTTAGGGCCCACTCCACTAGAGGCATGGCTTCGTCGTGGGCCTGGTCCAGTGGAGTCTCAATCAAAGACATTTGTGAAGCGGCCGGCTGGTCTTCGCCGTCCACCTTTGTCAGATTCTACCAGTTGGACGTTCCGACCTTACATGCTCGGGTCCTTTCAGTGTAAATTCGCGGCCCTCTAGGTGTTCCGCTTTTTGCACAAACCCAGGAGTTCTCTCCTTTGTAGTGTAACAGGGTAACGGCGGCTTCGGCCTTCACTTGTCCTTGGTCCCCCCTAATGGCGTCCGGTCAAGTTCTGTCGTTCCCCAGCCGTGGCACGGCGCGGTTGAATTCGTTCCCCCATACGCAGTATGAGTGAAATATCGAAAGGGAACGTACTCGGTTACTAACGTAACCTCGGTTCCCTGAGATATGGAACGAGTACTGCGTATGGGGGAAAAGTCTCCCTTTTTCCCCGCTACTGAAGCCTTTTCAATAACGCAGTGTAACTGCACCGTCATTGGTTCACTCATAGACAAGTTGTTGAACCAATGGCGGCGCGGCTCAGCTGCGCGGCCTATGAGAAGAGAGCGCGCGAACATTCCCGCCAAAAGGGGCGGGGTAATGTGCTATAAGCGAGCGTTTCGCCATAGGCCATCAGGCCATATCGACTGAAGCGACGACCTAAGCCGCAGCCTCGTGGCACGGCAAGTAACGCAGTACTCGTTCCATATCTCAGGGAACCGAGGTTACGTTAGTAACCGAGTACGTTCCCTCACCATATGATCTCGAGGCCACGACATAAGGATGTCGTTACCTGGACAAAACGATCTCGTGGCCACGAGTTATTATCACGTTCCCACGAGTTTATATGTCGTGGCCACGACAAAACTAAGTGAACCAAACATGTCCCCTCCTGGTCACCGTACCTGTGCGTTTTTTTTGTAAGATTTTGAGTTTTCGAACACATAGTTTCAACCTTTCACAACTTTATTTTCTGTTTTGAATCATGGCAGGATATTAATCCCATAGTTTTAGTGCTAAAATGCTTTGTGATATACAGGGACGGATTATGGGTTGTGTGGGCCCCTGGGCAAAACATTCGCAAGCCCCTCCCCCCCCTTAAAAAAAAAAAAAAAAAAAACGCCGGCATTGTCTGGGATAGCTAGTTGTTACGTCATCATGCCACTTGTGGGTCCAAACTAGTGCGGCGTACGCGTACCGTGTTGTAAAAGCAGAATGATGTTGACAAAACTATCTTTTGCCGCTTTTTACCTCGGAAAAAGTGAAAAGAAGGTGGCTTAAGTTGATACAGTATCCGACCATACACCGGCAGCGCTTTCTCTCTCTCCTCTCCGACAGCGCGTTTACGCACACCGCAGTTGTACAGAGCCACGCCTCCTGTCACTCACTCAGAGCAGCGGCAGGCCTCGAGACTCTCTCTCGGTCCAGTGGAAGGGTTTTTGTTATATAACAACCGATATGACAACTTTAGCACATTTATCAGCTATACATTCATTCAGTGTTTCCCATTAATGACCCTGTACTGCCGCCACCGTTTCATAATGAACTGAACATTTAAAACATACTACGTTTTACAACGAGCTAAAATCGAAACCGTGATATGGCTTTGTGCCTATATAAAACAGCAAAAGACAGCGATTAATTATATACACTCTGTCTGTGCTGCGTGTTTTAAAGAGAAGTGCGCACATCTGCGCACGCGATCGGCTGGTGATCTGGTGATCAAAATAAAAGCTCAAGGATTTATCTTTTAAAAAGAAATCGTACAAAAGTATTGTAAAAAAGATGTTTGAACCCTTTTTAATGTCCAGGTACAAGTCAATGCTGTTTCTTTGTTCAATTTGCACACTGTACATGGGTTGAAGCTCTTAATTTTGAGTTTCCAGAGAGCACCAGATTGATGCATTTAACCTTAAAATTTTCAAAATTTTCTTCCGGGGGGGCATGCCCCCGGACCCCCCTAGAGCTGGTACATCCAACAAAGTTTTACAAATTACAGTGTCAAATAATGTACATTTTCTGAACAAGAATACGTCAACAAAAGCTCCTTTCATGTCAGTAAAGCTGTTAATACAAAATTAAATTGTCTTTGGACAAATATAGATTTGGTCTAAGCCCCGAATGTTTACAATGTCTGGCTCCGCCCCTGATCATCCCATTTCTATTCAGCAGCCTGGTTATTACCATGGGAAAAGATAGGTCTCTCCCCATGATTTACGCATTGCAAGGAGTCCAATGTGAAAAAAACTGTTATTAACACCAACTTTCTCAAATTAATTCAAATATTTATTATTTGTAGTGTCATTATTGATGTCACGTACATTCACATCAGAAGAGACCAGAGCGACGAAAGTCATTATTTCTCGGCGAATTGGCCGAACAAAGCAAATTCACTGGCAGCGAAGCGAATTGGGCGGGCCAGAGCGAAAAAGAGAAGTTAAAAGTCAGTTAACCTTATGTAATGAGTTATGACGCGGTTCGGTGAAAACCAATTCTAATATATAGATTTACCAACGCCCCACGGTAACAGGCTAAATCAAACATTCCAATGAGCGAACAAAGTGAATAAAGCAAATTCAACAACGAAGCTTCTTCAACGACCTTGGCGACGTGTGCGCTTTGGTCTCTCCTGGTGTGAACGTACAGTGAGAGCCATGTTGGGGCACGGTTAGTGATCACACTACATGTGTACCGTGTCCAGCTGAACCATGCCAGAATCCACCTGTGTACCATATCCCCGTACAGAACGGAGTGATCAGGGGTGTAGTGGTAAAATAAGAATTCTGTGATCACATTTTGTGCATAAACTATACTATGATGTGCATTTAGATCAATTGAGAAGTGGGTAAACTCTAATTCTGAAATTTCAGAGGTGGGTAAACCGTGTTTACTTGCGTTTAGCCTCCACTACAGCCCTGGGAGTGATTACACTGGTCAAACTCTTACACTGCTACACTGGTCACCATGCTACCGCTCCCTAGTCAGAGGGCCTTCTGTAAGGCTGTTAACACGCCCCCCTCCCCTCCCCCCAGAAGCCAGGGGCCCCATGGTAGGGGCCCTTGTAATCAGATGGCCCTCTAAAGGTACACTACACCCTCCTCCCTAGCCTAGGGCCTCCTAGTAGGGCCCTCATAATCAGAGGGCCCTCTAAAAGCCCCCAAAGCCCCCATCCTCCCTATGGCCCCCTGGTAGCCAGAAGCCAGGACCATAATAGGAGGGCCTAAGAGGGCCTTCTAAAAGTAGGCTCCCATGCACCCATTTCCCTTTAAAGTTCCTATAGCAGGGCCGGGGGCCCCCTGAAAGCACCGACCTCCCCCCCCACCACCACCAGCACCACCACCACAACCACCACAATTCAAGGGCCCTTGGCAGCCAAACGCCCTCCCTATAGGGTCAGGGGCCCTTGTAGGCAGAGGATCAAAGAATGTAGGCCCTCTAAAATAGACAAACGAAAATACATTGTTGATAAGTGTTGCAAATTGTTTTGGGCTAGGGGCCCCACGGGCCCCCTGCACCCCTAGGGCCCCTGGGCAGCGGCCCCGCTGGCCCGGTTCGTAATCCGTCCCTGGTGATATACTCTTAGAGCAAAAATTTAGGAGTCCTAAAATTAGGACTGACACGCCCATTATTTTTAAGAGTTTCTCCTAAATCTGCAATTTAGGATCTACTTTTAGCCTTAAGATGTTTTGTGAATATGGCCCCTGGTTCTTTTTAGTAAATCAAACACATACAGCTTCCAGTTACTTACTTTGAGACTTAAATCAGTGTAGTTACTGGATGCTCATATGACAAAGTGTAGTTAAAGATACACATTATGCATTTTGCATTATTAGTATTTTAATACAAACCCGATTCCAAAAAAGTTGGGACACTGTACAAATTGTGAATAAAAACAGAATGTAATGATGTGGAAGTTTCAAATTTCAATATTTTATTCAGAATACAACATAGATGACATATCAAATGTTTAAACTGAGAAAATGTATCATTTCAAAATTTCATGGCATCAACACATCTCAAAAAAGTTGGGACAAGGCCATGTTTACCACTGTGTGGCATTCCCTCTTCTTTTTTATAACAGTCTGCAAACATCTGGGGACTGAGGAGACAAGTTGCTCAAGTTTAGGAATAGGAATGTTGTCCCATTCTTGTCTAATACAGGCTTCTAGTTGCTCAACTGTCTTAGGTCTTCTTTGTCGCATCTTCCTCTTTATGATGCACCAAATGTTTTCTATGGGTGAAAGATCTGGACTGCAGGCTGGCCATTTCAGTACCCACATCCTTCTTCTACGCAGCCATGATGTTGTAATTGATGCAGTATGTGGACTGGCGTTGTCATGTTGGAAAATGCAAGGTCTTCCCTGAAAGAGACGACGTCTGGATGGGAGCATATGTTGTTCTAGTACTTGGATATACCTTTCAGTATTGATGGTGCCTTTCCAGATGTGTAAGCTGCCCATGCCACACGCACTCATGCAACCCCATACCATCAGAGATGCAGGCTTCTCAACTGAGTGCTGATAACAACTTGGGTTATCCTTGTCCTCTTTAGTTCAGATGACATGGCGTCCCAGTTTTCCAAAAAGAACTTCAAATTTTGATTCGTCTGACCACAGAACAGTTTTCCACTTCATTCCAGTCCATTTTAAATCAGCCTTGGCCCAGAGAAAACGCCTGCGCTTCTGGATCATGTTTAGATATGGCTTCTTTTTTGACCTATAGAGTTTTAGCCGGCAACGGCGAATGGCACGGTGGATTGTGTTCACCGACAATGTTTTCTGGAAGTATTCCTGAGCCCATGTTGTGATTTCCATTACAGTAGCATTCCTGTATGTGATGCAGTGCCGTCTAAGGGCCCAAAGATCACGGGCATCCAGTATGGTTTTCCGGCCCTGACCCTTATGCACAGAGATTGTTCCGGATTCTCTGAATCTTTGGATGATATTATGCACTGTAGATGGTGATAATTTTTCTCTGAGAAACTCCTTTCTGATATTGCTCCACTATTTTTCGCCGCAGCATTGGGGGAATTGGTGATCCTCTGCCCATCTTGACTTCTGAGAGACACTGCCACTCTGAGAGGCTCTTTTTATACCCAATCATGTTGCCAATTGACCTAATAAGTTTCAAATTGGTCCTCCAGCTGTTCCTTATATGTACATTTAACTTTTCCGGCCTCTTATTGCTACCTGTCCCAATTTTTTTGGAATGTGTAGCTCTCATGAAATCCAAAATGAGCCAATATTTGGCATGACATTTCAAAATGTCTCACTTTCAACATTTGATATGTTATCTATATTCTATTGTGAATAAAATATAAGTTTATGAGATTTGTAAATTATTGCATTCCTTTTTTATTCACAATTTGTACAGTGTCCCAACGTTTTTGGAATCGGGATTGTATATTAGTGAATGAAATATGTTTCCTCGTTTTTGGTTTTAGTGTCCTTTTATAGTTAATAATTATTGCATTGCATGTACAGTATGCCACCTCTGAAAGGACTGTGAGAAGATATTAATGAGTTTTGCTTTAATTGTTTTAAATGTATTACCATTTATAATAACTAATAATTTAGTAATGGAATTGTATTCCTTTTCTTTTTAAAATATTTATTCCTTAAAAGCACTAAAATAATCATCAATTAAAATGTTAAGGAACCATATAATCATAATTATACAATTATTTATTATGATGCTCATCCATAACAGAGTTAAGTTATATCTGAGAGTTGAAGTTGATTCTCCTCCTTCTCCATCTAGAGTTTAAAGAGATCAGGTTAACTGAGGGCTGTGAAGGGAATGTGGAGGTTTTCTACAATGGATCCTGGGGTAATGTGTGTTACAATAAGATGGACAGAGACACAGCGAGTCTGATCTGTCAAGAGCTGAACTGTGGAAGATCTGCCAGTGAACCCAGTTATTCAAAAGGACTGAAGTCTCATAATTGGCTTGATAAACTTAATTGTCGACGTCATGATTCCACTCTATGGCAGTGTCCATCTTCACCCTGGGGAAAGAATGACTGTGATAATGAAGTGGCCAAGATCACCTGCTCTGGTAAGATGATATTTTACTAATTTTTTTTTTTTTTTTTTTTTTTTTTTTTTAATTAAGGATTTTCAAATAGAACAAACAAAGACGACAAAGACAATCAATCAAACAAACAAACAAACAAACAAACCCCAAGCGCTGCAAGTTAAATGAAATGTACAAATGTATCAGTTTACAAAAAACATAGGTCAAAACGAGAGAAGCCAAAACTCTCTTAAAATAAAAATTCAAAATGTATGTAGAAAGGATTGGAGAGGTTCCCAAAGACTCCTGAATTTGTCCTGTTTATGGTTGAGGTCATAAGTCAATTTCTCCAAATATTTTACTAATTTTAATTAATATGAAATGGTATTTTTTTTCTTTTTAAAATTTTTCTATTCAGTATTGAATGAAATTGTAACATGTTTTAATCTCAGAGGAACAAACTCGTGAATCTCCTCAGAGTCTTCTGACATGTTCAAACTCACCATCTCATCACCAGAGACAGTGTTCAAGTAAGTTTATTATAATATTAATAATATAATATATAATAATATAAATATATACACTTGAACAATAATAATTTATAATAATTAAAATAGTTATAAAATGCATTGTAAATGTATTACTGTTAATGTTGTGCTGAATCTGGTCAGTGATGTTGATGTGTGTGTTTAGATCATGTTCCTCTCAGACTGAGTGGAGGGGAGGGCCGGTGCTCTGGGAGGCTGGAGATGTATCATAATGCTGTGTGGGGCTCAGTCTGTGGTGAACTGTGGGACATCAGCGATGCTCAGGTGGTCTGCAGACAGCTGGGTTGTGGAGCAGCACTGAGGGCTGATGGGAATTCAGTCTTTGGTGCTGGTGAAGGTGTTGTGTGGCTGAACAGAGTCGAGTGCAGAGGGAATGAGATTCACCTGTGGGACTGTCCTCTCTCCCTGAAGAACCACACTGACTGCTCCAACAAAGAGCACGCTGGACTCACCTGTGCAGGTCACACCACTAATGAAACACTAATGAAAATTCTTCATTTTTACATAATTTCAGTACTAATAATATTTTTGTATTTTAATCAGTAATTAGCATGGTTTTAACCATGTTTGTGTCTGTTTTACCAGATTTGTCAGTGTTCACTACTCCTGCCACATCATCATCATCTTCTCCTCCAGTTTCTCAGACAGTGAGCTCAACATCATCTTCTCCTCCAGTTTCTCAGACAGTGAGCTCAACATCAGTCACTCCTCCACAAACTCCTCCAGCAGCGTCTCTCTCTGTGTTTGTGATTGTACTGGGAGTTGTGCTCTTCCTGCTCTTAGTGCCACTGCTTATACTGATTCAGCAGAACAGAGTGATGAGGAGAGGTAGGAGAGATCCAGAGACTGTCATATTGTGTCTTATTCAGTGTGTGATCAGTCATGTGTTGTGAACTGACAGCAGGTTTGTCTCTCTACACTCACAGCTCTCTCTGAGAGGAGACAAAGGAGCACGACTGAGGCCGTTTATGAGGAGATTCATCGCAGACATGATCACTTCACTCAGAGGGGTGAGAAATCTTGACAGTATCATAAAGCCTGATTTGTAAAGATCAGCAGGGTTATAGTTTCATGCAGAGAGAATTGCTTTGATACAGTTTGTTTCTTCTGTTGAAATGTGTATTTGATCTCGTTTGGTCCAGTGGAGGTGGAAATTTTGGCTGTTTTGTGATTGTAAACATGTTTCATTGGTTCTACTCCATAACAGGAAGTGTCCTTTCTGAAGAACAGCATTCTGGGTATGAAGATGCTGACAAGTTTCTTTCAGGTTAGAGGACTGAAATATAATATATGTATCTGCATTTTATTTTTGAATACATTATGTTGCATATATTATTTATTAATTTATTTATCAGAATCTGCAGTAAGAGTCACACCTGATTATTATAATGACGCCACCACGAAAAGCCCAACAGGTCAGTGACTTTGTTCACTAATCACAGGATTTCACATTATTAAAAAAAAAAAAAAAAAAAAAAAAAATCAGTTTCTATTTATTCTCTAAATAATTTAGAAGCGCAACAAATCAGAGCAGAGATTTATGATCATATAATCATTGTTAGACTGAGACATTGTGCTAAAGGTTTTTTTTTTATAATTATTAATCATATTTGCATATGCATTTTGATAATTTTCAAAATCCAAAATTTACATTCATGGATGCATTTAATTTTTTTTTTTTTTTGTTGCAGATGACATATCAGAAACATATGATGATGTCATCATCATACAGCAGTTCTCCAATATTAAAGCAGGTGTGCATTTAAAATAATTTTTTTGGGATATAGCCCAAATAATATATATAATATATATTTTCTTTTCTTTTCATGTTAGTGTTATATAAATTATCTTAATCATTATTACATTATAATTATTATATTATAATGCACTTTCTATGTAATTAATGATTGACACATTTTCAGAGGGAGTGTGATGATGTGAGGAATGTCAGTGAAGATGTGAGAGAGCTGCTGTTTGGTAAGTTATTGTGACCCGCTTTACCTCACATTAATTAGGTCCTGTTTTACTTTATATTGATAAATTAATTTGTTCTTGTTTTCTAATCACAGATTATGATTATTTGGGGGAGGAGCTATTAAAACAGGGAGAGGCTGTTTAAGTCAGTGACCACACCACATCCACCATCTCACATTGTTTTACAGCTTTTATATGCAAAATTCTGCATTTTATTAAGTTTGAGTTGCAATGCATTCATATTTTATGTTACATTTAGTATTGAAATGTGCCAGATCAATAACATTTAGCTAATTTTCTACATTTAAACAGAAAGAGAATGTTTTGCTTTCATGTTGTTGTTTATTAACTTCATGTGTGTATTTTCCATTTTCCATTTTCTTTGTAATTCATTTGCCATATTATTAGTAATTAAAAGTGATATTATCAGACAGTCCTTCAGAGTTCTTTGAGAAATCATGTATTTTGCTAATTGGCAAAAAATCATTATGCAACTGAACTGTTATTGAACCTCTACCAGTTCAGAAACATCACTATTAAACAGCACAACCCAGTATTAACAGTTCACTGCACCTTCAACTTAGTTAAACTAATACATAGATAAACATGTGGAAAATGGATTAAAATTTTAAGAAGGCCAGTTTTTCACATTTGGTTTTATCTTTTATTTTTGGTGCTTTGTTATAAATGTTGAAATGCTGTAACATTCCCACTTTATCTGCTACAAACAGGCATGTGATCAGCTAAGGACAAAAAAATATTATCTTATTATTATTTAAACTATAACATTTAATCAAATCAATAAATAAATACATTACTATTGCAGTAATACTTCTTTAATGTAAAATAAAACAAGCATTTAATAATAATAATAATTCATGTTAATAATCCTATTAATATATTAATAATATTTATATATATTTTAATCCAAGACATTTTATAGTTTCATTTAACTGTTAACATCAGACTTTTAATAAACTCTTAATTTAGAAATTATTATAATCACCTAACTGAGAAATATCACTAACGACAGAGTACAGACAAGTACTGAAATAAATGTACAGAGAAATGAGCCCTACATTAAATAATGATAATAAAAAAAATTGTAGCTGTAAAAAAAGAGAAATTATCCATTTCTTTCTAATTTTCTGTCAATAAAAATTGACAGAACAAAATTCTGTCCACAAGGTCAATACTGTTGTCTGCTTCTCTTTACAATAAGTGTTTTGCTGCCATCTGCTGGATGAATTACCCATTGCAGTATTAAACACATAAATACACAAATCAGTCTGATACAAATGCTTGATATGATGCCAAATGAATACTGAAACCAATATTTATTTATAAATATTAGCAGAAAACGCCTCTGTTTGTTGTACACAAAATAGTCCAGTTCATTTTATAATTTATTAACATACTGTTAATTGTGCTCTTTTTTTAGAACATGACACCAGTGTGGTAAAATCCACTTAATATTAAAGAACTTATTGTGATTTCTAAAATTAAAGCAAAGATCAACTATGTTTGTGTGTGAAATCAAGTGTCAGTAAGTGATCAGTCAGTCATCAGTGTTGTATGTTGTGTGTGCAGATCCAGGCTTTGATGCTGAATATAACCTGCAGTGTTTCTCTATCAATCTCTTTAAGTTTAGTGTGACTTTATCTCCACGCTGACATATGACTGACACGAGTCTGTCCTCAGTGAAGTGTCTCTTCACGCTGGAGGAGGAGTCCCGCTCATCAGCGCTCACACTTTATTGATATATATGGAGAAAATAAAAATGCTGCTTTCTGATTTGTCACTGATTGTGTTTGATGATTTCCTCTGTTGTGTCTAATAAGGTAACAGTGAGTGTCATTGGCAGCTGTGAGAGTCTCTCTCTCTTTAGGAGACTGACAGGAGCCAGTTTCTTCAGTGTGTTTGAGGGAGCAGAAGGAGAAACAGAGTCAAACAAACAGTGTGACGAGCAGAAGAAGATGGAGGGATGTCTGACACTCGTTTTACTCTCCTCTATAGTCACTCTAACAACATCTGGTAAGTACAAAAAAGACTAAATATATGAAGTTTTACTTGTTTAAATAAGCAGTTATGTTTTCATTAGACCACTAAAGAACAGAAGCCTTTGTAATATCTAGCTATTAAGATCTTGCAACACTAGTTTAATTATTAACTATTAATTATCATTTATATTTAATAAATGATTTGAGCTTTTGGCAACCGGTTTGTTATACTCATGCCCAGCTTTAGTTTCCATTTCGAAATATTTTTAAATATTTCTGTTTACCCACTTTTTTTACATCTTCTGTTTTTCAACTTTGCATGATTATAGAAGATTGTAGGATGATCTACTACTGTGGTTAAATATCTTTTTCTCTCTTTCATGTACAGATTTTGAGACTGTTAGGTTAGTTGGTGGTAAGACTCCCTGCAGTGGTCGAGTGGAGGTTCATCATGCTGGTCAGTGGGGAACAGTGTGTCATTATAGCTGGGATAAGACTGATGCTGCAGTGGTGTGTAGAGAGATAGGATGTGGAGAGGCTGTGCGTAATGCTCACTTTGGAGAAGGATCAGGACCAATCTGGATGGATAATGTGGGCTGTAATGGATCAGAGTCAACACTGAAGAACTGTACATCATTAGGATGGGGTGTTACTAATTACTGTGGTCATTATGAAGATGCTGGAGTCAAATGCTCAGGTGAGCTGCTCCATACATAACCCTGTTAATGCATCACTGATCAGACTTCCATATGTAGCGTACAAGCAATTTAAAATTATTCAGTGTAATTTACAACCCCAATTCCAGAAAAGTTGTATTATTTTTGTAAAATGCATTTCCAATGTTTTCATTGAACAACTTTATCGTATTTTGTAAGTATAAGCAAATTTTGATTTTGATGCTGTAACACACTCCAAACAAACTTGGGACAGAGGCATGTTTACCGCTGTGTCATATCACCTTTTCTTTCAATTACAATTTTTAATCATTTGGGAATTGAGGATACTAATTTTTCCAGTTTTGCAAGAGTTTTTACCAAATCTCGCCTGATACAAGACATCTGCTCAACAGTTTGTGATCGTCGTTGTCTGATTTTCCTTTTCATGATGGCCGTACATTTTCAGTAAGAGACAGATCTGGACTGCAGTCAGTCAAACACATCAGAATGAGGCCTGCTGTACCATTGTCTTGCTTCCCAGGAAACATGTGATCTTGATGGCAGTTTATGTCTCTGTACAATCCCAATATACTCCTCCACTTTAATGATTCCTGCACACATACCAAGTCACTCATGCCGTTTGCACTGATGTCTCCATACCATGACAGATGTTTGATTTTGCACCTGTCACTGATGAAAATCTGGATGGTCCCTTTCATCTTTAGGACTGAGAACTCAATGTCTGTTTTTTTTTCCCAAAAACAAGCTTAAACATGGACTCATCTGATCACAGCATACATTTCCATTGTGTTTTAGATCATCTGAGATGAACTCGGGCCCAGAGAACTCACCGCCATCTCTGCATTGAACAGATATATAACTTTCTTCTCGTGTAACAGAGATTCAAGTTGCATTTCTTGATGATGCAGCAGACTGCGTTTAGTGACAATGTACTCCCGAGTCCATGTGGCTGCATTTAACACAGCAGCATGATGGTTTCTATTCTAATGCAATGCTGTCTGAGGGGTCAAAGGTCACACCCTATACAGACAGATTTCTCTTATTCCCTGAATCTTTTTACAATATTATGTATGCTAGATGCTAAATTCTTTGCAATCCTGCACTGAGAAATGTGAATTATTCAACAATTTTCTCATGGCATTTGGTACAAAGCAGTGAGCCATGACCCATCTTTTCTTGCAAATACGATCCCCTCACCTATTAACAATTCACCTGCTCATTGTGGACTGTTTTTTTTTTTTTTAAAAAAACAGTGTAACTTGGATATTATATAATCTTTTCACTTTTATTTAGCATCTGTCCCAACTTTCTTTTGAGGTGTGTTGCAGCCATCAAAATTTAAAAAAAAAAAAAAAAAAAAAAAAATTATATTATATTTACAAAATACAATTATGATGGTCAGCGGAAACATCAGAAAACTTTTCTTTGTACTTTTGTCAGTTAAAAAAAGATTCAAGAGAATTTACAAATTACAGATTGTGGTTTTTATTGAATTTTACAAAATGTCCCAACTTTTCTGGAACTGGGGTTGTATTTTCAGAGCAATTCATAAACAATTATTTGATTATAAGCATATTTTATGGTCTAAACTATTTACTTTCATCTATTACAAAAATCCATTATTAATTAAAAGACTTACTGTTGTTTTATGTCCATATCATAATCATAATGACAGATGGTTTTCTCTGTTTTATAAATATAATCAGACACCATAAACTACGGAAGGTCAAGACTTGTGGACGGATCTCACCTGTGCTCTGGAAGAGTGGAGATGTATTTTGGAGGACGATGGGTTTCAGTGTGTGCTGCTGCCTTTGACCAGCAGGATGCAGAGGTTGTGTGTCGAGAGCTGGACTGTGGGGCTCCTGTACAGGTGCTGGGAGAAGATGCTTTTGGAAAAGGAAATGCTCAGATTGGATCAAAAGAGATTCAGTGCAGATGAGAATGATGTGGGACTGATTTGTTCTGGTAAAGTATCAATGTTCAGCTTTTATAGAGAAATCTAATTGTTAAACTAAAATGTAATTATTTAATCAGTTTCTTTGGTTTGATCAGTTTCAATAAGCTCTGTGTACTTTGTCCAGGTTACACTGACCTCAGACTGGTCAATGGTCCTGACATCTGTTCTGGTCGAGTTGAGCGTCAGTACTTCAGTAAATGGGGCACAGTGTGTGATGCATGCTGGGATATGAGAGCTGCCAGTGTCCTCTGTAGACAGCTGAATTGTGGGATTGCTGTGTCTGTTGTGGGATCAGACTGGTTTGGAGAGGGAAGTGGTGAAATCTGGGCTGATGTGTTTGATTGTGACGGGAATGAAACAAAACTCTCAGAATGTTCCATCTCTTCATGGAGTCGAACTGAATGTTCTCATAGACAAGATGTTGGAGTCATCTGCTCTAGTGAGGGGATTTTATTTAAAAAAAAATGTTATAAATTAGAATCTAGAAATATCTTAATAAGGTATCACATCTTTCACTCAGATTCCTCTCTGGCTGTTCATGATGGTCTGGTGCGGTTGTCTGGAGAGAGACAGTGTGAGGGAGAGGTGGAAGTTTCCATCCATCAGGTCTGGAGGAGAGTTCTGCTGGACTCCTGGAGTCTCACTGAATCCTCTGTGGTCTGCAGACAGCTGGGCTGTGGCTCTGTGCTGAACTTCTCCGGCTCCTCTTCATCCAGTCCTGAACACAGTCATGAGTGTGTGACGGGCTTCCAGTGCTCTGGGAGTGAAGCTCATCTGGGGAACTGCAGATCTCCACAAACTCTCAGCTGCAGCTCCACACAACAGCTGTCAATCACCTGCCTTGGTGAGAAGAGCAACATCTGGGCAGATTCTTCAGTTGTTAGTGATCACTAATGTGTTTCTCTTTCTCTGAATATCAGGTCGCGGGTCCATCAGGCTGGTGGGTTCTGGGGGAGACTGTGCAGGGATGCTGGAGGTTTTTCACAGCGGCTCATGGGGGACAGTGTGTGATGACTCCTGGGATATTAAAGATGCCCATGTGGTGTGCAGACAGCTGCAGTGTGGAGTGGCCCTCAGTAACCAGCAGGTACCAGCCTGGTTTGGTCCTGGTTCTGGACCCATATGGCTGGATGAGGTGGAGTGTGAGGGGAATGAGACGTCCCTGTGGAGCTGCTCTTCTCCAGGCTGGGGAAAATATGACTGTCAACACAAGCAGGATGTAGGAGTCGTGTGCTCAGGTAGATGGTAAACAATAATTTAAATAATAACATTTCAATAACCTATGTATGTGACTGACAATATCCAGTATACTATTATGCACATTAACAGCAGTGTTGGAAACTGAGAATAGGTTCTTATTCAGAAAATATTTTGAAAATATTAGAACCAACCAGTTCTTTCACATGTACTTTTTGGTGTGGATGGAGTACTGTATTAAAATACTATGACAGAGTTTACTGAAGTACTTTCTTATCGGTACAGTAACACAACATTATTGAATACAGGATGAAACTTATAGCGTGACTAATGTAGTCTGATTGCCAAATGATTGACTTTAATGTTTCGGCCCTTTAGTGAATCAAAAGCATACAGCATAACTAGTGTAGTGATTCCTGAACAAAACAGTCAATTCTGTTCAGTGAATCAAAAACATACAGCTTAGAACCAACTGACCGACTGAAAAAGTTACTGACTAGATGCTGCTCGTACAACAAAATGTAGCTTAATATACAGTGCTGTGGCATGTCAGTATTTTCACCCAACAAAAATGGATTTTAAGCCAGTTATTTATATCTTTTGCTGTAGTGTGTCAGTAGGAAATATCAGTTTACTTTTCCAAACATTCCTTTTGCCAGTAATTGCATTAATGTGCAAGTGTACCTAGGACAAAAGCGGTTTTAAATGGTCACACTAAATATCTATTTGATTTAGTTAATAGAAGTTAATTGATAAATAAAATCTATTTATGACATTACTTTCGAAAGTAAAAATCTCACAGGTTTATTACAATTCAATGAGAAAGGAATGTTTGGAAATGTAAACTTATATTTTCTACTGACACACTACAGCAAAAGATATAAATAACTGGCTCAAAACCATTTTGGGGGGTGAAAATACTGACATGTCTGAGACTTTTGCACAGTAGTGTACATATTGTGCATTTGGTCAGTAGCATTCTATAAATATTAATCAATTAAATATTTTTTTTCCACATTTTTTTTGTTTAAAATTGAGTATTACATTAAATTGCATTTAAAAAGACTGAAATAATTACTAAAAAAAAGTCTGTGTAAACACCCTTTGCATTAATTGTTTTACAGTAAATGTTTTAAATATATTTATTATTAAAATTAGATCATCCTTTGGAAATTGATTTGAATTTTGTTTTTCCAGATATTTATTCTGTAAAAGCACTAAAAGAACCATCAATTGATTCAGTCATCAATTTCTTTTATTTCCATTCCAAATGAACTGACTTAAGTCACATGAGAGTTGACATTGATTCTCATCCTTGTCTTTCTAGAGTTTAAAGAGATCAGGTTAACTGAGGGCTGTGAAGGGAATGTGGAGGTTTTCTACAATGGATCCTGGGGAAATGTGTGTTACAATAAGATGGACAGAGACACAGCGAGTCTGATCTGTCAAGAGCTGAACTGTGGAAGATCTGCCAGTGAACCCAGTTATTCAGAGGGACTGAAGTCTCATAATTGGCTTGATAAACTTAAATGTCGACGTCATGATTCCACTATATGGCAGTGTCCATCTTCACCCTGGGGACTGAATGACTGTGATGAAGATGAAGTGGCCAAGATCACCTGCTCAGGTAAGATGATATTTCACTGATTTAGTTTGACATTATTATGTTAGGTTAAATATTATTTATGATATCTAATATTCTGTTCAGTGAAACAGTTTTGAAACTTTAAAATTTCAGTGGAGGAAAATCCTGAATCTCCTCAGAGTCGTCTGACATGTTCTACCTCACCATCTCCACACCAGAGACAGTGTTCAAGTAAGTTTACCATAAGCTTATACTTCCTTATTTTAATTTTTGTTTGTGCACTAAATTATTTTTTATTCCACATTCAAAATTAATCACAGCTTTAAAGGCCTCCAGTTTCAGTGTGTTTTGTTGTGTGCTGAATCTGGTCAGTGATGTTGATGTGTGTGATTTAGAGCATGTTCCTCTCAGACTGAGTGGAGGGGAGGGCCGGTGCTCTGGGAGGCTGGAGGTGTATCATAACGCTGTGTGGGGCTCAGTCTGTGATGATCTGTGGGACATCAGCGATGCTCAGGTGGTCTGCAGACAGCTGGGTTGTGGAGCAGCACTGAGGGCTGATGGGAATTCAACCTCTGATGATGGTAAAGATGTTGTGTGGCTGAACAGAGTCGAGTGCAGAGGGAATGAGATTCACCTGTGGGACTGTACTCTCTCCCTGAAGAAACACACTGACTGCTCCAACAAAGAGCACGCTGGACTCACCTGTGCAGGTCACAGAAAAACATTAAAGAAGATTAAATCAATCATTTGCTTTGATTTGATTTTGAATGTGTTTGTGTCTGTTTTTCCAGATTTGTCAGTGTCCACTACTCCTGCCACAACAACATCATCTTCTCCTCCAGTTTCTCAGACAGTGAGCTCAACATCAGTCTCTCGTCCACAAACTCCTCCGTCTCTCTCTGTGCTTGTGATTGTACTGGGAGTTGTGCTCTTACTGCTCTTAGTGCCACTGCTTATACTGATTCAGCAGAACAGAGTGATGAGGAGAGGTAGGAGAGATCCAGAGACTGTCATATTGTGTCTTATTCAGTGTGTGATCAGTCATGTGTTGTGAACTGACAGCAGGTTTGTCTCTCTACACTCACAGCTCTCTCTAAGAGGAGACACAGGAGCACGACTGAGGCCGTTTATGAGGAGATTCATCACAGACACAATCACTTCACTCAGAGGGGTGAGACATGAGCCCTGAATCTTATTTAATATGATGAATTAATAAGAGAGTCTGTCAGACACTTGATGTTCATCTATTATTAGTCCTGTTAAACCTCCTGCAGAAAACCACAGAGCTGCAGGTGTGTGTGTGTGTGTGTGTGTGTGTGTGCTTTTGTTTATATTACATTGTGGGGACCAAATGTCCCCATGATGTAATATAAACCTGAGTTCACCTACATTGTGGGGACCAGCCAGCGGTCCCCACAATGTAAATGGGTTTATAAATCATATAGAATGAGTTTTTGTGAAAAAGTAAAAGTTTGCACAGTTTCCTGTGAGGGTTAGGTTTAGGGGTAGGGGCAGGGTAGGGGGATAGAATGTACAGTTTGTTCAGTGTAAAATGCATTGAAGTCTATGGAAAGTCCCCACAATTCACAAAAACAAACATGTGTGTGTGTGTGTGTGTGTGTGTGTGTTTGTCTCTTCCTGTGTGTATTTTTAGGAGTAATAAGGAAGTTCTTATGTTTGTACATGTAGGTGCAGGTGTTTGTGTGTGTGTGTGTGTGTGTGTGTTTGTCTCTTCCTGTGTGTATTTTTAAAGGGTAATAAGGAGCAGTTCATATGTTTATAAGTGTACATTAGGTGCGTGTGTGTTTGTCTCTTCCTGTGTGTATTTCTGGAAGGCAGTGAGGAATGGGTTCATGTGAGGATACATGTGTGTTTACTAATAGGCCTCTAAAACATGAGATTTCTGCCTCTAATGCTTTTTAAATGTAAGTAATATTTGTGTTGTGTTTTCAGTAATAAAATTCTTTCTGATCCAAAGGAAATGAGGATTCAGTCTGTTTGTAATGATGAACATGTTTCTGACTGTTCTGCTCCTTTAACAGGGAGTCTCATCTCTGAAGAACTGCATTCTGGGTATGAAGATGCTGATGAGCTTCTCTCAGGTTAGAGAGCTGAAGTATATTCAAAACAACACCAAAAATTATTTGATTTACAAACTCTAAAAAATGTATCAAATGTATTTCACATATTTTACCAATAACTGAAATGTGTTTCAATTGTTCACAAAACTTTTATCTTATTAGAAAAAGAGTTCAAGACAGTATATTATGATGATGTCACCAGTGGGCTGAAAGGTCAGTAATTGATCACATGATTCATTCATTACCAGATGATTAAAAAAGCTGAATGGTCTCTAGAACTGCAACAGTATATTTTGCATTTATGTTGTTTCCTAAAATATTAAAAACACTCAAAATATAATAACATGTTTTGATGCAGAAGAGATGATGAAGGAAATCACACCGGGATACTATGATGATGTCATCACTGATGGACTGAAACCAGATCGTGAGACAGGTGTCACTCTGATATTGAATAATGGGATATGAAATAATTAAAGTATATAAAATCTGTGTTTATATATTAAAAATATATATAAATTATATTTTGTATGAGTGTCTCATGTTCAATTTCTAGAAGACACACCTGAGAGTTATGATGATGTCATGACGAGTGGACAGAGCTTTAATATTAAAAAAGGTGTTTTTCCTTTTTAATTTTTTTGTTTGTGTGTTTAACATAATACCTCTGAAGTGATGCTCAGTACTGATATGATGATGTATAATTTGTTCTGTTTATATCTTCATGTTTATGTAGTGAACACACCGGAGCATTATGATGATGTCATCATTAATGGACAGAACATTCCAGGTGTAACAGGTGAGTCACACAGAACTGTATTTTATCATCATCCACTAATATTGAACATGTTTCTACCATTAATGAATCATCATGACTTCATCAGGAGTAAATCTAACTGTTGGAGAGACTTTTGACTGCCAGGATCTGATTTAATTATAATTATATGAGTGAAGCCGGTCAGAGCACAACTTTATATAAGGAAGAGGAGAAGGTCATCAGGTTTAGAGGATGTATTGATAAAAATAAGCCACAGAGGTACAGGTATTTCACAGGTAGATATCAGTTACAGGCAGTAGAGGCATTAGTCTGGAGCACGAGAAATACAATAAAGGATAATGAAAATAGTTCGGCATATCTCGGCATATCTCACAATATACAAAGTATATTGTGAGATCAGTATTACAAAAGGTAATATATGAGAGTTTATTCTGAGTTATTTTTGTCTTATGAATACAAAACTTTGCCAAAATAATTAAAAGGTTAATTGTGTAATTTTGTTTTTCAGAAAAATTTGAGGTTTGAAAACAAAGTAAAATGTAATAAGGTTCTGAATTAAGAGTTTTGTTAAATTTTTTGTCATTTCTATTTTAAAGTCAATCCAAAAAATAGGGCAATAAAAAAAAATAAATGATCAAAACTTCAAATAATGTATAAGTACATTTATCACAAACAGTATGAATATATCTACTAATGGAAGCATTTACAGGATAACATCTATGAATATTATTTTTCTTTATTAGAAATAACATAGTTATATGTTAATGTCCAAATGATGTGACAAGATATACAATGAGGTTAAAGACGTTTTGATTCACATGGAGGATTGGATCCAACATTAAAGGAATTTCTTATAAAATAGTTATTAAAACATTTGTCAAAAAAGGAGCTTTACAAAGTTGAGTATTTTGTAAGGTTGTATTATTAATATCTACATCTGAGAATTTGGTTAAAGTTATTATGCCATTGAGGATAGCCTTAATTACTTTAAATTATTTTACATCTTTTTTTTTTTTTTTTTTTTTAAATAAAATTAGGGTTTGTGTAGGAAAGAGATCAATGACATCATCAATGACACAAGCTGTATTAAAATCACAATGTGAGGTTTTATTTCACATGTGTATCAGAGGGAGATCAGGAGGAGTATGATGATGTGAAGAACAGTGATGAAGATGAGAGAAACCTGTTGGGTCAGTTATTGTCACATTTTTACATAACTATCTACTTTTAATTGTTACATTGCTCATTTTTATAACTATGAAAATATGAATTTGCTTTTGTTTTTAAAAACAGACTATGATGATGTGGGGGAGGAGTCAAATAAAGAGGGAGGGGCCATATGACTTACTGACCACACCCACTGTCTCTGATCATCAAATCATATTACAGTTACTGGAGATAATGTTTTTTTGCTACTAAAGATTCAGTGTTTTATGTTTTTATGTTATTTTAAATGTTTTTAAATGAAAGGTTTCATGCTGTGCAAAATTCAGTAACAAATTTTAGAATTTGTATTTTAGTATTTGGGCTATTTTTTTATTTTGATAACATGCTTTTTACCTAATAAAAAATAACTTTTATTCATCATGTTAGAAAAATATTTTTTAGAAGAGCGATTAGAGGAAAGGAGAAAATTATGCAAAATACTATAAATGTTAAATGATGAAAATAGATTTACCACTTATAGGTATTATAAGTTATCGTGTTTTCCATAAATTTACTACCAGCATTAGTTCTTGTGTATGTCAGCTTTAATTAACTTAAATAGAGCACAATTTAATATTTCATTTACAAGAATGTTTCTGGGAGAGACAAAGGTATGCAGTGGTGTAGACATATATGAGAATTCTAGAGAATTACATTACGCCTCTAAACAGGGATTATTCACAAGTAACATATGGGAAATTAAGAAAACAAAGCAGATTATTTCCTCTTAGCTGAAGCTGATTAAAGTAAATAACTATAAATAAAAAAGAATAACCTACGGTAAGTAGGAAAGTAAGGAAAGATTGTGACAAGAAATTTAAATTCATCTTATTTCATTAAGTTCACATTAATAGAGATTAGTTAGATGATAAAAGTGATTAAAAGTTGTCATTACACATCATTCACATCTTATCATCACTGCTGACGTCATCAGTAAACAGACCTGTCACTTTGATGATGTCACAGCAGCACAATGTCAAAAGGGAACAGGAAGAGGTTTCTGTGCTGAAATTTCCTGTTTGATCACAGGATGAACTAAGGTTTGGATGAGGGGGAATCAAGTATTTAATATGATTTAAAATTAACTTTTACATGATTGACAGACAGAAAGGTTGACACATCCTGCTATTATTTACCTCCTCAGTGTTTAACAATAAATAAGAGTTGAATGCCAGAGCTCTGTGTAATTTGTGACATTAAACTGAATTCATGATGAAATGCTGAAGACTCAAACTAAAGTGACATGCAAACTAAATTATCACAGCCTAGAGAGAAATTGTTATAATTAAAATACAGAATTACAGCTCTTACCTGAACAATAAAATATTTTACTCTTCCAGGTCTATTCCTACAAAAAATAAATAAATATATTTAAAAAAGTTAATTAAATCCAGTAAATGAGTGAGTTTGTGGAGAGCGACTGTTACTCTGGTTTAAAAGCTCGAGAGCGCGCGAGCAGAGTGCGCGTTCACAGAGGAGAAGGAGTTTGTTCAGGTCGCAGTCAGAACATGATGTTTCTATGGTGACAGACGCTGCGCGTCCTCGATTCTTGAAACACATCTTAAAAACTTTTTTTTCTGTTCATCGGTGAAACTTTTTTATGCTGAAAATATATTTTACTATTACAAACCTACATCAATATTGAGTTTTTTTTTTTTTTTTGTAATACTAAATGTTTCCATTTTTCTTCTTATAGAATGAAGCATCAAACTAATATGAAAAGGCCAAATATTTAAGATTACAGGGCAAAATTAAAGTTTGTCCGTGAAAAACCTGATATTAAAATCTCTTTTGCTAAAGATTACATTCTGTCCCTCTGTGCATAGACTATAGTCTGTTACAACAGCAGATAAAGAGTAAAATTAATGTGCAGTGAAAATGAGCTCTACATGAAACAAGTTACTTATAAATGTTGATATAAGAGAAGAAAAAACATTGATTTCTGTCCTGAAACATGTTCACACTCCTTCATGCTCAACACAGGGACAGACCCTTGTAGTCTTCAATAAGAGGTGTTTTACTGCCATCTGCTGGACAAATACAGCATTGCAGCATTAAACATGTTTATTGCTGTTGTTTATTATTCTCTAAGGTTTACTGTAGATAATATTTAATTTATTTAAAAACACTTCTGAAATATAGTTTATACTATAGTATAATCAAAATTTTACAATAAAAGAACAAAGCAGTAAAATCCATGTATAGCATGCTTTATCCAGAAACAATAAGATTAAAATGTTACATTTTTTTTCTTCAAATAATTCATAAAAGAAGTTTTACTTCCACTAAATTACAAGTGTCTGAAGTGATCAGACTTACAGAAACAGTCATCAGTGTTGTATGTTGTGTGTGCAGATCCAGGCTTTGATGCTGAATATAACCTGCACGCTGACATATGACTGACACGAGTCTGTCCTCAGTGAAGTGTCTCTTCACGCTGGAGGAGGAGTCCCGCTCATCAGCGCTCACACTTTATTGATATATATGGAGAAAATAAAAATGCTGCTTTCTGATTTGTCACTGATTGTGTTTGATGATTTCCTCTGTTGTGTCTAATAAGGTAACAGTGAGTGTCATTGGCAGCTGTGAGAGTCTCTCTCTCTTTAGGGGACTGACAGGAGCCAGTTTCTTCAGTGTGTTTGAGGGAGCAGAAGGAGAAACAGAGTCAAACAAACAGTGTGACGAGCAGAAGAAGATGGAGGGATGTCTGACACTCGTTTTACTCTCCTCTATAGTCACTCTAACAACATCTGGTAAGTACAAAATAGACTGTAAAGATGTGAAATTCTACTTGTTTGAATAAGCAGTTTATCTATGATGGCATTAGACCATGAAGCCAAATTGAGGCCTATAATATGTAAATTGAATTTTTGAGGTAGACTATTAATTAAAAATAATATTTTATCATTTATTAAAGCATTTACAGTCAAGCAGTGTAATGACAACAAGATGAACTGTCAAATCCTCTTGTTTATTGGCGCTCAGTTTATTCTCCAGCTTTAGTTTTCTAGAATACTATGAGTACCATGTTCTCGGCATGATATGTCGGAAATGTTCCTCAACTTTGCAATATTCAACAAATGATTGTAGGCTGTTCTACTACTACTGGCTAAATTTCTCTCTCTTTCATGTACAGATTTGGAGACTGTTAGATTAGTTGGTGGTGACAGTCCCTGTGCTGGTCGAGTGGAGGTTCTTCATGATGGTCAGTGGGGAACAGTGTGTCATTATTACTGGGATATGACTGATGCTGCAGTGGTGTGTAGAGAGATAGGATGTGGAAAGGCTATAGGGGCTGTGTATAATGCTCGCTTTGGACCAGGATCAGGACCAATCTGGATGAGTTATGTGGCCTGTAGTGGATCAGAGTCAACACTGAAGAACTGTGGATCAAGAGGATGGGGTGTTAATGGTGGCTGTGGTCATGAACATGATGCTGGAGTCAGATGCTCAGGTGAGCTGCTCCATACATCACCCTGATAATGCATCACTGATCTGACTTTCATCCATAAACATCATATATGATTTTTTAAATAGTTTTCAGGGCAGTTCATAATTAGTTAATAAATATAACATGTTAATGTTCAACACAATAAAGTGATCTTATGTGCTGTGTTCTCTGTCAGATTCATCAGATACAAAAACCTTCGGAAGGTATAGTCTTGTTGCTGGTTTTCACCTGTGCTCTGGAAGATTGGAAATGTATTTTGGAGGACGATGGTACACAGTGTGTGCTGCTGCCTTTGACCAGAAGGATGCAGAGGTTGTGTGTAGAGAGCTGGACTGTGGGGCTCCTGTACAGGTGCTGGGAGAAGATGCTTTTGGCAAAGGAGACGCTCAGATGTGGACACAAGAGATTCAGTGTAGAGGAAATGAATCACACTTTCAACAATGTTCATCATCAACCTCACCTAATATGAACTGCACCCATGAGAATGATGTGGGACTGATATGTTCTGGTAAAATGTCAATGTTTAGCCTCTCTATATAGATAAATCAAATTGTTAAATATTAAAATGTAATTATTTGATCAGTTTCTTCTTGGTTTGATTATTTTCAGTAAGCTCTCTGTTCTTTGTCCAGGTTACACTGACCTCAGACTGGTCAATGGTCCTGACATCTGTGCTGGTCGAGTTGAGCGTCAGTACTTCAGTAAATGGGGCACAGTGTGTGATGCATGCTGGGATATGAGAGCTGCCAGTGTCCTCTGTAGACAGCTGAATTGTGGGATTGCTGTGTCTGTTGTGGGATCAGTCTGGTTTGGAGAGGGAAGTGGAGAAATCTGGGCTGATGTGTTTGATTGTGACGGGAATGAAACAAAACTCTCAGAATGTTCCATCTCTTCATGGAGTCGAGCTGAATGTTCTCATAGACGAGATGTTGGAGTCATCTGCTCTAGTGAGGGGATTTTATTTTTAAAAAATGTTATAAATTATCTAGAAATATCTTAAAGTGTCACATCTTTCACTCAGATTCCTCTCTGGCTGTTCATGATGGTCTGGTGCGGTTGTCTGGAGAGAGACAGTGTGAGGGGGAGGTGGAAGTTTCCATCCATCAGGTCTGGAGGAGAGTTCTGCTGGACTCCTGGAGTCTCACTGAATCCTCTGTGGTCTGCAGACAGCTGGGCTGTGGCTCTGTGCTGAACTTCTCCGGCTCCTCTTCATCCAGTCCTGAACACAGTCATGAGTGTGTGACGGGCTTCCAGTGCTCTGGGAGTGAAGCTCATCTGGGGAACTGCAGATCTCCACGAACTCTCAAGTGCAGCTCCACACAACAGCTGTCAATCACCTGCCTTGGTGAGAAGAGCAACATCTGGGCAGATTCTTCAGTTGTTAGTGATCACTAATGTGTTTCTCTTTCTCTGAATATCAGGTCGCGGGTCCATCAGGCTGGTGGGTTCTGGGGGAGACTGTGCAGGGAGGCTGGAGGTTTTTCACAGCGGCTCATGGGGGACAGTGTGTGATGACTCCTGGGATATTAAAGATGCCCATGTGGTGTGCAGACAGCTGCAGTGTGGAGTGGCCCTCAGTAACCAGCAGGTACCAGCCTGGTTTGGTCCTGGTTCTGGACCCATATGGCTGGATGAGGTGGAGTGTGAGGGGAATGAGACGTCCCTGTGGGGCTGCTCTTCTCCAGGCTGGGGAAAACATGACTGTCAACACAAGGACGATGTAGGAGTCGTGTGTTCAGGTAAACAGTAAAGTAATGTAAATTATTTTCAAAGATATAATTAATTGTTTTTCACAAAATATCCTATGATAATGTTCAGCTGGTCATTTTTACAAAATAACTCCAGGATGATCAGGAGCTGATGGGTCTTGTATCATCTTAAAGGGGTTTATTTTTCAACTATGACTATAAGACTACAATATATAGCATTGCCATGGATGACAATCATTTTTTAAATATTTTTATTGACCAAGCAGATTCATGTAGAATATTTTGTGTAATATATTATGAACCTTATGTAAATATACACTGTGTACATGATATCAGTGTTTGCAGCATGCATTAGACTTGTATTAACCAGTTATTTTAGGTGATATTTTTGGTTTAGCAAAACCTGGATTCCAGTGGTTTTAATACACAGCCTTTTTCATATTTTTTGTATGTAGCATTTTTGTTTAATACTTTTTTTTTTTTTTTTTTTTTTTTTTACAATCTTATCAATAATTTATTTAGTTGAAGTTGATTCTCATCCTTCTCCATCTAGAGTTTAAAGAGATCAGGTTAACTGAGGGCTGTGAAGGGAATGTGGAGGTTTTCTACAATGGATCCTGGGGTAATGTGTGCTGGAACCAGATGGAAACAGACACAGTGAGTCTGATCTGTCAAGAGCTGAACTGTGGAAGATCTGGTGTTGTGTCTGATTCTACAACAAGAGTGAAATCAGCTCGTAACTGGCTGGATAAAGTGAAATGTCGACCACATGATTCAAATCTATGGCAGTGTCCATCTTCACCCTGGGGTCAGAATAATTGTAATGAAGATGAAGTGGCCAAAATCACCTGCTCAAGTGAGATGATATTTAAATGATGATCTCAACAGTCAGGTTTCTTTAAAAACAATGCTTATAATGTGGTGAGTGAACTCTTTCTGGAAAACTAAACTGAGCTGATGGAAAGAGCCTAAAATTTATGAGATTTAAATTGTTTTCACACTGATGATGTTTCACTGAGAGATAATTTCAGAATCAGATTCAGAAATTGCTTTATTGCCAAGTGTACTTGCACACACAAGTATTGGTATTGAAGCTTCCATTACACACATATAAATATAACACGACACATCATAACATTTAAGAATAAAAAATATAAAATAGTATAAAGACACATATAGGTTTAGTCAAAATAAACATTTACAGATAATGAACATACAGTGGTGTGAATAAGTGATTTTTGGTAGTGTGATGGTCTGGGGCTGTTTTGCTGCTTCAGGACCTGGAAGACTTGCTGTGATAAATGGAACCATGAATTCTGCTGTCTACCAAAAAATCCTGAAGGACAATGTCCGGCCATCTGTTCGTGACCTCAAGCTGAAGTGAACTTGGGTTCTGCAGCAGGACAATGATCCAAAACACACCAGCAAGTCCACCTCTGAATGGCTGAAGAAAAAAAAAAGAAGACTTTGGAGTGGCCTAGTCAAAGTCCTGACCTCAATCCTTTTGAGATGCTGTGGCATGACCTTAAAAAGGCGGTTCACGCACAAACTCTCCAATGTGGCTGAATTGCAACAATTCTGCAAAGATGGGTGGGCCAAAATTCCTCCACAGCGCTGTAACAGACTCATTGCAAGTTATCGCAAACGTTTGATTGCAGTTGTTGCTGCTAAGGGTAGCCTAACCAGTTATTAGGTTTAGGGGGCAAGCACAGATTCATTTAAAAACTGCATGTTGTGTTTACTTGTGTTATCTTTGATTAATATTTAAATTTGTTTGATGATCTGTAACATTAAAGTGTGTCAAACATGCAAAAAAATAAAAAACAGGAAACACTTATTCACACCACTGTATTTACATTATTGTGAATAATAATATGAATAAAAAGAACTAAATTAATTTACAAAGATATTGCACTAAACATTTCAAGAGGGAAATAGACTGTGGGAAGAAACTGTTCTAGTGATCTGAGGTGCCGTCAGGATTAATGACTCTGTATCCTAATGTTCAGTTGAATTCATTTTTAATCTCAGTGAAGGAAAATCCTGAATCTCCTCAGAGTCGTCTGACATGTTCTACCTCACCATCTTTTCACCAGAGACAGTGTTCAAGTAAGTTTTTTTTGACAAAACTTTTACATTTTTATTATAAGCATGTATTTTCCTAATAAATTATTAATATATGTAGTGTACATTTAAACAAGAATTTATTTGCATTTAAAACCATAATCAAATACATAAATGTAATTGTACATTTAAAGCCATCTTTGTTCAGTCTCAGTGTGTTTTGTTGAGTGCTGAATCTGGTCAGTGATTTTGATGTGTGTGATTTAGAACATGTTCCTCTCAGACTGAGTGGAGGGGAGGGCCGGTGCTCTGGGAGGCTGGAGGTGTATCATAACGCTGTGTGGGGCTCAGTCTGTGATGATCTGTGGGACATCAGCGATGCTCAGGTGGTCTGCAGGCAGCTGGGTTGTGGAGCAGCACTGAGGGCTGATGGGAATTCAGTCTTTGGTGCTGGTGAAGATGTTGTGTGGCTGAACAGAGTCGAGTGCAGAGGGAATGAGATTCACCTGTGGGACTGTCCTCTCTCCCTGAAGAACCACACTGACTGCTCCAACAAAGATCACGCTGGACTCACCTGTGCAGGTCACAGATAACATTAAGGAATGTTAAATAAATTATTTGCTTTGATTTTGAATGTGTTTGTGTCTTTTTCAACAGATTTGCCAGTGTCCACTACTCCTGCTACAACAACATCATCTTCTCCTCCAGTTTCTCAGACAGTGAGCTCAACATCAGTCTCTCGTCCACAAACTCCTCCGTCTCTCTCTGTGCTTGTGATTGTACTGGGAGTTGTGCTCTTACTGCTCTTAGTGCCACTGCTTATACTGATTCAGCAGAACAGAGTGATGAGGAGAGGTAGGAGAGATCCAGAGACTGTCATATTGTGTCTTATTCAGTGTGTGATCAGTCATGTGTTGTGAACTGACAGCAGGTTTGTCTCTCTACACTCACAGCTCTCTCTAAGAGGAGACACAGGAGCACGACTGAGGCCGTTTATGAGGAGATTCATCACAGACACAATCACTTCACTCAGAGGGGTGAGACATGAGCCGTAAATCTTATTCAATATGATGAATTAATAAGAAAGTCTGTCAGACACTTGATGTTCATCTATTATTAGTCCTGTTAAACCTCCTGCAGAAAACTACAGAGCTGCAGGTGTGTGTGTGTGTGTGTGTGTGTCTCTTCCTGTGTGTATTTTTAGGAGTAATAAGGAGGTTCTTATGTTTGTACATGTAAGTGCAGGTGTGTGTGTTTGTGTGTGTGTGTGTGTGTGTGTGTGTTTGTGTAAGTGCAGGTGTGTGTGTGTGTGTGTGTGTGTGTGTGTGTGTGTGTGTGTGTGTGTGTGTGTGTGTGTGTGTGTCTCTTCCTGTGTGTATTTCTGGAAGGCAGTGAGGAATGGGTTCATGTGACGATACATGTGTGCTTACTAATAGGCCTCTAAAACATGAGATTTCTGCCTCTAATGCTTTTAAAATGAAAGTAATTAATATTTGTGTTTGTGTTTTCAGTAACAAAATGCTTTATGATCCAAAGGAAATGAGGATTCAGTCTGTTTGTAATGATGAACATGTTTCTGACTGTTCTGCTCCTTTAACAGGGAGTCTCATCTCTGAAGAACTGCATTCTGGGTATGAAGATGCTGATGAGCTTCTCTCAGGTTAGAGAGCTGAAGTATATTCAAAACAACACATAAAATAAATAATTTGATTTACAAACTCTAAAAAATGTATCAAATGTATTTCACATATTTTACCACTAAATGAAATGTGTGTGAATGTTTCAATTGTTCACAATACTAAAACTTTTCTCTAATTAGAAAAAGAATTCAAGACTGTGTATTATGATGATGTCACCAATGACAGTGGCCTGAAAGGTCAGTAATTGATCACATGATTCATTCATTACCAGATAATTTTAAAAAGTTGAAAGACCTGCAACGGCATATTTTAAATTTTGTTTCCCAAAATATTCCAAAACACCCAAAATATAAACATGTTTTGATGCAGAAGAGATGATGAAGGAAATCACACCGGGATACTATGATGATGTCATCACTGATGGACTGAAACCAGATCCTGAGACAGGTGTCGCTCTGTTATTATATAATGGGATATAAAATCTGTGTATGTAACGGAGCCGGACTCAGGCAGGGATCCAGTTGCAAGCTTTTATTAAATGAGAGCATGGTCGTACAGGCAGGGTCAAAACAGGAACAAACAGGAACAGCAAGGGACAGGCAGAGTCGTGGTCGGGATACAGGCAAAGGTCAGGGCTGGCAGATAACACTCACAGATCAGGATGCAAGGCACAGGTCAGGGGTAGGCAGCAGAGGTTCGTACACGGTAAGCAGCAGGTTCAATAACAGGTAGGCAGTCAGACAATAGAAGAACACTCAGAATTGTACACAGGGTAAACAAGACTTCGCAATCAGGTGGTGTGTGAGTGAGTCTCTTATAGTCCAGGTAATGTGCTTAGCTGTATGTGGCAACAGGTGATTGGTGTGGAGTATGCATGTGACTGGCAGGGAGGATTATGGGAAATGTAGTCCGGGAACTGATGGTGATCGTGACAGTGTATATATATTAAAAATATATATAAATTATATTTTGTATGGGTTTCTCATGTTCAATTTGTAGAAGACACACCTGAGAGCTATGATGATGTCATAATGAGTGGACAGAACTTTAATATTAAAAAAGGTGTTTTTATTTTTTATTCTTTTTTTGTCTGTGTGTGTTTAACATAATACCTCTGAAGTGATGCTCAGTTCTGATATGATGATGTATCATTTGTTCTGTTTATATCTTCATGTTTATGTAGTGGACACACCGGAGCATTATGATGATGTCATTATTATTAGACAGAACATTCCAGGTGTAACAGGTGAGTCACACAGAACTGTATTTTATCATCATCCACTAATATTGAACATGTTTCTACCATTAATGAATCATCATGACTTCATCAGGAGTAAATCTAATGGTCTCAGACAGTCATGAGGAGAAAGATATCAGTGACATCATCAATGACACAAGCTGTATTACAGTTTTTTTTACGATTGCTTCAGCACAATTTTAAAAACGAGGCTCATTTTGTCAAAACACTACACACAATTCACAGATCCACACTCACAAGTAGCAGAACACCTCAGATCTTTTGCAAAATTAAACACTTAATTCAAAACTTTACATTATATTACACAAACAAAAACATTGGTGGAGACAAAACAAAAGCATGATATTAAATGAAAAAACTTCATCCACATCATAGGCGATGTCCTCTCTTGCAAGACATTGAGGGAAACATCTTCTTGAAAGGCGAATCCATCCTTGCACAGATCCTGTATCAGTTAGGTCAGGCCTTCTCCATGACTTGAGTGAGGGATATCCTGACATAGGGCTGGAGATTGTAAAACTTCCATGCCAAAAAAAGAAAGAAAGAAAAACACCTCCTCAATGGGTTTAAGGAAGGGACAATATGGTGGGAGGTATTGGAGTGAAAATTGTGGACACTTATGAAATCAGTTTTGGACTAGAGCAGATAGGTTGAAATTTACATTGTCCCATATGACAATGCATCTCATCTGCTCTGCATCCATTTGGTCTTCTGCTGTGACGATTTTGTGCAGTCTGTCTAAAATGTAAATATGTGGGCCATGTTGTAACAGCCTAAGTTGGCATGCTGGTGGAGGACCCCATTCTGCGAGATTGCAACATATTGTGATGTTAACTCCAGGTTGTCCCGGGACATTTTTTAATGATGTTTCTCACTCTCCCTCTTACTGCAACATTGCCTTCCATTTAGTTGAAGACACATAAACTCACCTTTTGCCTTTTTATGCACCTGATTGTTGAATTTACAGTTAAGCACCTAAGTGTCTGCACTCCTGACGGCTGTGTTTGATCAATTGGTTTATATGTGTGGTATTTTGGAAAGCAGTGTCTTGAAATGGCAAAGAAGTGACATTATGTTAGATTTCTGTGTCTAATGTAGAGAAGTGTGTTTAGCGTGGTGTGTAGTGTTTTGCAAAAAGTGTGAGGCTGAGAATGTGCTTATAGTTGTGCAGATCTGGCCTGAGGTTTTGCTCTTTGAGTGTAGAGTTTCAGTAACTGTGTGTTATTTTTAATTTTAGTGTGTAAGCAATTGTAAAAAACTGTAAAATCACAATGTGAGGTTTTATTTCACATGTGTATCAGAGGGAGTTCAGGAGGAGTATGATGATGTGAAGAACGGCAATGAAGATGAGAGAAACCTGTTGGGTCGGTTATGGTGACATTTTTACATAACTATATATTTTATTCATTATGTTGCTCATTTTTAAACTAAATCTTAATACATTCATAACAATGAAAATATGATTTTTTTTTGTTTTTAAAAACAGACTATGATGATGTGGGGGAGGAGTCAAATAAAGAGGGAGAGGCCTTGTGACTCACTGACCACACCCACTGCCTCTGATCAACAAATCATATTACAGTTACTTGAGATTCTTATGTTGCTACTAATGCATCAATGCCTTATGTTTTTATGTTATTTCAAATCTTTTTGAATGAAATTCTTTACATGCTTTACAAAATTTGGTAACAAAAAATAATCAGTTCTCAGTACCTGGCCTATTATTTTTATATTGATATCAATGCATACTCAAAAGATATGTTTTTTTTAAATCAATAAATTAATTTTTATGGACTTCATGAATGAATTATTTTTTTTAAAAAGCAGGAAAGTAGACAAAAGAACATGTGGAAAAAATTTTCTTAGGTGATTTTAGGCAGTATCTAATGATGACAAAATTTAAAATACATGTGGAGCATAATAATTCCCAATGCAGTTTTAAGAAACTTTAGTGATAACAACAAAAAGCTTTGCAAAGATGATTGTACGCATAATTTTGGTCATAAAAAAAACACACACACATTTAAACACCTGCACAGTTTATTTTGTGATGGTCCAGTTTAAATTTAAAATACTTAAAAGAACTCTAAACTTTTCTTTAGTTTTATTTTGTGGTTCATACTGAATTATTCACTGGAATATTTTAGATTAGCTCCATCTGCAGGTTGAGTTTGGACTGATTATTCTTGGTTTTTCTTTTCAACAACTTTTCAACTATCAAGAATTCCTACACAGACTATAATAAAACATTAAACATTTGCCAAAGAATTTATTTGAATATGTTTACATGACATTAGGCTAAATATTGTACATTCCTTAAGACAAGGTTAACTTATATATTATTTTCTTTTTTTCTTTTTTGATCGTGCATGAATGTAAACTAATTCGGTTACCTGAAATTACACGAAATCAACATAATCTGATAATTTTTGTTATTTTTATTTATTATATTTTTTATTATTATTTATTATATTTTAATTGAAGACTATACTTGTAAATAAATATGAAGATGTCGGTAGATGGATATGACGCCAAGTTCGCATTGACTCGTCCTGTGTTGCCGTTGTGGACGCGCCGGTGTAAACATGGTAGTTTTATCGCGATCTCACAAAGTTCTGTTATAATAAATGAAGCTGTCTGCATGATGAATCTCTTATTTACATAACATCTACACTTCGTTATATGAGAAGATTCTCAAACGTGCAGAAGTAAAACCCAGAGTCCACTCACTGCTCAAAAAGCCGGAGTTTTTGTTCAGTGCTAACTTAAACTCCTCAGATTGGCCATTGCAAAATCAACAGATATGTATGTGATTGGCTACACTGCATGTAGACCCATATGCCGCTCTTATTTTTTGGAAATTCCAAACGAATGTCCAAAAAATAAATTAATTACTTCCATTAAAAAAAACTAAGTCCCTCTTTTTCTTGCCGCCCTGCCTAGTTCGATAGCCCTGAGTGTGCTAAAATGTTCTACTGTAGCGGGAATATCGGGAAAAGTCCTGAAGGAACGGAGAGCGGGCATGATAAATGGACGTTACTCTTCTATAATTAAATCAATGTCCAGCACATTGAACGCATAATATGACGTTCTGTTGTTCTAGGAAGAGATATTACAGTTTTCTCGATTGCTTAAACACATTTCTTGAAACTATGCCTCATATTTTCAGATCAAAATGAAGCTCTCCACTCAAAACCATTCACTCTTGCTGAAAAAACAAACTTTGCCCTCAGGAATCCTCTTGCATGCCTGATCCACCTGGCACGAATCAACTGAAATGTCTAGTCAGGCTTCTTCCATTCCAACGTCTCTGTGTCCTACAAAAATACAAGTACCTATTAATGTAACTGTAACATCCTTTTTTCAAAATGGAAGCAGACAGAAACTCTATCTGTATGTAAGTCAATTTGATGCATGTGTTGTAACAGAGTACAGCACTCAAAAGTTACAGTAGACTACACTAAGGTACACCTCCTGTTTCCCTCCCTGAAGGTTCTTATGATTGAGGTGATGTTGAAGCAACTTACTGTAAGTTTGGCTGAACTCATTGCCCAAACTTCCCTTATAGTCATACCATGGACAAGGACATGGTCAACTAGTGGCACAAATTTCATCTGAGCCTCCTTGTCTCCTTGCACCTCATCCTTGTCCTCCTCCTCTTTCTCTTCCTTCACCTCTTCCTCCACTCCTTACTGCTCTTGCTCATCCTCTTCCCCCCTCCTCCTCTCTGATGTCTTCAACCTTTTCAATCACGTCTTTCTGGATCCATTGTCCAAAATTGAATGAACTATCTCTCTATTGAAGGTTCTGATTGGTGTGTGATCAATTTTGACTCTTAGTGTTTCCACGTGGGTATCTGTGTGCTGATTGAGCTCAAGCCATGCTGACTTGAGTGAACAATATTGAATGCTTTCTAAATGACAACATGGTGTAGGCAATGAGAAATGAAGGTATTTGTGTCTAGAGTTTTGCAGTGACAGTTCAACGAATCTGATTCATGTGTCAAAGCAGGGGAACAGTGTTTATAGTTTAGGGAAATGGGTGTGCTTTTTGATATATGGCATTATGGTTTTGAAATTTTAGTTCAAAAGTTTAAGCAATCGAGCGTAACTGTAAACACATCTACAGCTACAAGATATAATGCCAGGTGAATAAAACATATTATGTGAAACAGAAACCAATGTTTATTTACAAATGTGGTCTGTACAAAACCAGTCCAGTTCATTTTATAATTTATTAACATATTGTTAATTGTGCTCTTTGTTTGAATATCATGACATCAGGGGAAAGAAATGGAAGGTCTTAGATTGGCCATGTCAGATTCCAGATTTAAATCCTATTACACATGCATTTCACCCACTGAAGAGGAGACTAAATGCAGAAACTCCCTATACACAAATAACAGTTTCTGAACAAAAACACATGAATTTTGATGAATACGTGTAGCTATTCCTTGCGCTAAATGCGAGATCATGGTTGCCCCCCCCCCCCCCCCCAAAAAAAAAAAAAAAACCAAACAAAACAAAAACAAAGGTATATAATCGTATATATTAATTATATTATTCTGTAGTACAGTGGCAAGAAAACGTAGGTGAACCTTTTGGACTTGGTTGGTTTTCTGCATTAATTTGTCATAAAATTGTCTTCTGATCTTTATCAAAGTCACAAGTGTAGACGATACACAATGTGACACACTAACAACACAAACAATCATTTTCTTTCATGCTTTCAATTGATGATATGATCAATTAATGCAGAAAATCCAAAGGATTCACATTTTATCACCACCAGCCTCACTCTGCCTGTAGACAAGATATAGAAATTCTTTATCTTGTCTACAGGCAGAGTGAGGCTGGTGGTGATAATTCCTGTGCTGGTAGAGTGGAGGTTTATTATAGTGGAGAATGGGGAACCGTGTGTGATATTGGGATTTGAGAAACACTGCAGTGGTGTGTAGAGAGCTCGGCTGTGATAATACTTCAAATACAATGCGTGTTGCTCACTTTGGACCTGGATCAGGAAAAATCTGGCTGGATGATGTGAAATGTAGTGGGTCAGAGTCCTCAGTATTTAAATGCTTAAGAAGAAAAATTGGTGAACATGACTGTAAGCATAGTGAAGATGTTGGGGTTATCTGCTCAGGTAAGTTATCATATGTCTTATATTCATCATATTATTTATACATTAGAAAACAGAATAGTCTGTAATACTGCTTGCTCCTGTACAGGTGCTGGGAGAAGCTGCTTTTGGAAAAGGAGTCACTCAGATGTGGACACAAGAGATTCAGTGCAGAGGAAATGAACATCAGATTGCTTTCTGTCTTGTGTCATCTTTAAGCAGCAATTGCCCCCATAACAAAAAAGTTGAACTTGTGAGTTATAGTAGGCAACACAACTTTGATTCAAAATAAAATATACCATTGTGTTATGCCAAAATGTATTTCCTGACATTCTCTTTGTTTGTTGTGTACCTTTTCTCTTTTAGAAACATTAAGATTAGTGGGTGGTGGCAGTTTCTGTGCTGGTAGAATGGAGGTTCTTCATGATGGTCAGTGGGGAACAGTAAGTGATTTAGGCTGGGATATGACTGATGCTGCAGTGGTGTGTAGAGAGCTGGACTGTGGAGAGGCTGTAGCTGCACCTAAGCAGGCCCACTTTGGCCAGGGAAAAGGACCAGTCTGGGATAGATCTATGGAGTAGAGTCTGCACTGAACTGTGGAGCACATGATTGGGGAAAACATATCTGAAACTAATCATTCTGATGATGCTGGTGTCATCTGCTCTGGTAAGTTCTAGACAAACAAAAAACTCAGTTATTATTCTGCTTCTTCTACAGCTAAAATTTTGACAAACTTTTGAACTGTCAAATCATGTGGCTAATTGTGGAGACGTGCACTATGACTCAATTGACTTACTGATTGTGATAGCGAGTTCTACTACTGCAAGCAAGTGCCACTCACATTTTCTTCAAATGTTGTACCTATATAGTCTTTCAATGAGACTCACTGGGGTAGAAATAAATCTGCCCCTTGCTGCTTGAAGTATTTCCAAACCCAAGGTAACCATAGTATTAGTGTGTGATGGCAGTGTGACAGAAACAGACTGTGAACATGGTGAGCAATGAGCATTAAGGGGTGTGCCCCTTTCTGTTTTTCTTTATTTGTTTTATCATTTATCCTGAGCCTATTAAACTCATAAAAGGATATACAATTAGATGTACAGTAGCTGAACACCTTAATGGTGTTAGTCTTTCAATTTCATTACTATATATACAAAAGATGACTCAGGAATAATTTTGTACTGTAATGTGAACATATACATAACATATACTGCAGTGGAATCTAAACATGAGAGAATGTCATTCTTGTTTTGTAAAGAAATTTACAAAAGAAAACATTGTACAATGCAACCAGTTGTTAGTGTTTTTTATGTCATTGTTTTATGAATAACAAATTGTGCTTGTTGGATAACAACCTAGTGTTATGGAAGAATAGCTGATTTGAGACATGTTTAATGTGTTTTGGTAGTTCAAGTGCATTGAGGAAGTCAATATAGTGGGTTTCTGGAAAAAAACCCATGTTAATAATGAGACATTGGGCGAATAATGACCCGAAGGGATCGTAAGGCCAATTTGGCTGACACTTTTACATTAGCTAGGAGGGGCGTTGGGCGTTGTGCGATTACCTCGACCCCGTTGACCAGTGGTCAATTACCCCGGGAAAACGACCGAACGGACGCCTTCAGGGGGCGACGCCGAGCTGAGGGGTCACCCCCCCCGTCCGCTGACCCGTTAAACGCCCGATTCCCATCGATTGCACAGTAAAGGGGGTAAGCTTGTCCCAAATACACACTAAACGCCCAATCTCCCATTAAACGAATGGCTGTTGTTTCTATGGAGTGGTCAGTGAAGGTCAGGGTCCCAAGAACCCACTATTTGCCCAATTACCCACTATAGTGGGAAAACGATCAGGTGACCCGCTGACCGCTTCCAGGCCACGCCCCCCATCCCGCGGACCCATTATATGCCCGATTACCCACTATTTTCCCCAAAACCTAATTATTCGCCCCTCTCTCCATTGGTCTGACCGTGGGTGGGGCCGGGAGGCCACGCCCCTGTCCCATGAACCCATTATTTGCCCGATTACCCACTATAGTGGTCAAACGATCAGGTGACCCGCTGACCACCTCCAGGCCACACCCCCCGTCCCACAGACCCATTATCTGCCCGATTACCCACTAAATTTTCAGGAGGCCCCCGCGCGGAGATGAAAGGTTGTGGGCCCTCGAGATTTGAGATTCCGAACCCCCAGGGGCCCCCGACTCAGGGGCCCGAAGCGCGAAACTCTATGACGATGCAATTTTTTTCCCTTGGGGTTACAGCCAGGCACTCTCTGTATGTCGGTCGGGGGGCCCCCAGGGGCCAACGTGGAAAATTTGGGGCCCCCGGGACCTTTGTAGCAATATCCCATTCGCCCATTATTTTCACAGGGAGAGCCAAAGTGGCATAAATATAAAGTGGGACGGCCCCCGCGCAGAGACGGAAGGGGGCCCCCGACTGACGGCCCCGAAGCGCGAAGCTCTAGGACCTTCCCATAAAATCGCCCCTCCCCCGCCACAAAATAATTTAAAGGCCTCTTTGAGTGTATGAGTGAAAGAGCCTTGAGAGAGAGATCTGCTTCAGAGGCTGAGAAGGTCTCGCCTCGGCGCTAGAGCGCGGTGGTTTCGGTACGTCGCTTGGGGCCCCCCCACGAGCCACGGTGCGAAATTTGGAGCCCCTGAGGTTCTTGCAGCAACATCCCATTCGCCCATTACGTCACTGAAAAGCGGGACATGCGGGAAAAAAAAGGCTTAGAAAGGGCCGATCCGCTAGGGGGTGTCGTTTATCTTCTCGCCACGATCCCCCGAGTCAGGCGGAAAAGTTTGGCGGCCCTAGGACCTATTTCAGGGGTCGAAAGGTCAAAAAAGACTTGAGCGTACGCCATGGCAGTATTTTGTAAGTATAGCTTGGGACGGCCCCCGTACGGAGACGAAAGGTCGTAACGTCTCGAGATTTGAGATTCGGACTCTCCGGGGGCCCCCGACCGGGGGAATTTTGTTCCCTGGGCCCTAGAGCCAGGTGCTTTAGGCATGTTGCTCGGGGGGCCCCCAGGAGCCACCGTGCAAAATTTGGGGCCCCTGGGACCTTTGTAGCAAAATCCAAGTCGCCCATTATTAGCATTGGTTCACCGTAGTGGGTTCGCGTACGCCGATTCCGCGGACTTCGCAAGGGCTGATCCTCTAGGGGGCGCCGTTTTCCTTCTCGTCCCGACCCCACGAGTCAGGCGGAAAAGTTTGGCGGCCCTACAACCTCGTTCAGGGGTCGAAAGGTCCAAAAAGGGAGCATGTGTACGGCAAGTCAAAACGCGCATAAACGTGAAGCGGGATGGCCCCCGTATGGAGACGGAAGGTCGCAGGGCCCCGAAACTCGGTGCGGGCCCCCGAGTCAGGCCCCCGGGTTTGAGGGCCCTAGCCGCTTTCCAAGCGTTTTGAGTCTGGCTGTATGTAGGGGCCTGTTTCTCCCATTGACTTGAATGGCAGACACAGAGAGACAGATCAAAAGTGTTTAAAAAATACTTTTTTGAGCACGAGCACTACAACCTTTCAGTACATCGCTCGGGGGGCCCCCAGGGGACACTGTGCAAAATTTGGGGCCCCTGGGACCTTTGTAGCCACATCCCACTTGCCCATTATTCGAATGAGTTTGCCATAGTGGGTTCACGTACGCCACTTAGAAAGGGCCGATCGGCCAGGGGGGTCGAAAGGCAGAAAAGTGACAAGCACATGTCTTTAATTTTCAGTGAATATTTTTGCTGATTTTTTTAAGGCACTTCCCAAAATCCGAGGAATTCGGCTCTTTGACACGTGGTTACAGAGGGCCCCACGTACTGGTGTTCGACGCCCCTAGGTCTTAACCTCAAATTTAAGGCTTTTATTGACCGAAACAAAAAACATCTCATTTGCCCATTACATAATGGCCGCCAAATAAGGGGTTCCTGGACACTGCCCATTCTATGCAAATTAAGCACTCGGGGTGACTTGAAAATCGTCGGAACGCATCTGGCCGAGTGCGGCGAGTATGGTAGAGGTGTTTTAATTCATAAAAATTGACATCTTAAATTGCATCTAAAAACACCGTGTCTGGGAAGTTGTTGTGTGGGGCCATTGAATACATGGGAACTGTGGTGCTTGTGTTTTCTGCTTATATCTCGGGAATGCCGAGTGGGAAAATTCTGAAATTCAGGTCAAAGGAAGGTCTCAGGGGCCTCTATCGAACGCGCCCTCCCCCGAGGTCCTGGGCCCCGGGGTCCTGGAGTTACGGGCGGTCAAAGTCTGGGAGTTTTTGCCTTATATCTCGGGAACGCAACGGCCCCGTGGCTCTGGATGTCGCTGGAAAGGGCTCGAAGAGCCCCATCGAACAAGACCAAGCCCGAGGTCGGGGTTCGGGAGCTAGAGCGAAATTTCGGGACCCCCGCGGATCTGCGATCCGCCAGGGGGCGTCCCCAGGGCCCGCGACGGATGTGTTCAGGTCGTGGGGCAGAGGGGAGTTTTTGACCAAAGTTTGAGCGTTCTGGGACTTTGCATTCCCGAGTTATGAGCAAAAGTTGGCAGAGAATGACGCTTTTCTATGGGCGCCGCCATTTTGAAAAGCGCCGGATCGTTTTTGTCGAATATGTCCGCGGAAATGCGTCGAATCATTCTGAAATATGAACCATAGAACTCGATAAGACGGTTCAAACGAGACCAGTGCTGATAGGATAGCTTTTTGGGTTCCAGAGTTATTGTCTTTTTTCCTGTTGAAATGTAAAAATTCATATCTCGGGAACCGAGTGGCCCCGGAACTCATGGAGGGTCTCGTTGGAAAGGTCTCGGTGTCCCCTTTCGAACAAACCCAACCATGAGGTCGGGGGCTTCGGGAGCTAGAGCCCGCACAAGAAAAGCATCCCATTTTCCAATTACGCAATGGCTGCCAAAAAACGTGTCCGCGGAAACTGCTTTTTCTATGCCAGTTAAGCATTCAAATGACTTGAAAGTTAGTGGGATGCATCCGACAGAGTGCGCCAAGCATGGTACAGGTGGTTTCATCCATAAAAAAATAGATAAAATGTGAAAAAGCATCTATAAACACTGTGTCCACAAACAAATTATTTGGCCGCACTACATAATTGGGAAATGGGATGTTTTTTGATTCCCCGGTTCCCGTTTGTACCAGAAAGCCCCAAATCACCTGAAACTTAGTGGAATTCATCTGATAGAGTGCGCCAAGCATGGTACAGGTGGTTTCATACATGAAAAATTATATAAAATGTGAAAAGACATCTACAAGCAATTTGTCCAGGAACCCATTATTTGACAGCACTACATAATTGGGAAAAGGGATGCTTTTTTTGTTTTGGCTCTCATTCGTACCAGAAGTTCTCAAATCACCTGAAACTTAGTGGAATGCATCCGACAGAGTGCGCCAAGCATGGTACAGGTGGTTTCATCCATGAAAAATTATATAAAATGTGAAAAGACATCTATAAGCAATTTGTCCAGGAACCCATTATTTGACAGCACTACATAATTGGGAAACGGGATGTTTTTTGGTTCCCTGGTTCCCGTTTGTATTAGAAAGCCCCAAAGCACCCGAAACTTAGTGGAATGCATCCGACAGGCCCCCCCAAGCTGTCAGATGCAAGTTCCGTTGCAAAATTCCACCGCCCGCGAACCCATTATTCGTTTCAATGGAATAAATATAAAGTGGGATATCCGTATCTCTGCTCAGGAAAGGTCTAGCGCCACCTAACTTGCGCTTCTGTCTACGTCTCAGAGCCCTCTATCGGAATCCTGAGTTTCGAGAAAATCTAAGATTTTTCGGCCGAAATTTTCGAGTTTCTCTAGGTAGTGCGAGAATCCGGCCAGGTACCCGATTCCCCATTACGTACCGGGTCATCGGGTGTGGGTTTTTGGGCGCTGCACGCTGACCGCTCCGAATTTTTCGGCACGCCCTGAGCCGTTTCGTTCGGCCTGACCCCGCCAGGGGTCAAATGGGAGCGCCCCCAAGTCCGAGGCCCTTAAGAGGCAGTACAGGCCGCATCCAGAGGGTGGCAGACTCACTGTCCCAGTTCCTGGTTATTTGAATGGGCTTCTCTGCCATTCGTATAATGGTGGACCGGTCACTTTCTCGATTCCCTCCGTCCCCCGAACCCATTATTTGCCCGATTACCCACTATAGTGAGCAAATGACCACCTGACCACCGCTGACCGCTCCTAAGCCACGCCCCCCGTCCCACGAACCCATTATTTGCCCGATTACCCACTATAGTGGCCAAACGATCAGGTGACCTGCTGACCACCTCCAAGCCACGCCCCCATCCCCAAAACCCACTATTCGCCCGATTACCCACTATAGTGGGCAAATGATCAGGTGACCCCCCTGACCGCTCCTAAGCCACGCCCCGTCCCACGAACCCATTATTTGCCCGATTACCCACTATATTGGTCAAACGATCAGGTGACCCGTTGACCACCTCCAGGCCACGCCCCCATCCCAAAAACCCATTATTTGCCCAATTACCCACTATAGTTGGAAAATGACCTGTTGCCCCATGTTGAACCTTGCGGAATGCTTTATTTGGCCACTGTCATGATTGTTCACTATCCAGTTAAACCATTCTCATTCATCAAGTTGAACCATCGTTCCTGACCTGATAAAAACTATTTTACGGCACTCGGCAGGCCCCCCGAGTCCGTAGCACCAAGTTTCGTCACAAAATTCCACCGCCCGCGAACCCATTATTCGGTACAATGGAATAAATATAAAATGGGACGTCCATATCTCAGCCCCAAAGAGGTCTAGGGAGTCAGGACCTGCGCTCATCTCTACGTCTCAGCGCCCCCTATCAGAATCCTGAGTTTCGAGAAGATCGGAGAAACTCGAAAATTTCGGCCGAAAAAACTAAAAGGGGTACCCGTTTGATTTTTTCGGTCGAAAAATAAAGTTTCTCCGATCTTCTCGAAACTCAGGATTCCGATAGAGGGCGCTGAGACGTAGACAGGAGCGCAAGTTAGGTGGCGCTAGACCCTTCTTGAGCTGAGATGCTGATATCCCACTTTATATTTATTCCATTGAAACGAATAATGGGTTCGCGGGCGGTGGAATTTTGCGACAAAACTTGCATCTGATGACTTGGAGGGGCCTGTTGGATGCATTCCACTAAGTTTCGGGTGCTTTTGGGGCTTTCTGATACAAACGGGAACCGGGGAACCAAAAAACATCCCGTTTTCCAATTATGTAGTGCTGTCAAATAATGGGTTCCTGGACAAATTGCTCATAGATAATGTTTAAGATTTTACATAATTTTTCATGGATGAAACCACCTGTACCATGCTTGGCACACTCTGTCGGATGCATTCCACTAAGTTTCAGGTGATTTGGGGCTTTCTGGTACAAACGGGAACCGGGGAATCAAAAAACATCCCATTTCCCAATTATGTAGTGCGGCCAAATAATGTGTTTGTGGACACAGTGTTTATAGATACTTTTGCACATTTTATATGATTTTTTATGGATGAAACCACCTGTACCATGCTTGCCGCACACTGTCGGATGCATCCCACTAACTTTCAAGTCATTTGAATGCTTAACTGGCATAGAAAAGGCAGTTTCCGCGGACCCCTTATTTGGCGGCCATTGCGTAATTGGAAAGTGGGATGCTTTTCTTGTACGGGCTCTAGCTCCTGAACCCAAAGGCCTCCGACCTCAGGATCGGACTCGTTCGAAAGGGGACACCGAGACCTTTCCAACGAGACCCTCCACGAGCCCCGGGGCCACTTGGTTCGTTGGTTCGTTCGAACCGTCTAATCGAGTTCTACACACGGTTCAAATTTCAGAACGATCCACCGTGTCCCCGCGGAGATATTCGACCAAAATGATCCGGCGCTTTTCAAAATGGCGGCGCCCATAGAAAAGTGCCACTTTCGGCCAACTTTTGCTCATAACTCGGGAACACAAAGCCCCAGAATGCTCAAACTTTAGTCAAAAAGTCGCCTCTGCCCCACGACCTGAACACATCCGTCGCGGGCCCCGGGGACGCCCCCTGGCGGATCGCGGGGGAGGAGGTCTTCCGGCTGGTGGCCAATCCTCTGCAGCTCTAGGTAATAGTGACGCATGCTGCAGATTGCCTTACTCAGTTTGCGCTCGATCCTCCGGTCGTTCGCGTGCCTTAGGCTTTGCATCACCTTGTGTATATATATATATATATATATATATATATAATAAAAAAATATAAAAATACAAATAAAAGAACAGTGCAATAAAGCCGTAAACAAAAGTGCGGAAGGCGTCACCTACCGTGGTGAAGAGAGAGTCAAGGTGAAGTGTGATGAGGGTGAAGTGTGGGGACGGTGAAGCGTGGTGAGGGTGAATGGTGGTGTGGTGCATGTGTAAATGAATGACAAAGATTGTCGGGGCAGAAGCCTTTTATACTCTTTTAGGGCCAACCAATCAGGGACAGGAGATCCCGAGACCTTTCCAACAAGTCCCTGCTCGAGCTCCGGGGCCACTCGGTTCCTGAGATATGAAATTTTAAAGTTTCAACATGAAAAAAGACCATAACTCTGGAACCCAAAAAGCTATCATAGCAGCACTGGTCTCGTTCGAACCGTCTAATCGAGTTCTACACACGGTTCAAATTTCAGGCATCATAATGGGCGAACCATTCCATTGTACCGCTTAATAGGTTCATGGGCGGTGGAATTTTGCAACGAAACTTGGTGCTGCGGACTCGGGGGGGCCTGCCGAGTGCCGTAAAATAGTTTTTATCAGGACAGGAATGACGGTTCAACTTAATGATTGAGAATGGTTTAACTGGTTAGTGAACAATCATGACAGCGGCCAAATAAAGTGTTCCGCAGGGTTCAACATGGGACAACAGGTTATTTTCCAACTATAGTGGGTAATCGGGCAAATAATGGGTTTTTGGGATGGGGGCGTGGCTTAGGAGCGGTCATGGTTGGTCACCTGATCATTTGCCCACTATAGTGGGTAATTGGGCAAATAATGGGTTTTTGGGATGGGGCGTGGCCTGGAGGTGGTCAGCGGGTCACCTGATCGTTTGACCACTATAGTGGGTAATCCGGCAAATAACGGGTTTGTGGGACGGGGGCGTGGCTTAGGAGCGGTCAGGGAGGGTCACCTGATCGTTTGCCCACTATAGTGGGTAATCGGGCAAATAATGGGTTCGGGGGATGGAGGGAAGTGAGAAAGTGACCGGTCCCACATTATACGAATGGCATTGAAATAACCAGGAGCTGGGACAGTGAGTCTGCCACCCTGTGGATGCGGGCTCAGGGCGTGTCGGGGGGCCCGGGAGGGTTGGGGGAGCGCGTCGGCCGGCTCCCGAAAAATTTGGGAGCGGTCAGCACCCAAAAACCCACGCCCGAGGACCCGGTACATAATGAGGGATCGGGTGGCTGGCCGAATTCTCGCACTGCCTGGAGGAAACCAATTTGAGATTTGCTGATGACATTGTGCTGCTTAAAGAAAAATGAAATCCGAGAGTTAATTATAGAACAAAATACTTTTCCCAAATTACTGGTTACACAGATTCCTCTGTAGTTATTAGGGTCTGTTTTGTCTCCACTTTTAAAGATGGGAGAAATGAGCCCTGTATTCCAGACCTCTGGAAAAACACCTGAACTCAGAATCAAGTTAAAGAGTTTGAGCAATGCATTCTGAAGTTCAGGTGAGCTGTTTTTTAGCATCTCATTTTTTATTTTGTCAAGGCCACGGGATTTATTAGATTTGAGAGATTTCAGTTTTCCACTAAGTTCTTGCTGGGTTTTGGTTGTTTTGATGCATGATTCAATTTTTCAAGGACTTTTAATTGGTTGGGATTATATAAAAGGTCAGTTTGATGGCTATAGAGGTTCTCGAAATAATCTTTCCAAAGTTTGACCATCTTGTATGGCTGGTTCTTGTGGCTTTGTAGTGTTCAGACTGTTCCACATGCTCCAGAACTGGCCCTGATCAATTGTGTTTTCAATCTTTTGAAGCGTGTTGTTATAATAATCCAGTTTCTTCTGTCTCAGTGTGTTTTTGTATTGTTTCAGAAGTTCTGAGTGTTTTAAGCGCAACTCAGTGTTGACCCCTTCGTGGCTCTTGTCTAATTGTTTTACAGTCATGGTCAAACCATTTTTCAGAAGGTTTTTGCTTAGTGCTTTTTTTGTGTTTACATGGTGTCATTTTATTTAAATGAGCTTTTTTGCTATATTTTCAAAAATGTCATTAATATGTAATATGTATAATTAATATGTCATAAATTGCTAAATCAATTCCCTTCTGATTAATATCAAATGTTGAATTGCTAAACAATGTTATGGAATTGATTATTTCATCTGAGTTTAACACTCTGATATATGTTTCAGCAGTGCTATGAGTCCATCTATATGATGTATTAAGTTTAAATAGATGAATTGGCTTTTTATGTATTTCTCTTGGTTTGATGTTTTCACCCTTAATGGAAACACAGATCTGGCCGTGATCAGACAAGGGTGACTGAGCTTTGATGGTAAATGCACTGAAATAGGAGGGGATTATATTTGATATGGCATAATCTACAACACTGTTCCCAAGATTTGAGCCATAGGTAAAGTGTCCACAGGAATCTTCTTTGATTCTACCATTCAGGATATAAAGACCTAAAGTTTGACAAAGGTGAGCTATCTCCTTCCCATGTCTATTAACTCCAGTATCCTGATTATTTCTTCTAGGTAGGGTATTAAAGAGGTCTTGGGGTATTTGTGTGAACAGATGTTTATCTCCTGAATTATCAATGTAACCTGGTTCTAAACCAGTTCGAGCATTTAAATCTCCACATAGTAAAATTTTACCCTGAGTTTGATATTGATAAATTTCTCCCTGTAAAGTGTGAAATATTTCATCGTCGTAGTATGGCGAATCTGATGGAGGAATATAAATTCCACAGATAAAAAGGTCTTTATCCAGAATTCCAAAGTTTTTATCCAATTTTAACCATATGTGGTTTTTGCCTTGCTGTACTGGTGATGTAAAAGGGGCAAGATAATTTTTTTATCCATATAACTAAACCTCCATCTCTGCCACGATGTATTGAGTTGAGTTTCCATGAGGGCACTATGATTTCAGAGTAACCTGCAGGACACTGAGTGGACATATCTGATCTACACCATGTTTCAATTAGAATTAATATGTCAACGTTTGTGATGCTATTCAAGAAATCTGTGTTTGTGCTTTTTAATCCAAATGTTTTAGAGCACAAACCCTGAATATTCCAAAAGCTAAGGTTTAACATTTTATATGATCCGAGATTAAAATACTGCTGTTTATCTGAAGGCAAAACCAAGAACCTATAAAATAAAATAAATAAATAAGAAAAATAAGTAATAGTAACAGTAGAGCAGGTATAACAGTAGTAAAATCGATTAAGTTAAAAATAAATATTAAATATGAATAATAAATAAAATAAACAATTTTTTTTTTTTTTTTACCATTGTGTTGTGAGTGTTAATGAGTAAAATTAAATATTCAAAAAAAGAAAATAAGTAAGAGTAATATTAAAGTATGTATAACAGTAGTAAAACTGGTTAAGTTGAAAATAAACCATTGTGAATAATTATTTAAATAAACAAATATAATAATAATAATCATTGTGTTGTGAATGTTAATTAAACAATTCTAAAGATTATTTCATCAACTGTGGTTTAAATAGGTTTTGTGCGTTTCAGTTTAACATTTTGTTGCACAGGATTTCCCCCACATCACTGGAGGAGAGTTCATGAGAGGATGATGAGGGCGGCTGCTGATGTGACACTACCTGGGCGTAGGTCGGTGTCTGCTGGGGCGGCCCAGGTGAATGCCGCTGGGGTGGGGCTTCAGCGTAGGGTCGTCTCTCTTGTTGTCTGTGAGACCATCGTGAAGTCGTGGGTCGTCTCTGGAGGTCTTGTGGTGGTCTTGAGTGAGGAGAAGGTCCAGATGGATCAAACGGCTGCATTCTCATCTGATTTCTTTTTGTTCCTCTATAGCCAGTTGGGAAGCGTCCAAGGGCAACATCCTTGATAGCTTTGGCAAAAATCCTGACTCCATCCTGATTCAGGTGGAGACCGTCATGCAGGTGCCATGGTCTTATAGAACTATGATGGACTAAGTGCACGTTGGGCAGGCAGGAACAGGTGTGACGGACCTCTTCATTGATCTGATCAATCACGGAGGGAGGGACGTCGAGCCGTGGGAGCAGAGTGGAGACCAGCACACGTGTAGCAGGGAATGTCTGTGAGGCTTTCTTTGCCATCTCATACATAGCCTTGGCTGTGAATTCATTTTGACTGTGGAGGTTGTTCGTGCCTGAATGGATGATAATGCATTACGGACTGCTGAGTTCATATTTAGTGAGCAGTTCATGAGCACATTCTGTGTTTCTGCAGTGGAGCGCTAGGACTCGCTGTCAGGGGAACAGTTTCTCTGGTTCTATGTTTTCCCAATCGAGTCCATCAGAAGAACCACTGGTGTTCTGTGGGAGAGTGGCTGTGTGTGAGTGAGGTCCTTCACATGGACATTCACTGTGTCTGGAGGTGAAGAGCTGTGTGACGTCACTTCTTGATGGGGTTGTGAATCACTTTCAGTGCTGACGTTGTTGTTGGGAGATTCACTTTCCTTGTTTTTAAGCTGTAAACACATCACAGCCATTTTCAGGAAGCCATCATCACTCAGGAAGACAGCGGAGATAACTGGATGTGTGTGTGTCCTGCTGGATCATCAGTTCATCAAATGGAGCAGGAGGGTAGGACATCAGTCCGTTCTCCTCTTCAGATTCCTCCTCAATGGTGCAAGCTGTTTCTTTCTCAAATGTCTGTTTTAAAAGGGGAAATGATTTTTCAAAAACTTGGAGACTAGCTTCATTCCCTTGAATTAAGACCATTCCAGTGTTGTACAGGTTGACGGTTTGGATCTGTGAGGAGTGGTCAGCTGATTCAAAAACACTGATTTGACAACCTTTACAGATTCCCCTCTTCTTAGTGTATGGGAAGAAGTTACTAATAGCCATAGGCGTAATTTGCGGGTGGGACGGGTGGGACATGTCCCTACCACTTTTTGAAAGGGTCGATGTTGTCCCGACCACTTTTTGAAACCTCTCATGGCACGGATATGTAATACAAAAGAAACACCTCTAGATGATTATCAATTAGAGTTAATAATAGGCGATCTGGCACTAGAATGTGTTGTTTTTGAAATCTTGTTGAGTGCTCGTTGTCGCTGCTATCAGAGGCGCAACAGTGTTCTCTTGGCGCTCGTGCACACTGAGCAGTGTTCACACGGACGAGCGCTTCAATATCACTCTGTTGCAGAGACTCTCTATTTGTTAGGTTGAAATCACAAAACTAAATAGCTACACATAAACGTATCCCTGCTCTTGATATACAATCTTAATGAACATTTTTGGTTTTAATGAGAAAAAAAATCATACATGGTTGGGTTAGAACCCAGAACCTCTTGCACACTAATATATATATTAAGTGAAGTGACATGTGGCCAAGTATGGTGACCCATACTCAGAATTTGTGCTCTGCATTTAACCCATCCAAGTGCACACACACAGCACACACCCGGAGCAGTGGGCAGCCATTGCTGCGGCGCCCGGGGAGCAGTTGGGGGTACGGTGCCTTGCTCAAGTGTCTCACCTCAGTCGTATATATATATATATATATATATATATATATATATATAACAAAAATCTTCTTAATCTTCTTAATGATGAACTGTATTGCCTTGTTTTGATGTCTTTATCTCGTCTTGTCTCGTCTTGTGTTTGCGCTGATGATCGCCGTCTGTTGTAAGGCTGCAGCTGCAGCGCCGGCGCTCTCTCTCGCCACTGTTACAAACAGTGTACAGAGAGAAAGAGTCCACATCTATGTGTGTGTGAAAAATCCACATTCAAACCAAAATATCTGTTGGTCACAGCTAATGACTGTAAAATAGAAAGTCCAGCTTAATGAGATCAATATGTGTTAAACTAACCCCCCCCACTTTTGTCAAAAGATGGCGCTACAGAGGCCCTCCTCCCCACCTGTTTCTACGGTTTTGCCCATGTCTACTGGTTGACATCTCTGACGTTTATATAGTTTTATGCAATTTGAAGCATGCTAAGCATCTCAAAACCTTCCAAAACGAAAATTAAAGTTTGATGCGTTGCCATGGCAACAGTGTTTGAGATATCACAATTCTTTTTACAAGTCTATATCTGATGTGTATTGACATTACACTGATGAAGTTTGAAACAAAACAGGTAAAAAAAAGAAGGGTCATCTCAAAGCATTTTGAAAGTGACACTTCCTGCTGCCAGTTGGTGGCACTATAACTTTTACTCACAGTAGTCACATCCATGTGATCAGCATCCAATAACAAACACACAGCTGAAGTTTCATAAAAATCAATCAATGTATGCAAACGTTATAACACATTTCATGTTTCCCTTTTCTCGCCATAAATTTGTTGCCTTGCCACAGCCAAACCGTTCGAGATATCAAAAATCCGCTCGCTATTTAGCATCATCAGTGTCTTAACTCCATGCTGACCGTGTTTGGTGGTGAACGGATTAATCGTCTAGGAGGAGTTTATCAAATTCCAGAGCATGCGTTTTCCAAACAACCCATAATAACTGACTTCCTGTTGAGCCGGCGTATAACTTAGGGCATGAAAGTTGTTAGGCCCGATGAGGTTTATATGTGTAACTTTGAATAACAATAGTCACATCCATGTAATCAGCCTTGTACAACGAACACACAGCCGAAGATTCATCAAATTCAATTAATGTAGGCAGAAGTTATAACACTTTGTTTCCATTTTCTTGCCATAAATCTGTTGCCTCGCCACGGCCAAACTGTTTGAGATATCCAACATCTGTTTACAATTAAACAACTTCAATGTGTTAGCACCAAGTTACAAAAGATTAGTGTAAATTGTATAAACCCTGTAGGAGTAGTAGTATAAAATTCATATCCTGTTTTTTAAAATCAAATTAACATTCAAACCAAAATAGCTGACTTCCTGTTGGTTGGAGCTAATGAATGTAAATTAGAAAATTGTCTGGCAAACTTTTTAAAGTGATCACTTTGGATCTGCGGATCTTTGTAAGTCTAAATCCAGTGTAAATCTCAGTCCAGTATTTATTTTAATTTTTATTATATATATTTTTCTAAAAAACACTCACACACTTAACATGACACACACACCCAGAGAGAGAGAGAGAGGCAAATTAACTACTTCTGTGCCTTTATTTTGTTATACAAATTTATAGAAGAGGAGGCCTAAGATATTTCCTATCCTATAATGCAGTCAAAAGGACACAGCAATAAAAGGGTTAAACCTGCAAGACTTAAAGACACACGCACACACACGCACACACACACACAGAGGCAGAACAGTTGGAGCCTAACCAGTTAGTTGAGTCAGATGATTCAATAATATTTTAAATAATAAGAATAAAATATATACTGTAAGAGAAATTAGTCTTTGATCATTTCTAAATATATAAATTAAAATATAACACTAACTGAAACCTTATATAACTAAAAAGTGTTCCTTTTATACTACTATAAATGGTGTATTTGTGTAAAAGTGTCTTCTCAACCCTGTTTAAAAATAGGTATTTGCTGCCCTCTAGTGCTTACTCTATATATGACATTTTAATATTTTTTTTTATTTATTTAAACCAAAGAACAGTTATCTGCCTAATTTAAACTTACACATATGTCTTGTAATTAAAAAATGATTTAAAATGTGTTTATTTATAATATTTGTGTCATTATATACTGAAATAAAGAGTGTATATTTATAAAATAAGGGTGAATATTCCCTTCTTTGTCCTTAATTTAATCCTTCACCATGGCAAATACGTTCAAGATATCCAATATTCCTTTGCAATTCAACAACTTCAATGTTTTAACAACAAGTTAAAAAAGTTTGGTGTAAATTGTATAAACCCTGTAGGAGTAGTAGTATGAAATTCATAGCCTGTTTTTTCAAAAAAATTACATTCAAACCAAAATAGCTGACTTCCTGTTAGTCGGAGCTAATGAATGTAAATTAGAAAATTGTCCAGCATGATGAGAGCAATATGTGTACTGAGTTTGGTGACTGTAGGAAAAACTAACCCCCCCGCTTTTGTCTAAAGGTGGCGCTACTGAGCCCCTCCACCACGCCCATTTCTATGGCTTTGTCCATGTCTACTGTATGACAATATTGATGTCTGTGTCGAGTATCATCCAATTTAAAGCATGTTAAGAGCCTCAAAAACACTTAAAAATATTATTAAAGTTTGACATGATGCCATGGCAACAATATTTAAAATATCAAAAATCCTGTCACAGGTCTACATCTGCTGTGTACTGACATTACACTGATGAACCTGAAAGAAAACACTTTTGTGCAATTAAGTAAATTTCACATTAGTTACAAGAATTATTCTGAGATGTAGATAACATGTTTCACAAAATTACTTTTTTTAAAACCTCTAATTAGTGTAATTAATCACTAATTAAAGGGCTTACTTGTGCTGTGCGCTGTGCTCTTGGTAAACATTTACCTAAATGCTTTTTAAAATGAGTACTTATTTTATAAAGTTGAGTTTATTACATGTTAATGTCATGTTAACATATGTATAAACTAATAGACAGTGTTTAGGACATTCACAGTTAGTTATCAGTGCTTTTATCTCGTCTCTGCAGGTGTTGGGCTTTGATGCTGTAAATAAACTGGAGAGTTTCCTGTCTCCTGTTAGTCAGTTATAGACGTGTGTGTGTTTGTGTGTGTGTGTGTGTGTGTGTGTGTGTGTGTGTGTGCGCGTGTGTTTGTATGTGTGTGGGTGTGTTTCTGCATCCCCTCAGTGAGGCATCTTGATGGGTGGGGAGGAGGAGTTCATCAGCGCTGACAGTTAGATATATATGGAGAAAGTCATAAAAGCCTCCTCTGATTTGTCACTGAAGTTGTTTGATGATTTCCTCTGTTGTGTCTAATAAGGTAACAGCGAGTGTGATTGGAGGGTGTTGGACCTCTTTCTCTCTCATTAAGGGGTGTGAGAGGATGCCTGTACTTCTGTATCATCAGTGCGGAGAAGCTTGAACTGGATGTTGAATTAATCAAGCAGAGAGAGATGGAGAGATGCCTGACACTCATTTTACTGTCTTCAGTTATAAAACTCATCACAGCTGGTAAGTACAGATGAAATTAAAGAGATGAAGTTGTTTTTAGAAATGAAGGGGTCAGACAATGTTATTTAATCACTTAAAATTACACTATAATGTATTAGATGTCTGTGTAAGCGCATTGTCACAATATTTTGAATGTGTTCTGTTTAACAGGCGATTTCTCTCTCTCTCTGTCTCTCTCTCAAATTTATAAAGAGCTATACATAAGTTTTACATGATGGTCTTCTTTTTATTTATTATAATATATCATTATTAAAATAATTTTAATATTTGTTATATATGTAAACACTCAGAGGCCACTTATTATTATTTTGTCTTGTTGTCTTGTGAAAGCAATTTAATTTTTGAGATAATAAATGTTGTCTCAACTTTTAAAAATAAATAAATAAATAAATAAATAAATAAAAAATCATACATTTGCGCAAATTTTCTCTGGTTGCAAATTATTTAATCGCCATGTTTCAAACATCATTCTATAATCATGCAGGCATCTCAGTCCCTCAAGCTGAATGGCAGTAAAACTGATCACACATTTGGAGTTCTGATTTGATAAACATTCATTTGGAAATATTAGTGACAGACATGTTAACTTAAGTCCCATTAACATTTTTACAAAAAAGATTAAATGAATCACTTATGGTCCAGCAGCATAAATGCTGTATAATGTTTAGGGTTGCAAAATTCCAGGATAATTCCAAACTTTCCATGGGAATTAACGGGAATATATGGGAATTAAGGGGAATATGGGAATTAACAGGAATTAATAGGAATAAACAGGGAATTTGCAAAAATTACAGGTTAGCCTATGACAGGGTACTTAAATGTAGTTGAAAATAACATCTTGCAGCATAATTTTGGTTAAAACAACCATATTTAATGCAATTTTAGTTGAATTTTTACCCTGACTTTCACACAGCACACTACTTACTGCAGGGCTACTGAGGCCACACCCCCCGCATGCACTGTGCATTCTCCCAGTCTATAACATGCACTTTTTATCAAAAATACAGAAAAAAGCAGTAATATTGTCAAACATAACTACAATTTAAAATAATGGTTTTCTATTTTGATATACATCAAAATATAATTTATTTCTGTGATGCAAAGCTGAATTTTCAGCATCATTACTCCAGTCTTCAGTGTCACATGATCCTTCAGAAATCATTCTAATGTGCTAATTTGATACTCCGTTATCAATTTTGGAAACAGTTGTGCTGCTTAATTCTTTTATAACCTATGATAACTTTTTTTTAGGATTCTTCTGATGAATACAAATTTAAAGAACAGCATTTATTTAAAATAGAAATCTTTTGTAACAATATACACTACCATTCAAAATTTGGGGGTCAGTAATTTTTTTCATTATTTTTTTGAAAGAAATTAATACTTTTATTCAGCAAGGATGTGTGAAATTGTTAAATAAAAGTGATATTAAAGTGATATTGTTAGAAAAGATTTCTATTTTTAATAAATTCTATTCTTTTTAACTTTTTATTAATCAGTGAATCCTGAAAATAGTATTACAGGTTCCAAAAAATATTCAGCAGCAAAACTGTTTTCAACAATGATAATAACTGAGTATCAAATCAGCATATTAGAATGATTTCTGAAGGATCATGTGACACTGAAATAAATAACACATAACAATTGTTGCAATAAAAATATATTTTACATATTTACTAAATTAGAATTAATTGAATGTGAAAAATAAATAACTGTTATTTTATGTTATAACCAAATAAAATGTGTATATTTGTTTTTATATGATAATTTTTATGTAAATATGATATATTTATATAAATTTCCCAAAATGTCCAATTAATTCCCATAAATTCTCATAAATTCTCACAAATTCCCGTAAATTCCCATAAATTCCTGTTAAGTTTCCAAATTGGAATATTTCCAAAATTCCCCAGGTTAAGTTCCCGTGGAAAGTTTCTGGAAATTTACCGGAAACTTTCCGCCCCTTTGCAACCCTAATAATGTTACATCAAGATCACAATAAAATGAAGATCATGACAAACAAGACAGGAAAAAAAAGAAAAAAAAAACCTTAAAGTTCTTTTAGGGTTACCATTTTAGTCTCTTACACAATACAGAGCTCAGCTGCAGAAGATGAGGGAAAAAATATATAGAGATATTAGAAGAATACACCAGGTTTAATATAGTTTAAGGTCAATCAACATCATTTGTGGCATAATTGTGTTTACCACAAAAATAAATTTCTACTTGTCCCTCTTTTTTAATTTTAAATCTGGGTTACAGTAGTGAGACATTTACAATGGAAGAGAATGGGGTCAATCTGCAAACGCTAAAATACTGTCTCGATAATATAGAAACAAGACATGAAAAATATGTTTTTTTTTGTTTTGTTTTGTTTTTTTATTAGAGGATATATACATTACAGATAATTTAACAAAACTCATATCAGAAGTTCCTCTGAATTTTCCATATGCAAAGCAAAACCCCCCCCCCCCCCAAAAAAAACAAACAAACAACCAAGTTATAATTTCTTCTGCAGTAACTATACATATTTGTACATACATATACACACACGTGTACACCAATAATCGCTCCTATACATGCACTCATCTAAGAATACACTGTACATATAATATATGCACATATTCCACCATAAAACTCCTAAAACAAATCTACCCACCCGCCCGCCCAACCAACCATTCTAACAACCACCCACCCACCCACCACCTCTCCGTCTGCCTGATACGCACCACACAGGAGGAGTGCTTTTAGAATCAACAAAGATAAAATAAACCCAGGAGTGGAATGGATCTTGGATCCAACTAAAGTTTAATCAGCATCCCTTTCCTCCAGGTCTCCTCCTGTGTCTTCTCCCCTTAAATATCTTATAAAGGGATCCCAAATTTTAACAAATTGTTGTCTCTTATTCCCTAGACAGAGCCGTATATGCTCCAAATGTAGTGTATTTGTGAGTTTGTCAAGCCAAAGCTGGAAAGAAGGTGGCAGTTTATTTTTCCAGAATGTTAGAATAAGTTTTTTGGCTGTTAAAAGTCCATAGGAAATAAATCATTGTTGAGACTTGGACAGACAGAGCTCATGTCTTGAAACACCAAAGACGATTAAAAACTCATTTGGTTCAATATGTTGCCCAGTGATTTCGGAGATGACACCAAAAATCTTGCACCAGAAGCTTCGAAGACTGGGACATAATGCATAACTGTGAAGCAGGGTCGCGTCTGCTGTCCTGCATTTGTCACATATTGAAGAGATGCCGGGAAATGAAAAATATGTTAACACGATATAAAATATGTTAACGTCCAATTTTACTATTATGTTTCTATGACAACGTAATGTATAAACCCTGCAATGCCACACACAAAGATTTGAACAGCTTTACAGCTAATAAATAATACATGCATTGTGAGATAACTGATTTAAAGTTTTTTTTTTATTATAAGCTTCACATTTCTGTCTTTCAACCCTCTTTTTAAAAAAAAAAAAAAAAATTGAGGGTGAAGTCAGCATTTTTATTATTTAATTTTTTTTTGTTAATCAACACCTAAAATGATGTGGACTGAGCTCAACCAGTATTGAATTGAATATTCCATTGGATATTCCATTAAAGTCCCCCTGTAGTCAAACTCTTCAAAACCTGATCACCAAAATGACGTTTAAATGTATTTTTTTACTTTGAAAAAAAATGTCTTCATGCCTTAAAATAGCTTGAATGTATCTCTACACCTTTGCCTCATTTAATATACATGGATCCACTTGTATTTTACGAGTGGATTCAGACAGTTTAGCAAACGTGTTTTACCAGTTCATTAAATTATGAACTGGTAAAATGCGTTTGCAAAACTGTCTGAATCCACTCGCATTAGTTTGGACTGCTCTCTCACTAAATCACCTGTTTTCCAAGTGTTTTCCTCTGTTAACATGCGCTAATGGATGTCTAATGGAGTCACGGTCACACGCACACGCTCAGAGAAATATTGTAAGTTACTGCATAATAAATTTTTAACAAGCAGAATAATACAGCATCATGATGCACATAGTCTCACATTTGGCTATGTTTTATAGTATTATAGTATTTCGACGGACAAAAACATGAACTTTAACTATTGGCTTTATACTTCACTAAGTCAGCCATCACTTTACTTTGGCACAAGGCCCTGTGCGGTTGCACACTTGGCACAGCCCTTGCGATGGTTATGTTAGCCTTTTGCTTGACTATGTTACCAAACAGCTAATAATGTGTTTCTAATGTTACACAAACTATGTTCCCGTTCGCCATGTCAGAGTCAGACAGCTGTCTTCTAACATTCAGTATCTTTACAAACGCTTTGAAAAACTCAGAACGTCAGTGGAGAAAGGCATATTAGAGTTCATCATAACATCGTAATATACATAAGACACTTGCCATATTGCTAAATCTACCCGATTTTTCATATCAACAGAAAAATATACTGGGATAACCTGGCTTCTCTCGAGACTCCCCTGCTAGTTCGCTGTTAATGATATGCTAAAGCTCGCCGGCACATTAATGTGATTGATTACAAGGTAGTTTGTGACGTCAGAAACAGCGATTTCAAACCGTGGGTTTGAGACTGTCTTTTTTCACTACAGTTTTAAGGAGAAATACTTAGCAATGGTGTTGACATATGAATTTGCACATGGTTTGTCTTAAAGCGTATTAAAAATCACCACATAGACATATAAACAATATTAAAGACTTGATTTTCACCACAGGGGGTCTTTAAATATTCAGATGTATGTGCACTACTTTGTCAGCTGTCCCACTTTGTAATGAATTAAACACTCTCTCTCATTCCTTCATTTCTCTCATTGTTACTGCTCAATATTTAGACCATGTGAATGTGAGGTTGGTTGGTGGTCACAGTCGCTGTGCTGGTAGAGTGGAGGTTCTTCATAGAGGTCAGTGGGGAACAGTGTGTGGTGATGACTGGGATTTGGCTGATGCTGCAGTGGTGTGTAGAGAGCTGGACTGTGGAGAACCTGTAGATGCTCTGGGTGATGCTCAGTTTGGACCAGGATCAGGACCAATCTGGATGAGTTCTGTTATATGTGCTGGATCAGAATCTACACTGAAGAACTGTGGGTCAGTAGGATGGGGTAAAAGCAATTGTGATCATACTGCAGATGCTGGAGTCATCTGCTCAGGTAAAGTATTTTACATATTCAAATTCACATTTTTGTAAGGTTTTTTTGTGCTTTCCATATTGGCTTCTAATTTTTAACCCTCTACCGCATAGTGTTGTCATATGGCAAAATACACTTTGTGTTCATTTCCTTGCCACCGTCTCTTTAACAGAACATTCTCGTTTTTTTTGTTGGTAAGAGAAGACCTTAGTTTAGCCAATGATGTGCTTTGGTTAAGGCACATGACATGCAATTTTTTTCTGTGGCGCGATTTTCTGACAGACTGCCGTCTCTTGTATGTAGTTGCTGAAAGCAAATTAAAACGTCAGTAACAAACAAGGACCCGCCCATGCCCCATTCACAAAAAAATTGTTAACATCATCTCAGGTAAGTTATGATAACATATTCACCACTCAAAAAAAAATTTATGAAATTAGTTTTTGGTAAATCGATAAAATGTCTGTGTTGCCATATGGCAACACTGCGCAATAATGGAATGGCATTATTATAATAGGTTAGATAGCTAGCAAAGGCCAGCTGCAGTCTGTTAAGATGTAACAATAACAACATTAATGCTAGTGATATAATGTTGATTAGTCGTATGTTAAGGACTGCCATGGCATTTGTATTATGGATTAAATCAACATCAGAGACCTGCCACCACAGCCATATACTGGCCCAGACCAACCACTGGCCTACCATTGTGTCTCAAAAAGGCAGGTGCAAGTGGATGAAAGTGTATTGTTAGGGTGAAGTGCACCAAATGTGATGTGTACATGTGTCTCACCTCTGAAAAAAAAAATGCTTTTTGAACTTTCATACAGAAAAAAGGTGACGTTTCAAGGATTATGGGGGGTTCATGTTCATAACCTTCCTCTCATAAGATTGCGTAATGTTGAATTTTCATGAACTACAATATTTTTGGTTTTATGTAAATGTTTTATGATACATGATGAACAGTATTAGATTTGTTTTTAACTGTCTACATTTGCAATTTAAATAATATTCATGAAAAACGTAATGAAATTCAAAGAATATATAGCATTATTCAGCAAAATAATAAATTCCATAAATAAAAGCACAAGATGTTGGAAAATAAGTATAAGGTGTTGTTTATATTTACTGCTAAAGCTTATAATAGCACCAATTGATTCAATACAAACAACATTTCTGAGGAAAAATATTAACTATATTTCCACTTTATTTCCACTATTGCGCGTTGTTGCCATATGGCAACATATCATAAAGTACCTTAAAATAATATTTTTTTCCAAATTTTTGTTTACAGCACTTCAAGTTAAGCCATTCTAAGAAAAGAAAAAGAGTCAAATATTTTTTTTTATAAATTTATCATAATGCGTGCGGTAGAGGGTTAAAGAAGTTAATTTTATATATTTTTCTTTTTTTCTTTTGTGTTTTTACATTATTCATTAGAAGACTAAAATATAAAATGGCTTCAATGGACAAATCATTATCTCAGAGCCCCATAATTTTTTTTTTCTTTTTTTTTTCTGTAAGCCATGAATTTGTTGATCTATGTTGTCTTATTCAGAAGTCAGGCTGGTTGGAGGTTCTCGCTGCTCTGGGAGGTTGGAGATACTTGATAATCAGACGTGGGTTTCAGTGTGTGCTGCTGCCTTTGACCAGCAGGATGCAGAGGTTGTGTGTAGAGAGCTGGACTGTGGGGCTCCTGTACAGGTGCTGGGAGAAGATGCTTTTGGAAAAGGAGACGCTCAGATGTGGACACAAGAGATTCAGTGCAGAGGAAATGAGTCTCAGATTCACGTCTGTCCAACATCACCATCACATAAAAATGCCTGTTCATCTGAAAATAATGTTGACTTAGTGTGTGCAGGTTTGAGCAATTTTTAAATAAACTGAATTCAAATGTAGTGTTCCCAAAATCTACAGTAAATATTAGTTAATTTTATCATAGTTTTCTTTCTCTTTGTGTGATACTTTTTTTCCTCATTCTTTCCCTTTGTCCATATGTCTTTACTCCCTCTTTATTCATTTTATAGACAATATGAGAGTGAGGTTGGTTGGTGGTCACAGTCGCTGTGCTGGTAGAGTGGAGGTTCTTCATAGAGGTCAGTGGGGAACAGTGTGTGGTGATGGTTGGGATTTGGCTGATGCTGCAGTGGTGTGTAGAGAGCTGGACTGTGGAGAACCTGTAGATGCTCTGGGTGATGCTCATTTTGGACCAGGATCAAGACCAATCTGGATGAGTTCTGTTATATGTGCTGGATCAGAATCTACACTGAAGAACTGTGGGTCATCAGGATGGGGTAAAAGCAATTGTGATCATACTGAAGATGCTGGAGTCATCTGCTCAGGTAAAGTATTTTACATATTCAAATTCACATTTTTGTAAGGTTTTTTTGTGCTTTCTAATTTTTAAAGAAGTTAATTTTATATATTTTTCTTTTTTTCTTTTGTGTTTTTACATTATTCATTAGAAGACTAAAATATAAAATGGCTTCAATGGACAAATCATTATCTCAGAGCCCCATTTTTTTTTTTTTTTTTTTTTCTGTAAGCCATGAATTTGTTGATCTATGTTGTTTTATTCAGAAGTCAGGCTGGTTGGAGGTTCTCGCTGCTCTGGGAGGTTAGAGATACTTGATAATCAGACGTGGGTTTCAGTGTGTGCTGCTGCCTTTGACCAGCAGGATGCAGAGGTTGTGTGTAGAGAGCTGGACTGTGGGGCTCCTGTACAGGTGCTGGGAGAAGATGCTTTTGGAAAAGGAGACGCTCAGATGTGGACACAAGAGATTCAGTGCAGAGGAAATGAGTCTCAGATTCACCTCTGTTCAACATCCTTACACAAAAAGAGCTGTTCAAATGATAATTACCAGGGACTGTTCTGTGCTGGTGAGTTAAAAGAATATGAGAGTAACATTATACCTTTTACTCATAGGGTCCATCTCAAATCGCACGGACCAACACAACATCATCATTATGTGATAGAAAATTTGAAAAAATAAGCCAATATTTAATTAAATGTCAGCATAAACACATCACCAAATTTGTAGTGAACATAATCTAGTTAATATTTATAATTAAAGTTTGGCTGAAATATTTAAGGGATATATAACAACAATTTCATAACATACTTTATTAAACAGCATAAAAATTGTCAGAAAGATGTTCTTTGTGTTGTTGATAAATACCAGTGGTTACGTTTTGCAACACAAGCACATAGTCATGTCACTGGAAATTGAGTAATCAGTGTCCTAATCTGTATTGAGCCAGTGTGCCCACATTTGTGTCACGATATACTGATACGTGAGCTGGTGCTTTTGGAGATGCACCCACAGTCACTATCTGTATTCTTCTGTCACTTAGATAAACAGAATGTGAGGTTGGTTGGTGGTCCCAGTCGCTGTGCTGGTAGAGTGGAGGTTCTTCATAGAGGTCAGTGGGGAACAGTGTGTGGTCTTGGTTGGGATTTGGCTGATGCTGCAGTGGTGTGTAGAGAGCTGGACTGTGGAGAACCTGTAGAGGCTCTGGGTGGTGCTCATTTTGGACCAGGATCAGGACCAATCTGGATGAATGTTGTGTTATGTACGGGATCAGAGTCTACACTGAAGAACTGTGGGTCATTAGGATGGGGTCAAAGCACCTTTGATCATACTAAAGATGCTGGAGTCATCTGCTCAGGTGAGTAATAAACTGGTTGCCCAAGAGTATTTTGTTTGGAAAACTGTAAATGTTTGTATGGTTATTGTATTTAACTATCAAGCATTTGTCTTTGTCTACTGTGCTCTGTCATTCATGTAATATGAACAGATCATAAATCTTCCAGACTGGTTAATGGACCTCACCTCTGCTCTGGGAGGTTAGAGATACTTGATGATCAGTCTTGGGTTTCAGTGTGTGCTGCTGCCTTTGACCAGCAGGATGCAGAGGTTGTGTGTAGAGAGCTGGACTGTGGGGCTCCTGTACAGGTGCTGGGAGAAGATGCTTTTGGAAAAGGAGATGCTCAGATGTGGACACAAGAGATTCAGTGCAGAGGAGATGAACCTCAGATTTCATTTTGCTCAGTATCATCATCACACAAACACAACTGCACCAGTGACAATAGTGTGGGCCTGATCTGTTCTGGTAAATTATAAATTTGATATAGTATATATCTTTTCTGTCAGCTGCATTATACTTTATTTTAACTTCTCTGTTCTTTATTCAGGTTACACAGAGGCCAAACTGTTGAACGGTTCAGACTCTTGTTCTGGAAGAGTGGAGCTTCAGTTCCTCAATGATTGGGGCACAGTGTGTGATGCATGCTGGGATATGAGGGATGCCAGTGTCCTCTGTAGACAGCTGAATTGTGGGATTGCTGTGTCTGTTGTAGGATCAGACTGGTTTGGAGAGGGAAGTGGTGAAATCTGGGCTGATGTGTTTGATTGTGACGGGAAAGAAACAAAACTCTCAGAATGTTCCATCTCTTCATGGAGTCGAGCTGAATGTTCTCATAGACGAGATGTTGGAGTCATCTGCTCTGGTAAACTTATTTGACAATGAGCCCATTATGCTACTGAAAAAAACTCTTTAATATATAAAAACTATCTCACTGTGTTCTAACACAATTCTTATTTTAGTAAAAGATAAGATCTTTTCCTCAGATTCCTCTCTGGCTGTTCATGATGGTCTGGTGCGGTTGTCTGGAGAGAGACAGTGTGAGGGGGAGGTGGAAGTTTCCATCCATCAGGTCTGGAGGAGAGTTCTGCTGGACTCCTGGAGTCTCACTGAATCCTCTGTGGTCTGCAGACAGCTGGGCTGTGGCTCTGTGCTGAACTTCTCCGGCTCCTCTTCATCCAGTCCTGAACACAGTCATGAGTGTGTGACGGGCTTCCAGTGCTCTGGGAGTGAAGCTCATCTGGGGAACTGCAGCTCTCCACAAACTCTCAGCTGCAGCTCCACACAACAGCTGTCAATCACCTGCCTTGGTGAGAAGAGCAACATCTGGGCAGATTCTTCAGTTGTTAGTGATCACTAATGTGTTTTTCTTTCTCTGAATATCAGGTCGCGGGTCCATCAGGCTGGTGGGTTCTGGGGGAGACTGTGCAGGGAGGCTGGAGGTTTTTCACAACGGCTCATGGGGGACAGTGTGTGATGACTCCTGGGATATTAAAGATGCCCATGTGGTGTGCAGACAGCTGCAGTGTGGAGTGGCCCTCAGTAACCAGCAGGTACCAGCCTGGTTTGGTCCTGGTTCTGGACCCATATGGCTGGATGAGGTGGAGTGTGAGGGAAATGAGACGTCCCTGTGGAGCTGCTCTTCTCCAGGCTGGGGAAAACATGACTGTCAACACAAGCAGGATGTAGGAGTTGTGTGCTCAGGTAAATGGTAAACAATAATTTAAATAATAATTTAACAAATGTTTCTGATGCAGACAGAATGCATGCAACACAGTTCGTAAATGTGGGAAGAAGGAGGCGGGAACCGGCGAACGTTCAACAAAAGTTTAATTCAAAATAAACAAAGAACAAAACGAAAGTAATGCCGGCAGACCCTCGCGGACGTCTGCCGGCCACACAAACATAATAAAACATAAAATTAAAGTCCAGGCCTGGCCCTCTCTCGTCCTTCACTGACGTCGCTCCTCCTTTTATGCCTCCGGAGCTCCTTCGTGAGAGACTCGAGGCCGGCGCGCCTCGCAGGTGATGCTCATTATCACTTGCGTCACCAGCCTCGCGCCGTTCCCTCATGGCTCTCGCCCGCCCTGCTCGTCACAATGCAATATATAATATTGAAATTGTCTCATCATTTGCAGTGGATTTTAATTTCTTTTTCTTTTTTGTTTGTGGTATCCTTACTGCAATAGTTAATGTTGGACTGCAGTGCACATAATGGCCACAAGAGGGGACTATGTTTATGTATATGGCTGTTTTCCGTATGAGGTACTCTTCCGAGTGAGTGATAACGTTGTACATTTTCTGTCGCTGCTTGTGGAGATTAAAGAGTTCAGTCTCTCGGGAATTATTGTCTTTTGTGTTCATTCGGCACGACACCACATATTTTTGGCGACGAGGATCAATGGATCAGGATGACTGGACAGTCGTGGATGACAGACGTGATTTAAAGTGAAAGTTCCGGCGGATGTTTTTCTAAACTTGAGGTGAGGGGAAAAGATAGTGCAAATGGCAACCATTGGAACTTTGTCAGCTTTTGATGCAAAGAGTCAAACCTGGGAGGAATATTTTGAGATTCTCGAGCAGTTTTTTGAGGCAAATGGAATAGATGATGGGGACAGACAGAGAGCCATTTTGATTAGCGTCGTTGGTGCTCCAACATACAGCTTGTTGCGCAATCTCATAAGTCCTGAAAAACCGAAAGACAAAACATATGAGCAAGTTGTGTTGATTTTAAAGAATCACTTTAACCCACAACCAAGCGAAATTGTACAAAGGTACAAATTTGACTCACGCACTCGTAAGCCGGAAGAGTCTGTAACCGAATATGTTGCAGAGCTGCGAAGATTGGCACAAAATTGCAATTATGGATATATATATATATATATATATATATATATATATATATATATATATATATATATATATAATGTATGTATGTATGTGTATATATATATATATATATATATATACTGCTAGAGGAGATGTTGAGAGATCGGATTGTGTGCGGCATAAATGATGACAGAATTCAAAGACGTCTGCTGGCGGAAGCAAATTTGACATTTGACAATGCATTAAAAATTGCTCTGTCTGTTGAAGCTACAAATAAAAATATTCAAGATTTGCAAAAGCCCTCCTCTGCTGGGTGTTACAAGGTGAAAAGTTCCCCTACGCCAATGCATAGTAAGAAAGATTACCATCCAAACAGTGGGCAGTGTTATCGTTGTAAGGGCACAAATCATACAGCTTCTTCATGCAGATACAAAAGTGAGAAGTGTCATAATTGTGGGAAAATAGGACACATTGCTCGAGCTTGCCGTAATGCCAGAACAAAAGAGCGGAAGTCTCATTATCCAAATGGAGACACTGCCAAAGCAGCTTCACGGCACAAGTCAAATAAGGTGGAAGTAACTGATGCTGAAAATGGCTTCCTGGATACTTTTGCTTTGGGTTGCCTCACATACAAGCTTGGCAGTATGGACTGTTCAGAGTTACAAAAAGTGAAACCATATACAGTTGAGCTGAATGTAAATGGACAAAATGTGAATTTTTAATTAGACACAGGTTGTGGCCTGACAGTCATGAACGAAGCCTGCTTCAAAGCCACATGGAAAGAATCACTGAGCCCGGAATTGAAACCTGTACAGATAAAGCTGGAAACCTATACGGGTGAGCCTATTAAGGTGATAGGAGCCGCTTACGTGGACGTCATGTATCACCAACAGAGAAAAAAGCTTCCTCTCATCGTGGTTGAGGGGGAAGGACCTAATTTACTGGGCAGAGGCTGGCTGGAACAGATAACCCTGTGTTGGGGAGAAATCCGAAATGTGAGAATAACGGGACATAAGGATACCCTCAAAGCGAAATTGCAAGAAATACTTCAGCGAGGAAGTTTTTAAAGAGGAATTAGGAACACTCAAGGGGATGACAGCTTCGATACATGTTAAACCAGGGTCAGTGCCAAAATTCTATCGTCCCAGGTCTGTACCTTTTGCTATGCGGTCTAAAGTTGATGCGGAAATTAATAGACTGCTGAATGAAAACATCATCACTCCTGTGAAGTTCTCAGAATGGGCAGCGCCGGTCGTACCCATACTCAAACCTGATGGTTCCATTAGACTATGCGGAGATTATAAGCTCACTATAAATCAGGCATCGCCTTTGGAACAGTATCCCATTCCATGTGTGGAAGACCTCTTTACAACTTTGTCTGGGGGCTCATCATTTTCAAAGCTGGATATGAGTCATGCCTACCTGCAGATTGTAATTGACTAAAATTCCAAGCAATATCTCACCATTAACACCCACAAGGGGATGTTCACTTACAATCGTCTTCCATTTGGAGTGGCTTCAGCGCCCGCAATATTTCAAAGAACCATAGAAGGGTTGCTGCAAGGATTAACTCATGTTGCAGTATATCTTGATGACATACTGGTTACTGGGGTAACTGATGAAGAGCACTTGCAAACCCTGGATGCCGTGCTCACTCGGCTTCAAGATGCTGGATTGCGCTTAAAAAGGGACAAATGTGAATTTCTTCAAAAAGAAGTGCATTATTTAGGTCATCTAGTAGATGCTCAGGGGTTACACCCACTAAAAGACAAGGTGCAAGCCTTGACAGAAGCTCCATGTCCCACTAATGTCACTGAATTGAAAGCCTACTTAGGATTGTCGAATTACTACAACAAGTTCCTACCCAATTTGTCCAGTATCCTAGCTCCCCTCCACATGCTGTTAAGAAAAGATACTAAATGGACCTGGGGTGAGTCACAAACCAAAGCTTTCAAAAAATCAAAGGAACTCCTACAGTCCACAGAAAAAGACCTGATTCTTTCATGTGATGCCTCTTCTTATGGTGTGGGAGCTGTTCTTTCCCATCGAATGGAAGATAACACTGAGAAACCCATAGGGTTTGCATCCCGCACTCTGATGCCAGCCGAGCGACGATATTCTCAGTTGGATAAGGAAGCTTTGGCAATCATTTTTGGAGTTCAAAAATTTCACAAATATCTATATGGTCGCATATTTACTATTTGTACAGACCATAAACCCCTGATTTTCCTTTTTTCAGAAAAGAAACCCATTCCTCAGATGGGTTTCCCTCGGGTTCAGAGATGGGCTCTGCTGATGAGTGCCTATGAATACACGATGGTGTATAAGTCCAAAGACAACCATGCAAATGCAGATGCCTTAAGCAGGCTACCCCTTCTAGAAGTGGATACCTGTTGTCATTGTGAATTCCTGGGGTCCAGTTTCTTATACAGTAGCTGTTGGAAGTGGACAAATCCTGAAGCGGCATGTTGATCAAATCCAAATTCGACATACGGAAGACTTTCAGGGCTCCACTCGGTTCAAAATACCCTCTGATGGAAGTTCCTGGCCACCTGAGGTTCCCTGTTTTACTGAAACGGAGTCAGTATCAGAAGTAGCCATTCCAAGTCAGGACACAACAGAAACAGTTGCTGACGAAAAGCTACGCACGCCTGTCAAGGTAGAGACACCAGCTGTACCACAGTTGCGTCGTTCTTCACGGGAGAGATGCCCCCCTAATCGTCTCCAGGACTATGTTCAGTAGCTGGGAACATAGATTTAAAGAAGTTATCAGACTTATTCTGAGAAGATATGGCATTCTTTTATGGGGGTGGGGGTGGGGTGCACATAATGGCCACAAGAGGGGTTTCCTGTTTTCCGTATGAGGTACTCTTCCGAGTGAGTGCTAACGTTGTACATTTTCTGTCGCGGCTTGTGGAGATTAAAGAGTTCAGTCTCTCGGGAATTATTGTCTTTTGTGTTCATTCGGCACGACACCACATTGTTCTTTTCAAATATCTATTCCTTAAAACACTAAAAAATTGTTAATGGAACTGTTAAGGAACTGTAATCGAAATTCTTTGAATTTGTTGGTTCTCATTCCCCGCCCCAAACCCCATCTAGAGTTTAAAGAGATCAGGTTAACTGAAGGCTGTGAAGGGAATGTGGAGGTTTTCTACAATGGATCCTGGGGTAATGTGTGTTACAATAAGATGGACAGAGACACAGCGAGTCTGATCTGTCAAGAGCTGAACTGTGGAAGATCTGCCAGTGAACCCAGTAATTCAAAGGGACTGAAGTCTCAAAATTGGCTTGATGATTTTAATTGTCGACGTCATGATTCCACTCTATGGCAGTGTCCATCTTCACCCTGGGGACTGAATGACTGTAATGAAGATGAAGTGACCAAGATCACCTGTTCAGGTAAGATGATATTTCACTGATTTAAGATAGTTTGAAGTGGTCACGTTTGTTTAAATATAATTGTCTAATATTCTGTTCAGTGATCCTCTGAAAATGTAACATGTTTTAATCTCAGTGGAGGTGCATCGTGAATCTCCTCAGAGTCGGCTTACATGTTCAAACTCACCATCTCCTCACCAAAGACAGTGTTCAAGTAAGTTATTATATTCTTGTATGTTCTTTATGCATCATAAATTATTTATATTTGTGCACTAATTTATTTTTATTCCAAATTCATGTTGTCATTTACTTACTCTCATGTTGTTCCAAACCCATAAGACTTTGGTTCATCTTTGCAAAACAAAACAAAAGATATTTTTATGAAACCTTAGATTTTACCTCTTCTTTCGAAGAGATACAATTGCACTATATGATGAACAGATTTAATTTAGGCTTTTATTTACATCTAAACAATAAGTGACACGCATATATAGCACTTTTGGTAAACACAGAAGCTTAAACATGCATGTGTGATGTACAAGAACAAATGAGGTTTCTTCTAGCGCATGACGCTAGAACCCATCTTAATTTGGGTTTCAAAATGTCTTATGAGTTTAAAACGACTTGAGAGTGAGAAAATTATGACAGAATTTTCATTTTTGGGTGAACTATCTTTGTGTTTGTAAATGTTGTGCTGAAGCTGGTCAGTGATGGTTGATGTGTGTGATTTAGATCATGTTCCTCTCAGACTGAGTGGAGGGGAGGGCCGGTGCTCTGGGAGGCTGGAGGTGTATCATAACGCTGTGTGGGGCTCAGTCTGTGATGATCTGTGGGACATCAGCGATGCTCAGGTGGTCTGCAGGCAGCTGGGTTGTGGAGCAGCACTGAGGGCTGATGGGAATTCAGTCTTTGGTGCTGGTGAAGGTGTTGTGTGGCTGAACAGAGTCGAGTGCAGAGGGAATGAGATTCACCTGTGGGACTGTACTCTCTCCCTGAAGAACCACACTGACTGCTCCAACAAAGAGCACGCTGGACTCACCTGTGCAGGTCACAGAAAATGCTGATCAATATTAGTCATTTGACATTTAGAGCTAACAATATTAAAAAAAATAAAAAATAAAGCTATTATTAAAAATAATTATTTTTAATGTTTTTGTATGTCTGTGTCCAATACCATAACATCAGTCACTCGTCCACAAACTCCTCCGTCTCTCTCTGTGCTTGTGATTGTACTGGGAGTTGTGCTATTACTGCTCTTAGTGCCACTGCTTATACTGATTCATCGGAAAAGAGTGATGAGGAGAGGTAGGAGAGATCCAGAGACTGTCATATTGTGTCTTATTCAGTGTGTGATCAGTCATGTGTTGTGAACTGACAGCAGGTTTGTCTCTCTACACTCACAGCTGACTCTGACTGGTACACAGGACTACAAAAGACTCAGACTGAGGCCGTTTATCAAGAGATTCATCACTTCAATCAAAGCGATGGGGCATCGTGGGAGAATGTTAAAAGATTTAAAGGTGCCATCAAACGTTTTTTCACAATATGTAATGTAAAGTCTAAGGTGTCCCCTGAATGTGTCTGTGAAGTTTCAGCTCAAAATACCCCATAGATTTTTTTAAATTAATTTTTATTAAACTGCCTATTTTGGGGCATCATTAAATATGAGCCGATTTATGCTGTGTGGCCCCTTTAAATGCTGACGCTCCCCGCCCACAGAGCTCGCGCTTGCCTTAAACAGTGCCTAAACAATGGCTGCGTACGAAAACTGGAAAATGCTGCCTTCTGAGGACACATTTCAAGGTAGTAAGGCATCAAGGTACGTCCGAATCCAATGTTAGCTTCACTTCCTGTCTCATGAGATACCTTCCTCAGTTGCGTTTGCTGCTCAGTTTGTGTATAAATGTACGATTTTGACCAACATATTTAAATTTTGATATCATTTCTATCGAGAAATTACTACTGTAGTAATTAAATCTTTGTTTAGTTCTCACCAAAGCTCGTGCTATATTGCTGTAGATCATTAAACTGTTACACTGCCTCAGAAGTCTGTCTGAAATCAGTTTTGTGAGGTACCTTCATGCACAAACGTCCAAGTCATTCTCTTATAAGACAGCGAGGCAGCAAGACAGCTACCTAGATTTTTGGACGCAGCCAAAGTTTACACAGCTAATATAACCCTCAAATGGATCTTTACAAAGTGTTCGTCATGCATGCGTCGGATTATGTGAGTATTGTTTACATTTGATTCTGAATTAATTTGAGGCTGTGCTCCATCAGAGACTATAGAATAACACAAGACGTGTCACTCGTATTGTTTTGAATGGGAAAAAGTGTAACGCGCAATATGGCGAAATAAGTCCCGCCTTCTCAATAAGAGCCAATCGCCGACTTGTAAAGTCATCGCGTCATTTCAGCGGCCGTTAGAATCACCGGTTTCTATAGAAACAGTCAGACGCGCGCCTCCGAAGAGACGCGCAATTAGGTCTGCGCATGCGCATTAGCTTGATCCAGCCTGAAAAATACATTTTTTTTGTCATGATTCGAGCGTTTAGAAACTAAATTTATGAGCCGGTTGTTGTCAGATTTCATTGGTGATTTCAAATATGAAATGTAATCATAAGGTTGGCGAACAGTTTTGGAGAATTTGATGTTTCCCCATTCAAAGAGATAGGGCATGATGCCCAGGATGCCCGAGAGGCGTTTCAAAGATGGTCGCCGAGTGAAATGACTTGTCTTAAAGGGACTTTGGCTCCGTGGCTAACGGCTAATGCTACACTGTTGGAGAGATTTATAAAGAATGAAGTTGTGTTTATGAATTATACAGACTGCAAGTGTTTAAAAATGAAAATAATGTCGGCTCTTGTCTCCGTGAATACAGTAAGAAACGATGGTAACTTTAACCACATTTAACAGTACATTAGCAACATGCTAACGAAACATTTAGAAAGACAGTTTACAAATATCACTAAAAATATCATGATATCATGGATCATGTCAGTTATTATTGCTCCATCTGCCATTTTTCGCTATTGTTCTTGCTTGCTTACCTAGTCTGATGATTCAGCTGTGCTGCTCCAGACGTTACTGGCTGCCCTTGTCTAATGCCTTTCATAATGTTGGGAACATGGGCTGGCATATGCAAATATATTCGGGACGTACACCCCGACTGTTATGTAACAGTCGGTGTTATGTTGAGATTCGCCTGTTCTTCGGAGGTCTTTTAAACAAATGAGATTTATATAAGATGGAGGAAACAATGGAGTTTGAGACTCACTGTATGTCATTTCCATGTACTGAACTCTTGTTATTCAACTATGCCAAGATAAATTCAATTTTTTCATTCGAGGGCACCTTTAATTATGTTGTAATATAGGTGATTAGAAATTCTGAAAACCTCTGTGAGAAAATGAAAAGTACTCTGGGTTTCGGGCACATTCTGAGCTCAGAGCCCATATACACATACTCTTTACTCTATGTAAGTGTGAACTGGTGAATATCACTTTATCAGGAAATAAGGGAGACATCAGTGATTCAGATCAGAACTAAAGCTTTTTCTATATCATTCACATCTGCCATATCAATTTTAATCATATAAAAGGTAAGATTTCTATATTATTAAAAGTCTCTAGTCTAAAAGTCAGATTGTTGTGTAACTATTAATGTTTTTGGTAGTTGATGTGTTATCAGATGAATCTGTAGATGAGACTTTACCAACCTCCAAACCACAAAGCTGCATGTTTATGTCACTGTGTCAGTTAAGATCTCTTCCTGTTTTTTTGACAGTAATAAGTACTAGGAATCTATATTTGGTGCATTTGTAGAGTTGGAAGAGATACAGAGCTTACTTAGCCTCCCAAACCAAATTAATTTTCAAATAAGTAAAAATAATGATATGAATGATCACATCAGCACTTTGAATCAGTCAGAGTTTATTTTTCATTGAATTGAACCTAAATAAATAAATCTAATTAACAAATTTCATTAAATGTTTGACTGATGACTCAATACTATTCAGGGCCGGATTGGGACTCATTTTCAGCCCTGGAGTTTCATGCCTTAGACCGGCCCACTTTAATTCACGACTGACTATATTAAAATAATGTAATTAAAACCTCAGTATATAAGTCTGCAATAGTGCACTGTTCTCTACAACCTTGTAAATGATTGTATTTTTCAAAAATATCTTCAAATACCCATGATAGTACAAATGATAGTATAAAAAATGCTAAAATTTGATATAGAGTTATTTTTATAGTTATAATAATGATTTTATAATGTGAACCATTGATTAATTCTCTAGCCATCTAGTGGCTGTAGTTAAAAAATTCATGTTAATTTAATTTTAATTTAATTAAGTGTTTGCTTTCCAGTAGATGGCAGTAATCGTCCACTAAACCCAGGCACATTTTTCATGTCTATTTTCATTCACTATGAATGAAATTTAGAAATGTAGATCTTTATTATAGTGGATTTAACATAAAATTTTGCTATGTTATATAAATGTATATACTTAAATTATTACAAATTGAGGCAAATAAATAACACAAAATACCATAAATCCTACAAAATTGCACAACTTTACAGTAAAATATTAAAGTAGGCTATTACGTTTGTTTAAAAAAAAGTTACATGTTACAAAATCACATTTTACTGTCTGGTTAAGCTAGTTGGACAGAAAAATGAATATTGTTGGCCAATGTGTAATAGCATAGCAAGCAACATAACATAAGTGATAGGCCATATTTTATTATTTGCCTACTATTATTACGATATGAGTAAGCTGCATACATGCCTTTATCTTTTGCATGTTTTCCCCTCTTCCTTTTTATTTATTTATGTTACTCAAATCAGCCTCCGGTGGCTTAGACCTTTTGCCTTACCATAATTTAGCGTTGATTTAGAACTTGTCCCGCTGTCCCTACAGACGTCACCTCATCCCTTCTTCTCGTATACTTTTGAGTGAGATGTCTTCTCCGAGCGCACACTCCGAGTCCCTCCTGACCAGGTTAATTTACCCACCGAGTGACATGATATCATTGACGTTGCGTGCAAATGAGCAGTAAAAACCCGATTGCGCATTTGTTTGTTTGTTTGTTTTTTCTTGCGCGGGTGCCCCGTGCCTCCCTGGGCCGTCCAGGCCTAAATCCGTCACTGAATGTTTTTTAGGAAAAAGTTAGGCTACTCAGCTTAGTACATTTGGCCGCGGCCACAGTTCAACCCAGTGCCATGACAACACCAAAAAACGCGGCCAAAAAACTGACCGGCCCACCGGGAATTCTCCCATACTGCTGTTTACTTCTATATTAACTTTCTGTTCTCCTTTTTAGAAAAAGAGTTTAAGACTGTATATTATGATGATGTCACCAACAGCCTGAAAGGTCAGAGACCTTTTGAAACTGATCACGTAATTCATTACCAGATGATTAATATGACCTGCAACACAAACATATTTTGCCTTTTATATCCAAACATATTTTGTGTTGATGCAGAAGAGAATCAAGCTCGATACTGATAATATTTAAAATTCCTGTCTTAAAGTTATATATTTTGGCTTATGTTTTCATGTGTAGCACCAGAGAGTTATGATGATAACAGGTGAGAACCAGTGGCGTGCAGTCCATATAAGCTGCGAATGCTCTGCATACCCAAGCCATTCGTGGACTCGGCAACTAATATTAACATTATAAATTACTATTAAATCCCTTGTTTGATGTGTACCATAAAGCCTACATGATTGGTAATGCATATGTAACTGTCCGTAATTAATTTATTTTCCAAACGACGGTAATTTTCCCTAAATCTGCCAGTTACGGAGACTTCTGGGTAAGCTGATCTGCAGCAGCTTTTGCGCCTTCGCGCTTTTGTTATGGAACGTCATCATTGTAGCGCGTTCTCATTGGTTTGCTGGTCTATTGCAAATTACATGGGCAGGATAAGCTATAAGCGGACCGCTCGCCCAAGAGGAAAAAATAGCTGCTGCCAGATCTCGATAACCGAAAATCACATTGTATTTGATACAAAACTAACTAGACTTAGCCAACTAACTAGACTTAACTAGACTAAAACTATTTTCATAGTATTTCATTTTCTCCATAGAGATTTTTTTTTTTTATGAAAACTTATAAATAGTTTAAGGATGTTAATCGATATCATTTTTGTGTTTGCATAATTTCAACTTTTTTTTTAAAGAATAGCCTACTGATATTTTTATTTATTATAGCCTACTTATATTTATTATAATTACATTATATTTCTTTTATTTATAATTGGCTGCTAATACTAATTGTTATACTTTTTTTTAAATTATTAATTTAAAAGGTACTTCTGGCATACATTTAAATTGACGCCATGGTGTTTTTTATTTGTCGTGTCTGATTTAGATCTATCCTAAACTGATACGTTGAAGTATGTCATTTCTGTGACACTAGCGGCACCTAGCGGATTACAAAAATACAGCATATTTTGCAAACACACCTTTCGCATGTTGCGCCTCTGTCCACTCAAACGTCACAAAAGCTCTTACAGGTGCTTGTGAAGGCACGTCTCAACAGGTAAATATGGGCTACTCTCAATAAAAGTTCCAACATATTAGAAATACTTTTCGCTGTGTTGCTATTTGTCATGAGCAAGCAAATGAGTAAAATAACAATGTCTAGAGAGAACGTGAGCGTCTCGCATATTAGCTATAAACCCATTCAACGTAACTGCATTGGCCACATTTATTTACATGACGCACCACACAGCATACCCGGTTAAAAAAGTCACCGCTCGCCACTGGTGAGAACTGCATTTTATTATCACCTTTTACATATGTTTATTAAACATGATTTCTGTGTAATCAAATAATCATTTAAGGGAAAAGGGATCCATTAAATTAGATAAAGCTTTTTATTAATTAGTGTGACATTTTTATGTCATTTCTGTTGATCAGAAGGAGTTCAGGAGGAGTTTAATGATGTGACGAGTGTCACTGAAGACATGAGAAACCTGTCAGGTAAGTTATTGTAACATTATATTATAACACTTTATTTCTTAAATATTTATATTATATTTTTCCAGGTTTATAGGCTCTATTTGAAATATTCATGACATTGAACATTTATAATAGAATCATGTTAAATAATTTAAGATTTTGTTTGTTTAATAACAGATTATGATGATGTGGGGGAGGAGTCAATCAAAGAGGGTGGAGCTGAATGACTGAATGACCAAACCCACTGCCTCTGCTCAACACATTTGAACATTCAACAGTGATATTTCTCTCTGAAATCTCAAGTTTTATGTTATTTGAAATATTTCTGCAATGAAACAACAAAAAGCTTTTGTGAACTTTTTGCTGTATTGGTTTTTGGCCTATTGTATTTATACTAATAAAAATAAAACAAACAATAATGTTTTTTTGTGAAATTACAAAATTAAACAAATCACTGTTTATATAATAGATTTATATACAGTATATGCACAATGCTTTGAATCATGTGTATTACTGCCATCTTGTGGACGAATTATGCAAAACTATTTAATAGTTCTGTCTAAATCTAAATATACAACTATTCTAATAATTAGGCTATTTAAATTTTCATTGTTTATTTTAAATCTAATGGCTATTAAATTTTTAAGCATCATTACATTTATCCAGAACACTCCTAGTGTACAAATGTCTCCAATAAGACAAAAACACCCTGATATTTGAATGTGTCCCAGTGGAGGATGAAGATTTCTGAGCCGTTTATGAGGAAGCATCTTTTGTGTCTTACATAAACAGTATATATCAATGGTTCTGATCAATCTTATTAAAGGTGGGGTATGTATTTTTCAACAATGCTTTTGGACATTGTTGATATTTGAAATCAACCCAAACAAACCCACCCCTCTCTTCATTGCTCCGCCTCTAAAACTCACCCTCCAATCCTAACCACCCTGCTCTGAGCCCAGAACATTTAAACAAACCAATAAAGAAATATATTATTGCAATAATATGTCTCTAATGCAAAATAAAACAAAATATTTAATACTAAGCTACTACTACTACTACTACTACTAATAATAATTCATGATAATAATATTATTATCAATTATATTATTATTAATAATAAAATGTTCATTTAAATATTCTAAGTCAACCTGAAGCACCCTATGGAAGTTTGCTGAGGCCCCCTAGTGGGCCCTGATCCCCCGATCAAGAGCCACTGATCCCGGGGAAGGTAAAAACACTTAAAAAGGAATCCAACTAATGCTTTTTGTAGTTTCATTTAACTGTGTTGTGGAAATTTTAATTTTTCATATGCTTTTTACCTGTATTCTTGTGAAATATGATGCTTATGGAACATGATATGATGTTGGCTTCATTGGTAATGTTTAACATAGTGTTAACATAGATGTTAGAAATAGAAAGAGCAAGATATGGTATGGGGAAATGCAAGATGTATGTTAAAAACATGTCTGTGCTAACAATGTGTGGAAAGTTACAGGATGTTCCAAATATGGTAAAAGGACAGAGGCTTCGGCCTTGGAGGTTAGAGATATAAAAGTGAGGGGAAGCTTTCGTTCTTGGTCTTACACTCTGCAGCTACTTGTGTTTCTGTATGACCTGTCTGACCTTTCTTGCAAGAAATAAAAGCTTTAAAGACAATTGGACGTGTTTATCTCTTATGCAGTAGAGTCGGAGTTGATTTTTTGCCACAACAATTGGTGTCAGAAAGTGGGATTCCATGGATGTGCCTTTTGGACCCGAGAGCGGACGGTGACTGATCATCCTGGACTTAATAGTAGTCTCAGCCCTACCCCGAATAGATTAAGGGATGAGGGGCCGACCGCCAGGGTCCAGAGGGGGACACCACTGGAATCAGAAAACGAACCCAGGTGGCTACACGACTCTCTGGTAAGAGATAAATTTAAATTTTATGGGGAATTAAGATTAAGTGTGATTTGGTAAAATTTGGAAGATTAGGAAACAGGAAAAATTGAAAAATTTGTGATTTAAGTGATTTAAATATGAGTTTATGTGGGTAAAATAAGTTTTTGAATAGAAAAAGTGAAAAAAGGGGAATTTATGATTTGGTAAATAAGTAATTAGGAACCGGGACGAACCATTTTGGTGGCTCCGGCTGGGCTATGTGGTCGCGGTCCGGGGGGTTTTGTGGGATTGAGATCGACTGCAGTAGTCAGTAACAGTCAGTAACAGTAAACATTTGAATTGTGGTGTACAGGGGCAGTCTGTGGACGCTGGGAGGTCCGCCGAAGCAGATTGTACGAGGCTGCACAACACAATTTAAATAATTAGTAATAGTAATAGTGAATTTGGCGAGAAAATTTGAATTGTGGTCTGCGGGGGCAGTCTGTGAACGCTGGGAGGTCCGCCGAAGCAGATTGTACGAGGCCGCACAACACAATTTAAATAACCAAAAGCAGGGATCAAGAAGTCCCCAAAACTGATCGTGAGTAGTGCCCGTGCGGCCTTGGGCCAAAAAGGTCGTGGAGCCAGTTGCTCAAGCTCGTCCGGTTGGGGCAGTCAATCGGATCTGGTGGAGACGTCCGCAGATTATTAGGTGTGCACCGAAGAGTTAAAATCCACACAAGCCGGGAGAGTCAAAATGGGGAATCCCAGAGCAAGCTTGCAAAAAGTGAAGTGATAGGGGGTGTTGTAAAATATAATGTACCTGTGTATTTTCAAATGAGAAAAATGTATGGTCGTGTGTGTTTACGGGACATAGACAAATTGATCAAGTATCACGATTTCCCAGCTGGAAAATAAAACGTGTGAACGGCTGGTTGCAGGAAGCAGAAAAGAGAGAGCGGAGAGCTCTGCAGAAACAGTTAGTGCAACTGGTAGAGGAGGAAGTGCAGGATAAAGAAAAAAACCTGAAGAAAAACAGAAAAATATAAAGCACGATAAAAATGAAGGAAAAGTTAGTTAAGTATTGTGATTTCCCAGAAGAGGGAATGTTGAGTGGTCATAAGACTTAAGGTCGTAAGGGAATGAGTTGAAGAGAACTGCAATTTGGGGATGTTGTGTTTGTGTGAGAGCAATGTGTGTGTGAAATGTAAGCAGACTAGAGACTGTAGGCTAGACGAAGCAAACAGAAGGGAAAGAAGGTGAATGCAAAAAGAATTGGCATGTGAGGAAGTTCGATGTGAACATAACTTACAAAAAGTTTTGTTTATTCATCCATTAAATGGATGCATGACATTAGATGACTAGAGAACTACAATTTATATAAGAATGATTGAAGGAGAAAGCAGCTATAAGGCTGTCAGTCCAACCAAGTAGTAGAAATATGATTAAAATAATATTGTGGTTCTGCAAAACAGTAGAAACTATATTGATAATATGTTTTGCATCTGCAAACTAACTATTTGATAGTGAGATAAGTGGCTATGATGAAGGGAAATATAGCAGGAGAAAATTAATTTTATGAAAGTGAAAATGAAAACTTCTAAAAGAATGTTTCACTTTGGGGAAAAAAGGTTGAACAGTCTCAAGTATGTTTTTATGTGATTAGCGCATCGCTATCACAATGTAAAGTGACTAAAATGATTTAGGACCTTTGATGTCTAAATGTTTGGTTTTTGATGGTCAAAAGTTAATTGGCAAAAATGAGACTGCAAGTTGTAACGAAGACTCAACCTGACTGGAAATTTGTAACCTCTAATTTCCATGATGTGTGAGTAAAAGAAAAATATAAACAGTTGTTTATTTGGGAATTAATGTCATTTCTGGCAAAGTCTTAAGCTGGGCCAGAGTCAAAAGACAGTAGATAAAGTTTGATGTTAAAAGTTATAAAAGGCAGAGTACCAGTCCTGAAATCCTCAGTCTCTCTCATTCAAGGTCAGCTAAATGCTGCTATCTGAGCTTGTGTCATAAGAGATAACAAGCTATTTATAGTGAAGCACAGTGTCTCAGCTGAAAATCATGGACACAGAGATGTGAAAAGAAATGATTGCCATGAAGAGGGAAATTAACTTTTAAATTTGTTAAAGGAAAACTCAATGAGTGTAAAGAGGTCTGTAAATTAGTAATATAGACCTTGAAGGACAGAAGTGAATATTTTGATGAATTTCTTCTATGACCAGTAACTTTTTGTCTGATCTTTGTCACCACCATGTGCAGGGCCGATGGCTCCAGTTACAGATGTAGCAGAACACTACACTGAATAGACAGTGTGAATTAAATTCACTATGAACAGTCTCAGCACTGATATGTTGCTACTGAGAGAATGCACAGTCTAATGATTTTAGTGATTGAATACTGCTGTTATTGACCTGTCTCCATGTTTTAACACTATTAGGCAATCTAATGGCTCTGGTGGCTCTTGAATGCAACTTTCCTAAGCTCCAGAAAACACCTGATTCTGTTGAAGAAAACTGTCAAAGATGTGGAATGGGAAAGAGCGGGTACCAGTGTGCACGAGGTGATTTCTCAATGACGGGTAAGATCCTCTTTGGCCAGACGAGGACAACCTAAGGCAGGGGGTTGCCGCCGCCACTGGGCATCTACCCTGATGGGAGGTGTTTATGTGAGATGGGTATGAGAGTTGAGCAGGATGTCTGTGAGGCCAGCAGCATCATGAAGGGGGGATGACCTGTGAGAAGAACAGCAGTCTGACCCAAAAATGCTCCTCTATACCACTCACCAGAAACCGCATTCCCGAGAGGGCTTGTTTTTCATTGTGACAAGCAACTATGCCAGGGGACAAGACCCTGAGGAAAAAGAGTATTGATATAGAGCTGATGGGAATGAGCTTTCAAGAGCTGACTGAGAACATGAGGTGATTGTCCGTAATTTCTGGGGAGACCAGAGTAAAGGTTAGTAACATGATGTTTGGTTGCCCTATTGGCAAGAACTGTATAGAAGTTTAGGATTCAGCAGGATGATGAATCCCTGAATTCATGAGGCTGTGTGATTTTGAACTAATGTGTCTCTCTCATAGTTTTTACTCCTGCAGGTCATTAGACATGGCAGAGGATAATTCCAAGGCAATGGTGGTGTTAAAGATGAAGACTGATTTTGCAGATTCAAGAGAAAGTTAAGTGCATTCAGCATTTAAACTAAAGAGACCCTCAAAAATGGCTACTAGCATGACATATTTTAGATGGTGGTAATATTTTCTTTATTTGAAAGTTAAAACATTTAGATTTGACCAAGGGTTATGTGTAGTAATTTGATGTTAAATTCAGTCTAAGTTACAGTCTTAAGAGGCTGCTGAATTGATTATTTGTGCAGTAAGTGAGAGAGACGGCTGGGGTAGAGGCAAGGATACTCTGTCTGTCTGTTATCAGTCTGCTAAAGTTTAAACAAAACAAAGCAATGAGACTAGAACCAAAACAACCCAGCTGACTTTTGTGAAAAATAAGTATAGTGAACAGATACGCTTTGAGACTGAATGAAAGATCATGTAAGAAACTAAGTAAAGATCTACAGAAAAAATGGGAAGTTTAAAGATATGCTTTTAGAATTAACACCAAAAGCAACTTTGAAAGTGAGCAGTCTATAGTCATGTGTGTCTAGTATGAGTGAGTGCGAGAGTGACTGGACTCTATGTTTTGTATGTGTTAGTTTGGGGAAATATTTCGTCCCCATAGAGAGTGTATATGTCATTAGCTAGTGTGAATGAGTGTTTTATCGTTACAGATGGGTTAAGTGAAACGAGAAATTTGGAGAAGCAGATATTTTGATTGAATCTGATGAAAAGACGATACAGAACATGGGACGAGCTTTAAGTGGATTGTTTATCCAGCTCTGTCTACTAATGGTAATTATGACCACTTTTGTCATTTATGATGATGATTTGAATTACACTCTGGATTAGTAAGTTTAAGTATTTATGGAAAATTGGAATTGTGAAATTGAAGATTGCCGTCTATGAGTTAAAACCCCTTGTCTAAATTTAACTTGGGGTCTGAATTTAAACACTGTCAGCTATGTGTGATCACAATGCTAAATGTAAAATGTAGACTTGACGGCAGAGAAACAGTGACACACTGGCAGTAAACAAGATTATCCAGAGAGCCCAGTAACCTTCATAGAACGAAGGATGATGAGAAGAAACATCATTGTTGTTTGACTATCCTTGATCAAGTCTGTACATCATGACTTGACCTGCTAGATAAACCATTTGATAACTGTGAGGACGTGTTGTTTGTAGATGGCTCTGTCTTCAGAGACAAAACAACAGGCCGGAATAGCGAAGGATAAGTTGTGACCGGGGAATGTGAAGTGTTGGTTTCAGGGCTACTGTCCTCTATTTGGTATAAGCACATGAGTTTTGACCCTCACTGGAGGGGGTAGACTGACTGAAAGAATTGTAATACCAATTGAGAAACAGAGTAAAGAAAAATCATTGCACAGTAAACAATTGCGCTTAAGAAGTCCACCCAGCATTGGCTGAGGTACCTGCTAAATTTTGAGCTAAATATAAGAATGAAGTGGTCCTGTTTGTCATAGAGTGTGTTGAGACTACAGACTGGGTTGAAAAGAGTGACAATGTGAGTTACAGTGAGAAGTTAGGAGCTTTTACGACAGAAAAAAAGGGAGAAGTCAAGGTGGAAAGAATTGTGATTATCTACACAGGTGTCATTATTAGTTTGGGGTGGTAGACGATCTTTGGGGTGCTGTGGTTTGAATTTCTGGTTGTGCCCAAACTAATGAAAAAGTTTGTTTCTTTAGGAAGTGCTGGAGCAGACACAGGAGACTGTGTATCTGTTATCTGAAAATAACCTTGATTTTTCTAACTCTTTACAGAGCATGTTCAGAGACAGAGAAAGCTGGAGAAAATCTGGTTGCAGAATTGAAGATGGATTTTAGTTTAGTGTTGATGGCAAATGTTGTTTAGAGAAACATGTCACCAACCACTATGATCAATTAATGATGAACAATGTATCAAAAAGGGGGATGGTACTAAGAATGTGTGGCTGAAAATATGCCTGAAAATTCTAAATTAGGTTGGAAGAACCCATTTTTGGGAATAGAAGGGGCTAAACAACGAGTGGCATCAACAGAATTGTGTGAACATGACATGTTGAACTATTGCAAAGCAATGTTTTCTATTTTCTATTATGTTTTCTATTTCTATCTGTATCCTGTCTAAAATTTTCATGTAGGTGAAATCAGCTCAAGGAATTCCAAATCACCACTGAGGCTGGACAATGACACATCGTGGGCTACAAAATGGATCTGTTGTGATAAGATGTTATAGAACTTAAATTTGCATGCTATATGTCTGTAAAATGAAGGATTTCTATGATTGGGTGATGTATCTGAATTTGTTGTTTGTATGAAGATCAGAAATGAAGAACATAAATGTGACGTAAGAACTTAAATTTACTGTATAAGATACTTTAAGATGAATATGGATGATTAGTGATTAATCCTCAAAGAATGTGATAGTAAAATGTGACCGAGGTATTTGACTTCATGGTAAAGCCCATTCTTTATCTATCCTATTTAGCTTGCTAAAACACAGGGTCTATCCCCACAGAAAAAGCCTTAAGCATTTTCTAACTTTCTTCACAAATTTAAGAGAATGATGTAAAACGAAGTAGAAGTAATCATTGGTTATCAATGAATGATAAGAAGAGGGAATTGTTGTGGAAATTTTAATTTTTCATATGCTTTTTACCTGTATTCTTGTGAAATATGATGCTTATGGAACATGATATGATGTTGGCTTCATTGGTAATGTTTAACATAGTGTTAACATAGATGTTAGAAATAGAAAGAGCAAGATATGGTATGGGGAAATGCAAGATGTATGTTAAAAACATGTCTGTGCTAACAATGTGTGGAAAGTTACAGGATGTTCCAAATATGGTAAAAGGACAGAGGCTTCGGCCTTGGAGATTAGAGATATAAAAGTGAGGGGAAGCTTTCGTTCTTGGTCTTACACTCTGCAGCAACTTGTGTTTCTGTATGACCTGTCTGACCTTTCTTGCAAGAAATAAAAGCTTTAAAGACAATTGGACGTGTTTATCTCTTATGCAGTAGAGTCGGAGTTGATTTTTTGCCACAACAACTGTTAATGTCAGACTTTTATTAAATGCATAATTTAGAAATGATATAAGAACAAAATGAAAATACAAGAAATATCACTTAGTGTACAGACTAGGAGTAAAATATATGTGCAGTAAAATGAACTCTGTTAAATAAAAAAAAAAGATTTGTGGCTGTTAAAAAATGATCAATTTCTGTCCAAATTTCTGTCGGTTTTTGATAATATTTTGTCCACAAGGTCAAGATTCTTGTCTGCTCCTGTTTTGCCGCCATCTGCTGGATGAATTACTCATTGCAGTATTAAACACAACTACATCAATAATATAATGGCAAATTAATACCTTTGGAACAGAAACCAATGATTGTTTACAAATAATGTCTTGATAGGCCTTATTAACATACTGTTTATTGTGCTCTTGGCTACAACATCATAAAAGGTGTAGCACTTAATACTTAATATTATGCATATTTGTCCTGAAAAATAACTAGTATATATATATATATATATATATATATATATATATATATATATATATATATATATAACTATTATAATTTATTTATAGCAAAGACCAACTATTTTTTTGTGTATGAAATAAAGTGTTTCTCTCTCAATCTCTTTAAGTTTAGTGTGACTTTATCTCCACGCTGACATATGACTGACACGAGTCTGTCCTCAGTGAAGTGTCTCTTCACGCTGGAGGAGGAGTCCCGCTCATCAGCGCTCACACTTTATTGATATATATGGAGAAAATAAAAATGCTGCTTTCTGATTTGTCACTGATTGTGTTTGATGATTTCCTCTGCTGTGTCTAATAAGGTAACAGCTGTGAGAGTCTCTTTCACTTTCTCTCTCTTCTTTAATGGGGGCTGACAGTACCCAATTTTTCAGTGCCTTTGAGGGAGCAGAAAGGAAACGTTTGCTACATTTTGAACATTGTGTACTAGAGTATAAGGTGATGGAGAGCAATCTGATGTGTATTTTTCTATCCTCATTGATATCACCTATTACAGCTTGTAAGTATACACTTTAAAAAAAAAAAAAAAAACTTTTGTCTTTAAAACAAACTGTATTCTGTAATTTTCAATTTCTGAATTCGGTGTCTGGTCTCTCTCTCTCTTTCTTGGACAGATTTTGAGACTGTTAGGTTAGTTAATGGCAATAATCCCTGTGCTGGTAGAGTGGAGGTTCTTCATGCTGGTCAGTGGGGAACAGTGTGTGGTGAATGGCTGGGATATGACTGATGCTGCAGTGGTGTGTAGAGAGATGAACTGTGGAGAACCTGTAGAGGCTGTGCGTAATTCTTACTTTGGGCAAGGATCAGGACGAATTTGGATGGATGATGTGGCCTGTAGTGGATCAGAGTTTACACTGAAGGACTGTAGATCAGGAGGATGGGGTGTTACTGACTGTGGTCATCATGAAGATGCTGGAGTCAGATGCTCAGGTGAGCTTCTCCATACATCACCCTGTTAATACATCACTGATCTGACTTTCATCCATCATACATGCAATTAAAAATAATTTTGAGCTATTTGTTGTTAAAGCAATTCATAAGCATTAATTGATAATTAGCATACAACCCCAAATCAGAAAAAGTTGGGACAGTATGGAAAACACAAATAAAAAAAAAAGAAAGAATACAATACAATATTTTATATACATTATTTAATGTGTTCCTCATGATTTTTATTGTTTGTTTTTGTTTTGTTTTTTTCAAAAAAAAACAATTCCTATTTTGGTTCTTGCAGCACATTTCAAAAAAAGTTGGAACAGTAAAGCGTTTACCACTTTGTAATGTTGCCATTCCTTTTCACAACACTTAAAAGACGTTTTGGGACTGAAGACACCAAGTGATGAAGTGTTTCAGGTGTAATTTTGTCCCATTCTTGCTGCAAACAAGTCTTAAGGTGGGCAACAGTACGGGGTCTTCGTTGTCACATTTTGCGCTTAAAAATGCGTCACACATTCTCTATTGGAGACAGGTCGGGACTGCAGGCAGGCCAGTCAAGTACCTGTATCCTCTTCCTCCACAGCCAGGACTTTGTAATGTGTGCAGAATGTGGTTTTGCATTATCTTGTTGAAATATGCATGGACGTCCCTGGAAAAGATGTCTTCTTGAAGGCAGCATATTGTGCTCCAATCTCTATGTACTTTTCAGCATTAATGGTGCCATCACAGAAGTGCAAGTTACCTTTGCCAAGGGCACTGACACAACCCCATACCATGACGGACCGTGGCTTTTGGACTTGTTGCTGGTAACAGTCTGGATGATCCTTTTCTTCTTTGGTCCGGAGCACACAGCGTCCATTTCTCCCAAAAAATACCTGAAATACTGATTCATCTGACCACAGTACACAATTCCACTGTGTGATGGTCCATCCCAAATGCCTCCGAGCCCAGACGGCGCTTCTGGACACTGTTAACATAGGGCTTCCTTTTGGCACAGTACAGTTTTAACTGTCATTTGTGGATGTAACTACGTATTGTGGTACTTGACAAAGGTTTGCCAAAGTAGTCTTGAGCCCATGTGGTGATAGATGAATGACGATTCTTGATGCAGTGCCACCTGAGGGATCGGAGATCCCGGTTGTTCAGCTTAGGCTTGCGCCCTTGTCCTTTACGCACTGAAATTCCTCCACATTCCTTGAATCTTTTAATTATGTTATGCACTGTTGAAGGTGAAATAAGCAAATGTCTTCCTATCTTTCTTTGAGGAACATTGTTTTTAAACATTTCAATAATTTTCTCACATATTTGTTGACAAACTGGCAATCCTCGGCCCATCTTTGCTCCTAAAGGACTAGACCTTTCTTGGATGCATGCTTTTGTACCAAATCATAATTACAATCACCTGTTGACATCACCTGTTTCAAATCACATCATTATTTAACCAATTTACCTGATTACTAGCCCTAAATTGCTCCTGTCCCAACCTTTTTTGGAATGTGTTGCAGGTCTGAATGACAGGAAAGGATGTATATTTACAAATGAAATTAAGTTGACCAGACAAAACATGAAATATTTTGTGTTCACATTGTCTGCAATGAAATACAAGTCAAAGTAAATTTAGAAATCACTACTTTCTTTTTTTATTTGTGTTTTCCATACTGTCCCAACTTTTTCTGATTTGGGGTTGTATTTTGTTGCCTAAACAACTGCCTTTCATCCATTAAAACAAAGGACTTTCTGTTGTTTTACATCCATATCATAATCACAGTGAGACGGTTTTCTCTTTTTTGTAAATATTATCAGAAACCATAAACTACGGAAGATCAAGACTTGTGGATGGATCTCACCTCTGCTCTGGGAGAGTGGAGATGCTTCTTGTAGGCGGCTGGGTTTCAGTGTGTGATGCTGCCTTTGACCAGCAGGATGCAGAGGTTGTGTGTAGAGAGCTGGACTGTGGGATTCCTGTACAGGTGCTGGGAGAAGCTGCTTTTGGAAAAGGAGATGCTCAGATGTGGACATAAGAGATTCAGTGCAGAGGAAATAAATATCAGATTGCTTTCTGTCCTGTGTCATCTTTAAGCAGCAATTGCCCCCATAACAATAAAGTTGAACTTGTGAGTTATAGTAGGCAACACAACTTTGATTCAAAATAAAATATACCATTGTGTTATGCCAAAATGTATTTCCTGACATTCTCTTTGTTTGTTGTGTACCTTTTCTTTTTTAGAAACATTAAGATTAGTGGGTGGTGGCAGTTCCTGTGCTGGTAGAATGGAGGTTCTTCATGATGGTCAGTGGGGAACAGTAAGTGATTTAGGCTGGGATATGACTGATGCTGCAGTGGTGTGTAGAGAGCTGGACTGTGGAGAGGCTGTAGCTGCACCTAAGCAGGCCCACTTTGGCCAGGGAAAAGGACCAGTCTGGGATAGATCTATGGAGTAGAGTCTGCACTGAACTGTGGAGCACATGATTGGGGAAAACATATCTGAAACTAATCATTCTGATGATGCTGGTGTCATCTGCTCTGGTAAGTTCTAGACAAACAAAAAACTCAGTTATTATTCTGCTTCTTCTACAGCTAAAATTTTGACAAACTTTTGAACTGTCAAATCATGTGGGTAATTGTGGAGATGTGCACTATGACTCAATTGACTTACTGATTGTGATAGCGAGTTCTACTACTGCAAGCAAGTGCCACTCACATTTTCTTCAAATGTTGTACCTATCTAGTCTTTCAATGAGACTCACTGGGGTAGAAATAAATCTGCCCCTTGCTGCTTGAAGTACTTCCAAACCCAAGGTAACCATAGTATTAGTGTGTGATGGCAGTGTGACAGAAACAGACTGTGAACATGGTGAGCAATGAGCATTAAAGGGTGTGCCCCTTTCTGTTTTTCTTTATTTGTTTTATCATTTATCCTGAGCCTATTAAACTCATAAAAGGATATACAATTAGATGTACAGTAGCTGAACACCTTAATGGTGTTAGTCTTTCAATTTCATTACTATATATACAAAAGATGACTCAGGAATAATTTTGTACTGTAATGTGAACATATACATAACATATACTGCAGTGGAATCTAAACATGAGAGAATGTCATTCTTGTTTTGTAAAGAAATTTACAAAAGAAAACATTGTACAATGCAACCAGTTGTTAGTGTTTTTTTATGTCATTGTTTTATGAATAACAAATTGTGCTTGTTGGATAACAACCTAGTGTTATGGAAGAATAGCTGATTTGAGACATGTTTAATGTGTTTTGGTAGTTCAAGTGCATTGAGGAAGTCAATATAGTGGGTTTCTGGAAAAAAACCCATGTTAATAATGAGACATTGGGCGAATAATGACCCGAAGGGATCGTAGGGCCAATTTGGCTGACACTTTTACATTAGCTAGGAGGGGCGTTGGGCGTTTTGCGATTACCTCGACCCCGTTGACCAGTGGTCAGTTACCCCGGGAAAAGGACCGAACGGACGCCTTCAGGGGGCGACGCCGAGCTGAGGGGTCAACCACCCACCCCCCCCCCCCCCATCCGCTGACCCATTAAAAGCTCAATTCCCATCGATTGCACAGTAAAGGGGGTAAGCTTGTCCCAAATACACACTAAACGCCCAATCTCCCATTAAACGAATGGCTGTTGTTTCTATGGAGTGGTCAGTGAGGGTCAGGGTCCCAAGAACCCACTATTTGCCCAATTACCCACTATAGTGGGAAAACGATCAGGTGACCCGCTGACCGCTTCCAGGCCACGCCCCCCATCCCGCGGACCCATTTTATGTCCGATTACCCACTATTTTCCCCAAAAGCTAATTATTCGCCCTGACCGTGGGTGGGGCTGGGAGGCCACGCCCCCGTCCCATGAACCCATTATTTGCCCGATTATAGTGGTCAAACAATCAGGTGACCCGCTGACCACCTCCAGGCCACGCCCCCATCCCACAGACCCATTATCTGCCCGATTACCCACTAAATTTTCAGGAGGCCCCCACGCGGAGATGAAAGGTCATGGGCCCTCGAGATTTGAGATTCCGAACCCCCAGGGGCCCCCGACTCAGGGGCCTGAAGCGCGAAACTCTATGATGATGCAATTTTTTTCCCTTGGGGTTACAGCCAGGCACTCTCTGTATGTCGGTCGGGGGGCCCCCAGGGGCCAACGTGCAAAATTTAGGGCCCCCGTGACCTTTGTAGCAGTATCCCATTCGCCCATTATTTTCACAAGAGGAGCCAAAGTGGCATAAATATAAAGTGGGACGGCCCCCGTGCGGAGACGGAAGGTCGCGGGGCCTCAAGATTTTAGATTCCGACTCTCCAGGGGCCCCCGACTGACGGCCCCGAAGCGCGAAGCTCTAGGACCTTCCTAAAAATTGCCCCTCCCCCGCCACAAAATAATTTAAAGACCTCTTTGAGTGTATGAGTGAAAGAGCCTCGAAAGAGAGATCTGCTTCAGAGGCTGAGAAGGTCTCGGCGCTAGAGCGTGGCGGTTTCGGTATGTCGCTCGGGGCCCCCCCACGAGCCACGGTGCGAAATTTGGGGCCCCTGAGGTCCTTGCAGCAAAATCCCACTCGCCAATTACATCACTGAAAAGTGGGACGCGCGGGGAAAAAAGGCTTCGAAAGGGCCGATCCGCTAGGGGGCGCCGATTATCTTCTTGCCACGATCCCCCGAGTCGGGCGGAAAAGTTTGGTGGCCCTAGGACCTATTTCAGGGGTCAAAAGGTCAAAAAAGACTCGAGCGTACGCCAAGGCAGTATTTTGTAAATATAGCTTGGGACGGCCCCCGTATGGAGACGAAAGGTCGTAACGTCTCGAGATTTGAGATTCGGACTCTCCGAAGCGTGAAACCCTAGGACCTTCTGGACAAAAGTTGGTCTTTCGGAACCAAAAATCACTCAGAAATTTGGGGCTCCTGAGACCTTTGTAGCAAAATCCAAGTCGCCCATTATTAGCATTGGTTCACTGTAGTGGGTTCGCATACGCCGATTCTGCGGACTTCGCAAGGGCCGATCCGCTAGGAGGCGCCGTTTTCCTTCTCGTCCCGACCCCACGAGTCGGGCGGAAAAGTTTGGTGGCCCTACGACCTCGTTCAGGGGTCGAAAGGTCAAAAAAGGGAGCGCGCGTACGGCAAGTGGGTACGCGCATAACCGCGAAGCGGGACGGCCCCCATACGGAGACGTAAGGTCGCAGGGCTCCGAAACTCGTCACGCGCTGCCGTCACGGGCCCCTGAGTCGGGCCCCAAAGTTTGAGGGCCCTAGCCACTTTCCAAGCGTTTCGAGTCCGGCCGTACGTAGGGGCCTGTTTCTCCCATTGACTTGAATGGCAGACACAGAGAGACGGATCAAAAGTGTTTAAAAAATACTTTTTTGAGCACGAGCACCACAACCTTTCGGTACGTCGCTCGGGGGGCCTTTGTAGCTACATCCCACTCGCCCATTATTCGAATGAGTTTGCCATAGTGGGTTCGCGTACGCCACTTAGAAAGGGCCGATCGGCCAGGGGGCGCCATTTTTCTTCTCGCCACGAGCCCCCGAGTTGGACGGAAAAGTTTGGTGCCCTACAACCTCGTCGGGGGTTGAAAGGCCGAGAAAAGTGATAAGCACATGTCTTTAATTTTCAGTTAATATTTTTGCTGATTTTTCCGAGGAATTCGGCTCTTTGACACGTGGTTACAGAGGGCCCCACGTACTAGTGTTTGACGCCCCTAGGTCCTAACCCCAAATTTAAGGCTTTTATTGACCGAAACAAAAAACATCCCATTTGGCCATTACGTAATGGCCGCCAAATAAGGGGTTCCTGGACACTGCCCGTTCTATGCAAATTAAGCACTCGGGGTGACTTGAAAATCGTCGGAACACGTCCGGCCGAGTGCGGCGAGTATGGTAGAGGTGTTTTAATTCATAAAAATTGACATCAAATCTTAAATTGCATCTAAAAACACTGTGTCTGGGAAGTTGTTGTGTGGGGCCATTGAATACATGGGAACTGTGGTGCTTGTGTTTTCTGCTTATATCTCGGGAACGCCGAGTGGGAAAATTCTGAAATTCAGGTCAAAGGAAGATCTCTGGGGTCCTGGTCCTGGGCCCCAGGGTCCTGGAGTTACGGGCGGTCAAAATCTGGGAGTTTTTGCCTTATATCTCAGGAACGCAACGGCCCCGTGGCTCTGGATGTCGTTGGAAAGGGCTCGAGGAGCCCCGTCGAACAAGACCAACCCCGAGGTTGGGGGCCCCCGGGTTCGGGAGCTAGAGCCCGTGAAATTTCGGAACCCCCGCGGATCCGCAATCGGCCAGGGGCATCCCCAGGGCCTGCGACGGATGTGTTCAGGTCGTGGGACAGAGGGGATTTTTTGACTAAAGTTTGAGCGTTCTGGGACTTTGCATTCCTGAGTTATGAGCAAAAGTTGGCCGAGAATGGCGCTTTTCTATGGGCGCCGCCATTTTGAAAAGCGCCGGATCGCTTTTGTCGAATATCTCCGCGGAAACGTGTCGAATCGTTCTGAAATTTGAACCGTAGAACTTGATAAGACAGTTCAAACGAGACCAGTGCTGCTAGGATAGCTTTTGGGTTCCAGAGTTATGGGCTTATTTCCGGTTGAAAATGTAAAAATTCATATCTCGGGGAACGAGTGGCCCCGGAACTCGTGGACGGTCTCGTTGGAAAGGTCTCGGTGTCCCCTTTCGAACGAACCCAACCACGAGGTCGGGGGCTTCGGGAGCTAGAGCCCGCACAAGAAAAGCATCCCATTTTCTAATTACGCAATGGCCGCCAAATAACGTGTCCGCGGAAACTACTTTTTCTATGCCAGTTAAGCATTCAAATGACTTGAAAGTTAGTGGGATGCATCCGACAGAGTGCGCCAAGCATGGTACAGGTGGTTTCATCCTTAAAAAAATATATAAAATGTGAAAAAGCATCTATATACACTGTGTCCACAAACAAATTATTTGGCCGCACTACATAATTGGGAAATGGGATGTTTTTTGATTTCCCGGTTCCCGTTTGTACCAGAAAGCCCCAAATCACCTGAAACTTAGTGGAATTCATCCGATAAAGTGCGCCAAGCATGATACAGGTGGTTTCATCCATGAAAAATTATATAAAATGTGAAAAGACATCTACAAGCAATTTGTCCAGGAACCCATTATTTGACAGCACTACATAATTGGGAAATGGGATGCTTTTTTTGTTTTGGCTCCCGTTCGTACCAGAAGTTCTCAAATCACCTGAAACTTAGTGGAATGCATCCGACAGAGTGCGCCAAGCATGGTACAGGTGGTTTCATCCATGAAAAATTATATAAAATGTGAAAAGACATCTATAAGCAATTTGTCCAGGAACCCATTATTTGACAACACTACATAATTGGGAAACGGGATGTTTTTTGGTTCCCCGGTTCCCGTTTGTATCAGAAAGCCCCAAAGCACCCGAAACTTAGTGGAATGCATCCGACAGGCCCCCCCCCCCAAGTCGTCAGATGCAAGTTTCGTCGCAAAATTCCACCGCCCGCGAACCCATTATTCGTTTCAATGGAATAAATATAAAGTAGGATATCCGTATCTCTGCTCAGGAAGGGTCTAGCACCACCTAACTTGCGCTTCTGTCTACGTCTCAGCGCCCTCAATTGGAATCCTGAGTTTCGAGAAGATCTGAGAAACTTTATTTTTCGACCGAAAAAATCTAAGTGTCTGCCGAGTGCCGTAAAATAGTTTTTATCAGGACAGGAACGACGGTTCAACTTGATGAATGAGAATGGTTTAACTGGTTAGTGAACAATCATGACAGCGGCCAAATAAAGTGTTCCGCAGGGTTCAACATGGGACAACAGGTCATTTTTCAACTATAGTGGGTAATCGGGCAAATAATGGGTTTTTGGGATGGGGGCGTGGCTTAGGGGCGGTCATGGTTGGTCACCTGATCATTTGCCCACTATAGTTGGTAATTGGGCAAATAATGGGTTTTTGGGATGGGGCGTGGCCTGGAGGTCGTCAGCGGGTCATCTGATCATTTGACCACTATAGTGGGTAATCGGGCAAATAATGGGTTCATGGGACGGGGGGCGTGGCTTAGGAGCGGTCGGGGGGGGGGTCACCTGATCATTTGCCCACTATAGTGGGCAAATGACCAGCTGACCGCTCCTAAGCCACGCCCCCCGTCCCATGAACACATTATTTGCCCGATTACCCGCTATAGTTGGAAAATGACCTGTTGCCCCATGTTGAACCCTGCAGAACGCTTTATTTGGCCGGTGTCATGATTGTTCACTAACCAGTTAAACCATTCTCATTCATCAAGTTGAACCGTCATTCCTGACCTGATAAAAACTCTTTTATGGCACTCGGCAGGCCCCCCCGAGTCCGTAACACCAAGTTTCGTCGCAAAATTCCACCGCCCGCGAACCCATTATTCGGTACAATGGAATAAATATAAAATGGGACGTCCATATCTCAGCCCCAAAGAGGTCTAGGGAGTCAGGACCTGCGCTCGTCTCTACGTCTTAGCGCCCCCTATCAGAATCCTGAGTTTCGAGAAGATTGGAGAAACTCGAAAATTTCGGCCAAAAAAACTATTTCGGTCGAAAAATAAAGTTTCTCCGATCTTCTCGAAACTCAGGATTCTGATATAGGGCGCTGAGACGTAGACAGGAGCACAAGTTAGATGGGGCTAGACCCTTCCTGAGCCGAGATACGGATATCCCACTTTATATTTATTTTATTGAAACGAATAATGGGTTCGTGGGCGGTGGAATTTTGCGATGAAACTTGCATCTCATGACTTGGGGGGGCCTGTCGGATGCATTCCACTAAGTTTTGGGTGCTTTGGGGCTTTCTGATACAAACGGGAACTGGGGAACCAAAAAACATCCCGTTTCCCAATTATGTAGTGCTGTCAAATAATGGGTTCCTGGACAAATTGCTCGTAGATAATGTTTAAGATTTTACATAATTTTTCATGGATGAAACCACCTGTACCATGCTTGGCGCACTCTGTCGGATGAATTCCACTAAGTTTCAGGTGATTTGGTGTTTTCTGGTACAAACGGGAACCGGGGAATCAAAAAACATCCCATTTCCCAATTGTGACCCGTCACGGAAACCAGGGACACAAGTTGGCAGCACAACTATTGAGCAAACTGAGAAAGAAGCGTTTTTTTTTTTTTTTTCAAAATTGGTGATTTTCGTTTTTTTGCAGAATCTGTTAGTTGAGATCATGAAGAAGCATCTCCGTGTTTTAGATAGCAGTATTGGTTTATTTAAAAGCGTACATTTTGAGGTTGAAATCGGCTTGTTTTTCAGAGATTCTATCTCGCAGTAGGGGCGTGTCATTGCCTGTTTGTATTTCCATACTGGAATCGGATACGCCGGCTTTTGTTTCTTTTGTTATTGCCACCACCCTCCAAGGGAAGCGTGGCTACTTATTTATGCAGCGCTCTGGCCGGCTCTAGCTGATATCAAAATTTAATGAAGATGGACGCCGCAAAGAATATCGCAGATGATCTGAACCGTGGCCGTTACACCGAAAATGTACAAGTACAACATACGACTGGATTCTTTAGCTGTGGAAAAAGAGTGGTAGGACATGCAAATTATTGGACATTTAGAGGCAAACAGATGCATAGTGCAAACTTCGGAAATGGTTACATCCACAAAGAAGACCCCGACAAAGAGAAAGTGTGCCCGAACAACTTATTTCATTGGAGGCAACAAGATCTTTTCTGTTTCTTATGGGGTGAGTTTCCATAAACATCAAAGTTTGTCGTTTTGTGTTCATTCTAAGAACACGTAGGCTACACGTTATCTCATGTGTCTATTGTTATTAGCTAGCTCAGGACTGTCGTTTTAATTGTAATCGTTAGCATCGTATCACTTGCCAAAAACCCCCATTACTATAATGGGCTTTTAGATAGTAATGTTAGCATGTTAATTTGAATAACGCTTCAACTGCTTGAATTGACTGGTGTGAATGACTTAGCTCATGTAAACCTTACTATTCTTGAATTGAATGTGACGCTAATAATTTTAGCTAGTTACTACTTCTTAACAAGGATTTACTAATGTAATAGTAAATGTATCAGATTAAATTCCATGTAAGTAAAAGTATAAAGTATCCGTAGCCGTAAAATGTGCGTTATAAGTCAAAAGTAAAAGTATTGAAGAGTTTAATGTACAGGATTTTTTTAATCCTTTGTCTCAAACCAGGTCTAACCACTAACTGAGGTCTAAACCAGGACTATACAGTTATCACAGAATCCTGTTCAAAAAGTTCTAATGTCAAAAAAGATAAATTACTGACATTTACAATGCACATTATCCTTTATTATTAATAGTATGCGGTCCGATTTTCCCGTTGCGTCTGTCATTGCTATGCAACCATGCAGCTTTACAGGGGGTATGGCTTATCTAAATGAGATGTAAATGAGCCCTATTGTCACTCCCAGCAGGTGAGAACAGGTGAGAACTGCAAAATCTTTAGGTCATTTTCTGCCCTTTGAGCTTTTTTGAGTGCCTACCTTCAAATGGCCACAACTTCTCCAAATATTATCAGATTTCCATGTGTTACACATAGTTGGAAAGCTTGGAGACTACACTTTCATCTGTGAATAACTCAAAATGCCCCAGAACTGACTTGTGTCCCTACTTTCCGTGACTGGTCACAATTATGTAGTGCGGCCAAATAATGTGTTTGTGTACACAGTGTTTATAGATACTTTTTCACATTTTATATGATTTTTATGGATGAAACCACCTGTACCATGCTTGGCGCACTCTGTCGGATGCATCCCACTAACTTTCAAGTCATTTGAATGCTTAACTGGCATAGAAAAGGCAGTTTCCGCAGACCCCTTATTTGGCGGCCATTGTGTAATTGGAAAGTGGGATGCTTTTCTTGTACGGGCTCTAGCTCCTGAACCCGAAGGCCTCGGACTCGTTCGAAAGGGGACACCAAGACCTTTCCAATGAGACCCTCCACGAGCCCCGGGGCCACTTGGCCCCCGAGATATGAATTTTTAAATTTTCAACCGGAAGTAAGCCCATAACTCTGGAACCCAAAAAGCTATCCTAGCAGCCCCGGTCTCGTTCGAACCGTCTTATCGAGTTCTACGGTTCAAATTTCAGAATGATTTGACGCGTTTCCGCGGAGATATTCGACCAAAACAATCCGACGCTTTTCAAAATGGCGGCGCCCATAGAAAAGCGCCACTTTTGGCCAACTTTTGCTCATAACTCGAGAACACAAAGCCCCAGAATGCTCAAACTTTAGTCAAAAAGTCTCCTCTGCCCCACGACCTCAACACACGCCCCCTGGCGGATCATGGATCCGTGGGGGTCCCGAACTTTCGCGAGCCATAGCTCCCGAACCCGGCCGCCTAGGAACACCAAACTCGGGTCAGAGTAACCTCTCCACGGGCCCCTTCCAACGCACCCAGCCCTGAGACTCTAGCGTCCCTTGGGACGGAGCGACGGCCCTCCACAGATTAGGGGGCCATTCAGAACCGAGCCTCCCCGGGCCTCAGGACCAAGGCTGGCTGACAGCCCCCACCGGGACCCCTCAGCACCCGAAAGCACGAGCCGCCACCACCTTCCCTTCCCAAGATATTAACACTTTTAGCTAAAACACCCTTATATTCAAAGGGCCCTATCTCCCGAACCCAGCCGACTCCCGGCTCCAAACTCCGGCCTTACAGCCGGCCCAGAGGGCCCCTACCTCAGGCAAAGTCCCCACCTCCTGGGACCTTCCCTTTCCGAGATACGGCCACTTCCTGTCCAGCTTTGGACCGGCTCTAGCTCCGAACCCGGGGGCCCCGACCTTGGGGGTGGTCTTGTTCGACGGGGCACATCGAGCCCTTTCCAGCAACACCCTCCCCGAGCCAAGGGGTCGTTGCGTTCCCGAGATATAAGGCAAAAACTCCCAGACTTTGACCGCCCGTAACTCCAGGACCCCGGCGCGTTCGATATAGGCCCCCGAGACCTTCCTTTTGACCTTATTTTCAGAATTTTCCTCCACAGCGTTCCCGAGATATAAGCAGAAAACCCAAGCACCACAGTTCCCATGTATTCAATGGCCCCACACAACAACTTCCCAGACACAGTGTTTTTAGATGCAATTTAAGATTTGATGTCAATTTTTATGAATTAAAACACCTCTACTGTACTCGCCGCACTCAGCCGGATGCGTTCCGACGATTTTCAAGTCACCCCGAGTGCTTAATTTGCATAGAACGGGGAGCGTCCAGAAACCCATTATTTGGAGGCCATTACGTAATGGGCAAATGGGATGTTTTTTGTCTCGGTCAATAAAAGCCTTAAATTTGGGGTCAGGACCTAGGGGCGTCGAACGCTAGTACGTGGGGCCCTCTGTAACCACGTGTCAAAGAGCCGAATTCCTCGGATTTTGGGAAGCGGCTTAAAAAAAATCAGCAAAAAATATTCGCTGAAAATTAAAGACATGTGCTCGTCACTTTTCTCGGCCTTTCGACCCCCGACGAGGTCGTAGGGCCGCCAAACTTTTCCATCTGACTTGGGGGCTCGTGGCGAGAAGAAAAATGGCACCCCCTGGCCGATCAGCCCTTTCTAAGCGGCGTACCTGAACCCACTATGGCAAACTCATTTGAATAATGGGCGAGTGGGATGTGGCTACAAAGGTCCCAGGGGCCCCAAATTTTGCACGGTGGCCCCTCGGGGCCCCCCGAGTGACGTACCGAAAGGGTGTGGTGCTCGTGCTCAAAAAAGTATTTTTTAAACACTTTTGATCTGTCTCTGTGTCTGCCATTCAAGTCAATGGGAGAAACAGGCCCCTACGTACGGCCGGACTCGAAACGCTTGGAAAGCGGCCAGGGCCCTCAAACTCGGGGGCCCGACTCGGGCACGTTTATGCGCGTACCGACTTGCTGTACGCATGCTCCCTTTTTTGACCTTTCAACCCCTGAACGAGGTCGTAGGGCCGCCAAACTTTTCCGCCCGACTTGTGGGGTCGGGACGAGAAGGAAAACGATGGCCCCTAGCGGATCGGCCCTTGCGAAGTCTGCGGAATCGGCGTACGAGAACCCACTACGGCGAACCAATGCGAATAATGGGCGAGTGGGATGTGGCTACAAAGGTCCCAGGGGCCCCAAATTTTGCACGGTGGCTCCTGGGGGCCCCCCGAGCGACATACTTAAAGCGCCTGGCTCTAGGGCCCAGGGAACAAAATTCCAGCTTCTGACCCCAATTTTCTCTCAAGATGCTCTGTCAGTCTTAGGTCGACAGAGGATTCTGAGTGATTTTTGGTTCCGAAAGACCAACTTTTTTCCAGAAGGTCCTAGGGTTTCCCCGGTCGGGGGCCCCCAGAGAGTCCGAATCTCAAATCTCGAGAGGTTATGACCTTTCGTCTCCGTACGGGGGCCGTCCCAAGCTATACTTACAAAATAATGCCTTGGCGTACGCTCGAGTCTTTTTTGACCTTTTGACCCCTGAAATAGGTCCTAGGGCCACCAAACTTTTCTCGGGGGATCGGGGCGAGAAGATAAACGGCGCCCCCTAGCGGATCGGCCCTTTGGAAGTCTTTTTTTTTCCCCGCGCGTCCCGCTTTTCAGTGACGTAATGGGCGAGTGGGATGTTGCTGCAAGGACCTCAGGGGCCCCAAATTTCGCACCGTGGCTCGTGGGGGGGCCCCGAGCGACGTACCGAAACCGGCGCACTCTAGCGCCGAGGCGAGACCTTCTCAGCCTCTGAAGCAGGTCTCTCTCTCGAGGCTCTTTCACTCATACACTCAAAGAGGCCTTTAAATTATTTTGTGGCGGGGGAGGGGCGATTTTACGGGAAGGTTCTAGAGCTTCACACTTCGGGGCCGTCGGTCTGGGGCCCCCTGAAAGTCGGAATCTAAAATCCCGAGGCCCTGTGACCTTCCGTCTCCGCGCGGGGGCCGTCCCGCTTTATATTTTTGCCACTTTGGCACCCCCTGTGAAAATAATGGGCGAATGGGATATTGCTACAAAGGTCCCGCAGGCCCCAAATTTTGCACGTTGGCCCCTGGGGGCCCCCCGACCGACATACAGCTTCGGGCCCCTGAGTCGGGGGCCCCCGGGGGGTTGGAATCTCAAATCTCGAGAGCCCACGACCTTTCGTCTCCGCGCGGGGGCCTCCTGAAAATTTAGTAGGTAATCGGGCAGATAATGGGTCTATAGGACGGGGGGCGTGGCCTGGAAGCGGTCAGCGAGTCACCTGATCGTTTTCCCACTATAGTGGGTAATTGGGCAAATAGTGGGTTCTTGGGATCCTGACCCTCACTGCCCAATCCATTGAAACAACAGCCATTCGTTTAATGGGAGATCGGGCGTTTAGTGTGTATTCGGGACAAGCCTACCCCCTTTACAGTGCAATCGATGGGAATAGGGCATTTAAGGGGTCAGCGGATGGGGGTGGGGGGGGGGGGATGGGTGACCGCTCAGCTCGGCGTTGCCCCCTGAAGGCGTCCGTTCGGTCATTTTCCTACCTCAGTGGGGAGTGAGAACACTCGTGTCCTGCACTCTGAGGTGAGTAATTTGATGGCAAAAGGAGCCATAGAGAAAATTCTGCCAGCTCTAAGCAAGTCAGGCTTCTACAGCTGTTACATCCTCGTCCCCAAGAAGGATGGAGGTCTCAGGCCCATCCTTGACCTCAGGCCTCCGAATCGCGCCCTTGTGAAGTGCTTGTTCAGAATGACCACTTTAAAGCAGATCCTCTCGCCGACAATCCCGTCACAGAAGCTTGCATATCAAGGTGAACCAGGCCTGCACTGTGGCCCTGGCCCCTTGGAAGAACCTTTGTTGGATTGAACAGGGCGTGGCCCTAGGGATGATATGCAGGAGGAAGGTCATCTTCACAGATGCATCCAACACAGGTTGAGGAGCCCTGTGCGACGGCAGACCAGCCTTTGGCGTTTGGTTGAACAAGGAAAGCAGGCTGCACATCAACTGCCTGGAAATGCTGGCAGTCTGGTGAGCCTTTCAGACTTTCCTGCCACACCTGGAGGGACACCACGTCCTAGTCCGCTCGGACAGCATGACGGTGGTGTCCTACATAAATCACCAGGGCGGGCTCTCCTCCATGCGCCTCTCCACCAGAGTGAAGAGTCTCTTAGACTGGGCACAGTGCAACCTGTGCTCCCTGAGGGCAGCACATGTGCCGGGCAAACTGAACCAGGGAGCAGACATGCTGTCCTGAAACAATGTCTAAGAATGGGAGATCTTTGAGGGCAGAGGTCAACCTCGTCGCCCCAGAAGAACACTTTCATTGCCCAATTCCTTTTTTAAAGGACAGGGATGCGCTGGCCCACGACTGGCCCAGCCTTCTCCTTTACTCCTTTTCCCCCAATCGCCTTGATCCCTCAGGTTATCAGGTGAATCAGGGAACACAAACACAAGGCGGAACCGCTCTGGAGAAACCAACATTGGCTCTCAGAGCTGTCTCAGCTGCTCATAGCAGCACCATAGCCCATTCCCCTGAGACAGGACCTCCTCTCTCAGGCAAACAGGACGATCTGGCACCTCCAGCCTGAGCTGTGGGATCTGCACCTATGGTCTCTTGATGGGAGCCTGTAGACCTCCCTGAGAATGTGCTAAATACTATTTCACAGGCTAAAGCCCTTTGTACAAGACGCCTCTATGCCACTAAATAGTCGGTCTTCTCCACTTGGTGCACAGCCTGCAGTGAAGATCCATCTACATGCGACACATCTTTGATGTCCTTCCTTCAAGAGTTGTTGGATAAGGGTTGTAGCCCCTCCACTCTTAAGGTCTATGTGGTAGCTATTGCAACTATTTTTTATGCTCCCGTAGCCAGATAGTTGGTCGGCAGGAACAACCTTGTTGTCCATTTCTTAAAGGGGTCTAGGTGATTAAACCCAACTCGCCCCTTTACTGTCCCTACATGGGACCTGTCTATGGTTCTTTGAACCATTACAGTACTTGACATCTGACCCCTGTCACTCAAAGCCACTCTGCTTTTAGCTTTCCCCACTGCATATAGCAAGACGCAGTACTCGTTCCCGCATCTCAGGGAACCGAGGTTATGTTAGTAACAGAGTACGTTCATTTATTTAATTGTTCAAATATACAGTGTTAGCCTGCTGTGGAAGAATGAATGTGCAAAATAAGGTGTTTTAGCAGAAATGTACTTCACTGGCTCTCTCAGCTGTTTTTTTTTTTTTTTCTTTTTCTGGGCCATCTGAAAGAAACTTCATATTGGTTACAAGAATTATTTCAAGATATAGATAAAATGTTTCACAAAATTAGTTTTGTTTTCTTTCTTTTTTTCTACCAGTCAGTGTAATAAGGGCTTACTTGTGTGTTGTGCTCTTGGTAAACATTTAAATGCTTTTGTAAAAGAGTATTAATTTTACAGAATCAAGTTTATTACATGATGTTATGCTAATAGACCTATACACTAATAGACAGTGTTTAGGACATTCACAGTTAGTTATCAGCGCTTTTATCTCTTCTCTGCAGGTGTTGGGCTTTGATGCTGTAAATAAAGTGGAGAGTTTCCTGTCTCCTGTAAGCCAAATGTATATGCGTGTGTCTGTGTGGAGGAGGAGTTCATCAGCGCTGACAGTTAGATGTATATGGAGAAAGTCATAAAAGCCTCTTCTGATTTGTCACTGAAGTTGTTTGATGGTTTCCTCTGTTGTGTCTAATAAGGTAACAGCGAGTGTGATTGGAGGGTGTTGAACCTCTTTCTCTCTCATTAAGGGGTGTGAGAGGATGCCTGTACTTCTGTATCATCAGTGTGGAGAAGCTTGAACTGGATGTTGAATTAATCAAGCAGAGAGAGATGGAGAGATGCCTGACACTCACTTTACTGTCTTCAGTTTTAGTACTCATCACAGCTGGTAAGTACACAAGAAATTAAAGAGATTAAGTTATTTTTAGGAATGAAGGTGTCAGACAGATTTAATCACTTAAAATTAAACTATACTGTAATGTTTTTTTTTTATGTCTGCGTAATCACATTGTCACAATATTTTGAATGTCCTCCTGTGTTTAACAGGCAGTTTATCGCTTTCATTCTCTTTTGCTTTGTCTTTTTTTCTCTCTCTCCAATTTATAAAGGCCTATAAATAAGTTTTACATGATGGTCTTTTTATTCATAATAAATTAATAATGTTAATATGTTAACATTTTTTAATAATAATATTTGTTATTTACAGAAACCAGAAGAGGCCATTTATTATTATTATTATTATTAAATTTTTTTTTTTATTATTTATTTATTTATTTTGCCTTGGCTTGTGATTGTAATTTAGTGTTGCATGTGATTTCAACATTGTAAATTTTGTCTCAATTTTCTGTCTCAAAAAAAAAAAAAAAAACGTACATTGATCACATATTCTCAGGTTGCAAATGAGTTAATCGTGTCAAACATCATTCTATAACCATGCAGGCATCTTGGGCTGGGTGGCAGTAAAATTGATCACACATTTGGAGTTTTGATTTGATAAACATTGATTTGGAAATATTAGTTTGAGACATGTTAGCTTAAGTGAGTCCCATTAACATTTTTACAAAAAAAGAAACAAACGAATCGCTCATTCACAGTCCAGCAACATAAATGCTACATTATTTCAACTGTCATCTTAAGAAAATGAAGATCATGACAAACAAGACAGAAAAAAACCCTAAAGGCCATATTAGCCTCTTAAACAATACCAAGAGCTCAGCTGTAGAAGAACTGTATATAGAGGGGGAAAAAATATATAAAAGGAATAGACCAGATTTAATATAGTTTAAGCTCAATCAACATCTTTTGTGGCATAATTTTGTTTACCACAGAAATAGATTTCTACTTGTCCTTCCTTTAAAAACAAACAAAAACAACAACAAAAAACACTGGGTTACAGTGAGACATTAGAGAATAGGGCCAATCCGTATACATTAAAATTCTTATTGTCTCAATAATATAGAAACAAAATATGTGTTAACATGATTTTAGTGTGGAAAAAAATACTAACCTTTTCTGTGCAAATTTATATCCAGTTTTACAACTTTGTTTCCATGACAACGTAATGGTATAAATCCTGTAACAATGATTTAAAAAAATTTAGGATAATTGATGTAAGTGCTTTTATAAAATCATAATCTTCACATTTCTGTCTTTAACACTAGAATGGGGTCAAATTTACCCGTGGCTGTTTTTCAAATGTAGCTACATAACAGATTTTCAATAAAATATCCAAGTCTCCCAATCATTGACTTTTACTAAAATTGTGTTATTCACAATCCCCTGTTGTTAAAAATTGTTTAGATAAAACCAGATTAAAAAACAGGGCATTTATACCTATAAGCCCCAGTGGATCAAATTTACTATATGCCTTCATGTTTGTGCTGTCATTTTTGTGTCGCTTATGTTTTAACTTTCCATGTTCTACTGGCAATGCCTTTCACCCACTGAAATTGAGGTAATCAGTTTTAGTCACAAATGTCAAACCGATATTAGGCACTAAATGCCATGAGTGATGAGTGCTATTTTACCCAAAAAAATATTTCTAATGAAAAACCATTTTTATTGGTGTTGTTCTCTTATTCAAATTATACATAAATAAACAAATAAATGATTAATTAGATGAAACTGTATGTTTGAATTGTGTTTGCAAACAGCGATGACATTTTTTTGGGGGGGCGAACTGAAGCCTACCTGGTTGCAGAAAATGACAGTTCTACAGTAGCAGTCTATGGAAGTCACGAAATAAAAGAATTAAAAAAGTTAATTTTGAGTTTATATCTCACAATTCTGACTTTTTTTTATCTCGCAAATCCTCAAGGAAAAACAGAATTGTGAGATATACTCGTTATTCTGTCTATCCCACAATTCTGACTTTTCCCCCGTTAGAATTGTGATATAAACTCACAATTGAGAATTATAAAGTCCAAACTGGGAGATATAAACACACAAATGCAAGGAAAAAAGTCAGAATGTTATAGCATGTTTAAAACATTTATCTATGTAAAATGTTATAGGTTTGAAAATTCTTTCATGCTGTAACTGCTATGCATGTCCCCCTATGAATTGCATAATGTGAATGTAGACTTATGGTTTACATCAAATGCATGCTTTAATAGACTGACTAATCATTACAGGTTTCATCAGTCCAGTCTGTGACTTTCAAACATCTCCGTTTACCTGCATAGGGTGTTTTCAACGACAGTACTCTATAAAAATTATTATTATTATTATTATTATTATTATTATTATTTACATTCCGATTCTGACATCCAAAGGCACAACAAAACATTATTCTGCTATTCTGTGGATTTTTCACTTTTTTCCCCCTCCACCTGCTACCACTGTTTTTCATTATTAATGTTGTAAAGGTATTCATAAAGATAATAAATGCACTGGAAAGTCAATTTAGGGGGCAAATATTGTCCGTTAATGGAAAAGGTGCAGTCTAAGTGGAAGAGAGTGGGTATGCAGAAGAATAAATGGTAAATGCCTCTGCACTCTAAAAAGTTTGGGAACTGCAGCAATTATTATGTCTAATTATTGTCTATTTAGGGTATTTTAGTAATTTAAATAACATGGGTTATCTTAATTAATGATATTTTATTATAATATTACACCACCCAAATCTATTTTTCCTTCAAATTTGCGTTGTCATGCCTACAATATGTAAATTTTCGCCGCTGGAGGTCAGTAACGCGGGTATGATGTCACTGATAGGCGACGTACGGACAAAGTCCTGGTTAAAAATTGCTTATTTCTCTGGATTTAAACATTCTTGGAAACATTTGGGATAATGTAAGTAAGTACACAAGTCAACAAAATATATAACACTAGTGGTATATATATATATATTCTAGTGGTCTTTAATCCAAAAATCCTACATACTGAATCTTTAAGAAGTGAGTCTGCTTAAGATGGCCTTGAACATAAAACTACAGGACAAAAACATAGTTGACTAATAATTATCATTTTATGGCTCTAGACATTACTTTGTGAAGACAGTGGCATAATACAGTGACATAATAAGTTTGTTTACCCATATCAAAACGGTAGACGTGTGCATGGGTAAATTTTATCCGCTGACGGTTTTAGGTATACAACCCTGGTGGTTCTAGTGTTAAACCCTCATTTGTTTTTTTAATAAAAATAATAATAATAATAATTTTTTAAAATCAATATACCTAGGATGTTGTTGATGTTGTATTGAACTCTAAATATTATTTTAAATATTCAGACATATGTGTCTCATTTTGCCACTTGTCCCACTTAGTAATGCTATGCATTAAACTCATCCCTTCATCTCTCTCATTGTTACTGCTTAATGTTTAGATGGTGTGAATGTGAGGTTGGTTGGTGGTCACAGTCGCTGTGCTGGTAGAGTGGAGGTTCATCATAGAGGTCAGTGGGGAACAGTGTGTGGTGATGACTGGGATATGACTGATGCTGCAGTGGTGTGTAGAGAGATGGACTGTGGAGAACCTGTAGATGTTCTGGGTGATGCTCATTTTGGACCAGGATCAGGACCAATCTGGATGAGTTTTGTCATGTGTTCTGGATCAGAGTCTACACTGAAGAACTGTGGATCATTAGGATGGGGTCAAAGCACCTGTGATCATACTAAAGATGCTGGAGTCATCTGCTCAGGTAAACTTTTACATATTCAAATTCATATCTTTGAAAGATTTTTTTGTGTGTGCTTTCATATTGACTTCTAATTTTTAAGAAGTTGATTTTAAAATGTTGACTTTATAATGTTTTAACATTATTTATTCATAATAAGACTAAAAATAATGGCTTTTATTTACAAATAATTATCTTGAAGCCCCATAAATAAGTCATGCTTTTGTTGATCTATGTTATCTTATGTAGAAGTCAGGCTGGTTGGAGGTTCTCGCTGCTCTGGGAGGTTAGAGATACTTGATGATCAGACGTGGGTTTCAGTGTGTGCTGCTGCCTTTGACCAGCAGGATGCAGAGGTTGTGTGTAGAGAGCTGGACTGTGGGGCTCCTGTACATGTGCTGGAAGAAGATGCTTTTGGAAAAGGAGATGCTCAGATGTGGACACAAGAGATTCAGTGTAGAGGAAATGAGTCTCAGATTCACCTCTGTCCAGCATCACCATCACATGAAAACAACTGTTCTCATGACCAAAACATTGGTTTGCAGTGTACTGGTAGGAGTTCAAAGTACAACAAAGCTCATTTCATTTTTTATAACATTTTACATTTACATGAGTTTTTTTTTTTTTACATTCACAGACATAGTAAATGTGAGGTTGGTTGGTGGTCACAGTCGCTGTGCTGGTAGAGTGGAGGTTCATCATAGAGGTCAGTGGGGAACAGTGTGTGGTGCAGGTTGGGATTTGGCTGATGCAGCAGTGGTGTGTAGAGAGCTGGACTGTGGAGAACCTGTAGATGCTCTGGCTGATGCTCATTTTGGACTGGGATTAAAACCGATTTTTAGGATGAAAAATGCAATGTGTACTGGTTCAGAGTCTACACTTAAGAAATGTGGATTCATGCAACCAACTGAACCCGATGTGTGTCTTGATAAGAGTGCTCAAGTCATTTGTTCAGGTAAGCTAAAAATCCTGTCTTAATGTACAAAACAATTGCACCAAAAGCAGTCATAATTTCATTTTTCATGACTATTTTCCCCCTTTTTTTTTACTACATGAACTGTTAATTTCGGACTGTTATAATCAGGGACCTTGTTAAACATAAACTTTAGAAGCTTGTTTCTGACTCTACATTTTAATGTAATGTTTTAATGTAATGTAAAAGGATTTTTTAGACATTGTTGACTTGAAAATGTGGGCGGATTTTTACAGTAACAATAACTATTGACAATAACAATAACACTGTTTTTTATATGAGCATCTTACTTTCAAGGTTTTTTTTGTACTGGGAAAACTTTTGCTGACATGTATAATGTTTTCATAGTAAATATTTTTTATTTCAGAAGATAAAGGAAAATGATTTCTCATTATATGACTAATATATTGATTATATGACTCATTATTGAAGTTCTATAACTTTAAATTTTGTTCTTTCCTGTGTTGTTCTTTCAGGAGTCAGGCTCGTTGGAGGTTCTCGCTGCTCTGGGAGGTTAGAGATACTTGATAATCAGATGTGGGTTTCAGTGTGTGCTGCTGCCTTTGACCAGCAGGATGCAGAGGTTGTGTGTAGAGAGCTGGACTGTGGGGCTCCTGTACAGGTGCTGGGAGAAGATGCTTTTGGAAAAGGAGACGCTCAGATGTGGACACAAGAGATTCAGTGCAGAGGAAATGAGTCTCAGATTCACCTCTGTCCAACATCATCATCACATAAAAATGCCTGTTCATATGAAAATTATGTTGGCTTAGTGTGTGCAGGTTTGAGCATTTTTTTAAATAAACTGAATTCAAATTTAATGGTCCCAAAATCTACACTAAATATTAGTTCATTTTATCATAGTTTTCTTTCTCTTTGTGTGATACTTTTTTTCCTCATTCTTTACCTTTGTCCATATGTCTTTACTTCCTCTTTATTCATTTTATAGACATTATGAGAGTGAGGTTGGTTGGTGGTCACAGTCGCTGTGCTGGTAGAGTGGAGGTTCTTCATAGAGGTCAGTGGGGAACAGTGTGTGATCTTGGCTGGGATTCAGCTGATGCTGCAGTGGTGTGTAGAGAGCTGGACTGTGGAGAACCTGTAGATGCTCTGGGTGGTGCTCACTTTGGACCAGGATTAGGATCAATCTGGACAAATCGCAGTTTATGTACTGGATCAGAGTCTACACTGAAGAACTGTGGATCAGTAATTTGGGGTTTATATGACTGTGATCATACAAAAGATGCAGGAGTCATCTGCTCAGGTAAACTCCTCTAAACCCTGCCCTATGTGTATATCACTGATAAACCACCTGCTGCAAAGGGATAGTTCACCATAAAATGAAAATTCAGGCATCATTTACTTATGACTTTGTTCTGTGGAGCACAAAATGTATTTTATTATTATTATTATTATTATTATTTTACTTTTGTTATATTGAAACGAGTGCTGGATATTCTGTAAAATTCCTTTTATGTTCCATGAAAGGAAGTCTGATGAGTTTGGATTGACATGAGATTAAGCAATTTGATTATTTTACTCCGTTTTCATTAATAAGTGGTGCTTTGTGGTAGACTATTAATGACAAGAATAACACATTTAGATAACAAACAAAATTGAAATGTATCTTATCTCTTGCCGCTTCAGGTGTCAGGCTTATCGGAAACTCCAGTTGCTCTGGGAGGTTAGAGATACTTGATGATCAGTCGTGGGTTTCAGTGTGTGCTGCTGCCTATGACCAGCAGGATGCAGAGGTTGTGTGTAGAGAGCTGGACTATGGGGCTCCTGTACAGGTGCTGGGAGAAGATGCTTTTGGAAAAGGAGACGCTCAGATGTGGACACAAGAGATTCAGTGCAGAGGAAATGAGTCTCAGATTCACCTCTGTCCAACATCACCATCACATGAAAACAACTGTTCAAATGATAATTACCAGAGGCTGTTCTGTGCTGGTGAGTTAAAAGAATATGATAGTAATATACCTTTTACTCATAGGTGTGTCTCAGTCAGCTCCATAGTTCAGTAGTCAGAACACTGACCAAGGAGCCAGACATTTTAAGGGCTGTTTCAATCACCAAATCCTTTTAATGCACTGGAATGTTTCCTCCCTAAAAATCCCACAATGCACTCCAAAAACCAGATGCTTCAGTTTTATGACACAAGCACCAAGTCATGTCAGCAGAAAATGAGTAATCAGTGTCCGAATGTGTCGTGAGCCAGTGTGCTTTACAAGTGTCCGAATTTGTGTACACAGTATACTGATATGAAAACTAGTGTGCTTATGAAGATGTACTCATAATCTCTATCTGTATTTTTCTGTCATTTAGATAAAAAGAATGTGAGGCTGGTTGGTGCTAACAGTCGCTGTGCTGGTACAGTGGAGGTTCTTCATAGAGGTCAGTGGGGAACAGTGTGTGATGATGGCTGGGATATGATTGAAGCTGCAGTGGTGTGTAGAGAGCTGGACTGTGGAGAACCTGTAGATGCTCCAGGTGATGCTCATTTTGTACAAGGATCAGGACCAATCTGGATGTATACTGTGTTATGTACTGGATCAGAGACTACACTGAAGAACTGTGGGTCATCAGGATGGAGCATACATAAGTGTACCCACCATTGTGATGCTGGTGTCATCTGTTCGGGTGAGTAATTTAACTGATTGCCCATGAATTTGTTGTGACCAATAATATTTTGTTTGGAAAACTGTAAATGTTTGTATGGTTATTTTATTTAACTATCAAGCATTTGATTTGTCTACTGTGTCATTCATGTAATATGAACAGGTCATAAACCTTCCAGACTGGTTAATGGACCTCACCTCTGCTCTGGGAGGTTAGAGATACTTGATGGTCAGACGTGGGTTTCAGTGTGTGCTGCTGCCTTTGACCAGCAGGATGCAGAGGTTGTGTGTAGAGAGCTGGACTGTGGGGCTCCTGTACAGGTGCTGGGAGAAGATGCTTTTGGAAAAGGAGACGCTCAGATGTGGACACGAGAGATTCAGTGCAGAGGAAATGAATCTCAGATTTCATTTTGTTCAATATCATCAACACACAAACACAGCTGCACCAGTGAAAATAATGTGGGACTGATCTGTTCAGGTAAATTATAAATATTCAGTGTCTCTTCATTTGAAATTGATACAGTATGTCTTCTCTGTCAGCTGCATTATACATTATAACTTCTTTATTCAGGTTACACAGAGGCCAAACTGATGAATGGTTCAGACTCTTGTTCTGGAAGAGTGGAGCTTCGGTTCATCAATAAGTGGGGCACAGTGTGCGATGCATGCTGGGATATGAGAGCTGCCAGTGTCGTCTGTAGACAGCTGAACTGCGGGATTGCTGTGTCTGTTGTGGGATCAGACTGGTTTGGAGAGGGAAGTGGTGAAATCTGGGCTGATATGTTTGATTGTGACGGGAATGAAACAAAACTCTCAGAATGTTCCATCTCTTCATGGAGTCGAGCTGAATGTTCTCATAGACGAGATGTTGGAGTCATCTGCTCTAGTGAGGGGATTTTATTGAAAACATTTTAAATACATAAATTCCCCTGCAATATATTAATAAAAAGCCACATCTTTCACTCAGATTCCTCTCTGGCTGTTCATGATGGTCTGGTGCGGTTGTCTGGAGAGAGACAGTGTGAGGGGGAGGTGGAAGTTTCCATCCATCAGGTCTGGAGGAGAGTTCTGCTGGACTCCTGGAGTCTCACTGAATCCTCTGTGGTCTGCAGACAGCTGGGCTGTGGCTCTGTGCTGAACTTTTCCAGCTCCTCTTCATCCAGTCCTGAACACAGTCATGAGTGTGTGACGGGCTTCCAGTGCTCTGGGAGTGAAGCTCATCTGGGGAACTGCAGCTCTCCACAAACTCTCAACTGCAGCTCCACACAACAGCTGTCAATCACCTGCCTTGGTGAGAAGAGCAACATCTGGGCAGATTCTTCAGTTGTTAGTGATCACTAATGTGTTTCTCTTTCTCTGAATATCAGGTCACGGGTCCATCAGGCTGGTGGGTTCTGGGGGAGACTGTGCAGGAAGGCTGGAGGTTTTTCACAGCGGCTCATGGGGGACAGTGTGTGATGACTCCTGGGATATTAAAGATGCCCATGTGGTGTGCAGACAGCTGCAGTGTGGAGTGGCCCTCAGTAACCAGCAGGTACCAGCCTGGTTTGGTCCTGGTTCTGGACCCATATGGCTGGATGAGGTGGAGTGTGAGGGGAATGAGACGTCCCTGTGGAGCTGCTCTTCTCCAGGCTGGGGAAAACATGACTGTCAACACAAGGAGGATGTAGGAGTCATGTGCTCAGGTAAACAGTACTCAGTTGTGAAAATTGTGATTCAGTAACATTTAAAATATAAATTTTATCTTTTTAAAATCTTTTTAATTTAATCTTTTTGGGTTATTTCAGTCATTTGTATATATGTAACATCCAGTGGTTGAAATGAATGGGGTTGGATGAGAGCTGATATAGCGTTCATGTTTCCATCTAGAGTCTAAAGAGATCAGGTTATCTGAGGGCTGTGAAGGGAATGTGGAGGTTTTCTACAATGGATCCTGGGGTAATGTGTGCTGGAACAAGATGGACAGAGACACAGTGAGTCTGATCTGTCAAGAGCTGAACTGTGGAAGATCTGGTGTTTTGTCTGATTCTACACCAAGACTGGAATCAGCTCGTAACTGGCTGGATAAAGTGAAATGTCGACCACATGATTCAAATCTGTGGCAGTGTCCATCTTTACCCTGGGGACAGAATGACTGTGGTGAAGATGAAGTGGCCAAAATCACCTGTTTGGGTAAGACTGATTATATTTTCCATTTCTAAAAATACAGTAATCTGTTACGATTACTGGGCATATAAACAAAAAAACAAAACAAACAAACAAACAAAAAATATATATATATATATAATTAGGGCTGTTAAATTTAACGCATGATTTTTTTTTTCAGTTTAACAAGTTAAAAAAATATTTAACGCAACATCCTCTTTTTTCCCTTTAGCTAACGTTACATTATATTATCGCGTTGAGTTCTCTTTTGCACTTGAATGGACAAAAACACAAAATTATGTCAAAATGCCTGATAAATCTGCTGCTGTCTGTCATTAATGTTAATCAAACAAAAGAAAAAGAGAAATCACTCGCTGCTCTTGACTGAATAACTTTTGTAGCTTTAATAAGGATTAATCCATATTTAATTTATAATTTATGCAGTGAACAATGTAAAGTGTTTGATAACTTTATTCATTTTTTGTATATTTCCTACCTGTTAGATCAAATGTCTAAAATATACTGTCTTTATGTTGTTCCTACATTAATTTGGAGATGAAATGTGAAATTATTACAATATGAAAATATATATTAAAAACTTTAATGTTAGGTGCAATTAATCACAATTAATTACAAAAAAAGTGTTTTTAATCGATTGACAGCACTAAATTAAATTAACTTGTGATTACAGAACAGGAGAGTCATGAGTCTCCTAGAAGCTCTTTGTCATGCTCCACATCTCCACATCAGAGACAGTGTTCAGGTAAGTTCATTTGATGTAGAAAAACATAAAAATCATAACAGCCATACGTGATGAATGCATGTAATTTTTTTAGAGGGGAACTAAGAGGATTTAATCTCACACCACACTGTTGGTGTCACTGTTCTGACAGAACTCTGTTGGCTAATAATAATGTCTACTTGTCTGGATTTTAGAGCGTCTTCCTCTCAGACTGAGTGGAGGGGAGGGCCGGTGCTCTGGGAGGCTGGAGGTGTATCATAACGCTGTGTGGGGCTCAGTCTGTGATGATCTGTGGGACATCAGCGATGCTCAGGTGGTCTGCAGACAGCTGGGTTGTGGAGCAGCACTGAGGGCTGATGGGAATTCAGTCTTTGGTGCTGGTGAAGGTGTTGTGTGGCTGAACAGAGTCGAATGCAGAGGGAATGAGATTCACCTGTGGGACTGTCCTCTCTCCCTGAAGAACCACACTGACTGCTCCAACAAAGATCACGCTGGACTCACCTGTGCAGGTCACTGGAAACACTGAACAATATTAGTAATTTTTACATAATTTTAGTACTATTAATATTTGTGTATTTGCATGATTTTTTAATGTTTTTTTGTCTGTTTTGACAGATTTGTCAGTGTCCTCTACTCCTGCCACAACAACATCATCTTCTCCTCCAGTTTCTCAGACAGTGAGCTCAACATCAGTCTCTCGTTCACAAACTCCTCCGTCTCTCTCTGTACTTGTGATTGTACTGGGAGTTGTGCTCTTACTGCTCTTAGTGCCACTGCTTATACTGATTCAGCAGAACAGAGTGATGAGGAGAGGTAGGAGAGATCCAGAGACTGTCATATTGTGTCTTATTCAGTGTGTGATCAGTCATGTGTTGTGAACTGACAGCAGGTTTGTCTCTCTACACTCACAGCTCTCTCTAAGAGGAGACACAGGACCACGACTGAGGCCATTTATGAAGAGCTTCATCGCAGACCCACAAACAGACACCGTCTCTTCACTCAGAGGGGTGAGTAAGTGTCAGATTGTCTGATTTGTAGAGATCAATAAGGTAATCACTTTATTCATAGAGGTGAGTAGAATAAATCACATTGATCCTTTTGTGGAACTTTTGTGTGTTCTCTGAAATGATACAGGGTTAGTGTTGTGATTCAAAGGATTTTGGCTGATTTACAGTTGTTAATGTGTCTGATGGATCAACTTCTCCATAACAGGAAGTGTCCTTTCTGAAGAACAGCATTCTGGGTATGAAGATGCTGATGAGCTTCTTTCAGGTTAGACAACTCAAATATAAACCAATATAACTCAAATCTTATCTGCTACATACAGAAATGAATGGATGTTTAATTAACCTGTTAAGTTAATGTTTTTATCTTAACTGTTTAAATTATATAAATCTAAAAACATAAATTTACTGACTCCTTTTTTTCATCTATTCTGCAGTAGGAGCCGCTCCTGACTATAATGATGTCATCACCATTGAAGGGCCAAAAGGTCAGTGACTTTAACTGATTTCACTAAATTAAATGAACTATTAGGCCTCTGAATAGTAAAATCAGTTTTTCTTTATTTCATCTTTTCTGTTAACTCATTTAGAAGAACAGCAAGTCACACCTGAGAATTATGATGATATAATCACTGTTGGACTGAGACCTTCTGATACAGGTTTATTTCTTTAACAATATAGGTTTATATGCATTTTAATTATATATATATATAAATAATTTTTATACATTTAATGGATGCATTTTATTTTTTTATTTTTCATTTCATTTGTCTATTTTCTCTATTCCAGAAAACTATGACGATGTCATCATTGTACGACAATTCTCCAATGATAAAGCAGGTGTGGGTTTGAAATTGCTCTCAAATTTTCAAGTTTTTTTGTTTGTTTGTTTGTCTTCAAATTATATTGTCATATAAACTCATGTAATTAATAATAGAAACATTTATATTAGATGGTGTTCAGGAGGATTATGATGATGTGAAGAATGTCAAGGAGTATATGAGTGACGTGATTGGTACTTTACTAACACCTTTTTACCTTACACTTAATTTTTTTAAGTTTTTATAAATGCTTCATACCGCTAATATCAATTTATGTGATCTTGATAGCTCATTTCACTTGACTACAAATATTGATGTTCATTTATAATACTTTTTAAAGCATATATTGATAAATTAATTTGCTCTTGTTTTCTAAAAACAGACTATGATGATGTGGAGGAGCCAGAAAAACCAGGAGTGACTGTGTAACTCAGACCACACCCACTGCCTCAAATCCTTTCAAAGCTTTTAAGTGATCTGAAACATTTCTATGATGTAGATTTGGCAGTTTTAAGGGGAAAAACATTCCTAACATTTAGTTTTGTATATAATTATCTCATTGCTTCACCATTTACCTTCCACTGTCCCGGTCTTTAACATTTTACAGCAACTTAAAAATATCATTCTTAAAAAAATATCAAAATATATTTCTTTTGAATGTGTAGAACCACTGAGAGAGTACACAATATTTTGCTAAAGATCACTGGAATGTACTTTGGGAAATAAGTTTACAAACAGCAGCTGTGGTCAAGGATCTTTACCTCAAAATAATGTAAAGACTCTTTGAACTGAACAGAAGAGCTTGTTGTTCACTTTATGTCCTGCAGAGGGTTTTTTGTCAGACAAACACAGCATGCATATGTTTGATTTATGTAACTGTTTTATGTATGTTTTATATTTGTGTCCAATTTTATTGCTGGTTTGAATTGAATTTAAATGTTTTCTGTTTAGCATTTAAAATCAGACTGACTATGTTCATGGATATTATGTAATTATTATCATCATTATTGTGAAACTGGGGAATGTTGCAAAACATTTTGTTTCAACAAAAACTTTTTTTTCACACAAAATTCAATAAAAATCTATGAAATATTGTTTACTGTTATTCAGGAGTAGTTTGATGTGTCTCACTGTCTTAGTGTTTTTCGTCAGCAGTTATCAGTGCTTGTGTCTGACTTTGGTGCTGTATGTACTCTGAAGTGTTTCCCACATTCACTCTGTTTTCTTCAGAATTGCTTAGAGAGTTGATGTAAAGTTTGTAATGAAGTTCAGAGCAGAGGAAGATATCTGACCATCCTACTGATGTCCACAGTCGTCACACTCACCAGTGCAGGTATTTTTACCTTCAGTTAAAGGGCCAGACAGTTCCTTTCAACATATTAAATTAAAGTAGTTTAATATTTTACATAAGGACCTTCCTGTGTACCATCAATGCATTGTGTAATATTTAATTTCTCTTGTTTTGATTTATATAAATTGTTTATATTTCCTTACTGATATTTATTGAATTAATTAATTAATTAAAGGAAGCAAAAAAATTGTTTCTTGCTGATTTTTTTTTTTTTTTTTTTTGTAATTGCATGAAATGGTCTTGTGGTTTGATGTGTTAAAATATTATAAATGTATATTTTATGACTTCATATTAATTGAGAGAAATGCAAAAGTGATTTTTCACATCAGTCTTGTGTGCAGGCAGTGTGAGGTTGGTTGGAGCTCACAGTCCTTGTGCTGGTAGAGTGGAGGTTCAGAGACACAGCAAGTCTGATCTGTCAAGAGCTGAACTGTGGAAGATCTGGCAGTGAACCCAGATATTCAGTGGGCCTGAGATCTGCTCCTAATTGGTTAGATCGTCTTAAATGTCGAAAACATGACAAAACATTGTGGCAGTGTCCATCTTTACCCTGGGGACAGAACAACTGTTATGATAATGAGGTGGCCAATATCACTTGCTTTGGTAAGACTTAATTTAATGATTTAATCATGATTAAATTTCTTGATTTTAGGGTGTTAATGAGATCAGTAATATATGAATGCCTAATTGCTTTTTCTTCAAACATATACTTGTGAATTATCTATCTAAGAGATAACTGATGAGTCTACACATGTATGATGTGTATATTTTAGATCATGTTCCTCTCAGACTGAGTGGAGGGGAGGGCCGGTGCTCTGGGAGGCTGGAGGTGTATCATAACTCTGTTTGAGGAGATCCATTACAGGCCCACTAATCGACACACTGGGTGATTATTATTATTGTTATTATTATTAATGACGAAACATTTTATACTGCAGGTGTGATTAGTCAAAGTGATGAAAGTATTTTGGTTTTATTTTATTTTACCATGCTGACATGTTTAATGATTCTACAGGTCTTTTTGACAGTTAAAGTGAAGAAATGTTAATCTTGTTAGGCTTCCTGCTTTTAACCACAGAATTCAGCAGTGAAAACCACAGCGCTGTGTTTGTGCTGCAGTCAGTCAGAGAGCACACAGGTGTTAGTGTGAGAGGAGGTTTGACGAAGGGTAGACATCCATGTCAGCATTTATGAACTCATTTATTAATGCAGTTCATCATTTAACAACATTTTGGTTGGTTTTACACTGTAAGAAAAAAAAGTAGAAAATGGAAAAGTTGCTGGTAATTTTCTGCCAGGAAAGTATCTGTTATTTTTACAGAAAATTCCTTCATATTTACATAATACATTGTGCCCTGTTTTAACTGACTTTTCTAAGAGCATATGCTTTATTTGTATGCTTTATTTTCACTGATGCAGACAAAATGGATAAAGAGGCTCCAGAGGAGTATGATGTCATCACTGATATACATGATTGTGAGAATTTTTCATACTAAAATTATTACTTCAACATAAATAAATAGGAGAGCAGATATCACTTAGTGCTTGTTTAGAGACAGTGATGATATCTCTGTATTTTGACACAGATCGCACGAATGAGACCTATGATGACGCCACAACCATGAGAGAAGATGATTTTTACAGTCTCGTTTTTCACTGTTCGTTTAAGCATGACACAGATTTACAAAATATGCATCTGCTGTACATCTTTAGAAGAAAAACTGAGGAATTATGATGATGTCATCTCTTGTGAATGAATTAGTTGTAAAGGGAGTCAATCAGACGTGTCTTATTATGTTCACCTCTGGCAACCAATTTAATCTAAAACAAATCTTTTATTCATCATCTTACTTATTTTCATTTGCTGTCAGCTCAAGTAGTCACCAGCTGGTGCATGTCTAGACTATAAATTCTGATGATATTGTAAAAAAAAAAAAAAAAAAAAAAAAAAATTATTAACAGAGAACTGGGAAGAGGAGCAAAATGATCAGGGAGAGAACTGTGTGAACTGCCTACAATTACAGCTATCCCCGGTGGGGATAAAAAAATATATACTATCTAATACTTCAAATCTCAAGGTTAAATCAGAATTTTTTTTTGTAAAAATGTTTCTGTAACAGCTGCCAAAAATAGTATAGCTCCACTGTGGGTTTTTAACAAATTTTCAAAACATCCCCCCTCTGTTTTTTTCACAAATCGCATCCTTATATATATATATATATATATACACATAATATACACAGATTAATATTGCCTAAACCTTTCATTCAACCAGGATAAATTTGAGGACTCTTTGTCTCCTTGTTCTGATTTCATGTCTCATTACTTTAATAGAGAAAGTTTAACAAATATTATTTTAGTACCTTCCATTGGCGAGGGGTTCGGTTCATTCCTCCCGGAAGTCGCTTTCCACTGGTGCTGAATTGTACCGGTCGCTGTCCATGGTGCTGGAGGAGTGTCGTGGAAACAAGTGACCAATCAGACGAAACAAAAATACCAAAAAGAATATAGTTAACAATGTATTATAAATCGTTACTTCATATCCAATACATAACAACTAACTGCCATTATTAAAATTGTTTGTTTCATTTATTTACAATATTTGGTTGTCTCCCGACAAAAATAAATAAATAAATAAATAAATAAATAAATGAAATATATATAATAATAATCATAACGATGGGCTATTGCTTAAACCTGAAAGAAGTAGTAGGCTATATGATTGCATAATGTAGACTTTGTCTAGCCAACTGTTATGGCTAGAACTTTATTAAATATTATTTTTACGCAAATATGAAAATTTGAAATGTAAGAGCTTTAACTCTGTATTGAGTTTCTACAGTGTAATTAATACCTCTGATCATGTTCTGTCATTTGTAATTAATTTCAGTGAAGTAAATTGTAAAGTGCCCATCATCATCATCATCTTTTATCTTCTGGAAATATAGTACAACGATATTGCAGTGCTTAATGTATTCCTCCAGTTGTAATATTTAAAATGTAATAATTGATTAAAAACTTTTTTGTGTGTCCATGATTGAGTTTCCATTATGATTTTTCATATAATGATGATAACATTTTCATGCAAGTTTCAAAAATCATCTTAAGTAGCTTAGCATTTGCAGGGGACAAAACCCCTGAATCTGAAGTAGGAATATCATACTAGCAATATCGATGGGGTAAACTCTCAATAGAATTTATTTGAACTAAAAAAAAAAAAAAAGTTAATTATTAGCGAGTGTATTGTTTTGATGAAAATGATTGCGGTCCCTTTAATTGCTGTTAAGCAGGTGATGTGATGTGACGTATTTGATTGGTTGAGTTAAGTTTGCAGACTACGATGACGGAAAGCTGTAGCTGTTTAGCAAAATAAAAATATTCGTGCGATTTATAACGTGTGCACATTACAAGAAAATGTAAGTTATATCCTGTCTAAACACAAAACATTTTAAGAGTTGACCATTTGAAGATATGACCTATGACCACACTGTTGTTGTTTTTTAACTAACCTACCCAATAGATTAAACAAGAATGAGGGAAGTACTAAGATTTGAGAGTTTCTGTTTATCATGCTAAATTATGTTTGTGTTTTGGGAACACTATTGTTATAATTGCCTTTGTTGCTCTGTTTGAGCGCAAATACTGCTCCAGATATGAATGAGGTTCTTACAGGGTTGATAACTCTTTATTTATTTATTTTCAAGTCATTACTGCCATAGGTTTGTTAAAGCAATTGAGGCTTTACTATGATTTCAGTTTCAAGCTGTTTCAAACCACCTGCAACATTAGAGTTCATATAGCCTAGGCATATAGACAGACAAAATATCCATGGTGGTAGTCTGTATAATGACAGTTCAGACTCATCCAGCACGTACCACTTGTGTAATTTCAGTTATATTTTACGATCTTTTACTGCCATCGTGTGGATACAATGTGAATTTAAATTTCTAAAACGTAGGCTACTGTAGCCTATATAGGTTATCATATGATTAAAGCCAACCATTGTGAACGCTTGTTGTGTGTGTGTGTGTGTGTGTGTGTGTGTGTGTGTGTGTGTGTGTGTGTGTGTGTGTAGGTGTGTGTGTGTGTGTGTGTGTGTGTGTGTGTGTGTGTGTGTGTGTGTGTGTGTGGTTCAGGTAAGCCATACATTATGGGGCCAAAATATATGAAGGTATATCAGTAGCAAAACTCGATTTGAATTTGAGAATTTGTGATATTAATATTCGTATTTGTAAATTGAAGTTTACATTCACATCTCTGATGTGAAAAGCTGAGTCTTTAGATTTGCACGCAAAGACAAAAAACAAACAAACAAACATGTTTTAAAGTCGAAGTTGCAGATAAATAGTTAGGCTACAAATGTGTAAAATGACGTTCACATAAACAAAATGACAGACAAAATTGTGTAGCCTACGACATACAGGTATTTACTTTTGCACTTTACTTCAATTTCGCTGTACAACCACAAGTCGGCACTTACAGCTTCTCAGAGCAGTACAACTTCATACAAAAATCATAATAATAATAATAATTATTATTATATTAATAAAAATAGGCCTATTTATATATATTTTTTAAATTTCGGAACTGCAAAACACTGCAGAAGCTCACCTCCACTGATGGGAAACCGTGGTGGGTCAGGGTACAGTGGACGATTTACTGTCCTCCCTGCTCCCGCATCGGACTACACACTCTGCTGAAATGTAACGGTTACAGTAATGCCCATTCTATGTAATTCTATGTAACAAATGGTCTGCATCAATACTTCTTATGACAAAAAAAAGAAAGAAAGAAAGAAAGAAAGAAAGAAAGAAAGAAAGAAAGAAAGAAAAAGATATATTAATAAATGTAAAAGGGCTAAATTCTTCTGTGAATCAACGTCTTTGTATTTTTATTAACATTAATAATATTACAATGTGAAATACTAAGATTATTAAATGTGGTGGCACTGCTTAATGCTTTCAATAAAAACTGTTTGCCTGGAACCAAAGTTGCCATTCGTGTGTTGTCATGATTTAGAGACTACAGCATGCTTACAACACATGAAATAAACTGTACAAATGTATCTGTGGCCTAGTAAAGCAATAAGCCTTGTGAAGCTGTGGTTTACAGTGAATTTATAACCACTAAGGCGCGTTGTTAAAACCCCCTTAAGTTCACTGTAAGCCACGGCTTCACGAGGCTTACTGCTTTTATAAAACGATTACCACACATTACAAACATTAAAGCCAAAAAATATGTATCAATGCAACTTTCATGAAGTAAAATCAACAAAAGCCTTCCTTCCCCTGAAAAAATAGTCCCTGACAGTGAACAGCAAAATAACTTACATTATTATGCCAGATGGCGGCAAAGATTGTCTTTGAGTGAGTCACTCTGTCACAAAGACTTTTATATTAAAAATTGTTGTGAACATGGAACAAGACGCAAAAGACAAATGCTTTGACTAGCACTGTCAGTGTCAGGCACGGGAAAACGTCTCAGGTTACATATGTAACCATTGTTTCCTGAGAGGGAACGAGATGCTGCGTCAAATGCTGTGGGAACGCCTCTGCATGATTGCGTCGTGAAGCACATGTGAAATCAGTCCAATGGCATGACGGAAAGTCATAGGTGTGTGACGTCATGACCAGGAAATGATAGGCTTGTTTGAGATGCACCTATCCTCGCCTGAAGTTCAGCTGAGAGTAGGCAGCTGCAGTGAGGGGAGGAGTGAAAAAAGTGCAGGCAAGACAGACAGTTCTCTGTTCTCGTAGTGGATCAGAACCTACGAGATCAAAGGCAGATATCGTGGGATTTCACACTCGTGCGCTGTGTTGCTGATAAATTGGATGTAATTTTAGTTCTGTTGCTTTTATATGAAAATAAACATAATGAACAAGACACCAAAAGTACGTGTTATTTATTTCCATTCAAAAGATGTGTGTATCACTCACTTTAACTTTAATTGACATGTTTTTATATATATATTTTTTTATAAATGACAACAATTATATAACCCATCGCAGATCGCAGTGTCAGAGATTCTGGATATATTTGCACATTATTTTTACACATAAAAACATGGTATTAGAGTTTTAAAATCAAACATTTTAAAACAGATCAATACATCACAGTTGTTTATACCAATAAGCTTTAAGCTGTGTCGTCAGCAAGTCGTTTCCCATCGTGCTTTTGGTCAGCGCAGTCGCCCTCGCGAGACTTTTTTGACACACGTCGGCATGACATCAGAGCAAGGCGGCCCACCCTATATTTACATTTCTAACCGGCATGCATCTTGCGGTGATCACCGGTGATCGGTTCTGCACAGAATTTGCTCATCTCAAACAAGCCTTATAAAGCACACTTGAACCAAACAGCATTAGCTTCTGATAGGTCGAAGCAAGTCGGTCACAGGCAGCAGGGAATATGGTAAAGTAACACAGCGTCTTGTTCCCTCTCAGGGAACCATGGTTACGTACATAACCTGAGACGTTCCCTTTCAAGGGAACTTGCACTGCGTCAAACACTGTGGGAACACAATACCCACGGTGCCATAGTACCAAGTGTCTGTGTGAAACCGAAGCGCGCATTTATCCCGTGTGAATTGGCCATTAATATTACAGACGTCCTGTGGTAAAATTACATTACTCCACCTCCCCATGTAAAACTAATCCCGTCCGAATGCGATCAGCTATGTTTTCGGGAATTTTACGACGGCTTTGAACGCGGCTCAACCATTCAGAATCAAGGATCAAAACTACCAGAAAACTATCCATTTAATAACATTTTTGTAACCGATGCTGTTGTGATAATTCTGTCATTTCTTGTGTAAATAAATTACAAAGGTAGAACTCGATAGTATGTAGTTGCAAGTGTAGTTTCAGTTGATTGATTGGTAAGTATCCACTTCATCTAGCGCCTACTTTGTTCTCTGTGTTATAAAATATCTTGTTAAAATTTTACTTAATGAGAACCCCACTCCACTGATTCAGTCCGTGAGTTTGAATCATTCGATTCTGATCGTTGTGCTCATGGTTGTGCTAACCCGTTTGAATAATTAAGTGTAAAGAATCGATTCAAAAGATTCTTTAGGGAATCGGAATTTTTGAAACATTGCATAATTCTTGGAATTATTGCCAGGAAAATGATTATTCTAGTCATTTTGCTGCAGTCAATTATTTATGAGTAAAATTGTGCTGGAACAGACAGCAGTAGGCTATTTTTACTGTGGCTCGTGTCAAAGTCAGATTAGTCTGGAACCCATACAGAGCGAAGCGCCTAGTCACCAGAAGTTTGTCATCTCATAGTCTTTTACTGACACCCACAGGAATAGATCGGTATTGCAAACAGTGCAACTGCAAGCTTGGTCCAGCTCCTGTATCATGATGAACTGTGTATGTAGTCACAGGGATACTTTGATGTCTCTAATTTTTAAAGAAAATGCTCTTTTCTGACTCTTTTGTGTAATAATGTTTAGGCCTGTGCAACTGGAGAAAATGACAAGCACTGCATACTTCTGAATATATTACAGTAATTAAAATGAATATTTAAACAGTACAATCTTTAAAAAAGTACATTTGATTTATGTACTAATATTTCTAAACATGAACTCAAAGTGTGAAACATTAAGTCATGAGCAGTTGGTTATCAATGTTTGTATTTTTATATCTGCAGGTGCTGTGCTTTGATGCTGTAAATAAACTTGATTCCTGTCCCTGAAATCAGTTTCCTGTATGTATGACTTTGTCTCCCCTCTATCTTGTATGTTTCTCCCCGGTTAAGTGTCTCTATAAGGTGGAGGAGGAGTCCTGTTCATCAGTGCTGACGTGTTTTTAATAAATATGGTGAGAATCATAAATTCGTCTTCTGATTTGTCAGTGTAACTTTTTGATGATTTCCTTTCTTCTGTCTAATAAGGTAAAAGTGACTTTGATTGGCTTGTTGTTTGGCGGTTGTGCAGCCTTCTGTCTCTGTCTCTCCTGAATCTTTCACTTCTGAGTTGATCAAACAGAGAGTATGATCAGTGAATATGGAGAGCTATCTAACACTCATTTTTTTGTCTTCTGTGCTCAGACTCACCACAGCTGGTACGTACACACTCAGGATCATTATGTGTGAGTTAATGTTATCATGATGGACTCTGTGTTAGTGTTATGAAATGGCCATAACATAAGTTTCACTTTTGTATGTGTAATATTTGACTTAATATAAACATGAATTTACTTCTTTCATAGTCTTTTTTTCTGTTCTTCTGTTTTGCTAACTTTAAGTCTGTTGTTGTTCATCTTCTCTCACTGTGCACTGTATATAAATAATTCTTGTCCACAGGAAACGTGAGGCTGGTGGGTGGTAATAATTCCTGTGCTGGTCGAGTAGAGGTTTATTATAATGGAGAATGGGGAACTGTGTGTGATGATTATTGGGATTTGACAAACACTGCAGTGGTGTGTAGAGAGCTCGGCTGTGATTATACTTCAAATACAATGCGTGTTGCTCACTTTGGACCAGGAGCAGGAAAAATCTTGAAGGATAATGTGGTATGTAGTGGATCAGAGTCCTCAATTCTCAACTGCAATAGTGCCAGTGACATTGACTGTGGGCACAGTGAAGATGTTGGAGTTATCTGTTCAGGTTAGTTCATTTTCTTTCTAGATTTCATAATCAAATATACCATTATTTATTCTATTAAAAAATGTACTACAGTAGATTTTAAAATGAATGTTCAGAGTTCATGAATAGTGCAGACTAACAAGTGTTGTTACACAGGGTGAGTCGTACCAACAGTTTAACCAATTAGAACTGAGTTATGGGCTCAATGTTATAACTTATATTAATCATACTGTACATGACCACTATCCTGAAGTGACAGTAGTTGTAAGTGTCTGTGTAAAAATATAAAGAATATACTTCACAATAACATATTTTGAAGTAAAAATGTTGGCTTATGATTTGAAATGTGATTAATTGAGGTTAATGCATGTTAAATGACAGTATATGTTTGACCTGAATCAGCAAACTCTCTTTTTTAATTTCATATATAATATTTACTCTAAATATTAAAAACCATTACCTATATGTTAAAAATATATCCAGCCATTTTAATGAACAAAATAAATTCATGTAAAATGAAAACTGATGTTCTCTTAGTGTTACAGCACACCAAACCCAGGGCCGAACAATTAAGGTGACAATCAGCATGAGTGTAACAATACACTGATGTCACGATTCACTGTGATACACAATACACATCTTATGATATGATACTCTCATGATACTTTAAACAAAGCCAAAATGTTAAAAAAGTTAGCTTTTTTTTAAATATCACTTCTAAGACTAAATAGTTAACAAACAGTACTGTTGATTAAAATGCTAAATTACATCAGTAATGGACTTGAACAGGCTTGTACTTGGTCCTTCTCCCCTATTCACAAGGCAATGATGACACCAGAATAATATTAGAAATATTCAGGATTCTTCATAGCTAAAAATACAGAATTATGTTAGACACATGCTTGCAATCTGTTCCTCACTGCATATAAATATTGTAAATATTAAATATTGTATTTTATTAATGGATTTTATTTTTAATTTATTAATAACAATAATTAAATAATAACATATAAATAACATTTGATGCTAAATTATATCCAAAATTTCATTTTGGGTGAACTACCGTACAGTATACGATACATTGTTGTTATGCACAATACATACTGTTGCATTTTTGTTTTGCAATACATTGTGACACAATATATTGTTACATCCCGCCCTAATTGTCAACCACCTGCCAAATGTAGTAGGACCAGCACTGACCAGAACTGTTACTTTAGAGTCTAGACCGTAACAATGGCACTCTTTGATCTTGAAATTACTCTAAATAGTTTAGAACAAGCTGTAGATTTCAAAACAGCTTTTAATTAATAGCTAATTTAATTTTGCCACAAAAATTCTGGCTTACATTTAAGCAAAACGATACAACACTCCTGGTCTCCTCTATAATAATATCATTTTTATGTTTTATTTTTTGATATCTTAAATGGTTTGTTGTCATAATCATTTCAGGCATCAGGCTGGTTGGAGGTTCACGCTGTTCTGGAAGACTAGAGGTTCCTCATGGGAACACATGGATGTCAGTGTGTGCTGCTGCCTTTGACCAGCAGGATGCAGAGGTTGTGTGTAGAGAGCTGGACTGTGGGGCTCCTGTACAGGTGCTGGGAGAAGATACTTTTGGAAAAGGAAATGCTCAGATGTGGACACAAGAGATTCAGTGTGGGGGAGACGAGTATCAGTTTGCTCTCTGTCCAACGTCACCATCACACAATTGTTCCTATGACAACGATGTGAGCGTAATATGTGCTGGTAGGTGAATTATACAAGTATGGACATAAAATCATTGAATAATATTGTACAACAATTATATTTCTTTTTTTCTATCTTTCTTTCTTGTGTTGTTTTTACCTTTAGAAACAGTGAGAATAATAGGTGGTACCAGTCCCTGTGCTGGTAGAGTGGAGGTTCTTCATGATGGTCAGTGGGGAACAGTGCGTGATAATGGCTGGGATATAAATGATGCTGCAGTGGTGTGTAGAGAGATGGGCTGTGGAGAAGCTTTAAGTGCACCAAAGGGTGCTCACTTTGGAGAAGGATCAGGATACATCTGGATTTCTAATTTACAGTGTACTGGATCAGAGTCTACATTGATGAACTGTAGATTCAATGGATGGAACATTAAAGCTAATCATACTGAAGATGCTGGAGTCATCTGCTCTGGTAAGCTCATCTATGCTTATTCCTTAATTATTATTCATCTTTTCTACCACAGAATTCCAGGATAAATACAATTTTTCTCTCCACATTCAATGTTAAGTCAGTTGGTTGCTTGGTTGCCTGAGTGGGGTGAAGTAATGTATCGTGTTATATGTTGAATTACTAGATGGAATGTACAAAAAGCATTTTGTGGGCAACAGGATTTTTTTTTTTTTTGTTCCAGACAAATACTTTTGTGAAGGAAACACATTAATAGGTTGAGCATTTCATAGACTACATGCATCTTAATAACACTTCGGATGCATTTAGTCATTTTTTTCCTTCTTGTTATTAAATAAAAATGCATTCACTCTTACACAAAATGTACACAAAATGCAAGGAACTTGTGTGAATTTTATGCATGAAACAAACAAAATGTAACTGGTCAAACTATTAACTAATAAACTGTTTAGATTTATAAAGTAATAGGGCAAGAAGCAAAGCAAATATCATTAAAATTGTCCCTTATTAATTCAAGGAGTCAGGCTGGTTGGAGGTTCCCGCTGTTCTGGCAGAGTAGAAGTGCCTCGTGATCGGATGTGGGTTTCAGTGTGTGCTGCTGCCTTTGACCAGCAGGATGCAGAGGTTGTGTGTAGAGAGCTGGACTGTGGGGCTCCTGTACAGGTGCTGGGAGAAGATGCTTTTGGCAAAGGAGATGCTCAGATGTGGACACAAGAGATTCAGTGCAGAGGAAATGAGTCTTATATATCTTTGTGTTCAGCATCACCTCTCAAATACAACTGTACACATGAGAATGACATTGGACTGTTATGTTCTGGTAATGGAGCAAGAGTTTTCAACTTATCAAGATAATCACAAACAAGTATTTACTTATTTATTTTTTAAATGTTTTGCATGTTTCATACTCTTTAACTAAACTCTGTTCTTTGCATAGGTTACACTGACCTCAGACTGGTCAATGGTCCTGACATCTGTTCTGGTCGAGTTGAGCGTCAGTACTTCAGTAAATGGGGCACAGTGTGTGATGCATGCTGGGATATGAGAGCTGCCAGTGTCCTCTGTAGACAGCTGAATTGTGGGATTGCTGTGTCTGTTGTGGGATCAGACTGGTTTGGAGAGGGAAGTGGAGAAATCTGGGCTGATGTGTTTGATTGTGACGGGAATGAAACAAAACTCTCAGAATGTTCCATCTCTTCATGGAGTCGAGCTGAATGTTCTCATAGACGAGATGTTGGAGTCATCTGCTCCAGTGAGTTCATATTACTGGAAGATTCACTGATATTGTGCTGCTGAAGGATTAAAATAAGTATAAATACAGTATTTCATCTCACTATACATGTGTAATTTCGCAACATGTGTAATTTCATTTTAAACTGAAAGAAAACATTCTTGTCATTCATTTTCATTTCTGTTTTTTGTTTTATGTTTTATGTGCATATTATTGATTTTAACACGGAAGAGGATTAGGGCCAAGCAAAAGTAAAAAAAAAAAAAAAAGAATGTCGTGTTAAAAAAAAACTTAAATTCGAAATAAAATGTCGTGAATAAACACGCATTCGATTGTTCATTGCATAGCCTACTGATAACATGACAGAGTTGGATCATTTAGGCAACCTATAGGCTTTCTTTCAATAACAAAGATATATCAGCTTTAGCTAATTATATCGGAATAATAAGTATGCCTAGCATACGAACTTTAAAGAGAACAATTTCGAAATTCTCGATTCCAACTTTTGCCATACGTTTATGGGTATTTGTCCCTTAAGCGCAATAAATCATGTGCGCGTTATGGATGAAACTTCACACCAGACGCGTCGCGTTCTCAAGTTCCCAAAGCGGCAGTGCAAAACAATGAATAATATAATCACCACCATACAGGCAAAAAGTTCACTTCAAGAATAAAAAAAGCGGCGTTGATGCTTTTTACTGAAATGTGCAAACGGAAACACAAAGGACATCTCTACATAAACACAGACTTTATTAAATACAAGAAAAATATTGAAAAATGTGTATGCACATATTTCCAGCCTGTGAAGTCTTAGACCTGTGCTTATATGCACGAATGCTTTATTAATAGTGTTTGTACAGAATTTTATCTTTCAATATTATCCACATTAAGCTTTTTCGTTATGGAGGAAAACGCTTAATCTGCTTATGTGCACATAGTAGGCTATGCTTTATTTGTATAGTGTTTAATGAGTCTTCTTCCACTGTCTACATTAAACCACGTTAAACGTTATTCACGTAATGTCCCATTTATTTATTTATTTTTTGCGAGTAAGCTACATCTTAAAAAGACCCAGCCGCTTGCAAATTCTGTTTAAAGTTCGTAGGTTATTTGGTTATATTAATCAGCTAAAGCTGATAGTATTTCTTTCTTATTAAAATAAAGCCTAAAGCTTGATTAAGTGCTCCAGCTCTGTCATGTCATCAGTATGCAATGAACATGACACTGATCGAATGTTTATTTTTGACATTTTATTTCCATTTTTTACCTTCGAAACACAACGACTCTGTTCTCGAAAATTAATGATTTTATTCTATTTTATTCTGATTGTATTTCGACTTTTTTCTCGAAATTTAACGAGTTTAATCTCGCATTATGACTTTAATCTCGAGATGTTTTTATTTATTTATTTATTTATTTATTGCTTGACCCTATCCTCTTCCATAATTTAAAGTATATTCACAAATTTGAAATATTTTAGTAAAACATAAGATATTCACTCTAGATTCCTCTCTGGCTGTTCATGATGGTCTGGTGCGGTTGTCTGGAGAGAGACAGTGTGAGGGGGAGGTGGAAGTTTCCATCCATCAGGTCTGGAGGAGAGTTCTGCTGGACTCCTGGAGTCTCACTGAATCCTCTGTGGTCTGCAGACAGCTGGGCTGTGGCTCTGTGCTGAACTTCTCCGGCTCCTCTTCATCCAGTCCTGAACACAGTCATGAGTGTGTGACGGGCTTCCAGTGCTCTGGGAGTGAAGCTCATCTGGGGAATTGCAGCTCTCCACAAACTCTCAACTGCAGCTCCACACAACAGCTGTCAATCACCTGCCTTGGTGAGAAGAGCAACATCTGGGCAGATTCTTCAGTTGTTAGTGATCACTAATGTGTTTCTCTTTCTCTGAATATCAGGTCACAGGTCCATCAGGCTGGTGGGTTCTGGGGGAGACTGTGCAGGGAGGCTGGAGGTTTTTCACAGCGGCTCATGGGGGACAGTGTGTGATGACTCCTGGGATATTAAAGATGCCCATGTGGTGTGCAGACAGCTGCAGTGTGGAGTGGCCCTCAGTAACCAGCAGGTACCAGCCTGGTTTGGTCCTGGTTCTGGACCCATATGGCTGGATGAGGTGGAGTGTGAGGGGAATGAGACGTCCCTGTGGAGCTGCTCTTCTCCAGGCTGGGGAAAACATGACTGTCAACACAAGGAGGATGTAGGAGTCGTGTGCTCAGGTAAATGGTAAACAATAAGTTAAATAATAACTTGACAATATTTTAAACATTTCAATAACCTATGTGACTGATGATATTATTGCATTGCACATACAGTATACCTTGGCACTGGAACACATTGTATTTTTCTTTTTTATTCCCAAATATATTCCTTAAAGCACTAAAATAACCATTAATGAAACCATTAAGGAACTATAATTGTTAAGAGGAATTAGAATCAGAATTGTAAAATTCTTTGATTTCCTCTTCTTAATTATCAGATATAAGTTATATGTGAGAGTTGAGGTTGATTCTCATCCTTTTCCATCTAGAGTTTAAAGAGTTCAGGTTAACTGAGGGCTGTGAAGGGAATGTGGAGGTTTTCTACAATGGATCCTGGGGAAATTTATGTTACAATAAGATGGACAGAGACACAGCGAGTCTGATCTGTCAGGAGCTGAACTGTGGAAGATCTGGCAGTGAACCCAATTATTCAGAGGGACTGAAGTCTCATAACTGGCTTGATTATTTTAATTGTCGACGTCATGATTCCACTATATGGCAGTGTCCATCTTCACCCTGGGGACTGAATGACTGTGATAATGAAGTGGTCAATATCACCTGCTCTGGTAAAATAGTATTTAACTGACTTAAAATAGTTTGAAGTGGTCATGTTTGTTTTAATATGATTTTTAAAAAAATAATTTAGTAATAAATGAACTTTTAACTATTATCTCAGAGGAACAGACTCGTGAATCTCCTCAGAGTCTTCTGACGTGTTCAAACTCACCATCTCCTCACCAGAGACAGTGTTCAAGTAAGTTTATTTTTATTAAAAAAATGTTACATTTTTGTTCATTTAAGCCTGTTTTCCTAATTAATTATTAAATTCCTGTTTAAATGCTCATATTTTATTTGCATTTAAAATCATAATCAAATTCATAATTCTAATCATACATTTAAAGTAATCTTTGTTCCATTTCAGTGTGTTTTGTTGAGTGCTGAATCTGGTCAGTGATGTTGATGTGTGTGATTTAGATCATGTTCCTCTCAGACTGAGTGGAGGGGAGGGCCGGTGCTCTGGGAGGCTGGAGGTGTATCATAACGCTGTGTGGGGCTCAGTCTGTGATGATCTGTGGGACATCAGCGATGCTCAGGTGGTCTGCAGGCAGCTGGGTTGTGGAGCAGCACTGAGGGCTGATGGGAATTCAGTCTTTGGTGCTGGTGAAGGTGTTGTGTGGCTGAACAGAGTCGAGTGCAGAGGGAATGAGATTCACCTGTGGGACTGTCCTCTCTCCCTGAAGAACCACACTGACTGCTCCAAAAAATATCACGCTGGACTCACCTGTGCAGGTCACAGCAAAACACTGACCAATATTAGTCATTTTTACATCATTTTAGTGGTAATAATATTTGTGTATTTAAACCAATCATTTGATTTTGTTTGTGTTTTTTGACAGATTTGTCAGTGTCCACTACTCCTGCCACAACATCACCATCTTCTCCTCCAGTTTCTCAGACAGTGAGCTCAACATCATCTTCTCCTCTAGTTTCTCAGACAGTGAGCTCAACATCAGTCTCTCGTCCACAAACTCCTCCGTCTCTTTCTGTGCTTGTGATTGTACTGGGAGTTGTGCTCTTACTGCTCTTAGTGCCACTGCTTATACTGATTCAGCAGAACAGAGTGATGAGGAGAGGTAGGAGAGATCCAGAGACTGTCATATTGTGTCTTATTCAGTGTGTGATCAGTCATGTGTTGTGAACTGACAGCAGGTTTGTCTCTCTACACTCACAGCTCTCTCTAAGAGGAGACACAGGAGCACGACTGAGGCCGTTTATGAGGAGATTCATCACAGACACAATCGCTTCACTCAGAGGGGTGAGACATGAGCCCTGAATCTTATTTAATATGATGAATTAATAAGAGAGTCTGTCAGACACTTGATGTTCATCTATTATTAGTCCTGTTAAACCTCCTGCAGAAAACCACAGAGCTGCAGGTGTGTGTGTGTGTGTGTGTTTCTTCCTGTGTGTATTTCTGGAAGGCAGTGAGGAATGGGTTCATGTGAGGATACATGTGTGTTTACTAATAGGCCTCTAAAACATGAGATTTCTGCCTCTAATGCTTTTAAAATGTAAGTAATTAATATTTGTGGTGTTTTGTCAGTAAAATAATGCTTTATGATCCAAAGAAAGAAAATGAGGATTCAGTCTGTTTGTAATGATGAACATGTTTCTGACTGTTCTGCTCCTTTAACAGGGAGTCTCATCTCTGAAGAACTGCATTCTGGGTATGAAGATGCTGATGAGCTTCTCTCAGGTTAGAGAGCTGAAGTATATTCATTCCATATTCCACTCAAAAAAATAAATAAATGTAATTAACAAATTGTATTAATTATTTGTCTGACTAAAGTACTATTTAAATTCTGCTGTTTACTTCTACATTAACTTTCTGTTCTCCTTATTAGAAAAAGAGTTCAAAAATGCATATTATGATGATGTCACCAACAGCAGTGGCATGAAAGGTCAGCGACCTTTTGAAACTGAACACATGATTCATTACCAAATTATTAATATGACCTGCAACAAGAACATATTTTTGGCTTTTGTATCCAAACATATTCTGTGTTGTTGCAGAAGAGATGAAGGAAATCACACCGGGAGAATATGATGATGTCATCACTGATGGACTCAAACCAGATCGTGAGACAGGTGCCGCTCTAATATTCTATTATAGTAAAAAAAAAAAAAAAAAAAAACAATATTAAAGGGTACATAACACACACAGTTTCAGCCAATCTCAAGTTAACCTTGAGTATCTATAGAGTAATATTGCATCCTTCATATCTCCGAAAAGTCTTTAGTTTTATCATATACCGACTCTTTCCGGAAAAAAAAACGAGCTCCTGGAGGCATGCTGTGGACAGAGCTAAAGAGTCACGAGCACACGCAGCGATTGTCTGCAAGCTTTGACATCATTATAAATAAAAAGCGAACAAAAACGTTCATGTTGTTTACATTATATGCACTTAAGCGCCAACTGCCAACAAAACACAGACATTTGATGCAGTTTTACTCACCGTCCCCGATCTGCAAATCCAGCGTCGAACTGGGACTCATTTACAAAATATTTGTCACCGAAATTCCGGGAAAAAACAAAAAAAATACGTGCACAACTCTGTTGCTGTCCGGAAAAACAAACTGCATCCACTGTTCCCTTAACGCTGGGTTCTTTGGGAAACTGAAAATGGTTATCTTTCCATCATAACCAAAAACACTCTTCTTTGGTGACGTTGTTGAAAAAATCTCTTGGCTTTCGTAACCCGAATGAAGCGTGTTGACGGGCGTGGTCTTGCTCTTGCTCTGGGTGATGTGTGCACGCTTATCAGGGATCAGTGCCCTAAAGGGAATCCCGCCCTTTAGTATGTAATACAGGGCCATACTTGAAAAAAAAAAACTTTCTTTTAACTTTTAATCCTTTAACAATGTAAATAAGCTTTAGAAATGGCGTTAGAGTGTGTTTGAATGTGATATTGTGTTAACTTTGTAGAAAACACACCTGAAAGCTATGATGATGTCATCACCAGTTGACAGTACTCTGATATTAAAAAAGGTGTTTTTAATTTTTAAATACATAATAATCATCTGCTCAAGCTCGTCACAGACAATATTTTTTAAATAACTGTCTTAAAGTTATATATTTTGGCTTATATTTTCATGTGTAGTGGAGGCACCAGAGAGTTATGATGATGTCATCATTATTGGACAGAGCTCTCAAGCGGTAACAGGTGAGTTGCACAAGACATGTTTTTTAAGTTTCTTGTTATTTATTTCTACTTATTTTTATTTATTTATTGTATGTTTCATTTCTGTTGCTTTAGATGTTTTGTGAATTACTTTTTCTTTTTAGTAGACTGTCTGTTTACTGTATCTTGTTTGAAAATGTACTTTATTGCTTTGCTCTACCTTGAGTTGCTGTTTTCTTAAGTGTTTTATTTTTGTGATATATGTGTTCCCTGTAATCTTTGTTCAATAGAAAAGGTGAGGTTTCATTATCACCTTAACATATATGATTACATGAGAGTTTGACATATGTGTATTTAAATAATCATTAAAGGGAAAAAGGGATCCAATAAATGAGATAAAGTGTTTTATAAATTAGTGTGACATTTTTATGTCATTTCTGTTGACCAGAAGGAGTTCAGGAGGAGTATGATGATGTGATGAGTGTCACCGAAGATATGAGAAACCTGTTAAGTAAGTTATTGTAACATTTTTGTTCTCTATATTCTAACACTTTTTTTTTTTTTTTTAAATATTCTCATATTTTTCCATGTTTATAACATATTTAAATATTTATTTAAATAAATAAATAACATGACTTTAAATATTCATGACTTATTTTTTTTTATTTAAGATGTTAAATAATTTAATGTTTTGTTTTTTAAAAAACAGATTATGATGATGTGGGGGAGGACTCAGTAAAAGAGGGAGGGGCTGTTATGACTGAATGACCACACCCACTGCCTCGGTTCAACAAGTTTGAACATTCAAGAGTCAAGAGTGATAATTCTGTGTGAAATCTCAGGTTTTATGTTATTTGTTTATTCTGTAATGAAACAGCTAAATGCTTTTTTTTGACATTTTAGTTACACACACACACACACACACACACACACACATATATATATATATATATATATATATATATATATATATATATATATATATATATATATAAAATATGTTTTTCAGGTGGCTCCATAACTATAATCCTATGCCACAACATTGATGCAGTGAGATTATTGACAGCCGGAGCGCTCCCTCTATAGGACAATTATGGTAATAGCTATTTCCATTTAGCAGACACGTTCTCCAGCAGACGCTCCCAATTTTTCTTTTGAATTTAGTCATTCTCCTAATGTTTTCAATCCATCCTGTCTCCACCATAGCCCACCCAGGAGTTACCTTCCCACCTACCAATAATAAAACCTTTGCTTTTTGACCAATTAACTCTAGCAGAAGAGGCTTTTTCATATATTCCAACAGTTTGATTTAAGGTTGTAATATCTTCTTGACTTGTAATAAAACAGTTATGTTGTCTGCATACGCTGATAAAAATAATTAAAAATTATCACTTGAATTAATTACAATTTCTTTAAGATTCCTCCTCAATCTGCACAACAAAGGTTCAATAACCAAACTATTGCCTGCAAAGTGGACAACCCTGCATAATGCCTCTCGACACAGGTTTTGGTTCAATTAATCAACCACCTGCCTTGACCATAACAGAAACATTACAATATAATAACGGAATGTAAGATATAAATCTGTCACAAAACCCAAAATATCTTCACACATTAAAAAGATATTCATGATTAACTTGATCAAATGCTTTTTCCTGATCGGTGACAGAACTCCAAAATTAACATGATTAAACTGATTAATATTAATTATATCCTGTAATAAAAAAGATCATCCATTATAGATCTTTCAGGTATGCAATATGTTTGATCATTATGAACATTAATGTGTTCTGATAAACATTTTGGAAAATATTTTATAGTCAGTAGATGCTGGTCTCTAGTTTTTGTCCTTTTTTTGGAAGCAGAGACGAGACTACAACTTATGGGAAGAGTTTTGCTTCTAATGCAGTCTAACAATGCTTCATAAAAAAAATTGTCCTATTATATCTGAGAATTGTTGATAAAAGTCTACAGGTAATCTATCAATACCTGGAGAAGCCAATATGTAACTGATGAATTGCTTCTGTAAGTTCTTTAATTAAAGTGTCCAGTGCCTTTTTTGTTCATCCCCAAGTTGAAATCATCACAGCTCTCAGCACTGTTTATAAAAGTCTCACGTTATCTTTCTCATTTCATCTGGATTTGATGTTACTGATCCATCCTGACGACGAAAATGACACATCTGTTTTTTAAAAGAAAATAACGTCAAATAATGTGCCTTGTTGTACGTACCCCGGTATATTTAGCCCCATTGTACTCTATTTCTTCTCTGTAAAGATAATTTTATAATGATTTTAATCAACATAAGATTAAATATATATATGACATACATTGCTCATCATTAAAAACGTCTTGACTGAACAACCTGGAAGTGCAGTCGCCATTTTGTGAATATGCATGAGGTGTAATTATCATAATGAAGTTGTACTGAATACAATTTACAATTATGTTTTTACTAAGAATGCAATTACAGAGCTCTACAACTGCATTACTATTAAGAATTCCAATTAAAGAGCTCTGTAATTCAGTTCTTAGTAACAATTGAATTAGAGAGCTCTCTAGTTCTATAGCCTACAATCAATCATTTGAATAAATGAAATCTAACCTATTTTCTATTTTTCCATTATATATTTTTTTTGTCTTGTAATTTGCGCCGTGGGCTGTACCATTAGCACGGGGTTGTGGCCGCGGACTAGGCTATCATCTCATTGATGTAACTGTTGTATTTACACTAGCCTACATGAATGCTGAGGAGTAGTTTAAAAAAAAAAAAAAAAGCAGCAGCGCTTGTCAAGATCCTTCGATATGGCAACTAGTAAATACGCTAAGTTTCTTCATGCTAGCGTGCGTGGAAGTATTTAAACCACGTGTGTTACAACTTACTCCGCGATTAATATTAATCATATCATAATCAAATATAATTTATTGTTACTATCTTACTGTAAATCTATATTAATATTATGGAATATCCTTAAATGCTTTCAGAATCTATACTTTTTAAAGTAATTATGTTTCTGTATTTTTATAAAATATATTTTTATATTAACATAGGCTTTTAATGACAGTATATTTATTGAACAATAATTAATTATTTTATTTATCAAAATAAACAGAACATAGTACAAATTTTGCTAAAGTGATTCTTTTCAACAAGTATTAACCTAGACATTATTAAAAACATATTATTTTAGCTAAAGTATTTGTATGAATACTGTGCCTTTTACCCCATCTCTCATGTAGTGACACAAGGACAAGACTCTTGTCTGCTCTTCCTTACAATAAGAAGTGTTTTGCTGCCATCTGCTGGATTAATTACTCATTTCAGTATTGAACACATCTACAAACTACAAATTTCCTAATTAAATTCTAAAACCATATCTTTGGAATATAAACCAATTTATATTTACAAATCTTGTCTTGAGTCCTGTTCATTTTATAACGTATTAACTTACTGTTAATTGTGCACTTGGTTAGAACATCATAACAGTGTAAAATCCACTTAATGTTATGCACTTTTGTCCCAAAAAATAACTTTAAAATGTTCAATTCAGTATTTAGAAAAATAGAGTGATCAGCCAGTCATCAGTGTTGTATGTTGTGTGTGCAGATCCAGCTTTGATGCTGAATATAACCTGCAGTGTTTCTCTATCAATCTCTTTAAGTTTAGTGTGACTTTATCTCCACGCTGACATATGACTGACACGAGTCTGTCCTCAGTGAAGTGTCTCTTCACGCTGGAGGAGGAGTCCCGCTCATCAGCGCTCACACTTTATTGATATATATGGAGAAAATAAAAATGCTGCTTTCTGATTTGTCACTGAATGTGTTTGATGATTTCCTCTCAGTGGCGTACACAAGGGGAGAGGGGTTTGAGCCCCTTTGATCGCGAAAGTGAAAGTGCTCTTTGCGGTCACATCGCGGTGCCCCCGCGTTTCCATTTCTTCTCCCCCAGAACGCGATTTCTACCGAGGGGGATTCACAACCTACCCCCACCCCGCCCCAGCCCTCACGGAGGTCTGTGCACGCCACTGTTTCCTCTGTTGTGTCTAATAAGGTAACAGTGAGTGTCATTGGCAGCTGTGAGAGTCTCTCTCTCTTTAGGGGACTGACAGGAGCCAGTTTCTTCAGTGTGTTTCAGGGAGCAGAAGGAGGAACTTTAGTACCGAATTTATTAGTCTTTTATGCAAACAAAGGGGGATGGAGAGCTGTCTGACACTTATTTTACTGTCTTCAGTGGTTACTCTTATTACAGCTTGTAAGTACACTCAGAGTCAGATCTTTTTTATTTTTTATTTATAAAGCATGCTATAGCTATTGGATACATTAATTTAAATTTATTTTAAGTTTATTTACATGTGATTATGCAGTTATATGTCACTTTCATAATTTCTGTATGGTTATTATTGTATTGATGTATGCTCATTTAATGATGTTTCTCTTATGGGCAGATCAATATGTGAGGCTTGTGAATGGTGACAGTCGCTGTGCTGGTAGAGTGGAGGTTCTTCATGATGGTCAGTGGGGAACAGTGTGTATTACTAGTTGGGATATGACTGATGCTGCAGTGGTGTGTAGAGAGATGGACTGTGGGGAGGCTTTACAAGCACCAGGATATTCTTACTTTGGACGAGGATCAGGAAAAATCTGGATGGATGAAGTGCAGTGTAGAGGATCAGAGTCAACACTGAAGGACTGTGAATCAAGAGGATGGGGTGAACATAACCGCTATTGTGGCGATCATAACTCTGATGCTGGAGTCATATGCTCACGTAAGCAGTTTCATACACCTCATTGTTGCATCACCTATCACCATTTCTTCTATTAACACAATATGCAAAATAATAAACAAAATTAGAAGCTATTTATAAACTATGAACTTATGACTAATTGTTAAATTGTCATTTGAGATGACACAGTTTACTATTTTCATTATTAATTAAATTGAAGGAAAGGTTTAATCAGTCACAGGTTTTGTTTGTTCGTAACAGTCACAGTAAGACAGATTCACTCAATATGATTCTAATTAAAGTGTTTTTATGTGTTTTATCAGAAACCATAAACTATGGACAATTTACAAGACTTGCTGATGGAACTCACCTGTGCTCTGGGAGATTAGAGGTTCTTCAGGGGAACACATGGTACACAGTGTGTGCTGCTGCCTTTGACCAGCAGGATGCAGAGGTTGTGTGTAGAGAGCTGGACTGTGGGATTCCTGTACAGGTGCTGGGAGAAGATGCTTTTGGCAAAGGAGATGCTCAGATGTGGACACAAGAGATTCAGTGCAGAGGAAATGAATCACTCATTAGATTGTGTCCAACTTCACAAGACATTCTGTGTTCTCAAGAAAACAATGTGGGACTGATATGTTCTGGTAAAACTTCAATATTTATCCTGTCAGTGGAGAAATCTGAACCCATTTGTTAAATACTAAAATGTAATTATTGAATCTGTTTCATTAAGCTTTGACTATGTCTTTTTCTTTTTCCAGGTTACACTGACCTCAGACTAGCCAATGGTCCTGACATCTGTTCTGGTCGAGTTGAGCGTCAGTACTTCAGTAAATGGGGCACAGTGTGTGATGCATGCTGGGATATGAGAGCTGCCAATGTCCTCTGTAGACAGCTGAATTGTGGGATTGCTGTGTCTGTTGTGGGATCAGGCTGGTTTGGCGAAGGAAGTGGTGAAATCTGGGCTGATGTGTTTGATTGTGACGGGAATGAAACAAAACTCTCAGAATGTTCCATCTCTTCATGGAGTCGAGCTGAATGTTCTCATAGACGAGATGTTGGAGTCATCTGCTCTAGTGAGGGGATTTTATTGAAATAAATGTTTTTAAATTATCTATATAAATGACCTTGCAATATCTTAATAAAGTGTCTCATCTTTCACTCAGATTCCTCTCTGGCTGTTCATGATGGTCTGGTGCGGTTGTCTGGAGAGAGACAGTGTGAGGGGGAGGTGGAAGTTTCCATCCATCAGGTCTGGAGGAGAGTTCTGCTGGACTCCTGGAGTCTCACTGAATCCTCTGTGGTCTGCAGACAGCTGGGCTGTGGCTCTGTGCTGAACTTCTTTGGCTCCTCTTCATCCAGTCCTGAACACAGTCATGAGTGTGTGACGGGCTTCCAGTGCTCTGGGAGTGAAGCTCATCTGGGGAACTGCAGCTCTCCACAAACTCTCAGCTGCAGCTCCACACAACAGCTGTCAATCACCTGCCTTGGTGAGAAGAGCAACATCTGGGCAGATTCTTCAGTTGTTAGTGATCACTAATGTGTTTCTCTTTCTCTGAATATCAGGTCACGGGTCCATCAGGCTGGTGGGTTCTGGGGGAGACTGTGCAGGGAGGCTGGAGGTTTTTCACAGCGGCTCATGGGGGACAGTGTGTGATGACTCCTGGGATATTAAAGATGCCCATGTGGTGTGCAGACAGCTGCAGTGTGGAGTGGCCCTCAGTAACCAGCAGGTACCAGCCTGGTTTGGTCCTGGTTCTGGACCCATATGGCTGGATGAGGTGGAGTGTAAGGGGAATGAAACATCCCTGTGGAGCTGCTTTTCTCCAGGCTGGGGAAAACATGACTGTCAACACAAGCAGGATGTAGGAGTCGTGTGCTCAGGTAAACAGTAAACAATAATTTCAATAATAACATTTAATAGCTTACATATGGGACTGATGGTTAGAGGTATCCAGGTATTGCGTTTCCCGACTCCAGAGTCATTATGCAGGTCATTATGCGGATCTTCTGTCTTCTTAGATGTGAATCACAGCATTATTCATGAAGATTCACACCTCCATGCATATTGTGTTTCTTGACAAAAAGTGTCTTACAAAATTTTAATTAATATATTTTTTTTATATGAACGAGTAGGCAGGATAATTTTACATCATTTTGAAGGAAAAAATTCTAGTCTACAACCTCCAATACACAGAAGTCTTGTGAACACAGATTTAATATTAGTTTTTTGGCATTATTTCAGTGACTTAAGTTTTTTGTTTTTTATCAATAACCACGCATAAATGTTATTCCTTAAAAAATACAAACATGTACATTCATGTTGCTCACATATTATGGTAGCCTAGTTTGTGCTGAATACAGTGTAATGACACTTTTGCCATTAATATGTTTTAGAACAACTGAAAAAATCACAAATGGCAAGTCATGTCAAAACTTCTCCAGGGCCCCAAATCAGACTCCAGAGGGTTAACAGCAGTGTTAATCAACTGAGAAGTGATACTTATTCAGATGTAGTTTCGTCATCGAAAAATCGATTTTGTTGCCCAGCACCAGACAAAATACAATATCGAAACAGTATGTTTCCTCTTCTTGGCTCCTCAACAGCTCTGCTGAAACACACAGCATGACTATTGTGGTCTAATTCCTAAATGGATGATTCTAATGAACATTTATTCATTTGGCAGACGCTTATATCCAAAGCGACTTACAAGTGAGGAATACAACAAGTGAGTCGTCATGACGAGGCAAATAGACAAGAAGTGCTCATAATACAAGTTATAGGCATTTCTCAGAGTATCATAAGCTACAATAGAGAGGGATTAGAGGAAGTGAAAGGATAAGAATAAGAAGTTTTTTTTTATGATGAGGTTAAGAGCTCACGAAAGAGATGAGTTTTCAGCTGTTTTAGTGAATCAAAGACATGCATTTTATGCATTTTACAACTTGTTTATATGTATATATTATTGAAATTGTCTCATCATTTGGAAGTTGTTTCAAATATCTATTCCTTAAAAGCACTAAAAAATTGTTAATGGAACTGTTAAGGAGCTGAAAAATGAAATAGTTACATTCTTTAAATTCATTGGTGCTCATTTTCCCCCTATCTAGAGTTTAAAGAGATCAGGTTAACTGAGGGCTGTGAAGGGAATGTGGAGGTTTTCTACAATGGATCCTGGGGTAATGTGTGCTGGAACCAGATGGAAAGAGACACAGCAAGTCTGATCTGTCAAGAGCTGAACTGTGGAAGATCTGGTGTTGTGTCTGATTCTACAACAAGAGTGGAATCAGCTCCTAACTGGCTGGATAAAGTGAAATGTCGCCCACATGATTCAAATCTGTGGCAGTGTCCATCTTTACCCTGGGGACTGAATGACTGTGACAGAGATGAAGTGGCCAAAATCACCTGCTCAAGTGAGATGATATTTAAATGATTTAATATGGTCTGAGTTGTCATTTTTCTTTAAACAAGTTTATATATAATGAGAGTAAACTGTTTCTGAAAATCAAACTAATGGAAAGAGCCTTAAATTATTTATGAGGTTTAAATTGTTTTCACATAGATGATATGTTTCACTGAGAGATGTTGTGACTCTTGTATCCTAAAATTCAGTTCTCTTCATTTTATAATCTCAGTGGAGAAAAGTTATGAATCTCCTCAGAGTCGTCTGACATGTTCTACCTCACCATCTCCTCACCAGAGACAGTGTTCAAGTAAGTTTTATGATAGTAAGTTTGTTACATTTTTGTTAATGTAAGCCAGTTTTTTTTTTTCATTATAAATTATTGAAATAAGAATTTATAACGAAACAATTTGCATTTAAAATCATAATCAAATTCAAAAATCTTATCATACATTTAAAGCCATCTTTGTTCAGTTTCATTGTGCGTTTTGTTGTGAAAGGCAAGCTGAAGCTGGTCAGTGATGTTGATGTGTGTGATTCAGATCATGTTCCTCTCAGACTGAGTGGAGGGGAGGGCCGGTGCTCTGGGAGGCTGGAGGTGTATCATAACGCTGTGTGGGGCTCAGTCTGTGATGATCTGTGGGACATCAGCGATGCTCAGGTGGTCTGCAGACAGCTGGGTTGTGGAGCAGCACTGAGGGCTGATGGGAATTCAGTCTTTGGTGCTGGTGAAGGTGTTGTGTGGCTGAACAGAGTCGAGTGCAGAGGGAATGAGATTCACCTGTGGGACTGTCCTCTCTCCCTGAAGAACCACACTGACTGCTCCAACAAAGATCACGCTGGACTCACCTGTGCAGGTCACAGAAAACACTGAGCAATATTAGTCATTTTTACATCATTTTAGTGATAATAATATCTGCATGATTGTGAATGTGTCTGTGTCTGTTTTAACAGATTTGTCAGACTGGTCAGTGTTCACTACTCCTGCCACAACAACATCTTCTTCTCCTCCAGTTTCTCAGACAGTGAGCTCAACATCAGCTTCTCCTCCACAAACTCCTCCAGCAGCGTCTCTCTCTGTGCTTGTGATTGTACTGGGAGTTTTGCTCTTACTGCTCTTAGTGTCACTGCGTATACTGATTCAGCTGAAAAGAGTAGTAAGGAGAGGTAGGAGAGATCCAGAGATTTAAAATGGACTGTTTCAAAGTGGAAAAGTGTTCTATGGTCAGACGAGTCCAAATTTGACATTCTTGTTGGAAATCACAGACACCTCCGGGCTAAAGAGGAGAGAGACCTTCCAGTGTGTTATCAAAATTCAGTTCAAAAGCCAGCATTTCTGATGGTATGGGGTGCATAAGTGCATACAGTATGGGTAGCTTGCATGTTTTGGAAGGCACTATGAATGCTGAAAGGTAGGGATGCACCGATACCATTTTTTAAGGACCGAGTACGAATACCGATACTTTTTTCTAGTACTCGCCGATACTGATACCTATACATTTATTAATTTCCCTCTCTCTCTTTTTTTTTTGATGTTGCAGTTTTCCAAGCACAACACAGTGAGACTAATGAATGTTGGACAGCATCTTTATAATTACTCTAATGAAAAAAGTAATCATTTTTAGATGCTTGTCACAAACTTAAAGAACAAAATGTTTTTAAGGGCATAATTGCCAATATATTGTTGTTGTTATATGAAAAAAATTACAAACAATACAACAAATACTATAGAGATAAAATTAAATAAACTTGTTTTTCAGATACAGTAGGTTTATTTACCATGTATACATTTATTTAACATATTTTGTTGTTTTATTAACATTAATGACAAATATAGGCTACGTTCCCTTTAAGACCGAATCCATGGATACTGACACATATACTGTTTTTACCCAAATGTTTGTCCACTTAAGCCTTAACCGACTGTATTTACGTGAGATACTCAACACGACATTTTGACAACTATGTGTGCATTTGACCATTCAGGCACGAGGAGAACTGATCGTACTGTCTGAGAGAACTGAGAGAGAGCTTCTGGTATGTGTCATTCAGCGCGATTTCGCCTATCCGCCTTCACTAATCGATAACGAAAGCATGTAGTTCGCAAAGTGTGTGTTGTCCTCATTAATTTTGAAGCATTTCCACACCTCTGAGGCTGATATTGTTTCTGCTGCTGCTGCCACTGTTGCCTTGGAAAATTCTGTCAGTTACGTCACGTGAGGTATCGGTCTTTGGTATCGGGGGTATTTTTATGAGTATGAGTACAAGTACTTGAGCTTGGTATCGGTGCATCCCTACTGAAAGGTATATACAGGTTTTAGAGCAACATATGCTCCCCTCCAGACGACGTCTAGCCTATTTCAGGGAAGGCCTTGTGTATTTCAGCAGACCCCTGCAGTCCAGGGGTCTCATTTATAAAACTTTGCATAGATTTCATCCTAAAAAAAATCAGATTTATAAAACCATGCGTACGCCAGATCCTGCGCACAAATCCCTTTATAAATCCCAGTCAGTGGAAGATTGTGCGTATGTGCATCTCCACCCTGTCTCCTCCCCGAAATCACCATATATGGAGCTTATGATGCCTAGTTTTACTATGCATAACCTCATCTGCATATCATTTCCATGCATATTCCCATCCATGTGACAAAATGGTTTTGTGCCATACACATTACATTGCTAAAATCATCCAATATTCTTATGTTTTAGAATAAATATATCAAAATATGCATACAAATAAAATTGTATTAAATACTTAAGATAAAGGTTTTAGAATAGAGTCGATTCATTCATTTCCACTGGCCAAATAGTATTTTAATTGTTTTAAACAATTAGAATCAAATTCATGCAGTTTTGCTGATAAGGTGAACATGTCTTTTAGGAAGTTTATAGGCTATATTTTTTAGTGTAAACGGATATGCCTACTTATTTATTGCAGTGTAAATACAATTGTCTTTCTCGGCGCTTCACTGAAGTATTTTAAAAAGGAAACGTGCAAATCTTACCGTTTTCCTCAAATTATATCCTTCATATACAGTGGTAATTGTTTGAAGATCCTTCACATGACATCAACACCTCCTGCATCTGTGGTTATACAGTAAGGGTGCTTTCACACCTGCCTCATTTAATGGGTGCTTTCACACCTGCCTCATTTAGTTCGGTTGAATCGTACCAGAGTTCGTTTCCCCCTTTGGTGCGGTTCGTTTGGGCAGGTGTGAAAGCAGCAATCGCACTCGGGTGCGCACCAAAAGCGGACCAAACAAGCGTACCGAGACCTGCTTGAAGAGGTGGTCTCGGTACGCTTTCAAACGAACTCTGGAGCGGTTCGCTTGAGATGTGAAAGCAATCCGACCCAGTTAACGGACCAACGAACCATATGATATCATTTTCATAACGGAAAATGTGATATAAAAAGCAGTTAATGTCTGATTCTGTGAGTGAGCACATTATTTACCATATCTGAAAACCAACGAGCGCCTCTGTTGTGTAATTACACTTCTCCGTGCGAGAATGCTGTCCCGACGAAGTCTCAATTCCCGCTCTGCTTCATTATAAAATTCAAATGGTCTCTCTCGACAGACACACGGACAACAGGTCGCCTACTAGACAGCGCTGGGAAATCCAGAGACGGAGAGAGAGAGAGAAAGAGCGCGGGTTTGAATTTGCCGCAGCAAATATGAATGGAGTATATAATTTAACTGCGGGAGAGACGGCCACATTTATAAAGTGTTTGTGTGTTTCTCGACAGTTACAAATAAAGCCAAAATAAGCTCATGGAGCTAGCTTGTCAATCATTATTTTGATGGATGACGCAGCGGAAACTCTGACCAATGAGAGGACAGTATTACTCGCATGTGACTTGGCTCAACGCATTTTGGTACGCTTTGAAATGTTGCTATGTGAAAGCAAACCGAACCAAGAAGAAAATGCAACATTGTAACAAATTTAGTCCCTGTTTCGGAACAAAACAAGCGATCCATAGGTGTGAAAACACCCTTAGTTCGGTTGAATCGTACCAGAGTTCGTTTCCCCCTTTGGTGCGGTTCGTTTGGGCAGGTGTGAAAGCAGCAATCGCACTCGGGTGCGCACCAAAAGCGGACCAAACAAGCGTACCGAGACCTGCTTGAAGAGGTGGTCTCGGTACGCTTTCAAACGAACTCTGGAGCGGTTCGCTTGAGATGTGAAAGCAATCCGACCCAGTTAACGGACCAACGAACCATATGATATCATTTTCATAACGGAAAATGTGATATAAAAAGCAGTTAATGTCTGATTCTGTGAGTGAGCACATTATTTACCATATCTGAAAACCAACGAGCGCCTCTGTTGTGTAATTACACTTCTCCGTGCGAGAATGCTGTCCCGACGAAGTCTCAATTCCCGCTCTGCTTCATTATAAAATTCAAATGGTCTCTCTCGACAGACACACGGATAACAGGTCGCCTACTAGACAGCGCTGGGAAATCCAGAGACGGAGAGAAAGAGAAAGAGAAAGAGCGCGCGTTTGAATTTGCCGCAGCAAATATGAATGAAGTATATAATTTAACAGCGGGAGAGACGGCCACATTTATAAAGTGTTTGTGTGTGTGTCTCGACAGTTACAAATAAAGCCAAAATAAGCTCATGGAGCTAGCTTGTCAATCATTATTTTGATGGATGACGCAGCGGAAACTCTGACCAATGAGAGGACAGTATTACTCGCATGTGACTTGGCTCAACGCATTTTGGTACGCTTTGAAATGTTGCTATGTGAAAGCAAACCGAACCAAGAAGAAAATGCAACATTGTAACAAATTTAGTCCCTGTTTCGGAACAAAACAAGCGATCCATAGGTGTGAAAACACCCTTAGATATTATCATTGGACCTTTTCAAACTGGACAACGGACCGTTCGACCACCAAATCCAGCAGTGTCTTCCATAATATCCAAGTTAAGTGTGCATCGATCGTCGTTCTCGCTAAAATATTTTGTATAACATCTGCAGTGTAGTTTAAAGAGGAATTATTATGCTCCTAGCGCTCCTCGCTGTCATTAAAGCAGCGTCACAGGAAAAGTGATCTAAAGTAGCACATCTACTATGTAAATTCATATCACTTTTGATTAACTTCTCCGTAATGACTGCGTTATGTAATTTCAGTGCTTATCGCTATTCACTATTAGTGAAAGTGAAACATTAATGTAAATATGTATATCAAAATGAAAACGTGAGTTTCCATGCGAGTTTAAATCATTCTTTTATTCATTTAAACTGTTATTGTGAACACATTAACTGTATTTATGATTATGACTCATAAATAGGATTTATAGTGGTTTTCCTTCATCTGCCGTCAGTCCCTCAGCTCACCATCGGTGTCGCCAAACTGCGCTGTCTCCAAAATGTTCGTACGCACAGCTCAAAGTTTGCTTAAAGGTGCGCACATTCTCCCGTCAAGTTTGTTTTTTTATAGATCACAACCTTTGCGTGGGAACTGGCGTACGCACGTTTCCAGCCCCGTTTTGTGCGTACGCACGGTTTATAAATGAGACCCTAGATCTTTCACCTATAGGGAAAAATACATCAAATACGATCACAAACTCTTCAGCAGCTGGAAACTTATATCAGGCAAGAATGGGACCAAATTTCAACACCAAAACTCCAGAAACTCAAAACCTCGATGCGCAGACATTTCAAACTGTTTTGAAAAGAATTAAGAGGAAATGCTACACCATGGTAAACATGCCCCTGTCCCAGCTATTTTGAGAGCTGTAGCAGGCATCAAATTTAAAATTAGCTCATTTTGTGCTTAAAATTGTAGAATTTTTCAGTTTTAACATTTGGTATGTTATCTATGTTCTATTGTGAATAAAATATTGGCTCATGGCCCAATATTTCCTGAATTCAGGTTGTAAGTGTGAACTGGAGAATATCACTTTATCCTGAAATAAGGGAAGACAGTGCAGTTCATTATTAGTTCTTGTTAATTAATGACTAATTACTAATTAAAGTGTTACCACTAAACCACTTTATATCATTCACATCTACCTTATCAATTTTAATCATATAAAAAGTAAGATTTATATAATTTATACATTTTTATATAATATTGGGTTGGTTATTAAGTACCCACCCTCATGTCGTTCCACACCCATAAGACTTTCGTTTATCTTCAGAACACAAATTAAGATATTTTTTATGAAATTCGAGAGGCATCTGACTCATCCAATGACACAGAACAGAAGATATTGTTGAATAAAGTCATTATTTTTGTTTTGTATTTGCGCACAAAAAGTATTCTCATCACTTCATAAAATTAAGGTTGAACCACTGAAGTCACATGGACTATTTTAATGATGTCTTTAGTACCTTTCTGGACCTTGAAAGTGGTGGTTAAATTGCTGTCTATGGACGAGTCAGATACCTCTCAGATTTCATCAAAAATATCTTAATTTGTGTTCCGAAGATGAACAAAGGTCTTACAGGTGTGGAACGACACGAGGGTGAGTAATTAATGACAGAATGTTAACCCTTTAATAACCCTTTAATGAAAGTCTCTTCACTGAGAATGTCAGATTGCTGTGTAACTATTAATGTTTCTGGTAGTTGATGTGTTATCAGAGGAATCTGTAGATGAGACTTTACCAATCTCCAAACCACAAAGCTGCATGTTTATGTCACTGTATCAGTTTTTCCCGTGTGAATCTTTAGAGAGCAATAAGCAGTAGGGATCTATATGTGGTGCATTTGTAGATTTGGGAGATATAAAAAGCTTACTTAGCCTCCCAAACTCAAATAAGCAAAAATATGATATGAATGATCACATCAGCTCAAAGTTGAGAAACATAGTACAACTTACCATATCATGTCTCATGTAATCACTTTATTTGTATTTCAACCACCAAAAGATGTCAGTAAAACAGCTTGTGAACAATATGTCACATAATTTACCTCAGGAATGTTTTCCAATGTTCACAGTTCCTTAACTATATAGCTTATTTACTGTTAATTATATGTTTATGTAAATTTGCCATGAAGACAAGTAACTACCTTATGTGATATAAGTTTTATACAACATTTCAGTTTTAATTGAGTGTAATTATTATATCTGAAATTAAACAGCATCTGAATACCTCTGTTGTTAATTGTAACCTCTAGTAGTGTACCAAATGAGAGGTGTATAGTTTGCAACATTATGTGGATATTATAAAAATGTGGCCATTTTTTACTCCCATTATTACACTTTTTTTCATTGCATGTTGCTCCAAGAACACATTAATATGCAAATTAGATACAGTGTATAGATTGTATTGAATGGGAAAACCCTTGTATGACTGTTTTACCCACATATTGCATAAAGTAAAATGGTATATCAATTCTATTATATCTTTCATATAGTTGAGAATCATCTTTAAACAAAGTTTGGTTAAAAACAATCCTGAAGCCTAAAAATCCCATTGTTTTATACATGTAATTTCATGTCATTTTATTTTTTAAAACAGCCTAGTCCTGGTGTCCACTACAGAGAGGACATAGCATGACATATGAATAAAATATGTTATTTTGTCATTTGTTTCTTATGCTCTAAACAATATAATGATGTGGAAAAAATACTAAATTAAAATAAATAAATAAATCAATTCTGGGTCTCAGGAGGATAGAATGCATTTGCAGGTTTGGATTCTATGGATTGTAGGAAATTATAAACTTAATCATTTTTGTCCTCTGTGTTCTGAATAATCCTGTTGCTGTATTACAGAGACCAAAACGATTCAGTGCGTGAGTGAACTCAGTGTCTGAATGAACCCGTCGAACCTTTTTTTGCGAATCTGACATCACTTGTTCTGATTCTAAACAACTCAAAATATTCTGAATCTGATTTAAAATGTTTGTAGGTTTGGTACTCGGTATCTTCCGCGAAAGAAGGGTAACATTTTACAGAACCAACCAAGGATGTCATCTCGTTCATTTCATATATTTTTACTGCCACCTTCAGGATTACATCGACATTGCAGTATTGACAATTATAGGGCCTATAGGTCATTCTCTAGTAAACATCCAGCATTTCACGGTCTCCTCTACAATATATACACTTCTCTTAAATTTTTATTTGATCTTTGTAAAACGCTTTGAGATGCAACTTTAAAAGGCGCTAAATAAAAATAAAGTATCTAGTACACATGTATGATAAACCTGTATGATCACAGATATTCTTTTTTATTTATTTTAGGATGATGTAGGAGTTGTGTGCTCAGGTAAACTGCAAACAATAATAAAGACAATAAAATTTCAATAACCTATCTATTTGACAGATTATTAACAATATCCAATGTACTTGCATCACAGTAACAGCAGGGTTTGGGAACTGAGAACTAAGGCTTTTTTTAACAGTTCTTACACGCCATTTTTACCATACTAATATACTCAGAGAAAATGCTCTGAGCTACTTATCTGCGACACAAGACAACACTACTCAATCTACAGTATAAAACATCCTGTGTGACCATGTGTAGTCTTATTCCCAAATTAATTATTTTACTGACTTGGGTATCTTCGAGACTTAAATCAATATTACAATGTTAAATCAGTGTAATATACAGTTTGGGCTGATTATTAGATTGCATTTATGAAGATTTCAAAATAAGAGTTTGTGCAAACACACCTTTTGCAAAAACATTTTTTTAATTATTTCATCATTTGCCAATTAAATTTTCCAAATATTTGCTGTAAAAGAAATGTTAAAGGGTTTATTCTCATCTTTGTCTTTCTAGAGTTTAAAGAGATCAGGTTAACTGAGGGCTGTGAAGGGAATGTAAAGGTTTTCTACAATGGATCCTGGGGAAATGTTTGTTTAAACAAGATGGACAAGTCAAGAGCTGAACTGTGGAAGATCTGCCAGTGAACCCAGTTATTCAGAGGGACTGAAGTCTCATAGTTGGCTTGATTGTTTTAAATGTCGACGTCATGATTCCACTCTGTGTCCATCTTCACCCTGGGGACTGAATGACTGTGATAATGAAGTTGCCAAGATCACCTGCTCAGGTAAAATGATATTTTACTGATTTAAGATAGCTTGAAGTGGTCATGTGTGTTTAAATATGATTTTTTTATGTGTTATTTTATAATATTCTGTTCAGCGATCTTCTGAAAATTTAACATGTTTTAATCAGAGTGGAGGAAAGTCGTGAATCTCCTCAGAGTCGGATTACATGTTCAAACTCACCATCTTCTCACCAGAGACAGTGTTCAAGTAAGTTATTATATTCTTATATTTTCTTTATTATAGGCTACTTTCATTATTCACTCTCATGTTGTTCCAATCCCATAAGACTTTGGTTCATCTTTGCAAAACAAATGAAGATATTTTTAATAAAACCTGAGATTGTACCACTTCTTTTGAAGAGATACAGTTGCTTTATATGATGAACAGATTTAAACAATGAGTGACACGCATATATAGCACATCACTTTTGGCACATACAGAAGCTCAAACATGCATGTGTGATGTATACAAGAACAAATGAGGTTTCTTCTAGCGCATGACGCTCATACAATTAGCTTCCGTGTTTTCCAAATGTGATGATCACTGTGTATGTGTGCCGATTATTGTTTAGATGTAAATAAAAGCCTAAATTAAATCTTTTCATCATATAAAGTCTCTTCAGAAGACTTTCTTAAATCATATTGCTTCATTTTACAATGTCTTCATATCCTTTTTGGATCTCTTAAGTTTTGGTTACTTGGACTTTCAATGGAGGGATAGAAAATTTCAAAGATAGTTTCAATAAAACATTTTATTTTGAGTTTAAAACGACTTGAGGGTGAGAAAATGATGACAGAATTTTCATTTTTGGGCGAACTATTTTTGTATTTGTAAATGTTGTGCTGAAGCTGGTCAGTGATGTTGACGTGTGTGATTTAGATCATGTTCCTCTCAGACTGAGTGGAGGGGAGGGCCGGTGCTCTGGGAGGCTGGAGGTGTATCATAACGCTGTGTGGGGCTCAGTCTGTGATGATCTGTGGGACATCAGCGATGCTCAGGTGGTCTGCAGACAGCTGGGTTGTGGAGCAGCACTGAGGGCTGATGGGAATTCAGTCTTTGGTGCTGGTGAAGATGTTGTGTGGCTGAACAGAGTCGAGTGCAGAGGGAATGAGATTCACCTGTGCAGGTCACAGCAAACACTGAGCTAACAATATTTTTTATTTTAAAAATAATTAAAAAAAACTATTAAAAATAATTATTTTTAATGTTTGTGTGTGTCTGTTTTTACAAGAACAGATTTGTCTGTGTCCAATACCACAACATCAGTCATTCGTCCACAAACGTCTCTCTCTGTGCTTGTGATTGTACTGGGAGTTGTGCTCTTACTGCTCTTAGTGCCACTGCTTATACTGATTCAGCAGAACAGAGTGATGAGGAGAGGTAGGAGAGATCCAGAGACTGTCATATTGTGTCTTATTCAGTGTGTGATCAGTCATGTGTTGTGAACTGACAGCAGGTTTGTCTCTCTACACTCACAGCTCTCTCTGACTGGTACACAGCACTACAAAGGACTCAGACTGAGGCCGTTTATCAAGAGATTCATCACTTCACTCAGAGGGGTGAGGTATCATGGGAGAATGTTAAAAGATTTAATTATGTTACAATATAGGTGTTTAGAGATTCTGAAAACCTTGGTGAGAAAATGAAAGCCATAGACAATAAAGCAAACGCCTCAATACAAAATTTTGCTGTACATTGAGACTCTTTATACTTCATTCTTAATTACACCATGATGTTTTAACAAAGTTCAGGAAGAGCACATTCAGATAATCTACTCAGTCAGTTTGAGGAGGCCTCTATATAAATAGTCAACTCACCTCTGTCCCACGACAGTTTTTCAGCATCTCTCCTCACTCTCAACTGTTCATCCCAGCTGGGGAGGGGTGCATGGGGGGTGGGGTGAGTACTGTGGGTTTCGGCCACATTCTGAGCTCAGAGCCCATATACATACTCTTTACTCTATTATATGTAAGTGTGAACTGGTGAATATCACTTTATCAGGAAATAAGGGAGACATCAGTGATTCAGATGAGAACTAAAGCTTTTCTATCATTCACATCTGCCATATCAATTTTAATCATATAAAATGTAAGATTTCTATATTACATTTACATTTATTCATTTGGCAGATGCTGACATTATCCAAAGCGGCTTACAAGTGAGGAATACAACAAGCGAGTCGTAATGACGAGGCAAATAGACACAATAAGTGCTCACAATACAAGTTTTAGGCAGTGCTCAGAGTATCATAAGCTTCAATAGAGAAGGATTAAAGGAAGTGAAAGGATAGGTACAGAATTTTTTTTAGGATGAGGTTAAGTGCTCACGAAAGAGATGAGTTTTCAGCTGTCTTTTGAATATTGCCATGGATTCTGCATTCTGGATGAAGGCAGGAAGATCATTCCACCAGCAAGGAACAGTGAACGAAAATGTTCTGGAGAAAGATATTAATGAAAGTCTCTTTACTGAGAATGTCAGATCGTTGTGTAACTATTTGTGTTTCTGGGTAGTTGATGTGTTATCAGATGAATCTGTAGATGAGACTTTACCAGCCTCCAAACCACAAAGCTGCATGTTTATGCCACTGTGTCAGTTAAGATCTCTTCCTGTGTGAAATTATAAGCACTAAGCAGGGATCTAAATGTGGTGCATTTGTAGAGTTGGAAGAAATAAAGAGCTTACTTAGCATCCCAAACCCAATTAATTTTAAATAAGTAAAAATATGATATGAATGATCACATTAGCTCTTTGAATCAATGATAGTTTATTTTTCATTGAATTGAACCTAAATAAATAAATAAATACATCTAATTAACAAATTCTATTAAATGTTTGACTGATGACTCAATACTATTTAAATATGCTGTTTACTTCTATATTAACTTTCTGTTCTCCTTTTTAGAAAAAGAGTTTAAGACGGTATATTATGATCAGGGCAGGACTTAGGGTGGTGAGGGCCCCTGGGCTTGAGTCACTTTCGGGCCCTACCTTCTATACATTACTTTAAATAGAACAAAATGATACATACCCAAGCTATGTATTAGAGCTAATTCTGGATAAACTGAGAATAAAAATAGAGATCACGATTCTGAACAAACAACTAAACAAAATAACATCATTTATGTTTATTGCTGAAGTCTATAAAAATGTTTAATTAATCTGAATCATTTATTAAAAAAAACTTGGGTTTGAATGAATGATTCAATTCCTCAATCAAATACACTTGTTTCATAGATGAATCAGCATTTTGAACGAATCTCCTGAATGAACGATTCAATGACAAATGTTTTTTAAGTCATTTGTCGCCATCTGGTGGCGTAACAATATAATCGATCCAATCGTTATTTGAAGTGCAAAGCTACTTTCAAAAGGTGACTAGTACAGTATACAGAGTTACATGTTAAAAAAAAGACCGTTATAATTTATTTATATGATCAATGATTAAAAAAGTTTTTCTAATAAATAAATAATGATTAAAAAAGTTCAAAGTGATCATGGTGTTTATTGCAATGCACAAATATCTTGGTCAGAATGAGAATAAAACACTTATTTACCTGGAAAACATATTGAAAAACAAACAAATACCTTGTAAGGTTGCAATCATTACAAATCATTTGTATTACATATAAAACAAGCAAAACAAAACACACAACCGGTGAATGGTGAGTAGAGCAACCATTCTCTGGGCAAGTACTCACCATTCAAATGCTTGCGTTTGAAATGAGTTTTAGAAAACAGTCTCTTCTGATGTTTGTAGTGGCATTCAGCATCCTTATTTTGAACGGACTCCGGACCTTTTCGCGCCCAATAAGCACGCACGCTTTCATCAATTTTACCCCAGCGAGCAGGATCAGTGGATAAAGAATCTGTAGATGGACATTGTTCGGTCGCTGTTTCTGACTGAAGAGATGATGATTAATTGATGGGCTCCCCAGCTCGTGAATTCAAATCGTCTCCAACCGTTTCTTCCAACGGGTTTGGGTTGTTGTCCCCTGGATTCTCCGCTTGCACATCAAGCTGTGGTGTCATGGGTGTAAAAAATCCAATCCTTTTCATTTTACTGATAACTTCCTTTTTGCGTTGCTGTCTTTCATTCTTTAATTTTCTTTTAAGCGCGCCACTCTGATACCGTTTGTCCGCCATTACATCACTGTCTAATGCAGACAGTTTTTTTTCAACGGCAGTAAACGAGGCACTGCGTAACTGCCAATAACCAATCAGCAAACCTCAAGATGACTGACATTTAATTTAGCTAATTAAATTAAAATTTTCATTGCAGGGCAGGACCAGGTAACAATGCTAGTCCAATCAACAAACTTTAAATGAAAAATTAAATGACTGACATATTATTGAAAAAATCTAACGTAAATGGGCGGGGCCCATGGGCTTGAGCCCAGTCAAGCCCAATGGTAAGTCCGGCCTTGATTATGATGATGTCACCAACAGCCTGAAAGGTCAGCGAACTTCTGAAACTGATCACATGATTCATTACCAGATGATTAATATGACCTGCAACATGAACATATTTTGGCTTTTGTATCCAAACATATTCTGTGTTGGTGCAGAAGAGATGAAGGAAATCACACCGGGAGAATATGATGATGTCATCACTGATGGACTGAAACCCGATCGTGAGACAGGTGTCGCTCTGTTATTCTGTAATTAAATAGTTTGAAATAACAATATTAAAGTATATTGAAGGAAAGAATATTCAATAAAGTGTGTGAGTGTGATATTGTATTAACTTTGTAGAAGAAACACCTGAGAGCTTTGATGATGATGTCATCACCAACCGACAGAAATCTGATATTAAAAAAAGGTTTTTACTTTTTTTTTTTAAATTAATATTTTACAAACTGTTCATCTAATCAAGCTCGATACTGATAATATTTTAAATTGCTGTCTTAAAGTTATATATTTTGGCTTATGTTTTCATGTGTAGCACCAGAGAATTATGATGATAACAGGTGAGAACTGCATTTTATTTTCACCTTTTACATATGTTTATTAAACATGATTTCTGTGTAATCAAATAATCATTTAAGGGAAAAGGGATCCATTCAATGAGATAAAGTGTTTTATAAATTAGTGTGACATTTTTATGTAATTTCTGTTGATCAGAAGGAGTTCAGGAGGAGTATGATGATGTGACGAGTGTCACTGAAGACATGAGAAACCTGTCAGGTAAGTTATTGTAACATTATATTCTAACACTTTATTTCTTAAATATATTTATTATATTTTTCCAGGTTTATAGGCTCCATTTGAAATATTCATAACATTGAACATTTATAATAGAATCATGTTAAATAATTTAAGATTTTGTTTGTTTAATAACAGATTATGACGATGTGGGGGAGGAGTCAATCAAAGAGGGAGGGGCTGAATGACTGAATGACCACACCCACTGCCTCTGCTCGACACATTTGAACATTCAACAGTGATATTTCTCTCTGAAATCTCAAGTTTTATGTTATTTGAAATATTTCTGCAATGAAACAACAAAAAGCTTTTGTGAATTTTTTGCTGTATTGGTTTTTGGCCTATTGTATTTATACTAATAAAAATAAAACAAACAATAATGTTTTTTTGTGAAATTACAAAATTAAACAAATCACTGTTTATATAATAGATTTATATACAGTATATGCACAATGCTTTGAATCATGTGTATTACTGCCATCTTGTGGACGAATTATGCAAAACTATTTAATAGTTCTGTCTAAATCTAAATATACAAATATTCTAATAATTAGACTATTTAAATTTTCATTGTTTATTTTAAATCTAATGACTATTAAACTTTGAAGCATCATTACATTTATCCAGAACACTCCTAGTGTACAAATGTCTCCAATAAGACACAAACACCCTGATATTTGAATGTGTCCCAGTGGAGGATGAAGATTTCTGAGGCGTTTATGAGGAAGCATCTTTTGTGTCTTATACATAAACAGTATATATCAATGGTTCTGATCAATCTAATTAATCTACGGTTCCCTGGTGTCCGAGCCAATATGTGGTAATCATGTACTGGATCAAGATATTTTCTTGTTCTTTTGTTGCACTGATGACAAAAAAAAGTTGTTTTTTCAGTTTTTTTTTTTTTGTTTTTTTTTGTTTTTTTAAATCTGACGGATAAATATTAAGTTATTTCCAAAAAAACCTAGAGTAAAAAGGCAGCCTGGGGCAGAACCATGTCACATGATTATTTGGTAAGTGCTTTGGTTTATGGTTATTTATTTTTTCATTTTTTTATTAAAGTATTAAAAAAAATATTACAAATTTACAAAACAAATTGGCATACAACTTACATTCAAAGACATCAATGTTAAGAGGGGCTTAGACTTAACATAAAATAAAAAAATATATATATTTTTAAACGATCCATATTAATAAATGTAGATTAAATACAGGGGATAAAATAAAAATATTATAATAAATTATATTTATTCACTAAATCTAACAAAATTCCATTTTTTTTTTTTGACAAAGTTTTGAGTATTGTCTCAAATAATTCTTAAATACTGTTCCATACTTAATATCTAAAGGACAGGTTCAATTCAACCACATTTCCCTCTTTTAACCATTATTGCACTTTTTCCCAGAAGACACTTGAATTTAAAGGCATTGTAGTCTAGCACCTTTCCATCATCGTCAAAGAGATCCTTTATAAACCAAATATTTCTACAAAACCAATCTTCATAAAACAGTGATTTATTTCTACTTATTATTCCATAATAAGGAATTATGTGGTGTAAAATTATGGGTGTGTGCTAGTTTCCAGTATCGCAAAGCTTGTTGATGAAATGCAGATAATTTAATTGGAAGTTTAGAAATATCAAAGTCACATTTAAGTAAGAATTCAATGCCACCAAATTTCTTAAATAATGATGCAGGAATTTTAAACCAAAAACTCTCAGAATTGTATAAAAATGCTTGTAACCATTTTAACTTCAACATGCCATTCATCTGTTCAAAATCTATTTTTAAACCTCCCAGGTCATAAGGTTTGACTATATCATTTTTTTTTTTTTAATAAAATGAGTCTTATTCTTCCAAATAAAATTATACAATGAGCGATTAATTAATTTAGAAACATATGAAGAAGGGGCTAAAGCAATTGTGGGGTAGATGGTCCTTGACAGAAACTCTGCTTTAGACAACAATACTCTACCAAAAATAGAAAGGTCTCTTTGTAACCAATTGTTTAAAATTGTTTTGGCCTTTTTTATTATTTTTCTAAATAATTAAGTTCCATGCATCTCTCTGAATTTCTCGTAATGATAATACCTAGATACTCAGTGGCATTTTTAACATTTGCTCACATTTGGACATATTTAAACGGAGACCTGATGCTTTAGAAAAAATCAACTAAAGAAATAAAACAGAAAAATTTGATCTGCGTCCTGTAAAAAAAAGAGTGGTATCATCCGCTAGCTGACTAAAACCAACAGCCATGTTAAACACCTTCAACTTTTTAACACTTGAATCATGATTATTTAAATGAGCCAACAGATCTGTTGCAATAATAAACAAAAGAGGGGAGAGGGGGCACCCCTGTCTTACAGCACGGCCAATCATAAACCTTTTGGATGTACCAAACGGAAGAGATATTGAACTGTTTATATCTTTGTAAATCATCTTTATAATATTTACAAATCTGTCTCCGCAACCAAAAGACTGGAGAAATAAAAAGAAATAAAATATGAAATAAAAAGGAGTGCTCTAACATATCAAAAGCTTTTTTGAAGTCTAAAAATAAAATAAAACCATCATCATCTATCCAGTCACTATTCCAACAAATCCATAATGAATCTTATATTATTATGAATGGAGCGACCCGCCAAACCTGATTGAGATTCATTAATAACCTTATTTATACCTTTTTTAAGTCTGTTGGCAAAAATGTGTGCAAAAATTTTATAATCAGTATTTAACAAGGTTATCGGACGCAGATTATATGTCTTTATAGTCTTTATCGGGTTTATAACGTAATCAGCCCTTGTCTCTGTGTAGAGCTTAATGTGCCTAGATTATAGAAAAGCTTTAAACAATTCTTTTAAATCCTTCCAAAAAAATCTATAAAAATTTGAAGTTAGCCCATCAGGACCAGGTGATTTATTTAATTTGAGGTTTTTCACAGCTAAATCCAATTCCACGATCTGAAAATCTTCATCACGCAGTTTTTTTAATTCACTATCAAAATGAGGAATAAACTGTTGTACTCTTTCAAAAAACAAATTACAGTCTGCTTGAGAGAAATTGGACGAATACAGATCCTTATAAAACTTAAAGATTTCATTACTTATTAATCTAGGTTCAGAAGTTTCTGCATCGTCAATTATCAATGACAATGGACTACTTGCACAGCTACTTCCGCTTTCTACTTATTACGGCTCGAGCGTTTCCGGTCAGCGTTCAGCGCACTTATATACAGAGAGCTTCTTGTGAAAACGCAGATTATTACTACATTTTAGGGCTGCGAAATGTTTTTTAAACAATTAATCATATTCTCTGCATTAACATTAATTATCTTCAACCTGCTGAAATGTTTATTAGTATATTTCCCTTCCAAATGCGCATTCTGAATAATAAATAAATATATTTCCCCACTAACCTTCCGCCGTCAAGTGCTCGTCTTCTCATTAGCAGTGTTTTTCTCTTAGTCATCATATTTCATACCTGTTAAATTTACATTTAAATGAATTTGACTGATAAACACACTTAAGGAAGTGCATTTTACTATGGCAAGATGTGCGTCACGAGGCTCAGTGCAAGTAGTCCATATAGCATTTTTGGCTTGTCTTCTTTTTTCAAGTCTGTAGAAATATGTAGTACTCTTCTCTCCCTCTTCAATCCACCCAGCTCTTGACCTACCATACGCTCCTTCTGCCTTTCTATTATATATATATTATCCAATTTTGTTTGTAATATTAAAATTAGATTTTTTCCTCTTCGAGAGACCGTTACTCTAATTTAAATGCTCTGTGAGAGAGCGCGCGAGCAGAGTGCGCGTTCACAGAGGAGGAGGAGCTTGTTCATCTCGCAGTCAGAATTCTTCTTTCTGTTCATTGGTGAAACTTTTTTATGATCAGAATATATTTTACTATTACGAGGAACAAAACTGCATCTAAAATGAGTTTTCCATTTTTCTTCTTATGACAAATATTCAGGATTACAGGGCAAATTTAAAGTTTGTCCGTGAAAAACCTGATATTAAAATCACTCTTGCTAAAGAAGACATTCTGTCCCTCTGTGCATAGACTATAGTCTGTTACAACAGCAGATAAAGTGTAAAATTAACGTGCAGTGAAAATGAGCTCTACATGAAACAAGTTACTTATAAATGTTGCTGTAAGAGAAGAAAAACCATTGATTTCTGTCCTGAAACGTTCACACTCCTTCATGCTCAACACAGGGACAGACCCTTGTAGTCTTCAATAAGAAGTGTTTTACTGCCATCTGCTGGACAAATACAGCATTGCAGCATTAAACATGTTTATTGCTGTTGTTTATTATTCTCTAGGGCTACTTATTTATGTAGATAATATTTAATTTATTTGAATAAAAAGCAAATCTGAATAGCTTAGCATAAATGTAGTTTATATTATGGTGTAATCAAATTTTATTTTTAGAATAAAAGAACAAAGCATTAAAATCTATGTATAGTAATAGTATAGTAATGCTACAGTTTTTCCCCCAAAATAATTCATGCAAAAAAAGTTCTACTTCTACTAAGTTACAAGTGTTTGAAGTGATCAGACTTACAGAAACAGTCATCAGTGTTGTATGTTGTGTGTGCAGATCCAGGCTTTGATGCTGAATATAACCTGCAGTGTTTCTCTCTCAATCTCTTTAAGTTTAGTGTGACTTTATCTCCACGCTGACATATGACTGACACGAGTCTGTCCTCAGTGAAGTGTCTCTTCACGCTGGAGGAGGAGTCCCGCTCATCAGCGCTCACACTTTATTGATATATATGGAGAAAATAAAAATGCTGCTTTCTGATTTGTCACTGATTGTGTTTGATGATTTCCTCTGTTGTGTCTAATAAGGTAACAGTGAGTGTCATTGGCAGCTGTGAGAGTCTCTCTCTCTTTAGGGGACTGACAGGAGCCAGTTTCTTCAGTGTGTTTGAGGGAGCAGAAGGAGAAACTTTGGTATTGAGTTTATTAACAAACAGGGATGGAGAGCTGTCTGACACTTATTTTACTGTCTTCAGTGGTTACTCTTATTACAGCTGGTACTTACACTCAAGGTCAGATTTTTTTTTTATTATTGATAAGCATGCTATAGAAATTGGATAAATTAATTGACATTTATTTTTAATTATTTAAATGTGATTATACAGTTATATGTCACTTTCATAATTTCTGTATGGTTATTATTGTATTGATGTATGCTCATTTAATGATGTTTCTCTTATGGGCAGATCAATATGTGAGGCTTGTGAATGGTGACAGTCGCTGTGCTGGTCGAGTGGAGGTTCATCATGATGGTCAGTGGGGAACAGTGTGTGATAATAGTTGGGATATGACTGATGCTGCAGTGGTGTGTACACTGTAAAAAGTGAAACATTGGATTAACTTAATAAAATTGAAGTAACCATTCACAATAAAGATTTTACATTGACCTAATGTTCAGAAACCATTCAGTTCAAACTAATTTTCTGCATTTCATGCAAACTCTTTTCTGAATTTGGTGTAAATCAATATTTTAAATTGGCTTAAATTAAAAAAACACGTTTTTTAACAGACTTGATTTCCTGCAAACTCTTTTATGAATTTGGTGTAAATCAATATTTTAAATTGGCTTAAATTAAAAAAAAAGGTTTTTAAGAGACTTGATCTAAATTTAATTTTCTTCAATCTGAAATATGTATTCATTGCAAGTAATATAAAATGCTTCACAATTGACAATCTAAAAAATTTAAATTCTCTCAAAATATATTTTAAATGAGTCAGATCAAACATTATTTTAAAAGATTTATTAAATCACTGTTTTTAAGATTAGACTTTTTTGGCAAAACAAACATCGTTTTACAAATACAAATATAATTCAGAGAAATAAATGTAAATCAAATACAAAACATAGATATTGCCACATCCAGTAAACAACAAACAACTACTGAACTACTAATACGATGTAGTGGAGACTGGGGTGAAAGAATTTCTGCCATCCTGTGTTCATCAAAGCACTGAAATGGAGGCTGTCAGTCAGTCATTGACTATGCAGCAGAGTGGAGAGGCGACATATTTTGGGGGTAATTTTTCTTGCGCCAAGTTCCATTAAAACTTTCAGAAAAAACTCAAGTGAATTTCAGTTCTTTTGGATACTCGAGGTATACCACATATGTTAGTCCAAACAGCATTGCTACAGCAGCTGCGGTTGAGGGCACGTTACTGAGGACCTCTGTGGACTCAATGAGAACCCTGGTGTCTGTCTGTCTCACAGATTAAGACGGCCATTGTTTGCTCCAGTCCATCACCTGGCATATCCTGGCAAGACAATACATAGTAATGAATAAAGAGTGTATCAGTATCTCAGAAAATTAAACACTATTTTGGTTTTGAGTGGTTGATAGCACTGTTGCGGTCTATTGTTTTTGTGTACAGATCTCAGACCCTAGGCTGCCTACAAAGACGTTTTTTTTGACGGCCTGCTTATGGGGCGTGCAGCTAGCGGATCATAAGGATGAATATGATCATTTATGTTTGGGCCTGCAATCGCTGATACAACCTTTAAAGGGATAGTTCACCCAAAAATGAAAATGTGATGTTTATCTGCTTACCCCCAGCACATCCAAGATGTAGATGTCTTTGTTTCTTCAGTAGAACACAAATGATGATTTTTAACTGCAACCGCTGCCGTCTGTCAGCGGTACAATGGAAGTCAGCGGGAACTTGGACTATAAGAGTAAATAAAACACGACAGACAAATCCAAAATTAAACCCTGCGGTCTTAAGACACGAAATGATCGGTTTGTGTGAGAAACCGAACAGTATTTATATCATTTTTTACCTCTAATACACCACTATGTCCAACTGTATTCATCAATCGATTTGTGATGTCTGATCGCGCTCCGACAACGGAAGTGATGTCTAGCACTCATTGAAGTATATGGGCGAGACATCACTGCTTTTGTCAGAGCGCGATCAAACATCAAATTTTCATTATTTGGTTGAACTATCCCTTTAAAACAACCAGGGCATCCATAACACTTCAGCTGAGCCACATGCAGATTGCCTCCATATAACACCACACTGAAAAGGCTAACAATGTTAGTGTTAGGGGCATCATGCTCAGATCTTCACTCATTGTGGTTAGACGGAGTTCGTTTTGAGCACAAACGATTGAGTTGTCAGGGTTTTAATGTTGGTATCATACAGGGCTGTACAGTGTGACATTTGTCACACATGCTACAAAAGAAATCAGTCTGTGCTGACAACTTTCAGGCTACTGGTGCTAAAAATCTTTTAACCTTTGTAGCACCAGTGTTACGCGCAAAACAAGTTCATGTACAACCCTGTCATAGCGACCATAGAACAGACCGGTTAAGGTAATATCAAACATATTTGATTCAGTCTGACTCAGTCGTAATTGTACATACCTCATCTAAACGATGTAAAATCCTGCCATTCTTTTCCTTTGTCACGCCACCCTTTTTCCGTTGTGATTCTCATGAACTCAGCACTGATCTAAAAAATGAAAATACAAAGTTTGGGATTAATAATTGACCAAATTATTTAAATTAGTAACAAAAGCTGTAATCAAATTACTGTTATGAATACCAAATGAACAAGAATCAACATAGTTTTGTACCAAAACTGACCTCTTCCATTTGAAAAAGTGCTGGCCACCTCTCCCACAACATTTGCAATTCTTCCCAGTCAAATATTAAATTGTCATCTTTCTGAAACATAAGTAAATTAATTATCAGTATCTTACCTGGCAAAAATGTATTTATTCAATGTTATCTACATTATATTGCAACTGCAGCAGCATTTTGAACATTTGCAAAGATACGTTAAGCCATTAACTTTTAAATGAATCATTATATTCAAATTGCAAACACACAAGGACAGTCTCCGCATGGAAAACACACGACTGGTAGATGAACGTGCTACAACATTTCTCTCCGAAAAGGTAGGACATTAAAATAGATTAAATGGAGGGTTTTAACTGTGATAAGATGATTGACATGCCAGTTTACGATGACAGGATGCACGCGACAGATCCGTCCGTTAAAGATGACAAAGTAGTATCTCCCATGGCTTGCATACTCTTTTGCTACACACTCAAAAGTTTATACTTTTTCTCCACAAAAAGAGTACATACTTTTAGGGCGTAGTATAAGTAGGCGAATTGGGACGCAGCATATGTAATCATTTGCTCCAGCCCTGAATCAGTGCAATCAGTATTGAATGTAATGCACGAATCACCTACTGACCCCAACCCCCTCCCCTCCATGGCAAAAACAACTTACCAGTGTCAGCGAAGACTGGACAACCAGAACTGGCACCAGGAACTAGGCCTACCAAGCAGCAGCTTTCCTAAAATTAAAATCCAAACATTAATCCGTTTTAGTTTTACAGTTTCAAAGTGTAAATTAATTTTCCTCACATTCATTTCCTGCCTTCGCAAATTTAAAACATAAAACATATAAAATCAGCGTTCATAATGGCATTGAGCGCCCGGAGCTGAGCCAGTAACGTTAAGCCTAAATTCTGAGCGGGAAACGTTACACGTCACTCGCATATTGAGGTGATTCATTTCTTTCGGCAAAGAAATGCAATATACTCAAGCTTTAGTCATGAATACAACTTTTTTTTTTTTTTTTTTTTTTTTTACAACATTCAGAGCGAAAAAATATTTTTTCCTTTCATAATATCCGTTCAATCGGTCTATAATATTAAGTTCTTGGATTTCCCAGGAAAATCGTTAGCTGTAAAATGGCGCAATGTTAACGCTATAATTACCGCTAATGTCAAAATTAACGTTATAATAACTTCTAATCTGCGTATCTGTTCATTAAAATGATATGACGTTAATGCTATTCAAGTACGTTATTTAAATGCTGGATGAGTTTCCTCATTACTTTAACGTTATGCTAGATAGGTCGCGCTAGACTGGCTATCAGTAAAACAGTGACAAGGAAGTCACCTTATAAAAACTGAACTAGTTACCTTATAAAAATTATAGTGTGAGTGCTGAAATAAAGGGCAAGGATAACACAGACGTACAATTTTGGTTAATTCCTCCCTTACCTGACAAAGTGTCCTGTTCGCTTCGCGCCTCCTCCGACTTCTGCCGCTTCTGCTGCGTTCGGTCTCTTCCAGAACCTTCTCTCGAGTTTTCATGTGTGCGCATGCGCAAACCATGCTTAATCTAATAAAAGTCGTTTGATCGAATGTATAATTTAAATTTCATTGTTATGTTATAATTTTATATTGTATCGATCTAAGAAAATAGATTGAAAGACACATATAAATTACAAAATGTAATTTTACTTAACAATCTAATAATTTTAGGCTATTGGAATGAAAAAAAATATATCAAACGAAGAACACCAATGTTTTACTTTTTACAGTGTAGAGAGATGGACTGTGGGGAGGCTTTACAAGTACAAGGATATTCTTACTTTGGACGAGGATCAGGAAAAATCTGGATGGATAGAGTGCAGTGTAGAGGATCAGAGTCAACACTGAAGGACTGTGAATCAAGAGGATGGGGTGTTCATAACAGCTATTGTGGCGATCATGACTATGATGCTGGAGTCATATGCTCACGTAAGCAGTTTCATACACCCAGAGATGCACTGTTAAAAATAAATGTAAATTTACAGGTATTGGTCTGTATTTTTTTACAGATTTTTTCTGTTTTCTCATTATACATTGAAATACCTGTTGTTTTACAGATATTTGCTGTAATTTAATTTTCAGCTATTAAATTTACAGGGAATTGCATGTATTTTAGCATTACATTAAATTTCTGTTTTTTAAAAGAAATGTTCTGTATTTTTTACAGAAAAATGTGTAATTTTACATAAAATGTTGATTAATATTTTACAGATTTTTTCTGTAAAAATAGAAAAAAGGGAATGAATGTATAACTACAGAAATATGCAGTCATTCAACATGTTTTTTTCTTCTTTCATTTAAGAGTAGCTAATGTGTTGGTTAAAGTTAGTTTTTTAAGGTTCAGTTATAGTATTGGTACATACAGTAGGTGTGTAGGCCTTCTATATATTATGCATTGTATTTACTAAAATTTTAACCTCATCTTGCAAATATGCTTATTTTGAAACTGCTGATTGGCCTTGACTTATTCTCCCCTAAATTTTCTGAACACATCTATTATTGATATGTACATTTTATGTTTTTCCAAATCGAGTTGCAAATGCGCAGCTTTGTGTGTGTGTGTGTGTGTGTGTGTGTGTACGTGCGTGCGCGCGCGCGCGACGCAGATTCAAATTTGCCGCCGATAACTTTTCCGTTAGTCCCGCCTACAACAGTTCCTGGAGTAGTGCAGTGATGCAGTGATGGAAGGGCGAGCGCGTTATTTGAATTTATTTCAGGCTACGCTTGTGTGTCGTGAGATTAAACAGTAGTGTAAAGCAAAGAGCAGTCGTGAGCAGGAGTATTTATTTGAACTCATCCGTCAATCCATTCTTCGGGAACAGTGTGAGGAAAAACTATCACGTCCTTTCAGCGAGAAGACAACAGCGAACATCATACCAACCGATCACTGGCTGAGGTAAGAGTTTCATTCTAACGTTACATGTGTGTGATATTTTATGTAGTGTGGCTACACCTTTGTATTGTTTATAGTTTCGAAGCTAATATAAGTATTTCTAAACGGTGTTCACACAAATGACGTAAGGTAACTGCCGTTGAAAGCAAAACAACTGCAGCAGGCATCTGTCAATTTTCCATCTGTTTTAAACCAAGAAAGATTAACGTTAGTTATTAATAAAGTCCATTCAGTGTTTATGTCTTCGTTCAGATGTGGTAGTACCGCCATTATTTAAATCTCTTTTTATAAACTCTGCAGCCTGTAGGCTATACTCATACTATAGGCCTATACAGGAAAGCAGATAAGAGTACAATATGAACAACATAATAAATATTATGAGTGCATCTGCTTGCAAACGCGAATAGTATGCATATATTAGTGTAATAATAAAGTATAATAATAAAAAAATCTTACATGACCTGAGTAAATTGTCATTACTGAATCATAAGATACATTGGATAGTTGGATATAAAAATTTCAGATCAAAGAAGGTTGAGGTTTTGCATTGTCTCAGTAAAACATATGCTGGCATGTTTGAATGAATGTAATAGCCAACTAATTTTTATTTCTTTATGATTTCAGGTAATGTGGAAAGACTGGAGATCTACAGCAGCATTACAGTACAGGTGTGGAAAGATTACTATTCTTATACAACAAATTCTTTGTTTACATCTTTTTATGCTGCTATTCTGAACAGTATTTTTTGTTGTAATTGTAATTAGAATCATTCAGAAACATGGCTTTTCCTATCACTGCTATCCTCACACACATCTCTACTTTTCATTCCAGCCAGATGATCAACCAGTAGCTGCTCACATCTCAGCCTGCTTGATGGAAATGTCCGACTTTCACCTGTATGACCTTTACCTTCAACTCCACCTTGCCAAGACAGAAGTGCTCGTGGTTTCAGCCACCCATCCTTTGTGTTATAATTGATCAGTTAAACCTCACAGACTACAGTGCTGGAACTGCCCGATCTTGCATATTTGCCCAGTACAACATTGGGAAGATCAAGCCATTCTGTATGCTACACAACAGAACAACAACTGGCTCTCCAAGCCTGTACCTAAACTCTCTGCTTCAGACTTATTATACGCCCTCCAGAAGCTTGCTTTCTGGAAGTGAACAGCATCTTGTGGTGCCATCCCAAAGGGGCACAAACTCACTTTAACTGACCTTTACCTGGACTGTTCCATGCTGGTGGAATAACCTGACTAACTCAAACCATTTTCAAGAGACTGATAAGAGAGAATGCATCTTTTTTGTGAACAATTGACTGGTTAATACTATCTTTCTGTTTAACTGAAAAAAAAAAAAAATTAATAATAATTTCTATGCATACTGTGCTAGACTAACTGGAAATTGTCATTGTACTTATTGTTGCTTCCATTGTACTCCTTGTAGTCACATATATGTAAGAGTCATCATATATGCATAAAATAACAGCAATATTACAGTACAGAAGTATACAGTAATTGTCTTTTAATGTAGATGTACTATATACTGTACTATGCTTGTATTTCCTATAATTTAAGTAAGTTGACATACAATGTCTTATATACAATGACTAATACTGTATGTGCATGCTTTGATTAAATGTATTCTGTACTATATTTTGTTAATTTAACAGAAATTGGATGTAAAGGTTGCTATTATGCATTTCTAAGTAATTAATTCATAGATTGAAGTTGTGAGTGGTTCTGTAAAAATAAAGATTAATACTGTAAATTGCAAACATTTGTTTTGAATTTATGTGCTAATTACATTTTTATAAATACTTTCTTAGTTATTTTACATGGAAAATCTATATTTTAAAAGTAAATAACTGTAGATGGACAGAGCAGCTTGATAAAATAACTCATAAAAACCTTCAATTTGCAGAGTTAACCTGAAAATTAGTTGTTTTCTATGTAATCTGACATAATTTATCAGTTTTTTCATGGTTTAATAAACGATTATCAACAGTAAAATACTGTAATTTTATGAATTTTGACTGTAAAGTCTGTTCTGTATTTTTACAGTTTTTGCATGTAATTTTGTGAAATGGTTATTTGCTGTAATTTTATGGGATTTCTCTGGAAACTCTGCTGCCAGACTTTTTACCGTTTTTTTACAGGATTTTTTTTTACAGTGTGGGCGTAAATACATGGAAATGTATTTAAAATACAAATACAAAATACTGTGTGGAAAAATGTATTTAAATACAAATACAAAATACTGTGTGGAAAAATGTATTTAAATACAAATACAAAATACTGTGTGGAAAAATGTATTTAAATACAAATACAGTATTTTGTATTTTGAAAATACACAAAATACATGTGAAAGTGAAGATTCAGTGCAGGTATCCCTATTAGGCTGAAATCTATCTGGACCTATTCTGAATGCCAAAAAGCATTTAGATGTGTGCAACTACTTAGAAACTTTCGTTTTAATTTTATATACCTCTTCCCTTCCCCTGCCCAGTAGGAAATAAAAAACTACAAAAAAACTGAATGTTTAGACACTGAATGTTATATATAATTTGTTAAGCTAATTATAAATAGTCACAGTGAATTAAGAAACTACATAGGCCTACTGACTTTTAATTCCTTACCTCATTTCTGCTCTCTCTGTCATTCTCTCTCTCTCTTTTTCTTAAGTGCTTGCTTCCTTGCTGGTAATTACAAATAAATTTATGTAGTGTAAAATAGCAGCCATTTATATACTTACTTCTGACAAGGTTACAATACAATGACAAGGTAGTCTATTACTTATGGTGAACACTACTAAAAAAAACTGTAAAACTATGGGAACCTTTTCTGCTATATAGCAAAGAATAGGGATGGGTGATATGACCAAAATCTTAATTTTACTTCACAGTAACAATATATGGCATGGTTTCACAATTATCAATATCAGTTTTGATACCACAGCAAAACCTGAATTTCAAACTCTTTTGATGCTTTTTTTACGCAAGTAGTATAGTAACTTTTATATTTATTTAATGTAAAGTTTATTTGTTTCTATATACTTAATTAGAAAATATAAAGTTTATCTAAAATAAAATAAAAATTAAATTAATTGATGGAGACAGACAATGATTAACCTAATTATTTCGTCTCTACATAAACAAACAATCGCGTTTGAATGTGATTTCAGCGATTTTCACTTTCAGCGATCGCGCGTAACTCTGTGAATATGGAGCAGCGGCGTCCGTTATCCAACTGAATTCAATGTTTTTTTATTTAAATACAAAGCAAAACGACAGTAGAGGCTTAATGTAAACGTAGCGGTGGCATATTCTTTCCTAATCATCCTAACACTCTGTCATGGCAACATCACGAGACTACTTTTCGCCTCGACGAGAAATCTCGTCACAGTTTAGTCTCGCGAGATCTCATCACACACCTAATGTGTCGTCAAAATGACCCACAACCTAATCAGTTTACATGTGAAGAAATCCATTTATTCACAAACTTCTCACGACTCACGAGACGAGTGTTTGACATAGTATAAGAGGTGTCTGACAAATTATTCGGCAAACTACTTCCTCTCATCGCTGCTTTTTGGTGGTTTGGAGAACAATTACTCAGAGTCGCCCTCTGTCGTTTCACAGAATTATACAGAGCACGTCAAGCATAAAACCTCGTAGGTTTACTGAGGAGCGTGCGCAGTAAGCAGGTTCATGGCGTAGAGCCATGCGAATTGCGAAAGTATAAACAAGGCTTCAACTGCACAAAGCTAAAGAGAAAGCGCAAAGTCCTATCTATGAAAACGATTTAGAAAAAGTTCCATCGATTCACAATTTATATCATCGCTACGAATAAACGATATTGTCATATGATATCACCCATCCCTAACATGCAGTAACGTTAATGCTTCAAACACATTTGACAAGCTACTTTAATCAACAAGTAGCACATCCTCACTATTCCAGAAAAGTTGCCGATCCAAGGCTGGGTTGTAAAGCTGCGGCTCATGTGCATGAATGTTGGGGTTGGGGGGGAGAGGTGTGTCTGGTCTGAACTAGTTGATGCAAGAGGTTGACTGTCGGTCTCAAAGTATTTTGAGTATTTTGAAAATACAAAAATACTCATCTTAAATGTATTTAAATACAAATTACATTTGATTTTTTCCAAAGGCTTTAAAATACAAAATACAAAATAGTATTTTGTATTTCAAATACGTATTTTAAATACATGTATCTGAAATACTGCCCATCCCTGCATACACCTCATTGTTGCATCACCTATCACCATTTCTTCTATTAACACAATATGCAAAATAATAAACAAAATAAAATATAAAATAATTTGACACATTTTGTTTTCAAAGCTATTTATAAACAATAAACTTACTAATTGTTAAATTGTAATTTGAAATGACCCAGTTTATTGTTTTCATTATTAATTAAATTAAAGGAAAGGTTAATCAGTCACAGGTATTGTTTGTTCGTAACAGTCACAGTAAGACAGGTTCACTCACCATTATTCTAATTAAAGTGTTTTTATGTGTTATGCAAATAATCAGAAACCATAAACTATGGACGATTTACAAGACTTGCTGATGGACCTCACCTGTGCTCTGGGAGATTAGAGGTTCTTCAGGGGAACACATGGATGTCAGTGTGTGCTGCTGCCTTTGACCAGCAGGATGCAGAGGTTGTGTGTAGAGAGCTGGACTGTGGGGCTCCTGTACAGGTGCTGGGAGAAGATGCTTTTGGAAAAGGAGATGCTCAGATGTGGACACAAGAGATTCAGTGCAGAGGAAATGAATCACTCATTCGATTGTGTCCAACTTCACAAGACATTCTGTGCTCTCAAGAAAACAATGTGGGACTGATATGTTCTGGTAAAATGTCAATATCTATCCTGCCAGTGGAGAAATCTGAACCCATTTGTTAAATACTAAAATGTAATTATTGGATCCGTTTCATTAAGCTTTGACTATGTCTTTTTCTTTGTCCAGGTTACACTGACCTCAGACTGGTCAATGGTCCTGACATCTGTTCTGGTCGAGTTGAGCGTCAGTACTTCAGTAAATGGGGCACAGTGTGTGATGCATGCTGGGATATGAGAGCTGCCAGTGTCCTCTGTAGACAGCTGAACTGTGGGATTGCTGTGTCTGTTGTGGGATCAGACTGGTTTGGAGAGGGAAGTGGTGAAATCTGGGCTGATGTGTTTGATTGTGACGGGAATGAAACAAAACTCTCAGAATGTTCAATCTCTTCATGGAGTCGAGCTGAATGTTCTCATAGACGAGATGTTGGAGTCATCTGCTCTAGTGAGGGGATTTTATTGAAAAAGTTCAACACATAAATTACCCCGCAATATATAAATAAAATGCCACATCTTTCACTCAGATTCCTCTCTGGCTGTTCATGATGGTCTGGTGCGGTTGTCTGGAGAGAGACAGTGTGAGGGGGAGGTGGAAGTTTCCATCCATCAGGTCTGGAGGAGAGTTCTGCTGGACTCCTGGAGTCTCACTGAATCCTCTGTGGTCTGCAGACAGCTGGGCTGTGGCTCTGTGCTGAACTTCTCCGGCTCCTCTTCATCCAGTCCTGAACACAGTCATGAGTGTGTGACGGGCTTCCAGTGCTCTGGGAGTGAAGCTCATCTGGGGAACTGCAGCTCTCCACAAACTCTCAACTGCAGCTCCACACAACAGCTGTCAATCACCTGCCTTGGTGAGAAGAGCAACATCTGGGCAGATTCTTCAGTTGTTAGTGATCACTAATGTGTTTCTCTTTCTCTGAATATCAGGTCGCGGGTCCATCAGGCTGGTGGGTTCTGGGGGAGACTGTGCAGGGAGGCTGGAGGTTTTTCACAGCGGCTCATGGGGGACAGTGTGTGATGACTCCTGGGATATTAAAGATGCCCATGTGGTGTGCAGACAGCTGCAGTGTGGAGTGGCCCTCAGTAACCAGCAGGTACCAGCCTGGTTTGGTCCTGGTTCTGGACCCATATGGCTGGATGAGGTGGAGTGTGAGGGGAATGAGACGTCCCTGTGGAGCTGCTCTTCTCCAGGCTTGGGAAAAAATGACTGTCAACACAAGGAGGATGTAGGAGTCGTGTGCTCAGGTAAATAGTGAACAATAATTTAAATAATAATTTAACACATTTTTTTCTGATGCAGACAGAATACAATATTGAAACAATCTGGCAGAGTTTCCTGTGCTCTGAAACTACTGACTATTGTGGCCTGAATCCTAAACAGATGACTCTTCTTTTTAGTGAATCAAAGACATGCATCTGACATATATATATTATTGAATATATATATATATATATATATATATATATATATATATATATATATATATATATGGGATGGGCAGTAGTTCAGATACATGTATTTAAAATACGTATTTGAAATACAAAATACTATTTTGTATTTTGTATTTTAAAGCCTTTGGAAAAAATCAAATGTAATTTGTATTTAAATAATTTTAAGATGAGTATTTTTGTATTTTCAAAAGACTCGTGCAACGTAAGCAATGACGTACATCCGAGTCAACGAGACCGAGGCTGCGTTCCAGTTCAGTTTTTAAATGCCCTTCCCTCGCTAACTTCACTCGGTCTCGTTAACTCGGATGTACGTCATTGCTTACGTTGCACGAGTGCCCACTTCTGGCGGAACCTTGCAATGGGCTGAACTGGAACGTCCTAAGCCCTTGATCACTTGGAATTCGCAATGGAGCTGATTTATTATTTATTTTGTCCCCTTAAAAATTGTTTAATACAGCATTCTATATGTATATATGTGTGTTTTAAATGTTTTAAAAAATAATTAAAATATCATAGAGTTGTTTGTGGTGGAGTAAATTAAACGTGATATGCGGTGATGTCATAATCGTGTTGCATTGTGGGTTATGAAGCTGCCTGAAGTGTACATATGAAGTAGACTCGCTCCCTCGGTCAAAATCGAGGGAGCGAGGGTCTGTCCATAAACTTCCCTCGTCCACTTCGCGAAGTGGAACGCACTTCAAAATGGCGGCAGGGATTCCCCGGAGGGGAAGTGTTTAGGGAAGTTCGCGAGTGCGTGTCTAAAACTGGACTGGAACGCAGCCCGAGTGAAGTTAGCGAGGGAAGGGCATTTAAAAACTGAACTGGAACGCAGCCCAGGTCGGTTTTTAAATGCCCTTCCCTCGCTAACTTCACTCGGTCTCGTTGACTCGGATGTACGTCATTGCTTACGTTGCACGAGTGCCCACTTCTGGCGGAACCTTTGTATGGGCTGAACTGGAACATCCTAAGCCCTTGATCACTTGGAATCCGCAATGGAGCTGATTTATTATTTATTTTTTCCCCTTACAAAATTGTTTAATACAGCATTCTATATATATGTGTGTTTTAAATGTTTAAAAAATAATTAATATATCATAGAGTTTTTTGTGGTGGGGTAAATTAAACGCGATATGCGGTGACGTCACAATCGTGTTGCATTGTGGGTTATGGAGCTGCCTGAAGTGTACATATGAAGTAGACTCGCTCCCTCGGTCAAAATCGAGGGAGCGAGGGTCTGTCCATATAAACTTCCCTCGTCCACTTCACGAAGTGGAACGCACTTCAAAATGGCGGCAGGGATTCCCCCGAGGGGAAGTGTTTAGGGAAGTTCGCGAGTGCTTGTCTAAAACCGAACTGGAACGCAGCCATAGTGAGCATCGATGCTCCCTGGTTTTCACGGTGCATTGTGGGACTTTTCAGGGAGCGAACGTTTCAGTGCCCTGGAAGGATTCTGCGATTGAGACGACTCCCTGGTCAGTGCCCTGACTACTGAACTAGGGAGCTGATTGAGACACAGTGTATGTCAAACACTCGTCTCGTGAGAAGTTTGTGAATAAATGGATTTCTTTACATGTAAACTGATTAGGTTGTAGGTCATTTTGACGACACATGTGAAAAAAGTTTTTTAGTACACTTCTTAAACCCTAACCAAATAATCAAGTTAAACCCAGTAAACTTGAAATTGTGACTTGAGACATTAGAACAAAACATATTAATATGATAACATATGTAAAACACTAAATTGAACAATACTGTGTTATATATGTTTTTGAATTCATTAATTATTTTATTTCAATTAACGATTGTATTAAATACTGACCATTACTTTATTCATTATTTCGGCTATGCAGGCTCATTTTGTAAATGTAATCATTTTAAATTTTACAAACATGGTGCTTTATGAAAATGTAACTGGACACATTTCCAAATTGTGATTGTGTTTACCCATCTATGCAAATGTTTGTTTATGTAGAGACGAAATAATTAGGTTAATCATTGTCTGTCTCCATCAGTTTAGTGATTGTGTGCATTTGTGATGACAATGATGAAAGATACACTACACTTTTAGTTTTATTGTTCACCAAAAAAAAGTGCCAAATGATTTCTAATTAATTTTTTTTTTTAATTTTAGATAAACTTTATATTTTCTAATTATGTATATAGAAACAAATAAACTTTACATTAAATAAATAAATATAAAAGTTACTATACTACTTGCGTAAAAACAAACAAACAAAAAAAAAAACATCAAAAGAGTTTGAAATTCAGGTTTTGCTGTGGTATCAAAACTGATATTGATAATTGTGAAACCATGCCATATATTGTTACTGTGAAGTAAAATTAAGATTTTGGTCATATCACCCATCCCTATTCTTTGCTATATAGCAGAAAAGGTTCCCACAGTTTTACAGTTTTTTTTAGTAGTGTTCACCATAATAGACTACCTTGTCAAAGTATTGTAACCTTGTCAGAAGTAAGTATATAAATGGCTGCTATTTTGCACTACATAAGTTTATTTGTAATTACCAGCAAGGAAGCAAGCACTTAAGAAAAGAGAGAGAGAGAATGACAGAGAGAGCAGAAATGAGGTAAGGAATTAAAAGTCAGTAGGCCTATGTAGTTTCTTAATTCACTGTCACTATTTATAAATAGCTTAACAAATTACACATTGTCACATTGGCTTTTAATGATGATGATAAAACATAATAAAAGTTAAAAATGATTATTTTTTTATTTCCTACAGGGCAGTAGTTGCACACATCTAAATGCTTTTTGGCATTCAGAATAGGTCCAGATAGATTTCAGCCTAATAGGGATACCTGCACTGAATCTTCACTTTCACATGTATTTTGTGTATTTTCAAAATACAAAATACTGTATTTGTATTTAAATACATTTTCCCACACAGTATTTTGTATTTGTATTTAAATACATTTTTCCACACAATATTTTGTATTTGTATTTTAAATACATTTCCATGTATTTACGCCCATCTCTGTATATATATATATATATATATATATATATATATACAGTGGTATGTGAAAGTTTGGGAACCACTTGCAGAATCTGTGAAAATGTGAATAATTTTAACAAAATAAGAGAGATCATACAAAATGCATGTTATTTTTTATTTAGTACTGTCCTGAGTAAGATATTTTACATAAAAGATGTTTACATGTAATCCACAAGACAAAAAAATAGCTGAATTTATTAAAATGACCCCATTCAAAAGTTTGTGAACCATTGGTTCTTAATACTGTGTGTCGTTACCTGGATGATCTATGACTGTTTGTTTGTTTTGTGATGGTTGTTCATGAGTCTCTTGTTTGTCCTGAGCAGTTAAACTGAACTCTGTTCTTCAGAAAAATCCTCCAGGTCCTGCAGATTTTTTGCATATTTTGCATATTTTAAAGGATTTTTTGCATATTTGAACCCTTTCCAGCAGTGACTGAATGATTTTGAGATCCATCTTTTCACACTGAGGACAACTGATGGACTCAAACACAACTATTAAAAAAGTTTCAAACATTCACTAATGCTCCAGAAGGAAACACGATGCATTAAGAGTCGGGAGGTGAAAACTTTTAGAATTTGAAGATCAAGGAAACATGCAAGTATCTTCTGTTGCTTCCGAAGGGCAGTACTAAATGAAAATAAAATATTTGGACCCACTTTATATTAAGTGCCCTAAACTACTTAAAGGCAGGGTAGGTAAAAAATTTTGTTCCAAATTTGTTTAAACTTTATATATATCCATGCATAATTAAAATGTAAGAACTCTGATAAAAAGAGTATAAAAATCGAGTGACTCTATACCGTTTAATCTGTATTAAACACAGCTCATTATTTCCATCCGGGACGAAACATAGGATTGGCTTAGGCGACTGTCACTCTCTCGCAACCATGGCAACCACCCTTTTGCCACACATGACCTGCCCACTTGCGCGCGCACGTTTGATTTGGGGAATTCAAGAGGCACGGATCCTAGGAATACCAAAACAATGGCAGAGAAACAGCAAGCAAAATTCACAGTACCGGCCTATGCAGTTAGTAAAGGCAAACCAGGCAAAAAAAGGAAGATAGTAACAGTACAAGAAGGCAATGAACAAAAAGTCTTTGGATAAACAAAGAAATAAAACGCGAGTTAATATCGGCGTGGCTTTCCAGCGATGGCGAGAACTGAGGGAACTCAAGGGGCTGAAAAGTGACTCCTTGATGGCTTTATTTCTGCTGGACAGGTAAATCTTTCTTTTTGTATTTTGATCATACATATTTTTTTGTTTATTTGTTCATGAAGCATGTGTCATTAGCACACATAGCTGCGTAATATAGCTAACATAACATTACTTAGCGAGCCGTAGTAGAGACGATAAATAATCTATAGGCCTAGCTCAAGATGATAGCTATAGTGTTGAATTGTGCATAATTTTGCTTTAGATAACTAAATACATGTTTAACAGATAGTAGGCCTAACGTTACTCCGCATCTAGGAACTTTTCTTAGAACTATATTTACCCTCTGTCTAACTCTTTTACCATGTTCACCTGTAAGTTTACCTGCGCGTTTTTTTTCGCCTTTGTTTTGTTTTTATATTCTCTACCTATGTTTACTGATGTCTTTATCTTGTATCTGTGTGTGTCGTACACACTTTGTTGTGTGTGTGTGTTATTATTTTGTGTCTGCAATGCAGTTGTGAGTTGATATTTGAGTGTATGTTACTCTGTTTATCTGTAGAACAAGGTATATGTTATGAATCTTACACGAAATTCATCTTCATCACAGTGTAAATGATGGTAATGGAAAAACGTGTATCATGCAACCTGTTTTTAGCTTTGCCTTATAGATAACTAGCTCGTTAGCGAATCAAAAAATATATATTTTAAACTTTACCAATATCAATATGCTAGCTTGATAGTGAGTACTAAAATACATCTTGTTTGTTTATCTTCATAATTACAAAGTTATTTTTATTACATGTGATTCTGACATGATGTCACTACATGCACTGTGCTCCTTCCTCTCCGCTCGTCTCAGGTAAATAATGCGTCTTCCAGCTCAGTGGTCGGAGTCGCACGTTCATGCGTTTTGGGGGCGTGGCTTTGGAAGGAGCCCAGAAGGGAGGGGGTGGAGTGAATGGAAATAATGAGCTGTCTTTAAAACAGTCGTGAGAGGTCTACAGACACTCGATTTTTATACTTTCTTTTTCAGAGTACTTACATTTTAATTATGTATTGATATATAAATAAAGTTTAAACAAATTTTGAAAAAAGTTTTTTATACATTTTTTACCTACCCTGCCTTTAAGTGCCCTTAACTACTGTGTACTTACATTTAAATTAATCATTTGATACAATGCACTTATTGTGTACACATTTTTACATTGTACTTATATTTAAAAACACCTGCATGTAATTACATCTGTAATTAATTTCTGTAATTACATTTATAATTACACTGTTGACCCATCCCTTACACCTTACCTACCCTTAAACCTACCCATACCACCAAAGCTTTCCCTAACCCGTATCCCACCTCAAAAGCAGCAAAAGTGATTTGCAATTCAATATGAACCCAATAAGTACATTGTACCTATTTTTTGATGTAAGTACATAGTAGTTAAGGCCACTTAATATAAAGTGGGACCAAATATTTCAACAAAATAAGAAAAATTTGGACTTCTTCATCCTGTTCAAAAGTTTTCACCCCCCGGCACTTAATGCATCGTGTTTCCTTCTGGAGCATGTTTGAACCTTTTTTAATAGTTGTATTTGAGTCTATCAGTTGTCCTCAGTGTGAAAAAATGGATCTTAAAATCATTCAGTCACTGTTGTAAAGGGTTCAAATATGCAAAAAATCCTTGAAAACTGAAGAATCTGCAGGAGCCGGAGGATTTTTCTGAAGAACAGAGCTCAGTTTAACTGCTCAGGACAAACAAGAGACTCATGAACAACCATCATAAAACAAAAAAAGTCGTAGATCATCCAGGTAACCACACACAGTATTAAGAATCAAGGGTTCCCTAAATTTTGAACGGAGATATTTTAATAAATTCAGCTACTTTTTTGTCTTGTGGATTACATGTAAACATCTTTTATGTAAAATATCTTACTCAGGACAGTACTAAGTAAAAAATAACATGCGTTTTGTATGATCTCTCTTATTTTGTTAAAATTATTCACATTTTCACAGATTCTGCAAGTGGTTTCACATACCATACCCAAACTTTCACATACCACTGTATATAAAGTAATATTGAAATTGACTCAACATTGTCATTGGAATTTAATTTCTTTCTCTCTCTTTTTTTTTTTTTTTCAAATATCTATTTCTTAAAGCACTAAAAATTGTTAATGGAACTGTCAAGGAAGTGGAATTAAAACTGTTAAATTCTTTAAATTTGTTGGTTCTCATTCCCCACCCCAAACCCCATCTAGAGTTTAAAGAGATCAGGTTAACTGAGGGCTGTGAAGGGAATGTGGAGGTTTTCTACAATGGATCCTGGGGAAATTTATGTTACAATAAGATGGACAGAGACACAGCGAGTCTGATCTGTCAAGAGCTGAACTGTGGAAGATCTGCCAGTGAACCCAGTAATTCAGAGGGACTGAAGTCTCATAATTGGCTTGATTATTTTAAATGTCGACATCATGATTCCACTCTATGGCAGTGTCCATCTTCATCCTGGGGACTGAATGACTGTGATAATGAAGTGGCCAAAATCACCTGCTCAAGTGAGATGATATTTAACTGATTTAAGATTATTTGAAATGGTAATTAAAATGTTCTACTCTGTATTGAATGAAATTGTAACATGTTTAAATCTTATAGAGGAACAGACTCATGAATCTCCTCAGTCGTCTGACATGTTCAAACTCACCATCTCCTCACCAGAGACAGTGTTCAAGTAAGTTTTTTTTTAATTACGATGTATTTTTCTATATCTATTAAAATCTATGTACTTGAAAACTAATAATTTATAACAACTTTAAATAGTTATAAAATGTATTGTAAATACATTACTGTAAATGTTGTGCTGAAGCTGG